>CM068872.1:19552500-20164895 GCA_035149815.1 Branchiostoma lanceolatum | reverse complement strand
ATTGGTCAACTTGCATATGAATCTCACTTTTCCTGGCTTCAAGATGATATTAGTCTTATTTGGAAATGTTTCAGAATATTAATTTTAGACGGCAAAACTTGAGCCGTAAGTTTCATCAACGTTCCCAACACCGGCTGAAAGTTGCAACATTGCACCTGACCTCGCCTGACCCCCGCGGCAGGAAAATGGAACGTACTGGCTGGGTTCGGTCGTTCGAACGCAGGAGTTCGAAGTGATTGACTTCAAATTTGACTATTTTGTAAATATCAGGTACCTTGTACTAAAACCTCTGTCTGTCTGTACTTGACTGTTATCATGTCAATTATCATATTGCATGTGGTAGCCGCGTTCATACAGCTTCTAATTTACAAAAAATGGGCTTTGTTATGCCACGCGAAATGTATCGAAATGTATCCAAAGCGCAGGAGTGCACGCATCGGTAGCTAGAACTAGGCAGAAATTTCACCACCGCAAGGTAGACATTGTCGCAGTTTTTTCGGGGGCAAAACCGGTTCCCATAAAATTATCCTAGGAACTTTGGTATCAATTTAAAGATGAGGAAATGGGCTATCACGCGATGTAAATATCTAGTTGGTTCCAGGTGAACTGTAAATAAGACAAACACAAATAAACTGACCAAATATTCTTAATGTTTCGAAGGCCACAGCGTTCGATGTCTTTTTACAATGCACGAAATATCTACATGGTTATACCAGGCAAGTCCTGTAGATGTGAAAAAGTGTAAACATTATATAGGTCGGAGGTCTTTTTGTTGCACCACAGGTAGTTGTTCACACCCATGCAGCAGGGTCCAATCCGGGTCCGGCCGTGACCCGGAAAAAGCCGTCTTAGAGAAGGCTGCGCAGAACCGATGCGCATAGAGCTCTGCGGTTCGACTGTGTGAGTCCAGGCTAATGAGCCCAATCAAGGTCAAAGTATGTCTGCGATGTCTCCCATGTCGCACTGGAGCAGCAGGGCATGCAGTCTGCCTACTGTCGCGTCTAACTGTACCGCCCAGGACTGTAGCAGTGCTTCGGCCGGGTTGTCCTTTCGCTGGTCCCACAAGGCAACATAGTGTGGCTCCAATCCCAACTTCTCCACAAGTAGCCTCCAATCCTTTCCTGTTAGTGTATAAAGTTAAAGTGTTTACAATAGTCAATGCATTAGATATAAAATAGCTTCAAAGCAGGAAAACGTCATACAAAACTGATATTCATATATCAAATGTATTTGCTGTTAGTAGTAATTTTGTTGAGGTTGAAATATTACAGAAGTAGGAAGTAGGAATTTTTCACTTCTACAGACTTCACACACCAAGTATGTGCAGTACTTGCTATTGCTGCTAGGAGGCAGTAATGAGCTGGTGTCAAGTAATTTTAGATCCACCTGCACAACAAGTACAAGACTGGTCATTTCAGGTAGTTACACTGATTGGTACATTTGAGAAAACAGTCATCATCGTCATCATCCATAATGAGTAATAAGAATCCTAAGGCCACACCAATTTAATTTCTTGGTTGACGGATTTTTATTTTCCCCAAAAAAAAATTTAGAAAAAAATATATCATGAAAACAGAAGGCTGGCCCAGCCTTCTGTTTTTTTTTCTAATTTTTTTTTATTTTTTTAAAAATAAAAATCCGTTAACCAAGAAATTAAATTGGTGTGGCCTAACCGTGATAAAACAATTAGTATGATGACTGTATTTATTCCAGTGTTGGGTATTACTATATTATTAAGTACATTTATGTCATACCTGGGCCGCAAAAACGTTTGATGCGGGTATTACGCATCGTATACCGGAATCGGAGGTTGGAATTGATGTTGTTACGATTTTTTTGTTCGAGGACACAAAACTCTCAACTTCAGGCACATTTCGCATTGAAAGAGAGTATGACATAAGTGAAATACAACACGGTATATTCCGCATCACCCTCGGTACTGGCCCTACCGTGGGTCGCACCGGCCTTCGGGCGGTACGGCCCCCGGTCGAGCCTGTACCTCCGGCAATGCGGAATATACCGTGTTGTATTCTACATGTATGTAGAAAAATTCACATGCAGAACTTACCGTCAGGCTTTTTCACACTCAGCATGTTTGTTAACCTGTGGCGAACCCTAAACGGCATTTTTCCTACATGAAGGCTGGGGTCCAAGTTAGGAGGGCTCGCTTGGGGTTTACCAGTACTCCCATTGTCTGTAGTGGTTGATGGAGAACAATTGGGAGGGCTGGCCTGGGGTTTACTGGTACTCCCATTGTCTGTAGTGGCTGATGGGGCACCATTTGGAGGGCTGGATGGGGGATTACTGGGTGTGATGTTCTGTATAACGGGGGTGTTCACGACTGCCCCTGTTACAGGGGTGGTACTGCCAGCTGCTACCTGTAGTTGTGGTTGAATATCAAGAGGAAGACCAGGTTGAACATTGGAGCCAACTGTTGATGTTTCCAAGGGTGGTCGTGCTATAGGAAAGACAAGGACATAGAAGTAAGCAACTGTGCATGTCATGTCATTCAATTGTTCACTACTTCAGACAGGCCATATATAAACGGAGTCAAAAACCCTGTTACAACGTGTAAAAGAAATTTTAGACCATAGTGGATACTCCTATCTGTTCTATTCTTGCAGTTCATCCAGCGATATCAAGTCAGTATGTACTATGGTCCAGAATTACCAATACGTATATTCAAACTTTCTGTCACAATTTGAGTATTGATACTGGCAAGCTAAGGTTTTATAAGACATGCAAAACAACTTATACCATGGAAAAATATTTAGAATTAGATAACTTCGATTTACGCTCTGCAATTAGCAAAATTAGAATTAGTGCCCAGCCCCTTGAAATTGAGAAAGGGCGGTACAAGAACTTACCTGTGTGCCAAAGAACTTGTAAATACTGTATGTCAAACAAGGTGGAAGACGAAATACATTTTATGTCAAGTTGTCCATTCTACGACAACGAAAGAAATGAGCTGTTTAAAGAGGCCACCATATTTCATCCTAATTTCTCCACGTTTTCAGACGAAAAGAAAACTTCTCTCCTCTTAACATCACAAAACCCACATATCACAGAAAAAGTGGGATCATTCGTCTTCCACAGTCTCGGAAAAAGAAGTCGAACTCAATAAGTTAGAACTTAGTGGTAGTAGTTAAGACTAGAGTAGACATTTGTTATACTGTTCATTATTGTCTGTCCGTCCACTCCGTGTTACATGTACTTGTACTTGCAATTAGCCTACAGGCAGGAATTTGCAATAAACTTTTCATTTTATAAACAGAAGACAGGAAATAGATTTTCCAAATGCATGTACAGCTTTTGATAATTCTTATTCACTGCTATGCCTTTTAATTTTTGTCCTATTGTATATCTATGATTACAGCCATGCAGTTCTTTGTGCAAAATTAATATCATCAATCATTTCCAGCACAATTTCCATGTAGCATCTTCCCTACATGTGAAACACAAGAGGCGAATAGAAAGAGACTCCTGGCTCCCGGGGATCGAACCAGGGCCCGCCAGTCCAAAGGCTGCATGCCACAACCACTAATAATTGAGGCTAAAAGGTCCGGACCGGTTAGACTGGTCAGTTAGTGGCACTTGAACCCCACTGTTACACTACTCCCCCTTTTCTTTGTAAGATTCGTCCTCAAATCTCTGAGTTCGATATCCCTGTGCGGCACATTTTGCCATTTATCTCACAGGGTCGGTATGGGAACCAGTGAAACACAAGAGACGAGTTGGAACAGGCTCCCGGGGATCGAACCCGGGCCCGCCAGTCCAAAGGCCGCATGCCATAACCGCTAGGCTAAAAGGTCCGGACCGGTTAGACTGGTCAGTTAGTGGCGCTTGAACCCCACTGTTACACTTGTACCGTAACAAGGTGTTACAATTTAAGTACTGTAGTCTCACCATCCACAATATCCCCATCCTCATATCCAGTTTTGTTGATGATGTTGTTTGTACCAATCTGTACATTTTCCACCTGGCTGATGTTGTAGACATGATAGTGAATAACAGGAGGGGTGGCTGCTCTGCTTTTACTCAGATCTGCGGAAGAAAAAAACATTAATGTTGATATGGACTTTAAAAGCCCGGGAAATGTAAATGTTTTGTTTGGGCAACTTTGCTATTTTTGTTCCAAATTATTAAAATCTACTTGGTCTAAACAAGGAGGTTTTTAACCTTAGGCCACAGCAAGTAAATTTTATGGATGACATCAGCGCATGCATTGATTTCCGCCTGATTTTGAAATAAAAAACTAGATTTTGTTTACCCTTCGGCAATGGTAAAAATAGTACAAGATGTCGCAAACTACTGTCAGTTCTATCGCAAAAACGTTCTAGATGCCAGAAAAAAGCATTAGCACATGTAAGACAGCAATAGTGGGGAGTAAGAGAACTTCAGCTGAGGAAAAGTGAGCAGAGCCAGCAACATGTAGTCACCGTCAGTCTGTTTCATGACTCAGGAGACTCCCGTGCCCAGTGTACAGAAACCTTGTCTCTAGATCTGCCGTCTTGCTTTACAGACCCGGATCTAAATTCATTTCTAATCATTTTAATGTTGACATCAGTGTTATTTAATGTTTTATTGAATACAGGGATATTAGTAATATTAGTACCATGTTTTATCACTTTACTTCTTCTTACATACTTTATGGTATTCAAGTTTGAAAATATGGATGCCTTGTTTTTTTTGCCTGCCTTAAATTTACATGCTGTGGCCTTATTGCCAATATTG
This sequence comes from Branchiostoma lanceolatum, assembly GCA_035149815.1. Classification (NCBI taxonomy): domain Eukaryota; kingdom Metazoa; phylum Chordata; class Leptocardii; order Amphioxiformes; family Branchiostomatidae; genus Branchiostoma; species Branchiostoma lanceolatum. Next base: position 20,160,161 of record CM068872.1, on the reverse strand, counting down.
GTACATTGTTAATTGTATGCACCAGTATATTTCGATTTGCTTGACCAAATCTAAAAAAGAAAATAGGTTAAGAAAATAGACCTCCTTGATTGTACTAGCTAGTCCGGTGAAAAGCATGTTGAGCTACCAAATCACATGTATCTGACCCAAAACATATCATACCGTTTAACTTGTCACAGGAATAACACATAAAACAAACTAGATGTAACGTTACATAACAGTTACATGTGCTCTGGCACATACCAAATGGTACGAAGACAACTTTCAGTAATAAGATTATCTTATGTCGATCAATTACCTGCTGTTTTCTGAAAGATAGAGCACTTCAAGGTAGGATCCAACAGTGTAACCAAGGAGGTTAAAACTTAAATAGACATTTAACCTCCTTGGTATTTATTGCAATATAATATTTCCACCAAAGGTAATATTTACCTTCAACTGGATCCATCCTTAGAAGTCACTGACAATGTACTGGAATGATTTCCTGGTTTAGTTCTACATCTGTTTTCTCCCTATTCCCTAACTTTTCCCTTGACCGACATTTCAGGGGGAGGGGGGCACAAGTAAGTCAGTTTCGGTCGCTCTCAAACTCGTGGTTTGCCAGATCAGCATGCAGCAGAAATGATTTTCCCTGGTATAACTTTCTGATGAACACGAGTTGATATCCACAAAACAGCTGCCGCAGGTAGGAGTCCTTTAAAAAACAATAAGATGGAGGTGAGAAAATAGCGAGTTCCTTTTCTGGTATCCCCCTTCTTCTACCCGGAAGTCTCTAACTGGAAAGTCAGTGCTATTTATAGAACATGACGTCATGTCAACAAAAGATTAAATTGTTTGTAGATTTCTAGCTACATTTCGACAACGTGTACAGAATAGCAATCAAGAGTGAAAAATAATTGCATAGAATATAGTTTTAAATTTTGTATTTTTCTTTGTTTGTGTTTATTTTGCAAAAAAATGATAGGCAAAAAATGTGACCGGAAGTACGTCACAATCGAGCCTCGCTTTCACATGCCGAGCATGCGCGCGTTTTACTCGCCATTTTTAGCTGCAGACGGACCCTTTGACCCCGTTTTGACCGAAAAACAGTGGTTTTAGGACAAAATAAAGCCTCGCCATGTCGAAGCTGGAGCAAGTGTTAATCCTAGAACCTTCCGGGGAGCTAAAATTCAAAGGTAAGCCCTTCTTATGTAATCTAGAAGGTTCCGAAATACGGGCATGTTGAACGCCATATTGGGTGTCAGCAGTCGTGGGATGGGCCAGTGTGTCAGAGGATTTCTGATTGGGATGCTGGCCGCGTTGTGCAGTTATTACTCCCCAAAATGTGCCTAAAGATTACCGGCAAACCTGGCTTAGGGACGGGGAGGTACTGAACTAACAGGAAATCGTATATTTGGGGTCGAAACGTCACCTGAAACATGATTCTCCCGGCCGCGCGGTGTATAAAGGAACGTCAGAAACGGTCAGCTCGTGGAACGGTTGACGAAATGTGATCCTAGGGTTCAAGTTCGTGCCGTAAACATACTCCCAACGGGTCTAGGAATAACCACCGGATCATAAACCGCCACCTGGTCGGTTTACTCCGAGTTTTATTACAGGAAAAACGTCCTGTTTTGTCCGATTCAGATGTAGTAAACATGAAATGGACGCGTCATCACTACATGCATTGCGTCATAAGTGGCCCGAAAACCAACCCCTTTGTTCAAGAACGCCAAGTTTTGTTGCTTTTACGAAACATCAAAACAAAAATTCATAAAACCCTTGATGATATTGATTATCTGGTACCAAAGGATAATATAGCAGTCAATAATAATGCACAAGGTCATAAAATATTGCATCTGTCACCTACCTTTTGCCCCCCCCCCCCAATTGAAAATTGGCTGGGTCATTTTGAAACATATCCACAATAAATATAACCTGTGATATATAACCGTCAACAAGGTATACAATTGATAAATTTAATGAGGAAAAAAAATGATTCCAACAAGGGGATGTTACTGAATAAAGGTAAACCGGGGGTGTCAAAATTGTCATTGTGATCCTTGATCTTTATACAATGGATTGGAAGAGCCCCAAAGTACTAATTGCTTTCAGTAATGATTAACAGAAAATAATGCTGTCCTTTGTAGCTTTAATTGGTTAAGATTCCTTATGTACCCCTCTCTCCACTTAATCTATTACTGATCAGTTTAAACAAATCACCAAGCAATAGCTCTTTTCTTAAAAAACTTAAGACATCACACAAGGAAGATTCTCCAAGAAGCTTTCTATGTAAAAAATTCCAAGCCATTTTTCTTAACGATTCTTGATTCCTAAGTTGTTGAGAATGACCCCTAGTTGACTCTTTGAGTTAAAATGAAAGATTACTAGTTTGAAAGAAACTCCACTTAACCTATTCAGTACTAACTGTACATTGTGTAATGTCAATTTTCCACCCCTTTTGATTTGCTAAGTGTGTTAAAGAAGAAACCTTACACCACAACATAGCTTGTTAAGGCCAAAGGTCATGTAGGTCAGTGCGCTCGACTAACCTTTATACGACATATAGCACAGCCACTAATTCCAGGACAGACACGTTTTCACGTACACATTTTATTGCCCTGAATTAAACCCCCACTGACGGTGACCCCGCAAAGGTTGGTTAGTTAAGGAACATGTAAAAGGCAATGTTTTAGATAAGGGCCATTTGAAACATGTGAGGTCGATTTAGGTGGCCCTTAAAACACTGATACTGATAATGCTATAAGAGTAATTACATAGTATACTAAGGTCTTTTGATACATGGTGGAGATATGCTAGAATGGTAAATTCATCAATATGATGTGTTGAGACCTTTACCTATAAATTATATATACAAGGTACAAAAATGTACTAATATTAAAATGCCAACTGAATAAAGATTTAAGGTACTTAACATGCCCCTATGGTCACAATTGATATTTCTGCAGTTTCCTCAACAGAAAAACGTTAAATTTCCATAGAAATCAAATCAGCATTTGGACCAAGCCCACACTATTATTTATCTGATAATTCATGAATATTCCTATTGTTGAATATGGTCGTTGTGCCCCTCCCCCCTTTTTTCTTACCATATTGTCTCCCCATGTCTTTTTGCCCTAGAACACCCCATACATGTTCCGTAGGACATAAACACAAGATGATAAACATCTGTCCCAATATGATTTTTGGCTTTACGAGCGCTATGAATAGTATGATTCGTTTAGCGAGGAAAAAACGAGACAGCGCTTGCATGACGCGGGTATACGTTATGCTCGCTAAATAAATAATGAAGACGAGTGATATTGACGAGGGGCACTGCCTGCCTGCGACATGCTAATGAGCATTTGATGCAATTTGTTATCCATTCACAAATGACTGATAGGAAATACACTGCCCTGAAATTATTTTATGTGACATGCGTATGGTCGGAACACATTTGTCATCTGGGAGACAGAATGTTTTGAGTGAGTTGACAGAAAATAAGAACACAGTCTAAGACCAGGGCTTGAAATACAATAAAGCAACTTGCAATTTGTAAGCGATTTTCAAGATTTGCAAGTAAAAATAATATGAACTTTTGCAGGTTGAAAATACTGGTGGATCGTGTAAGCACCTACCCGACTGCGCAGTTACGCCACGCTAAATAGTGACAAAGTGACTGTAGCTAGAGGAGAAATAAGTCTCTGACTACTAAACAATAAAGGCTACATATTCGTAGTAGTAAATCTGTATTTAGATGTTTATGTTTAGTCTTCTAATAATGCTATAAAAGTTGCTATGCCGGTCTGAGTATGTACATTTTGTATGTACAAGAAAATCAATTACATGTACATACCGACTATGATATTAATTTTTCAAATTGCAAGTAAGATTTTTGCCAACTTGCAATTTTGCAAGTAACCCCAAAAAAATTATTCCAGCCCTGAAGACTCTAAATGGTAACAGTATAGACTAAAAAGCTGAAAGAATTCAAACCACGTTTAAGAAAAATGTTAGAACCAATAATTATTAATTTAGCAAAATATTGTTATGGCAGCTTTTTATTATGGCAGTGAAAATAACAATCAGAAAAAACCCTTGCCTTTTTTGTAGTTACGCTGCAACAAACATGGTTATGTTTATACAATGTAGTTCAACAGACAACTTTACAAGGTTTTTTGACAATTTGCCCAGGGCCATTATAAGGTTACTCAGTGTCATTCTAAGTCTAAGTCAACAGTTTGTTCACTTATTCAAACGACTCCCTCAGTTCTAGTCATTCCTATGTTAAGGCTCTGACATTTTTTATTGCAAATGTTCTGAATTTTGATTGCTTGGCATACTCCTTGTATGTTAAATAACTGGTTAACTTAGCCAGGGTGCTCATTGGGTAGTTAATAAACTGTTTACCCGTGCTGAAAGGAAAAATGTAGGCTGCCCTATAATTTTTGGCCCTGCCTTTCTGAAACAGATTTTGTATGATGAGGTGACTGACATACATTGTGTATTGTGTCTCTTTGTATGTGCGTTCCACTTGACCTCAAGTGCATAGTGGTGTCAATTTGTCATGTTATGTTGAATTTTTTATTCATGAAAAAAGGAGTGGTTCAACTGGATTGTTGCATATCCAAGAGGTATGCTGTAAATTACTATTATGATGATATATTAATCTTTTTCCTCTTTGGTGTAATATTATGCTTTGTTTGGCAGAATAAACCAGGTGGCGTGAAAAACAATTTCCGGTGTTCTAACTGGAACGTCAGAATGAAAGATATGGTCTCATATGAGTAGTTTGGACCAGTCCAATTCCATTAGATGTTTACTCATCTGTAGTGCAAGCGACATATGTGTTTGAAAAAAGAGTAATTTTTGTATGTCCAAAGAGTTATGGTTTCAACAGCATTTTAGTTACAGGAAAATTATAATGAGTAAGAGTAATGTTACCGATAGGCAGATATTAAAATGATATTCTCTTCAAGTTAAAGTTAAACTTCAATCAGAGGGAATATGGAAAATTTCCTAGCATTGGACAGTCAAACAACAAAAACAATTTGATGGTTTTTAATTTTTATGAACCATTTTTTCTCCGTTTCAGGACCTTTCACCGAAGTAGTAACATCAAATTTGAAGTTGAACAACCCAACAGACAAGCGGGTATGTTTCAAAGTCAAGACCACAGCTCCGCGGAGATACTGCGTGCGGCCCAACAGCGGGGTAGTCGAGCCTTCATCTTCCATAAATGTCTCAGGTAAGGAAATAACATCTTCTGTCAGTTTTCCTGTCAGATAGACTAGGGGGTGTGGCCTGAGGGAATATTTAAGACCTTATCAGGGCTGGTAATACTGGTGCATATGCATGTTTGTGCACCTAAGGCCACACCAATTTAATTTCTTGGTTAACAGATTTTTTTGGTAAAACTTTAGCACGAGGACATCATTAAAACAGAAGGCTGGGGTGAAAACTTGCACCTGACCCTGTTCACTCCCTGATACTGTGTGCACCAAAGTACAAACTTTCCTCTGAGATTCTGTTTTCATGTCGATTTTCCAATCTAGCATTTTTGTTAAATTTCCGTTAACCAAGAAATTAAATTGGTTGTGGCCTAAGGTGCATAGATCTATTGCATGTTTGTGCACCTAAAAGTGAAGCTGTGCAACTAATTTTTGACTGAGTGCACACCTAGATATATGTATAAGATTACGTATATAAAGGTACTATGATTGTGCACTACAAGTACACTCTTGACATCCAAGTGTCAGAAAATATTAAAACTTTTGTTATATTTTTTATTTAGAATTTTGAAGTGAGCTATACAATTTCATATTCAAGTTCTGAAGAGTCAGTAAGGTTTTTAAGTTTCTATTTTTGATTTTGTTTTATGTTTATGTGCACCCCAATTTTTTTGTGTGCACCCTAGTTTTTTTGTTACTTGTATTTACGAAAGTGAATTTCGAGCCCTGACACGACAGCTATAGCTAGGCCACTAACTAGTAACTACATAACCATAGCCTTTAAATCACATGCATGTAATTTTCAAATGCAAATTAAGCAGCGTTAATGACCAAGATTTAAAGATATTCCGTAACCGATGTGCTTGAGCCAGCCTATGCGTGAAGAAATCGAAGGGCCAAAGTAATTTGCTGGGTCAGTCTTGCTTGACAATATCCGAGGTGATTACGATCTTATGAAAGTGGTCCCAAGAAAATTGTGTTCGTGCTTCCGCCTCTTCCTATCTTCTATGTATTTCCCATTTCTACTTTTTAAAGAAAACTCCTGTACTGTACATGCAATAGCAAGAAAGGATTTAACTTATTAATTACTGTAATTCGCTTTATCTTCACGGTAGCAAAATTTCACGGTGTAAGGAAAATGGACATTTTCATTGAACTTTAACTTCACGATGGTGCCAAGAGATTGGAATCATAAATTATTACAACCGGTTTTTCACGGTGATGAAAAGTTCACGGTACAGAGGTGACCGTGAAAACAGTGAACATAAAGTTACAGTGAAAGAAACAAGAATTACAGTATCTTGAGAGCCATTATATTGCAGTTAGCTTATTGTGGCTCCTATACTGTCCCGTACCCAATTGAGAGTATAGGAGTCCTGGTAAACTATCTACGATGACAAAAAATACTGTAAATGCCCTTAATTTGCGGCAGGGAAAAAATGCAGTGTTCGCACTTTATTTCGTGGTTCAACAATGTGGCAGGCAAGCTGAAGGCTGGACGGGCATTTGGGGTCTGAAGAGGTTACCATGGAAACCTCGAATACAAATCCACCGCGAAAATTTGAACATTTACAGTACCCACGTAGAACCTACAATTTGCCGGCCAAACCGGAATTCCATTCTGTTTTTTGTCTGTAAATTGCCGGCTGCAGGTGGTTATTTTAATCCGTCCTTGAGAGATGGCCTGCAGCAAATAACAATCATTCAGTTCTTTGGCTTGGCACCCACAAGTATTATACCAGGGCAAGAAAGAGAATTTGGAGAGCTGGCTTGAGATTTTTTTCTGGCATTCCGTCACCCGGGATTTACCCAAACATTACATCAGGGATAAAAACAGAAGCAGGCGGCGCACAAGTGACAGATGCCCCGGCCTAAGAGTGTCCCCGGGCTATTCACGGCAGCTATGGCTGGAATGCCGGACACTGTCCGAGAATTTAGCCCAGGCTAGAAGTGATGGTCTCGTTTATGGACCAAGGAAACATTTTACGACATATAAAAGTGCGCGGTGATATACTGTACAAACCAAGCGTTTTAGATTTAATAGTTTGATTGAAATACCGTTATAAATTATTTTGTATGCAGATTATGAAGTTAGAGGATCACACAATACATGTATATCTTTTAGAACAGAGATGTCATTTTTGACGATGGTTTCTGATACCTATGTCAACAGCTACAAGCGAGGAATGCTATCGGCTCTGTCAGATTTGGGGTAACGCGCATAGTTTGCTTTCATCGTGAACTAACCCCAGCACTTTAATTGCTAATTGCTGGAAATGTTCATGTCAGGTCCGCTAACGACAAGAAAAAACACTTAACGATTCGTCAGTAATCAATCAAAATGTGAAGATTTAGTGATGGGGGGAAAATTTACCGAAACATCCAAGGTGTTCAATATGGGTGGGATTTTGGTAGAAAGATGGTTTTAATTTTGTACCAGAGGATTGGAGACGTGAAACTGTGCTGCATTGCCATCCAGGGTACAAGACACGATTATCATGTCAACTACGCATGGTGCCTCCCAACATTCGCCGTTTGGGGTACTGCAATAGTATGGGTTGTCGACGCGGAAATGGTTTCTTAAGGGTTACAGTTTTTCCCATGAAAAGGTTAGCATCATTTAAAACAATCTTTTAAAGTGTTTATGACACTACTATCCAGTTTAATTGATATACTCAGTATAGCTGTCAGTTAAGCTGCATTATAGAAACTGAGGGGTTTTGTTGTGCATAACAAAAGAATTTAAACAATTAAACAATGCTTATTATATTGAAGACAATTAGAAACTGATTAGGACATGTTACTTTTGTGCCATCAGTTCTTTAAATTAGCAAGTTTGAGTATATAAATCTGTGTACCAGAAGACTGGGGGTATGAAATTGTGTAGCATTGTCATGCAGGGGATTACAGACACGATTTTCTTGTTGGCTACAGCGATACCACTCAACATCCGTCATTTTTGGTGCTGTGGTACCGTGCACAGTCCACACGAAAGTTGTGTCTAAAGCACCCAGTACCAATGCTACACAGTCTCACATGCCCAGTCCTCTAGAACGCATTCTTGACCAACATTCTACCAAATGGCATTGACTCGTCCAAACCCCGCCCAGTATTGAGAACACCTCTGCACGTGCGATTACCACGTGAACCGCGAAAGGAGTTCAATAGGGGCGATCGGGAAATTGTTGTCTGACCCCTTTCTGTCAAGCAAGAATTCCGCTCCAGGAAGAACCACAAAAATTTGTTGTACATGGTATATCTCTATTTAAAAATAGTGAGCTTCAAAAGATTTGTCCATTTTCTGGTTTTACCAATGATAAATGATATTTTTTGTCCTTGCAAAAGCACTTTGATAACTATGTGTGAAATATCCAAACGAGCAATGTTTTAGAATGTTTTTTTTATATTGTACAGTTGTAGCAATCACTAGAACTTGCAATAATATTTTTGTCCTAATGGCAATTGCAATAACATTGATAAATGTCTAGTTTGGTAATTGGGTCATGGAAGCCAGGTGACGCAAGCGGCATGCATTCAAGGTGTTTTTATTGAAAGGTGTCACATACTTCATTAAATGTGTGAAATGCGGTAACACTGGTTAGTCTATGTGTTTTGCCAGTCATCTGGAATGGACAACTAGCTAGAACATACACAAGAAAGAAGCTCAGATGTTGCCTCAAATCTAAAACTTTTGGCTTTTGCACATTTTTGACTGTCTATTGTATACATTTCAACAAATTTTGTGTTTGGCTTGATTTCCTTAAGAAATCTACTACGTCAACCTTCACATCGAGTAAAAAAAATGTAAAGTCAGAACAGAAAATCATTCGCTATCGGCTGAAATCTACTCAGTAGATTCGTATGACAATAGATGAATGAAATTTGACACCCAGTCGTCATATTTGATTAGGGTACAATAAAATAAATTGCAGAAGTCATCACGATACCATGGCACACAGTTTTAGCAAGTAGAAATACTGTAAATGCATCTAAGTTCGCATGGTTTTAATTTCGCGGTAGGGAGAAAATGTAGAGTTCGCGGAGGTTCTAAGTTCGCGTTTGAATCAATAGTAGCTCTACAGTCACACAATGGAAATCTTTTGGCGATGGTTTGAAGTTCGCGGTAATGAGTTTACCGCGAAACCCGCGAATATAAAAAAAATCGTGGTAGGGAGAAAATGTAGTGTTTGCGGTGGTTTTAAGTTCGCTTTTGAAACAATAGTAGCTCTGCAGTCACACAATGGAAATCTTTTCAGGGTGGTTTGAAGTTCACGGTAATGAGTTTACCGCGAAAACCGTGAATATGAAGCCACCATGAAAATTTCTGCATTTACAGTAGTTTGGCCACCCAAATGCTGTGGAGGTAAAACATTGCCAGAGTGCACCATCCATCATGGAGATACAATCAATAGAAAATCCTCTTGCCCCAGCAACGGGAAAGCATTTGGACACCTCATAAATGAAGTCTGGTTAGTCGGAATGGGCTGTGTGTACTTGTGTCAATCTATCTTCCACAGGCCCTAATGCATGTTGAGGGAACCCTTGTCTAAACTCGTCTACTCTTAGCGCTATGTTTATACACCAAGAAACTTTAGAAAGGGCAAGGACAAGCATTTACGTGGTGTTTTTAGCCACTCACATTTTTCTTCATTTTCTGGTTCAGGTTGTACAAGGTAGTCAATTTGTCCTCTGTTGTATATAGATAACAAGCTACATGTATGGGAGAGAGTGAGAGTGAGTGAGTGTATATGGTAGATCTTTTTGTAGAGTATCATTTTCCAAATCATACCATTTCCTACAAAAAGCTAGTCTAGACTTATGCAAGCTGTGTATCCTCTAGAAATATGATTATGAATCATTGTATGCTGTCAAGCTAGACTTAGTGGGGGTTTCTGATTGAGTGTGGATTAGTTTAGATTACAGTAGGAAGGAATTAAAGATTGATATGATGCTGGTTTAACATCACAGATATTTTCCTTGGAATCATGTTAAAATCGTCAGGCATCTACTGACAAATTGTAGATAATAGATAAAGGAGATTACATCATTAGCATGAAACTTCATCTGTGTTGGTAAATTACATAATAATGAGAACTTAAAATGTTCAAAGAAATTTACTCACCAATTATATCATGTATGTATACAAAATAATGGCCCTTTCTGATTGGTCCCAAAGTTTAAATGAATCAACCTGTCATGTGACCTTGATATCCTCAACTCTGATTGGTCATGTTTTTAAAAAAGCTGTTTCCACTAGGCAAACCACTACCCTATAAAACAACCTCTTCAAAGAGGGTGCCCAAGCTTCTGTTGAATACACCCTTTATCACTACAGTAGTTACAGGTTTGCGTAGCAAGACCTTTGTTGGATCCGTTGGCATGTGTGGTGGCCGCCATCTTGAATTATGACGTCACAGGGTTGCCATACCATTTTTTTGAGAGGGGTGTTTTTGGGTGTCGCTAGCGTTCTCTCTATTTTAAACAAAGCGGCACACAGCTATCACACGTGTAACTAAAAAAAAAAAAAAAATTCAATGCCAATTCATATTTATAAAAAGACTAATGGCTAAACTAAGATAGCAAACCTGAAGTATATGTAGCACAAGTACTTAACTCTAGTGTTGTATTGAAAGTGCCCAGCCTTCAATTGCATAATATACATCTCAGCATGTAGTGTGTTTTACATGCCTAGTAATTAAAGATCTATACCCACCTCATCACTCCCTTCTAGGTGGTAATGTCAAACAAAGCCTGTTCAGTAACAAGACGGCTCATTCCTTTGCCTTAGGGATGTTAAAAGCACAATATCTCTTATTGGTATTCTTGTAGGCTCTGTCTAGATAAAGCGGGATTACTTTCCAATGATTGGTAACAGGTCAACTTCGATAAAACTAAATTGACTTTATGCTAAAATATTCGTTCAGTAAAGATTTCAAAGCAAGACTTTGTCTTTATTGAAAAGAATTAGGTATCAAATAAACAAGGATGATTATTATTTTGTTTATCATTTATTTATTCATTATTCTGTGTATTTATTGTTCTTTTTGTTGGGTGTGATCAGTATCACAATAAAGTGACTGCAATAATCCCTTTTCCTGCTAGGAGTTGCTGCTAGGGGACATTTTTGGTGGATGCTTTCTAGTTTTATTGTTGTTTTTAATCCCAATAATTCCCTCCCAAATTTTGGTCTCATAGTGGAACTACACAGGACTAGAGTTAAGTATTTGTGCTACATATACTTCAGGTTTGCTATGTTAGTGTAGCGATTACGGGGTCTTTTTATAAATATGAATCAGTATTGATTCATTTGAGTTGAATGTGTGATAGTTTTGTGCTGATTTGTTAAAAATTGAGAGAACGCTAGCGACCCCCAAAAAACACCCCTCCCAATAAAATGGTATGGCGACCCTGTGACGTCACAATTCAAGATGGCGGTCACCACACATGCCAATGGATCCAACAACGGGTTTTGCTACGCAAACCTGTAAAAATAATTCCCCCATGCTTCTTGGGTCACCGTGAACAGAAGCCACCTTGAATGCATTTACAGTAAGTAACTTGTTGTTTGTTGTTGTTTACTCCAGTGATGCTTCAGCCCTTTGACTACGACCCCCAGGAGAAGAACAAGCACAAGTTCATGGTGCAGTCCATGTTCGCGCCCGAGGGCGGCATCGACAACGAGACGATGCTCAATATGGTAAGTGACAAAATGGTGAGGAAAGTCATTATATATTTGGGACACATGCAGTTCAATCACAAGTACATGTTGGGAGGAAAGATCTTTATACAGCCTTAAGTCATTATATATTTGGGACACATGCAGTTCAATCACAAGTACATGTTGGGAGGAAAGATCTTCATGTAGCCTTAAGTCATTATATATTTGGGACATATGCAGTTCAATCACAAGTACATGTTGGGAGGAAAGATCTTCATGTAGCCTTAAGTCATCATATATTTGGGACACATGCAGTTCAATCACAAGTACATGTTGGGAGGAAAGATCTTCATGTAGCCTTAAGTCATCATATATTTGGGACACATGCAGTTCAATCACAAGTACATGTTGGGAGGAAAGATCTTCATGTAGCCTTAAGTCATTATATATTTGGGACATATGCAGTTCAATCACAAGTACATGTTGGGAGGAAAGATCTTCATGTAGCCTTAAGTCATCATATATTTGGGACACATGCAGTTCAATCACAAGTACATGTTGGGAGGAAAGATCTTCATACTGCCTAAAGTCATTATATATTTGGGACACATGCAGTTCAATCACAAGTACATGTTGGGAGGAAAGATCTTCATACAGCCTTGTCAAAACTAGCCGGCTACCGACAAAAATTGCCGTCTACTTACATTTTCGCGCCACCTACTTTGGTGTAGAATGACAAAAAAAATAAAAGCATAACTCAAGTGGTCTCCGTTATAAACTCCTCTGGCCGTTTGTTTAGATAAACTTATTTCTGATAGCTTCTAGGATCTTAAAACTGCTGTTTTCTGAAGCTTAAAACGTTGTTTACATTGCCCCAAAAAGAACACATATTGTAATAGAAGGGGGGAAGGCTTGTCCTGTTCTTTCTGTGTATTTGGGTGTCGGCTACATTTCTAGGTTTGATTGGTAGGGAATTTGAGAGGCTACAGTAGGTGTTGATAATGTGTTGAACCTTACAGGAAGAGTACTTTACTCTCATCTCCCAAATAAACATACCCCCCGGAATAAACATACCCCCTGGACAAATTTTTAAAATCTAATAAACATACCCCCCGGAATAAACGTACCCCCCGGAAAATTACCAAATTGACACATTAACTGTGTCCATGCTACTTCTGTCTTAGGGAAAGAAGATGATAAGCAGGTAGGCTCTTTTTATTTACATATTCTATATAAGTATGTAAATAATGAACCGAATAACTGTAGATATCTTGTTCAAATTATAATCATTTTCTCCACTTTTGGAAAAATTGGGCATAGGTTCCCCGCGGGGGCCAACGGTGCTTCAAATTCAACAAGAGTGAAAATGTACATGATACATGTATTTTCTACTTGGAACTTGAACCAAGTGATCAAGGAAAATTGTTGTATAAACTGGCATATCATTAAAACAGAAGTAGTTGCCAAACTTCTCAGTTCACTTGCATGGGTAACACCTTGTACAAATGTATCAACATTTAGAACTTGAACAGAAAATTACCATATCCTGAATATCCGATGAAAATACAAGTATTACGTATTTGTAAAAGCCATGTAGAAAAGGTTGAACTATGACATGTATGATGTTAGTTGTTACTAGTACTTTTTCTTGCTCAACTTTCCATTTATCATGTATGCATTGCATATAGAAACATGGATTAATTTTGTAAACATTACTAGAATTATATGCTTTCCACAAAATCACCTTATTATAAAGAACATTATCATATATTCTCCTTTATTGTGTTGTTGCAATCCAAATAATTTCAAATCCAAAAATTACCCTTGATGTATGCAGAAAAAATCTTTCATTTTGAGAAACTTAGTTGTCAACAAATTCATTGTTTAGATGTGAGAAATCTCAGGCTTGCTCTATTTTGTGCTCTCTCTTTCTGATTAAAAGTTCCTTGGTTACATCTAAAACATTGCCACAAACCACAGGGTTCTCATGTTACACATCAAAGCGCGAGTCAGACGGAGCGGCACCGAACACAGGAACACAGACAGTAAGGGGCGGGGCTAACAGAGAGCTACATGAAGTTCTGAGAATACTCAGCCAATTTGTTTGTAGGGGAGTGATTTTTGTCAAAACATCGTAGGTGATAATTACTGAATATAGATTGCAACTTAGTGTTGTTTATCAACTATTAAGTGGGAAGTCACTTTCTTGAAATACCACACATTTCTGACAAAGACAAAAAGGGGTTTTATTGGAAGATCAAAAAGAGCTGTTTCCCCTTGGTAGAAGTGAGTTCTTCCGTCAGTGGGAAAAATTTCTAGTGGCGTGCGTTACTGTACTGTGGCGATTTTCCAAGGGCTGAATTTTCATGTTTGTGGTAGGAACCGTAGGATTTAAATGTTTTTGTAGATTTTAAAAGTATTATTCAGTTTTTAATGCTAAGACACTGTCATAATGTGGTGTTATTTTCATATTCTAAAAGTTTTGAGGAAAGGCTGTATTTCATGTGAGTAGAATTTACATGCGACTCAATGGTAACTTGAGCATTCATGGTGTTGATTACGTTGTTCCAAGGTTGTTCTTTTGGCAATGTTTTTGTCTTTTTCCAGCGTAAATTTTGCGATCACTGTAAGAATTCAGATGGTCTTGAACGGGAAAAGACTGTCAATGTTGTTTATATGAAAAATAGATTTCAAAACTTAAGTGTGGCGTCTTATTTTGTCTGAGATAACAACATTTACTTTGTATCGAGATCGACTGACATGTTAGTACCGCCAGGATTTCACAAATGGCGGGTCATAGTAGCAGGGAAATCAACGCCGCTAGGCCGAAAAATAGCAAATTATGAGCAAAAATGTCGGGGAAATATGGGCAGGAATACCCAAACTTTCGATTTTGATGGAATCCCTGGTTAGCAAAACTCTGATTTTCAAAAAATTAATAAACGTACTGTCCAAAATAAGAACGTACTGGGTGGATTTTGAGGCTGAAAAAAATAAACGTACCGGTACGTTTATTTGGGAGATGAGAGTACTGATAGGTGTAGCGACTCACTCACAGCGGTGTCAGCGCCCTTCTGTCATCGTCTATTTTGGTGTACCCTTCCAACATATACAGACAGTCGCGATGGTCACAATCATTCCTTCCAACATCTGCTTGGAGATTAACACCGCTTTACAAACCTATGGTATGGGCAAAAGGGTCATGTGTGTGTGTAGTTATGTCCATAAAAGGACAGCATATTTTACTCATCTTTCTTACTATGGTGCTTCCAAGGTTTACAATATACAAATGTACATGTAACCGATGCAGACGTAAAACTGGAGTTCCACAAACCCATTTCTTCACCAAAATCTAAACCTTGTTGTTGTTGTTCAATGCTATTGGTGGTGAGAGGTCTTTCAGACAATACCTGCTAGGGGGCCCAAACCTTAACAACTTAATCTCCCTTCAAAGACCTACCTACCTCTCAAAAATCATAGTCCTAGTATCTCCAGAACATGAGATATCTAAACCGAAAGTTCTGCTGCAGTATCTTAGAATCTCCCTAGAAGTCCCAAATTCTAATCATTGCAAGGTCTCATCAAGACCTACGCACATACAAAATATCGAGACAATCGACCCAGGCATTCTCAAGTTATTGTGTTCACACACAGACAAACACACACATACACACACACACACAGACAGACACATACATACGCACACACACACACACACACACACACACACAGACACGCTTCCCAAAACATATAACCTTCTTGGCAAAGGTTACTAAGGCCTACTCAAGGTACATATTACAGCTTTTCTACCACACGATTATCAGATTACTGTAATTATTGAAATGTTCACTATATTTGAGGACTGCAAAATTTCAAGTTGATCTCAAGGTATTTGGGGTTGACAAGTACAAACCAGCAAACCAAGGTTGAACTTGAAGTTGAACTTTGACTGTGATGTAAAACCTGCTCACATAGAGCCAATGACTGAATGCCCTGTTATGTATAGCAATGACAAGCTGCCAAGTGTAACACTACACATGCTGATATAAGTGGTACTAGGGATCACTCCTGGAAAGTCCATTGAGGGTGAAAATGTTGTAATAGTGCCAAGCATGAAGCTACATGTAGTAGGAGTCAATGACTTGGAAGGGTAACATATGAAATGGCACAAAGTTCTATATCTGTACTGTCAAGCTGCCAGAGGCAAAATATGAGAACTTCAAAGGATGCAACATGAAATATTATGAACTGTCATAAATGCAATTCTCTAGATGCTTGTGGTCGCACGGTGGCATTTCTTGAAGTATTTGTGGGACAGAGGCATGCTCTTGCAAAAGAAAGGTTTCTACAAAGCTAAAGATATAAGACCTAGAACTCGGCAAATAAATATGGTTTGGATTACTGTATTATCAACAATATTGTCAACACGGAAATTGTTGTATCACACGCAAACTGAACATTGACAATGACATAAATCAGGCTGGTATAAAAGTTGAACCATGATTTTATGGCCTATCCCCTCCTCCCCCCTCAAGGTCTTCCAAATGTTTGTTTTATTTGCCACAGTTAAGAACTGCAGCCAGAGTTTCTGTTCGCAGTCAGAAAATGATCTGTGTCTTCCCTTAAACTTTGACAATGCTGTTTTCCTATAGCCTGGAATCCATCCTATTTAGCTTCCGGCCGCTACCCTAGCTCCGCAGCGGAGCTTGGGTAGGGCAGCGGAGCTAGGGTAGCAGCCGGAAGCTAAATAGGATGGATTCCAGGCTAGTTTTCCTATGGTCGTACGGGGTAGCTAGAAAATACAACCCAAGCAGATGTAAAATTTGCGTGATATATGGCAATCAGAAGGGCAACTTCCGCAATGAAATCATTTTAGCATTACGAGAATCATTATCAGAAATTGTGTACAAAGCTGACCCAGGTCAGAGGTATGTTAAGTACAAAGTTGGCCAGGCGTCAACGTTGGGAGCATTGTGGCTGCCCCGGCCAAAATGACGTAGCATCGCGACTGCGGAATGTTGAGACGAGAAGCAAAGAGCATGCCAGAAATGGACAAGTTCACGTGGCAGGGAGGGGTCACGGGAGGTCGTCCCGGCAGATGCCATATATGGCGTGGGTGCTTTATCAGGCATGTTGTTAGTGTGATCTGTTACACAGGGCAGTAATCCATGTACACGTTAGTGGACACATGCCTGGCAAGGCACCTCTGTTGAAAGCTTTTCAATACCTTCTGTCATACCCAAATATCTTCTCTATACTTTGTATGGTTGCCCATGACCATGCTACAGGAACATATTCTTCAAGAAATTAGCAAATCTTAAATGATTATTCGTATCGTCCTATATGACAATGACAATGAACTTTATTGCATGTTCATGCCCAACATGGGCTAAATGCATTTAGGTAACATGGAGTAAAAGAAAAGGAACATTGTGCTATATTCCATCTAAATCTACAGAGTCTCTTCTCTCTTTTGAAACATTTGTACACAAATTCACATAGTATTTCAATCATATCGTAGTTTCTAGAAGACATAAAACATGTGAATAACTCGTTACTTGTAAGATGCGCATATTTCTTGTCTAGTTGTATGGAACTTAAAAGGGGTCTGCGCATGTCTGAGTATAGTGAGCATTCTAAAATAAAATGTATTTCATCTTCTATATATGTTCCTTTTCTTTTAGATAAAATACAATACCGCTGTAGTTTGAAACTAGCTCTTTACACCATAATTTACACTTTGTGTACAACATTTCCAATACTCCAAGTGTTGAAGTCAGTTTCCTTTGAAAAGTAACCATCCAGTTGATCAGCTCTTTCCTGGTTGGCTGTTATAAACAATGTGATGGACATGCTGTTGTGTGATTGGTTCTTGCAGTGGAAAGATGCAGACCAGACCCAGCTGATGGACTCTAAGCTGAAGTGTGTGTTTGAGCTTCCTCCAGAGGCCCTAGAGGTCAGTATAACAATGGACCACCCCTAACTATTACATCCCAATACACACTAACATACTGTACGTCCATGTATGTCATACCTGGGCCTGATACGGGTGTTCCGGACAGTGTGATAACTATCCGGATCACATAGGGTTCTGGTGTGTTATCACACAAGCTTCCATGGAATATTTTGAATGCATTTCGAGCGCGCCGGTTGCGCCGCCGTCGGAAATTCAAATACCAGATTCGGAGGTTAGAATCAATGTTGTTACAGTTTCTTGTTCGAGGACACAAAACTCCCTCAACTTCTGCCGCATTCCGCATTGAAATGTGTGTTTTCTCGGGTGGGTATGGCCAAGGTATGACATAGATAAAATACAATACGTTGTATTCTGTATCACCCTCGGTCCCAGCCCTCTCGCGGGTCGGATCGCACTCCGGCCTATGGCCGTCGGGCGATCCGAACCGCGGTCGGGCTGGTACCTCGGGTCATACGGAATACCCCGTGTTGTATTCTATATGTATATCTAACAAAAACACAGGCATCTTCAAATTAAATCTGTATCTTGTCTTGGTACCATGACACAATGGATTTTGTGCTTGGACTTTCAAATACTGAAATATATAAATATTTTTTTTATTTTTACAGACAAATTTACAACAGTAAACAGGCAAATTGTTGTGATTTTTTTCAAATGGACAAAAAAAAGACACTAGAAGTAGTAGATATTTATTTGGTAGGTGTGTCATCTCTTGTATGTTGAAATTGCAATGTGTGTTTGTGGGTGGTATCATGTGTGTTGTCTAGAATTTATTTTAGCCAGGGATATCTCCATGGCAACACGTCTCCATGGCAACATTAAGTCCACCAGCTGAGATTCTCCCAATTCTCGATATGACGTTATGTTCCCACATACGACAGACTGTTTTGTCTTTGTTGTTGCTGTGTAACTGTACAAACTGTAACTGCCACCAGAAAATCAATTAAGACAATTTTGAAGATTGCGTTTCAAAACTGCCATGTATGATTCTACTGTCACAATTGGATAATAAGGATATTAAAGAAAATACAGAAGTGTTCAAGATATTTCTCGAATATTTATAAAGATGACATGGACCAAATGACTGAACTATGCACATGAAGTAATTTAAAGTTGACTGGTACATTTAATGGCTGTGTGAATGTGTCTTCTATGAAAGTGTGATCATTGTGGGAGAAAGTCGTGCTTTGTGTATTTTGTCCACTATCTTAAGACATTAGGTCTAACTTACTTTAGAAACTTTGATTTTGCTTATCATTTATATTTCGTTTTTTAGCTTCATTTTTCTTTCCACTGCGACGCAGCAGTAACTAAGTTTCTTCTGGTCTATGTGTGTGTGTGTTGCCTTTTTTCTTAGGCTCTGGCTAAGGGGAAGACCAATGTATTCAAGTTGGAAACCAGCACCCCACCGCCTCGCAAATCTGTGTCCGCGCCGTCAATCGTTAAAAGAGTGCCCGCGAGACCAATTAAAGTAAATATTTCTGTCCAGGTGGCATCCCCGAGCATGGTTTGGACTGACTCTGTAACTACCAGAACTCAGTTTTCTTGTTGTTGAGAAACTTGAAAAGTGTTGCATTTGTCTTCCAAAAGCCTGTGTTGATCTCAAGTGGTCTTCCGTTTCTTATATTTGTGAAGAAGAATATATTGCAAAGTGGTATGCCATTCTCTTAAGTACATGTTGTCAATGTGCATTGTGCCGACATGCGACGATTTCATCTTAAGACAGACATTTTTGTTATCCGTAAAAAAATTGTCTTTGAAAGCGAGATGAAAGTTTGTTTTATACAAGCCAG
Organism: Branchiostoma lanceolatum; assembly: GCA_035149815.1. Lineage (NCBI taxonomy): Eukaryota > Metazoa > Chordata > Leptocardii > Amphioxiformes > Branchiostomatidae > Branchiostoma > Branchiostoma lanceolatum. Next base: position 20,140,523 of record CM068872.1, on the reverse strand, counting down.
CATGGCTCCAAGCCTCATACACATAGAAAGCCTTTTAATGTTGTATTCTTATGAAATTGTAAATTTGTAAGGATAATATGAATCTATACTGTGATGGAAATGCTAGAAACATCATGTTTTCAATGAAAATCTCTTTTGACAGAAACATAAACATATCTCGCAATTCCTTTTTGCAAAAGATCCTTTTAAACTTGTTTATTAGGAGGAAAATGACACAACAAATCTTGCTTCCATTCCAAAACCATAAAGAAGAATGTGATAGCAGTACAGTGGCATCCATGTGTAAATATGAAAACAAATGCACATTGAACATATCTGATAAAGAGAACCTGAAATATTAATGTTTTTGTAGTTTCGAAAAGGGATATTCCAGAGATCAAACCCCACCATAAGACAAATGCAACACTATCATGTGCTACTGACAAAGGAAAAACACAACATACTTTCACTAAATCGTGTTTCGAATGCTGTGTGTTTTGTGAATGCTTTGTGTTGTACCCTTGGCATGCACCTTTCTTACCAGTGTGTGGCTAAGAATTGTTTGAATCTTGAAATTAGATATAGAACTTTTTGTGTTATGACAAGAAATTCTCAAAATTTGTTGCGCAAAGTTTGTTTTTTTGGAAAAATTTATGAAAAAAATCAGCATGCCAAAGGTTAAAGATATATGCAAGTTGAGAAATATGAAATGTATTTTCACATCATGCATATAATTTTACCTCCCTTGTATGTGTTACTAACAAAATGTGACTTTTTGTGTGTCTGACAAGGCATGCCAGTTGTAACCATGTTTCACAGATTATACAAACATTGGAAGAATCTCAGTTGTGGACTGTTTGTTTACATGTGGGCATGGAGTCTGTTTTACCCCTAACTATTGACTGTTTCTAAGTTTCATGTGCTGTTTTTCTTGTTCAAGCATGCAGATTTCTTCACACCATGTCAATCATGCAGTTCAAGATATAACGTCATCTATGTTTTATTTCTTTAGGCTGCACCAAGTAATTTTTATGGATGACATCCTTTGGAGACCCTAAATCTAATGCGAGAGCGCAGAAAAGAAACAAGATGCCTAGATTTGAAATATAATAGTCGACGACACATGTTAGGACACAAATTGAATGAGAGAACACAGTGTAACAACTAACGATTCTTTGATCCATCATGAAAAAAAGCAATAATTTGAATAAATCAGTTGAAGTTGAACAGCAGTTGTTGTCCTGTCCTGTTTCTTTCCATATCCCATTGATTTTGCAGGCCTGCAGAAACATATAAAATCAAAAAGGTCATAGTTACAGGAAGCGCAATTTCTTGTTGTTTTTTCTTGGAACAGACCAAAATCAATGCGCGCGCGGACGTCATCCATAAAAATTACTTGGTGTAGCCTTATAGTGAAATTATACATGTAAAATACAAAGAAATATACTAAGTATAAACTAATGTTTGTTACCCTCTAGCAGTTGTGTTCTACAAGAAGCAGTATTAAGACATTTTGCCAGAAACTAACCATGTGACACTTCATTATTGATAAGGTTATATTATGAAAATATCCATTGTGATATTATGAATAACTAATTGCAACAAATTTCGAGGTCTATTTGAGAAACATGGCTGGGTATGATAATGAAGTATGTTGTGCGTGATTTCTAAGTGGAGTAGTCTGTGTTGTTTCAGAATGATTTGGACGCTGCTAAGGAAGCAAAAGAGGTGGCGGCAGTACCACCAGTCAAGCCCAACATCCCCAAGCCTTCTCCGGAGGCCAAGAGGCCAGTAACACAGGTGAGGAGGCATTGAGAGCGACGTTAAGAAAGGAAAGCCCCCCTCTCACTGGACCCGCGACGCGTTAGCGACCTCACTGCGTCCTAGATTGAATTTGAGTTAGCCTGGGAATACCATGCAGAACGTACAAGTATGACTCAAAAGACAATAAATCACACAAATCGTAAAAAGATTCGTTTTTTTATGATATTCGTTTAGCACGGTGTCAAATGGCTCGGTCGCAGCGAGGTCTCCAACCCGTCATGGGTCCAGTGAGAGGGGGGCTAGAGCTGATCTGTCTTGTCAGAAAAAAAGTTGTAGAGTTCTTGAACGGTTGTTTGAACACAGAAAAGAAGAAAACTTGATAAGGTTCCTAGAAAGTTGACGCACAGAGAACTGAGGAGCTCAGATAACCAACATAGACATGAGAATTTGAAGGTTTGTGACTTGAGCAGTTTTTCTTTGTGTTGGTTCAAACGTTTTAGAGCACTTTGTGTACATTGTCATATCTATCGTGGGCAACCTGGTTAAAACAAAGGTAACACTAACTGCTACTTGTGGTTCCTACTTTAATCATCCAACATTTCAAAATGATTAAAAACTGACAATAACTGCATGCGTCATAATACTCTGTATAATGTCAGTAAGGTAAACGTTGGATCCAAAGGCTTATGGAGTCTGGCAGATACAGCTTGTCCATAGTTCTGTGGAAGGTTTTGTGGACAGGGTGGCAAGGATTTTCTGAGTTTGAATCTTTAGAGAAAACTTGGGAAGCTAGTTGGATTTTTTCGATTTGTGGTTTCATTTCACAAAGCTTGTGACCAATTGTATTTGAGTGAATTAGTGAAAACTTTCGCTGGTATTGATATTACAAAAATGGTATTTCTGTTTCTTTGGTTAATTTTGGTTTATTTGGTACAAGGAGAGAATGTGATCAGCGCAAACTCGGTCACAAGTTTCTTTGAATTGACATCAGGTGTGAATCGGATGCGTGGTGGAAATTGATTCATCTTGTGGTTAACAATCTAGGCAGCGAGCGAACAGTTTTTCTTTGGAGTAACTCATTGTTTAGTTTGGTTGTATTCTACATTGTCCCTCTTCGTACACAGACTACAAGTAGGGCTACCAGTACTGCATACACTCTTACACTGTCAAGTAAAAGTAATCTGCTGATGTTGTCTGCATTCTAGTCTATGCTTAAGATCACAATTTTTCTCATGTAGAGTCCATTCTGTAAGCTAAGCTCAAGAATATATATGTGTGTGTAACTATGTAAATTTTCGGTCAACAATCATGGGTGTTCTAAAGATGTACCTTGGAGCAGTCTTGGTGTAATTCTTGAGGAAAGCATTAGTGACTTGGTAAGAGTATAAGTCTTGAGGACTGTATTATTTAGAGACTTGGTAAGAGTATAAGTTTGAGGAAAGTATTTGAGACGTGGTAAGAGTATAAATCTTGAGGAAAGCATTGGAGACGTGGTAAAAGTATAAATTTTGAGGAAAGTATTAGAAACTTGGTAAGAGTATAAATCTTGAGGAAAATACTTGAGACGTGGTAAGAGTATAAGTCTTGCGACCTGGTAAGAGCGTATGGCTGAGCATGTTGCTGTGCTTCCCTGCCCCACTAGGAGGCGACGGTGGCCGTGAAGGCGGTTAATGTGGGTTCGTCCGCGAGCGATAGTGAGATGAAGAAAGTGTTGGACGAGTGTCGGCGGCTGCAGGCTGAGGTATCCAAACTTCAGGCTGAGAACGCACAAATCAAGGTGTGTCCGCGTCCCGTCTACGGCCGGCTACGGGTTCCGCTTCCCTTCTTTTTAAGTCTCGTACCTTCGTTTATCCCATTCCTTAATGTCCGTTAAGTTTCCGCTGGATCTCTGGAAAGTCTCTTTGTCATTTCATCATCATCATTTGTCGTTGTCTCCTTGCCACCTTCCCTTGTTTGTTTTGGTGCGTTTATTTTACCCGTCGGCTCCTTATGTCTATGCTGCAGAGCGTTGCCCCCCTCCCCTTGCCATAAATGCTTGTCTCATACTGCCTCTGTGTATGGTTATGTCTTATTACACATTCACAACTTAACCGAGATATCAGGAAAGCTTTCTTTTTGGCTCATAGGTATAAGTGTCTGTTTATATATATGCAAAGGTTGTATGGGAAAGCAATATAGCCATTTTTTACTTCTTTTATTTTAATGAAATTGTCATTTAAGAGAAAGAGGTTTTCTAAAAATCTCGAACTTGTTTTGGACTTGAAGTTAGCTTTAGCAATGAAAGTTCTTAGTATGACATCAATTTTGAATATCTTTTTTGAGGTAGTATTACATGTATGTAGATGGGTAGGGGTTTTTTTCCTTTGAACTTTGTGCAATCATAACCTAAGTGTTTTGAATCCCACCATATCATAAATGTGTACTTTTATGTACATTGTATCTAGTATGAAAGTCTCCTTTTCATGTTGTAATCTCAGACATATCTTTCAGTTTTACCCTATAATTATCAGTGTCTTATATGTACATATCATCATTGTGTATGTCAGTAATTATAGAACGCACTTCGTTCTTCTGTATAATATTTGTCAGCTGTCAACAACTCAGCAAGTATTTTTGGTGCAAGTTTTTCTCGACATTGATGCCACATTTGTTTTGTCGTTTTCAGGACGACGGATTGCGCCAGCGCAAGGCCACGCCGTCAGACAACCAGACGTTCACGACAGAGTTTGCACCCGTAGCCCAGCGCAGTGCCATCCCGCCTGTACTTTATCTACTCGCTGCAGTTATTCTCGGCTTTATTCTTGGCAAGTTCATCCTGTAGAAAGGTTGTGTATCAGCATAGAAGAAAAGGGATCATAGGGAATATTAAAAAAAGGTACTAAAAAAAAGGCAGAAAAAAATGTTTGCAGGTTTGTGACTTGAGCAGTGGCCGGGAGTGTGCAGAGCTGTTTATGCACAACTCGGACGGGATGACGTGACACGCTCCACCCAAAAAAACTTCAAATAAGAAAGTTACTACTCATAACTCAAAATGTATAAGCGATTCTTTTTACCAAGCAAGGGCAAGCGTACGTAGAATCAAACACAGAGTCCTATAAATGATAGCAATCAGCTTTGTTTGTGTATAAAGTCTAGCTCTGCAGATTATTAACAGCCGTGTCACTTCTTTGCCCTTGCTTGTAAGAAGAAATTGTTCTGTTGGGCCTTTTGCCTCTCTTTTCTCTCCCCCAAAATTAATCTTTGTTGCTAATCAACACTACGTACTGTCTAGGCTATAGACAGTCTTTCCCCTAAGCTTGGACATATGTATATGCGGGATGTTTTCAGGGTATGGTGTGTCGAACTTGATATTCATCCAAAAATCTCCGTCTGTGTTCCCACAAATGTCGCTATGATAAACGTTGAGAGGCAACTTTCGTTCGAACAAAAGAGAGAGAGAATTTATGTGGTTAGTCCATGTCACAAAGTGTTACTTGGATGTTTTCGTATATTGTTACATCCGAAAACTAACTCAGTCTACCTTGTATGCTCGTCAGCAATAGCATGTAAGTGTGAGAGGATGTAAACGAGGAACTGAGGGAAATGTTCTTGGAGGCAGATCTTTGGTAGTTATTCTAAGAAGCAGCGTGGATTGATGTACTGTTTTCTGTACTAGTGGGAGAGATATACCGAAAGAGGCTAAGAAGGAGGGGAAAAAGGGAGTTAGCACATTTACCGATCGTTGGAGATGGTTCAACCTACTATCGCATGAACAGCAGATTTCTAGTTGTCTTACTATCTTTGCAACACCGACCGATTTTGACGCTGGAAGAAATTACAGTAGAAAGGGATGTGTGACTGGTTGTGAGTTTATTTCCTGTTACTTGAACGTAGCAGGAATTGGTAAACAATACTGTTGAGTTAAAAAGAAAAAAGACAAAAAAGTGTCCTGAAACTAGTGCAGTTTTGTTGCTGGATTCCTTATTTAATGAATGTATAAACTGTCACAAATGAGCTAGAGAGTTGCTTCTATCTCATTGTTCTTCCCTTTTTATTAGTCATTATTGTATCGTCCGAACGTTTTAAGGCTTGTCATGGTGAATACGTATGTACAACGAATCTCAAAGTAGCCGTAGATCTAAGAACCTTTGATTACCATGATTTGACTGAGTTCTGGTTGTGCTTATGACATGTACAGCAGTAAGGCCCCACATTAAGGCAATGGGTTTGTCTTGTTCACTTTTAGACTGGTTACTACGTGTATACAGGTCTACAAGTGTCAATTAAAGTGCTTGTAAAATAGTGCAGAGGGTCTCTTGTCTTTACATTGCTGTGCAGAAACATGTGAGTTATATCATTAGTAGTAAAATAAGTCCTCACAAGTATTGTTGAACTTGAAGAATTTTCTTTTAATTCCTGGCTCTAGAACTTTGCCAAATGAAATACCCCTTAGGCCATGTTGATTTGATTTTATGGATGACATCTGCGCACGCATAAATATTCGTCCGTTCCAACAAAACAAAACAATGTAAATCATACAAAACAGCTGCAAAATGAGCAAATGTATGCCGCCCATCCCAAAATAATTAGCAGAAAACGGACACTAATGTCGTAGGATGCCAAAGTCAATTCCAAAGTCAGAGGAAAACGTGAAAGAACAAAAATGAATCTATAATTTGGTATACACATGTACCATACTCTGTGTGTCTAGTCATTTGTTCATCCTTCCTGACCACTTAGATTTCACACTGAAGGCAACATTTTTCGGGGGGCCAAACTTCCTTTTTTTTTTCGTATGCTCGCATCAGTTTGGGGGCACGGGATGTCATCCATGTAATTAAATCTACATGGCCTTAGATAAAGACTTGGCCATCAAAGTATTATCAGAATACTTTTCAGTTTTCCGCTTCACAAATGAACATACAAATTAAATTTGAAAACATAGCTTGTTTGAAAGAGGTAAGAAAGCATTTTATAAAGAATTCTCCTTAACGATTGGCTATGCAAGGAACTTGCCAGGATAGGAGAATTGAGGTATTGGTCAGTCATGAGTGGTGAAGCTGTCCGGAGGTAGCCCTGTGTAGCATCGTGTCATGTCGTCCAGTGTCTCCGGCCGTCGGATGATCCTCCAGGTCGCTCCGTCCACCAATACTTCAGCTGGGCGTATCTGTACAGACAGACAGACGATGTTTGCTGTAGACATCATATACAAAGCCCTTATGTACAACCGCCTATATATAATCACTGTGTACAGCCTACATTATCAAAATGGTACGGGCCAACCAACCAGTAAGGAATGCAGTGCAACTGTTTCTTCTACTCCTCTTTAGGGAGGTTAAAGGTTAACTTGACCTAGTCTGTGAGGTGGCAGAATATCTCAGGATCATCTGAAGTCGGATGTAGACATCATTGAATAGCAAGATTCTTTAATTCACAACCAAGCATTTTACAAGAGCCGACGTTTCGACAACTGTCAGCCATCTTCATCAGGGCAATACTGACTAGTTCACCGTGCACTGAAGCTAGGTGTTACTGCTAACAATGCAGTCCCAAACGTAAAGTATTGTTTAATTAAATAGATACTATTAAACAACAATGGTGAGATGATGAGGTTCCAAATGTAAAGTGGTCACTGATGGCTGACAGCTGTCGAAACGTCGGCTCTTGTAAAATACTTGGTTGTGAATTAAGGAACCTTGCTATTCAGTCATTAACCAACCTGATGAAATTATTGACAGATGTAAACATCATGTTTTCAAATTAACCTTTAGCACACTCAAGCAAAGGAAAAGGGCTACCAACCCCTCCCTGTAAAATATACCCTGCTACAGAAACAGCAAAGAAACTTAATGCCCTACCTGCCGCTGGTCACTACAAGGGTCTGAATGAATGAAAAATGAAACACTGATTCAGAAGTTATGGGGTTAGGTAGCAGGAAGAAGGTTAAGGTATTAGGAGCAGAGTGGTTACCTTCAACCTTTATGAGGTTTGTTACCATTCTACAGCTCTATTCCTTGATGATGGGGAACGAGCCAGAGAGACAGCTCTACTGAATTTGAAGATGATTCTCAGTTATGCCGCCACCCCATAGTCAAGGTCATACGTAGGAAGGAAATGCTCTTCTAGCACACTCACCCTCATGTTGTAGTTGGATGCCATGGATGAACAGTAGGCACCGACATCAAACACTGCCAGCCCACACCCCTCGTGTGGAGTTTGCATGTTCCGGTCTTTGCCCAGAAAGTCTCCGCACTCACACACCGGTCCCACAACGTCATACACTCTTTCTGTTGGGTCTTCAGCCTGAAATGTACCAACATCTCACTCAGCGTGGTGTAACATTGGACTGTCCTGCAAAACGCCAGTCACAGATAGCCAACCATGGTCTCCCAACCTTCTCCAGACCATTGTTGGGAGCAAGCCTTGTCATCTGTGTTGGGAGTTAGTCAGTGGAGCACTAGCTGACTATGAATTTTGAAAAATCATTGTCAGGAAAGTCATATACTGCTAGGATGGATCCCAGGCTTACTACCAGCCAAGAGCTGATCATTCATGAATGAATGAATGGTTTTATTTGATCATTTTGATCGGATGTCTGAAAGTACCTCGCAGCCATAGGCTGAATTGCGTACTTTTTACATTGTGTTACATAAAAAAACTGGTGACATTAGGCAAAACGGTAACAATATCATCACTCCTATGCATCATGACCTTGGTTGGGGAGTGGTCGGGAAAAAATGTAATGGGAAGGTCATGAATGTGTGACAGGCTTTAGGCCCCAGTCTGTCATATACATCGTATAATCTCTCTACAATAATTACAGCAGATAGGAACATTCTTAAGACAGTTATGGATGTGTTGTACAACACTCAGCTCTTTTGTGAGGTCAACTGTAGATCCATTTCTGTTCATGTTTATCCTTTCAACACTGGGGTTCGGTCTTTTTATTGGAAAAGGGGAGGGGCAGCAACTTTGTTTTCAAGCAAACTTTCCCTACCTTAGAAATTAATACTGAAGCTAAAAATACAATCCAGTACAAAAATGAGGCAGTCAGAAACATTGCACACTTCCCTCTTCCCATGAATTAACCCTCCTAATGGCATATATCTGTATTCATCTAGTTCTCGTTGACCCTGACACTGTGGGGGTTAAGTTGTCTCACCTGTGAAGGTTCAGTGAGCTGGATGTGGTGGTGGGCTGAGTACAGGCTGGGTCGGATCACTTCTGTCATGGACCCGTCTGTGACCACGAACCTGTAACATCACCACAGGACAGAAGAATGGTTAGGTCCGGGGACAGCATTATGTTCCAACGCCGCTACGTTAGGGTTAGGATCAGGAACATATGGGTGTAAGTGACGGTCTAGACCTGTGTACCTGTACATAGTGCTGCATACCCGTGACATTTCATGGGGGTAACAAAGATATACTAGCACTGTTCTTAATTGTGCTATTTGTTGTCTGACTCAAAGGTAGATAGATTAACTGCAATGTAAAAATCATGTCTTTCTTTTCACCTTTTCTCTCCATTACTCTTGACCCCTATGACCTTGGTAACCAAGATGGCGGCGTCCCCTATGATGGACCGCCCGGGTTCCAAGATGAGGCAGATTTTTTTGTCTGTCAGTGCATCACGGATGGAAGATACCAAGTCAGCAGGGGAGGGGTTGTTACTGTCTTCCTGAGACAAAAACAGAAACAAACGTTTGGATTTTCAATCTTCCTTCACTATTCAACCTGCTGCCTAACTCTATAACCAATAGGGAATCGGGTGCCAAAGGGCTACTTCAGTGTGCAAAAAGTTAAGAGACTAACATCACAAATACAAGCAAAAATGAATTGTACTTTTTTCTTTTCTTGCCTTTAATGCCCACGGTCTTGCAATTGACGACCATTCTGGCATGTTGGGAAAGTCGTGTAAAGTGCCTTTCCAAAGGGCACAAGATCGGTGACACTGCAGGATTCGAACCCGGGACCACTTGGTTCTGAGCGGAACACACTGCTGTTGCGCCACACGACCCCACAACCACTTTTGTAGTTTTGTAATTTCAAAGTTTGCAAATGAAAGACAGAAAATTGAAAGATCTGTCATATTGAGGTGAGAATTTGCCCACCTGTCGTAGGTAGTCGATGCCCAGCCCCCCTCCCATGTTGAGGTACTGTAGATCAGGGAAGCCCTGAGACCTGACAGACTCCATCTCAGCAGACACCACAGAAACTACATCTCTGCAACACAGATGTACTCAATTTTAGAAATATGATGTCAAAAGTCTCACAACTTCTGCTAGTGTAGCACTCTTTTTGTGTGGTGTACTTTTATTAGATATTTAAATGGTTAAACATTCCTTGGGAGATGAACGACTAGAAGATCAATTCTACAGTTTAAAAAAGCCATTGAAAGTGTAGAATTGAAGACAAAGTAGATCAATGAAACAGTGAATGTGGAGCTTCGAAACATTTATGAAGCTTTTGATACAAAATTAACCCTCTCTATTCCATGTACTTTTGTAACAAATGCAATTTGCTGCCCAAAGTCTTCCTTAGCAGGGGAAGTTTGGACTAATTTCAGAGTATCATATATTAGGGCATGGATACATTTGTCCTACTATTCTTAACTAAGGGTATTCTAAGGATAGTCATTCATATGTCTTACAAAATTCAGCTGTCTTGTCACCAAAAAAGACTGTCTTAGATCCTTGTCGGCGGTTCGTTCTATCAAAATCTGCTTGAAAAGTCAACGACATTGAAATCGTACAACGACCTACGACGAATGTGACCACAGCATTAGGTACAAGAATTGATTTGACCATAAATGCAGACCAGACCTGAACAGAGAGACATCAGTGATGGTGGATCCCAGGTGGCAGTGCAGCCCCACCAGCTGCAGCTGTTCCGGCCACCTGTGCACCTGCTGCAGCAGACCAGGCAGCTGGCTGCACTCCAGCCCAAACTTACTGCTGGCCAGACCAGTGCAGTTGTAGGGGTGAACTTTCTGGAGAGGAAAATACACACCTTCACATACACATGTTAAATAGTAAATACACAACTTAGTTGTTTGAACTGGTTTTGAAAAGTTGCATTGATATCGCAAAAGAGAAATGCATGTAATGGCATTTTCTTTTTTATCAGGAAGTGAAAAGTAGAAAGTCTTAAAAAACAACATTTTACCATATGAAACCATACAGCACAAAGCATTTTGCCATAGCAAACCATAGACTCTATAGAGCAACTTTTTGTTTTGTGTAAATTTGTTATCATTGACCGTTTGATGTACTTTCTTTCTTCTTTCCTCATCATCTTCTTTCTTAGCCTCATATCTATAAGATTATTGGCAGATTTATTTCAATATGTACGTCAAGAAAACCTAAATAAAACGTACAGTGGAATAAAACTCATACTCTGTATCACTGGCATCTTTTGAAAGAATCACTCACTGGGTCGATGTCGGGGTTGATCCTGATGAGTACGCGCGCCCTCTGGCGGACCGTGTCGGCAGCTCTCCGTACATGGCGCAAGTCGAAGTCCGAGTCCACGTTGATTAGACAGTTCACTCTAACGGCCAACTCCAACTCCCAGTCCTGAAAAAAATGTAACCCCAAGTTGCACGCCATTCTAAATGGTTAGTCTGTAGCTCTAATATTGGTGTTTAAGATATGTGTAAACATTTTCAGTTTTAAGTGTTTCGTTCAGGGCCCGTTCCACCTGTGTATACGTATATATTTAAGTGTGTATGAGTTGCGTATTAACCCTCAAACCACCGTATGGGGTCAAAACTGACCCCAGGCGTATATCAACAAGTGCCATTTTGACATTTCGAGTCGAAAACAAAATTCCTTCTACGAGTTTGTTTGTATGTATGTCTTATAACTTCTCACAAGTTTTTACCGCGATTGGCTCATTGTTGATTAAGTTATCCTAGAAAGTTTACGCATGGTCCAGTGGGGTCAAAACTGACCCCAGCAAAATCGGCACTCATATTCCCTATTATTTGATACTTGTCATCTAGTAACATGTATGTAAGAGTTGTTATGATCTTAGTTACAAAATATAATTTTGTAGAAACGTGAAAAAAAACAATTTTTTTCAATGAACGTAAAGATTAATGACGTTGCGACGTATTATGACGTCATTTATGTGATTTTATTGAAAACCAACAAATTGGGTATTTCCATATAATTCAAAGGTACACGATAAAACCTAAATATGAATTATGTATAATAAATCATAATATATCCAAATACGTTATTTTTAGATGGCAACAGGAAGGACGTGAAAATGACGTCATAAAAATTATATTCACATCAAGTTACACTAGCGAAATCCGCCATCTTGGTTCCGCCATCTTGAATTATTTTCAATGCATTTTTTCATCATATAACCTAATAACACAATAAAAATGGACCAAAACGTTTATATTAAGATTGTTTCTGTTTGAATAAACATGATAATGATTATGAAATTTTAGGTTGAAATAGCCGGTTATAGTTAATCTAATCATATCGTCCGCCATCTTAGATTTTGACCGATGACGTAATCAAATATGCATAAATTATGGGTATTAGATCATAAAAGTGATAGTGAATTACATTGGTTGGTATTGATGTAAGAATATAAATGCAGTTCAAAACGACAGCCCTAGAATTACATTTTAAAATCCAAAATTAGCGACTTTTCCAAATATGGCTCTAAGAAACCGGTTGCCATAGCAATATGAAAACATTGATTAGATATTTCATCAAATTGAAATTGTTTCCAACGAAATTTTAGCAAAGGTGACCAAGTTTGGTTGTTCCAGCATAAGCCATTCAGATGCTATATGACATCAAGTGTTGGCGCAGGCCTCAAAAGAGCCCGTCTTGTCTGAATAGCGTTAGTTGCAAAAGACGATGTTCCCTATTTTGCATACATTATGATAATGAGCAGAAATTATTCACACCTAATCATGTCAAACTGTCCCTTATAGATTACTTAAACTATACATATATACAAACCATAAAAATAGTCACCAATGAAGCTATATTTGTAGAAAACATTGTGGGGTCAGTTTTGACCCCATACGGTAAGATTAGTCGTAAAACAGCTACGGTGGTTTGAGGGTTTTAACAATTCTTTTAGCTATGTAAAGTTTGCGGGGAAGAAGTTGTTTTCTACTTTGACCCACCGTTGTGCAACCTAGTTATCGAGCCAAACGATGACATCTTCGGCCTCGAACTTTACCTGAACCAAAGAAATGTCAATACGGAACTCATATGGACTTTGATAGTATACACACAAGTGTGAATGGGCCTTTACTGTTTGTGAAGGATACGGATACTTACAGTACTAGTTAACCCTTATGTCGAAATACCATTTATGATACAAACTATCAGAGGTTGGGTTGAGGAGGGTTAAACGCTTACCTGTTTTCCGTTACCGTTATACACAATGCTGTCCGGGTTGAACCCTGCTGTCAACGCCAGCCTGATCTCATTCCCACTAACGGTCACCGCCCCGCACCCCATACCTCTCAACGTCTTCAAGATCTCCAAGTTCCCGTTCGCCTTGAGGGAATATCCCAAGATGTGTGGGTTCGGTAACGTCTTGAGAGCTTCCTTGTACCTTGAGACATTGTCTTGCACCTGTGCGAGGCTGTACAGGTAAAACGGACTGCGCGAGGGGCGTGGAAGTCGTCTTGACAGGTCTTCTTGGAGTGATTGTACGCGAATTCCTTCGCACCACAAGAAACCTGTCGCGTCGTGGTGGAAATAGCGCTTGAACGCTGACGAGGCCATTAGCTATAGCTAGCAGATGATATTAAATCGAGTTTTTCAGGGTCAAACTGACGTGAAATACAGTACTTCAAACGGGCAACTCAGTTCTCACGGTGTGTCCTCAACTGTGCAACTTCAGGGCAACCCTTACTGTCGTGATTCGAACTTTCGGTGACCTTTGACGATAAACATTAACAGAAGGGGCGCCATCATTACCTTTGCCAGAAGGTTATGTTTTCGTTTTTGCCATAGTAGCGTGGCGTTAGACGCATGTGTGCTTGATGTAACCAGCATAAGTCAAGAAGATGTGGATAAATTTTCATGATAGTAGGTGGATAGGGTATCAGGGGAATGAATGTCAAGCTCGGTAATGGCCCTCCTGCCGACTTCCTAGGGTACTGCAGCGGGCTGTGAATGTGTGTGTGTGTGTGTGTGTGTGTGTGTGTGTGTGTGTGTGTGTGTGTGTATGTGTGTGTGTGTGTGTGTGTGTGTGTGTGTGTGTGTGTGTGTGTGTGTGTGAACAACTCGAGAAGCTGTGGATGGCTCTATGATATTTAGTAGGTGAGTACTTACGTCGGGGAAAAAAAGGTCATGTTCGATACTAGTGTCGTCCCGCCCTAGCTCCTAGCGTCTTCTTACTGTACTGTAGCAGAACTTCGAAGTTTACTGTCTAATTTTCTGTGCTATGGCCGTGATATGTGAGTGATTGATCATGAGTTCTTGGTCTTAGACTGCACGACATTTGCAGCTTTTATCTTGCAACAGAATCATTGTGACGCTGTAGCTGTGTGTTAGTTAACTTGATGAACATGGTGTCACATCAAGATGGATTTTCGTTATTTTTTGTTCGTAGTCAGCTTTAGATAAGTTAAGAAACGTATATGTTTGATTAGACGTCTTCTTAAGTACAAGTTGCTGATTAGTACAAGTTATGCAATCGGCACGTTATTTTATCAGGTATATAGGAACATAGACAATGCCAGTTGGCCTTGCTGACTTTAAGTATACATCTTCTGAACGCCCCGCCAAAAATCAATGCGCGTAAAATTAGATTTTGGAAAAATACCTGTATCAATTTCTTATCCAAATCTAAGTAATGGTGAAGATTATAAGAAAACTAGAAAGGCAATTCTCGGTGTACATAGAAATTAAAGTAATACAGCTTGCAGAGCAGAGCTTGGCATTTATCCACCTGACTTAGGTATATCTATCCGTGTAGTTAAGTACTCAAGTCTCAAACATATAGACTTTTCCACTCATCCTTTGCAAGTAGACTCACTGCTCTGACAGCAACATATACCGGTTATCAGCTATAAAGATTTCGGCTACAACATGTAAAAGAAATATTAGATAAAGCTAGTTACTCTTTTCCTTGGAACTCTATGAATTCACATTTGGATAAGAAGCATTTACTTGCGTTGTTAAGGAAAAGACTGGAAGATGTATTTACTCAAACATTTTTACATCAATTGTCTGTAGATAATGGTAAATTAAAATTTAACAAAAAACTGAATACCGAATATTCAATAGAAATGCTGTTACTAGATAACTTTGAGCTAAGATCAGTAATTAGCGCCCACCCTCTTGAAACTGAGAAAGGGCGGTACAAAAAGTTACCTGTGGAAGAAAGAATGTGTAACTACTGTACCTCAAAAGCGGTGGAAGACGAAATACAGTTGATATCGAACTGCCCCCTTTAACGATCAGGAAAGATATATATTGGGATGCAGAAATATAGAAAATAACGTGATCAACATTGCATGTTTATGAACACTCTCCGTTATATATACAGACGTTACATTTCCCCATGCGTAACATCATTTACAAACAATAATAAAAGAATAATAGCTTGCATCATATGCCCGAATAAGTTTTACCCACACAATTGCAAACATAACCATCATTGCAGTGTAAAAAGTAAAATTGCTTACATCAAAACCGTTGCTGTAAACCTAAAACATGTTTCTTTGTTTCCCATAATAGGTAAGGCCCTGTAGGCATAATACGCCTGTTTTGAACCGTCACAAGCTATTGTATACGTAAGTTGTGTAAGGTTTTATCCACTCACATCGGGGAGGACCCTACTGTTTTCGATATGTAGTGGGATCTTTAACGTGCTTGAGGTGTGGCTCTCCACAAACACAAGTACAATTCAACAGCTATTTTCTTCGCTTCGACAGGCTCATTCTAAAACTTGTTGGGCTTGCAACGTGCTCAAAACAGGGAGAAACTTTTAAGAAATATGTTAACCTGTGGCCTCATATAAACTTGATAATCATTCAATCTTAAAACAGCAACAAAACATATAACTACTTGATAGTACGTATTTGACAGACAGGTGTATTTGCGTATGGTTAACCTTTAGCACTCTGAAGTAGCCGTTTGGTACCCAATTCCCTATAGGTTACAGAGTTAGGCAGCAGGGAGACGGTTAAACTTGTGTTTCGTGACGGCTCGGAGGGCACAGCGCTAACAACAACACATAGCCAAGCTCAATGCAGGACAGGGAAAAATCTGGCGACGCGTTTTCTTTTCCGTCTCGTTCCCGCCTTCTGATGAACTTGAGGTTGTCCTCCTTGCACTGCTGTAGCCCCAGTCCCTCCAGTAGCTCCCTCTGAGGGGTGTACTTCCCCCACAGACCATGGAGTCTCCCGTCTGCCAGGTCTAGCTCCATCTGTGGATACTGCAGATACAGGCCCAACTGGAAATGAAAACAAAGCTACTAAGTATACTTTACATATGGAAGGCTTTGTCCACAAATATACGACAATTTTAGTACATACGGTAAATAGTTTGATAATCGATGTATAGTCAATAGCTAGTAGTGAAATGTTGATTCGCAGGGTACGCGTTTCTGCTCAATTAGCCAAGGACACTAAGTCACCCTTACTCTTAAGTAGATTAGTGTGTTGGGTTCTTTTACGTGCAGAGGTCAGACGCGTTTCTGATCAATTAGCCAAGCACACCAAGTCACCATTACTCTTAAGTAGATTAGTGTGTTGGGTTCTTTCACGTGCAGAGGTCATACGCATGAGGCTTACGCCTGAAGACCCCCATATAATGGCTGCCGGCTTTACGTCACCATCCGAAAGAATGCAAACCCAAACAGTCGTGCCGAGCGGGGCTCGAGCCTCCGCCTATGCATCTGACGATGTCAGTGAAAGTGTCGGTGGTCTCCAGTTCTGTCTCAGACCCTTGAATATTTTTTCTTTAAGTTTTGTTGACAGTTTAGTTTCATATTTGCGTGACCAGTGGTACTTACCAAGTCCCGTATTCTTCTCCTGTCGTCAGCTGTGAGGTTACTGAGGTGGCGGACAGGTCCGATCTCCAGAGCTGAACAAGACACAAGAGAAGGACAATATAATTTATCTATCTATTTATTGGTTCAGCATGTACATGCCAGTATTGCCCAAAAAGCTGGAGGCTATTACTAAGGGCGAGCCCATGTGCGGCTGTAGGTTAAGAACCACTCACACCGGGTGCTCTTTTCGGTAAGTGCGGTGGGTTCTTTAACGTGCTCGAAGTGTGACTCTCCTCAAACACAGGACCTCCATTTAACGTCCTATCCGAGGACAACATAATCAACAGAGAGCACCGCACATGTCTCTAAATGGACAAATCTTCATTATTTTCGTACTCCATATTTTGATTATGATGTTTGAAGAAGAAAACTTGATTGACAACTTGAAACTTTCGCATGATGAAATGTATTCCAACAAAGTCACGTCCCGAATGAAACCCGTCTAAAGGGGAAACGGGGGCAGGCTTCTGAAAAGGGGCAACGATAAATGTCTGATAGCCTATCTAACTTACCCTTTAGAGCTTCCAACAGCCTCAAGACTGTCCGGAGATGGTCGGCAGACGTCCGACCAGTCAGGCAGACGGACGTTCTGGTCAGTTCGGCAGAACTCCCAGCATCCTCCACGGGCACGCCCAGCGCCATGACGAACTCCAGCCAGGTGTTCTGATCCAAGATGGCGGGTTTGGGACGACATTCGGACACAACCGGCAGTTTCTTAGCTGATGATGACTTCGACATCTTTTGCAACTCCACCAAGCTGTCTAAGATCTACAGAAACGATGAGAAAACTTAAAACTTTAATCGCATACATAAACATACACCTTTCGCAACAAAAGTCGACATTGTTAGATTAGACATATGCAAATTAGGATGTGATTTGCATAATTATCAGGGAAACACCGTACTGAAATAACTGTTTGAATCGAGCAATTTTTGTGGGTCGTAAAATCAAAATTTGTCCTGTCCAAATACCTAAAATGTAGAAACTGTATTCTGCTACAAGTCCAACTCGCCCCAACTATTTACTACCAACTCGCCCCAAATTAGGGCTTATTAAACTTGGTTTTATATTGGTTTCATATGCGTGAATTCAACTTCTGAATATAACTTTACATGCTAACAAAACCTTGAGACTTTAATTTAACATATTTTTTACACAAATAAGACACAAAAGCCACTTATCCATGTGGTTTGTGAGCTAACGTTATATGAAGCAATATTTGACAAAAATTTGAACTCTGATTCATACTCACCACATTGTGAGTAAAGTCTAGGAACTCTGAGTACATCTGTGGCATGGAGAACTGTCCCATGTGCAGCAGGACTTTCCTCCACTTCTCACCCTCCTTCTCCTGTAGTACAGTCCGCATTGACTTGGCCAGGAGACGGAAACGTCCTGTAGACGGAAGAAAGGATGTTTTGATACAGCTAGCTGATTTTCACTGTCATTATAATCAATGGAAAATAGAAATTACATGTATCCATGCCCGTAGCCAGGATTTTGATTGGGGGGGGGGGGTTCTTTTTAATGTTTGAGGGACCAGCAAGCGTCGTAGGCGCGAGCTTCCTAGGGGGATCCGGGGGTATACCCCCCCCCCCCCGGAAAATTGAACCATCTGATATGGCATTTCCTGTGTTTTTGAGAGGATTTCAAAGTAAGAGCTCGAGACAAAGTGAGCATTTTTTCTTGGATTCCAGCCCCGCTGGTGATACAAATAAGTCCACCTTGAAAAAACCTTGGACGTTAAAAAGTGGACCTTCGAGCGTGTAAGATTTAAAAAAATTGAACTTTCTGAAAGGCCATTTTCTGTGTGTTTTTTAAAGGGTTTCAGAGGAAAAATCAGAGACAAAGTGAACAGTTTTTTCTAGGATTGTAGCCTCTGTGGCCTTGCTGGTGATACAAATAAGTCCGCCTTGAAAAATCTTGAACATTAAAAAGTGGACCTTCAAGCCTGTGAAAGTGGACCTTCAAGCCTGTGGGGCCTTCCGAACCCACCGACCCCCCCCCCCCCCCCGGCTACGGGCCTGCGTATCTGATTATGCGTACTGACTTTTTTCTATCCCTAAACTACTAGTGTACAACGAACATGATGTCCTGAAGGCCACAAACAGGTAATTTTCAACTCATGAGAAGTTCACGTTGACCTTTGCAGTGCTTCATATAAACTCACCAGTAGCTTCTCTGCCTCATCATCATTGGTTTATTCATTTCATTCCGCAAACAATGCAATACAATTAATGCCATAAAATCATACACTGCCATTCACCTCGCAGCCTCATATATCGGCTGAATTATATGAAATTGCAAACAGTGACAATAAAACCATATACCTTTACATTAACAAAATTCTTCTAAAAATTCTTGGTAGGTCTACTTTATGGGGATATTTATGAGGTGGATAAGGTATGGTAATGTGTTTCTGCAATCGGTCAAGTTTTGTATGTTGTCTCGTTGTCCTCCCACTGATCTTCCCCCTAGTTTGTGGTAGCCAGTGTCGGTACATGGCCATGGTAAAAGTATTAATGTTCTTTGCAAACTTTCTTCATAGGCCTACTGTTGTTGCCTTTCTACAGTAAACACCATTTACCGTCAATGTCGGTTACATTTACATTCGTTCTAGGGGTTGCGTTTCCTCGTTCTTACCTGAATCGCTCTTTTCCTTCCTCACTTCACTCCACAGTTTGCGAAGAATGTCCTTTCCGGGGTCACACTCCGGGCGGTAGTGCTTCCGGTTGATCATTCCGAGATCTGGCTCGTCTAAACCTCTGTAAAACATACACAAAGCCGTTGTTATAATCTATTCGTTTTACTAAGTTACTGTAAATGCAGAAATGTTCGCGGTGGTTTTATGTTTTGGGCCACTTATGCGCTATACTTATTTCAAACGCGAACTTAAAACCACCGCGAACACTCCATTTTCTCTCTACCGCGAAATAAAAAACACGCGAACTTAAATGCATTTACAGTAACTTAGCTTAGAACTAGTTGTATCTCGTTCCCGGTTTGGTAGGAAGGCCCACTTTTAGGTTTGGAAAGATTCAACGTTTTGCAAACAATTCAGTTTACTGGGGTACAGTACATTGCAAATTCAAAGGCACCGGTCTTGAGGCGTCACCAAAAAGACAGAAATCTGCGAGAATTTTTTCTAGGCCCGTGTTAGAATTTCAGATTAATAATCAATCAATCAATTGATTGATTGACTGGTTGATTGATTTGTTGATTGAATGATTTGTTGATTGGTTGGTTGATTGATTGTTGAGGTCACGACCCTTCTAACGCATCGCAATTGTCGGGAAGAAATAAGATCCTTACATCTGCTTGGAGATTACGTAGGATGTGCATATTGTTGATCTGACAGCGCCCCTATGTACATAACTGCGGCCTTCAGCCGAATTATCCTTGGGACAGGCTTTTCGTGTTCTCTGTTGTCAAATCCTTTTGCACTTTTCTGGATTAGTTAAGCAAATAGTCACGCTTGCACTGTACAACTCATGCGCACAAGGAGACACTGGACCATGATAGCGGGCATTCCGCTACAAGCTCTGGTAAAGCCCCCGTCACAAATCAACAATTTAGCTCGGCCGACTTGTCGCCGAGCTCCAAATGGGGATTTTCGGCCGAAGTACGACCGACGTCCTGGCGATTCCGCGGGCTTCGGGCGATTTTTAGAAATCAAAGTTAATCCAAATATTGGCCTTTTACCAGGTTAGTCGATTCTGACTTCGTCCATGTCCAAGTGATGGTACCGTCTCATGGGGGATTTTTAGTTTTTCGTGTTCGACGGACGTCACCCGAGATTCTCATTGGAAATACGGTCGACGCTCGGGCGATTTTGAAATCCGGCGAGCTTCGGGCGATCTACAGAGTCGGCCGACGCTCGCATGAATTGTGACGCCGGCTTAAGCGCAAAGGCCTCTGGAGTGAATCAACATCAAAACTTATTTGCAATGTACAAACAAAATGTTTCTGCGGTTAGAGCAAACAAACAACGTCTGTTCCATTGTTGAGCAACCTTGGTTTAACTATAGTAAAGAAACCGTGTCGACCTCTAAAGTATAGGGATTTGCAATGATGAGTCCAGAATTAGGACATTTTTCAGACTCACTTTCCTGTTATTGTGAATACTATCTCTTTGTTTAAAGATAACCAAGTATACTCTTTCATGTGCTGGTCAACAACAGCAACCAAAAAAAAAAAACAATCTTGGCTAAAATGTGTTTTTGTGCCAGAACTTGCAAACGCCAATACGCAGGGTTGTATAGGCGTGTCAAAAACGTTGCGACATATACATCTTGTTGACAACCGAGACATTGACAGACATGTCATTTATCCAACCTGATTGGACTGTATGTGCAATCTAATCAGAAACCTTTTTATTTTGTATCGGAAAAAATCATGACGTGTTCTTCTGTCGATATTTCATGGTGTCTCAGTCTTACGTCATTGCTTTGAACAATTTCTACCAGACTCATTCTACCAAGTCAAGCAAAGATCGTTAGAAATGTTGAACGGGCGCTCCCCCGAACGGTAGTGTATATTAGATATTTCAAGCTTCCAATCGTGCAAAAGTCATTCACCTAAAACTTCTACAACGCTAACCACTGCGACTCTCTGCGGTTGACAATATGGACTTTGGCCGCCTATACATATTCACAATCCCACAAACTGATCCCAGCCCAAATTCCCCACCGCTAGCTCCAAACCGCAAGACATACCTATACACCACTTCGCTATTTCCCCGACCGCAAAAAATAACACAGTTAATACGCTGCCTTTGAGAGGGCTTTCTAAACTTAGTTTTTCGGTAAAAATGAACAAACGTTACCCACATTTCTGGATTTGGCGGGACATCGGTCGCAGGTGATACGCAGGGCTCCATACGGACGGCTTCTTTAAAACTAACGCTTATGATAATACGTAGCTCGACCACAGTTTTACAAGCAGAAGGCGTCGTATTCAAAGTTTTGGCGTAGTTAATCCTGGCTAGAAATGACAAATAGTTCTCCAGGTGACGAGATGTTTGTTCAGTCCCAAACAAACATGTTGCATCAGGGCCAACCGACCCCATTCGTTCAACAAGTTTACTCACTAATTAAAAGTTAACTCTTCGGTTGGTGACGCAACCCCCGTCCAAAACGCTGAGCGAGCTACATGTCTGTAGTGTCAATGTAATACTGACAGCGTATTTGCCGTGCCAGTCAGAAAACAATTTAGCGTCACAGAACCGCCTTGTTGTGTACTACATTTGTGACAAACAGAACGATTTCTCGGACAAAGGTGACTGACCTGTAATTTTCCAACCGATTTCGCTGCAAAAGTGTGTGATTATCTAAGGCTACACCAAGTAATTTTTATGGATGACGTCCGCGCGCGCATTGATTTTGGTCTGTTCCCAGAAAAAAAAACAAGAAATTCCGCTTCCTGTAACAATGACCAAAGAGTTACGACAGTGCCGCAAATCAATAGGATATGGAAAGAAACAGGACAGGACAATAACTGCTGTTCAACTTCAACTGATTTATTCAAATTATTGCTGTTTTCATGATGAATAAAATAATCGTTAGTTGTTACACTGTGTTCTCTCATTCAATTTGTGTCCTAACATGTGTCATCGACTATTATATTTCAAATCTAGGCATCTTGTTTTTTTCGGCCCTTCTTGTTTTTTTTTCGCGCTCTCGCATTAGATTTAGGGTCTCCAAAGGACGTCATCCATAAAAATTACTTGGTGCAGCCTAACCTGAAATCCAGTCTATCGTCGTCAAGCCGGGCGCTCTACTGGGCAGAGGGCGCTTTCCGCCGCCGAGGTATCTTTGACACCCGGTAGTGACTATCGTCTTGATTTAGGTTTTTGTTTGTTTCCTTTTTGTTTACCAACTTTAAGAAGGTAGTCCAAAGAACCACTTTGCGACGTATTTCTTACATTACGATTCGTAAGGTACGATTTTCTCGAAACATTTTCTTTCACATCTACACCATACTTTTATAACGTTGTACTGATGGCAATATTCGTTTAGATGGTGATTTAGATAAAAAGACTACGAAATAACGTAATGGTACGCCATGAGCGGGCATTACGTTAGCCGGGGTTTTCCGAAAAAAAGTCATCATTTTTCCATTTCTAAAGGGATTTCCAGACATGATTTTAAAGAACGCTGACAACAATGTGCTTCTTCGAGCGAAATAATCACCTGGGAAACTGTCTGTTCTTCCACACACCGCTGGTAGCGAGCTTTGTTCCGCCAAGGCTACCCGCCAATCATGTCGACATGGTCCTTTCCACGGCCTATTTCTCACTACTCAAGTACGATGATGTAATCTTACTTTTCTGAAATATGATCGTTCTCACCAACAAATACAACTTCGAAGTTTTTATAAAAATCAACAAGGCAATATAAACAGACAATTGACACCTATTTTCAAGGGCCCTTGTCAAAAACAACACCCTAGATACTGGACTGCAAATACCTAACAAGCCATTGCACGAAAACATCACCTGAACACCTTGGCGTAAGTCCAGAATACACAGAAGTGATATCAGCGTATAGGTAGTGACACCACATGCTTCTCGTGATGCAGGGGCTTTCTTGACTACAAATACCGACTACACAAGCCCTAGAACGAAAACATTGACACGCCAAGACACTGGCATGAGTCCAGAATACACAGAAATGCCCTCAGCTTAGTGACCTAACTCTCTTCGTGCGGGATCTCAAAAGCTTTTTCTTAATAAAAGAGCATTATGCCATACCTTCGCGTGACGGTGACTCAAATCCAAGCGCAAAACAACCGGTTTTCATGAGCTCAGTGAGCTATAGTAATAGAGGCTTCTTTCCGGCAAGATTGAAGTTGACGAGTCGAATTTTGACACGCCATCGTATACTACTGCATTGAATTATTTCCTTTTTCAATGAAACGTCAAGCGACGATATGAATAGGTTGGGCACAATATGATTTGTAACCGTATCATAGAAGATATCTTGAAATAAATGCAGCCCAGTCATTTTGAATAGAAAAGCTGTTTTGAGATTACCTTCAAAACTTAGCCTCTACCAGTCCTCGCAGATGGCTGGAAAATAGTACAAATTGGCCAAATAGAGTGAATAGTATGCTAAAGGAGTCGGCTACGGAGAGAGGGTCCAATATGACTAGAGGTCGCAAACTGTAACTTCTATGGCATGTTATCCATCTATGATATTCCCATTATAAAGTTTAGGACGCAGTGACGCCGCCAACGTGCCGCGGATCCAGTGAGAGGGGGCTTTAGTATGCGCTATGTGTCCGGTCCGGTCTATGTTGGCAAGGTACTAGTATGTGATGTTGTTCGCCCCCTGTGCTACCCATAGTGCACCGCGTCTCCCAACATGCAATGGGATCAGTGATATCTATTTGACCTAGCCTCCTTCGCAGCCTTCTGGGGGCGTTTGTGGGGAGCGCTGATTCGCGACTTTCAACATATGGGACAGGTTCTTCTAGAGGGCGAAGACGCGATATTCCAGGCATAAGAAATATGCTGAAAATCGCGAATCAGCGCTCCCCGAAAATAACACCAGCGCTCCCCAAAAGATATCGGCGCTCCTAGAAGCCTGTCTCTTATCTTGTGACTGCCATGTGGTGTAAGTTCGCATTGAAGCGTTTGAACATGAACACTTAAGCGCGTACACAAGCACTTAAGCAGCGATGAGGTAATGAAGGTCACAAGACTTAGACTGTTCTAAAGCAAACACCTGGAAAGCACGTTCAGCAGTTGTGGTCAGTGACAGGCTTTCAGGTGGTGCAAGGGGCGAGAAAAACACCCTCCTCCGAAGAACCAACGACATAGATGTCGTAAGGGTCACAAGACCATGGGAAATGGGAAAATGAAAGAGGAAGTTTGCGAAGTCCTGGCGTCTTGTGACTTTAATTAAGATGATGCAAGACTTTTTTTCTTCGTGGAAAATTCCAACAGCCACCAAGTTTATCATCCACGATGTGATAAAGACTACACGTACAGCAAGTTTCGACAAGTTGAAAAAGTACTTTTTGGTGTCGCAATTGGAAGGTGGTTTAACAGTCCCGACAATAAAAACACGGGAATTTGAGAACACGACAACCTTGTATCATCCTCTTGAAAACGCAGATGTCTCTAAAAAGGTACCCAGGGAAAAGTCTCCACATAGCTCCAATAATTTTTCAGACAAGTTATCCCTCCAAATAAGCTA
Source organism: Branchiostoma lanceolatum (assembly GCA_035149815.1). Taxonomy (NCBI): domain Eukaryota; kingdom Metazoa; phylum Chordata; class Leptocardii; order Amphioxiformes; family Branchiostomatidae; genus Branchiostoma; species Branchiostoma lanceolatum. The sequence continues at coordinate 20,115,549 of CM068872.1, read as the reverse complement.
CCATAACTCTAGCCTGTGTTACAAATGCTCTCGCCACTAGGGGCTGAGTGGACATCCCCTAGGGGCCGCTAGGAGCGCGATTTAGATATCAGGCTAGCAAACAAGCGCAAATGATAAAATTAAAAAGTTGCAGTCAGTCAGGGGTCCTTTCATAAAAAAATGGAATTGTTGTACAAGACCACGTACTTTATAAGGAATCTTCTATACAACACAATCGTGTCTTGTGACGTTGAAATCAGTTGCCGTATTTGACCTGGAAAACCCCGTCAATTAATTCCACCAGTTCAACCAACAACCAAAATCATCCCTGGGCCATGTCTATTGAACAGTTAAATATAGACCAAAAATACCTGTCATAACAAGTTTTCTATTGTGACGTTGAATCCGTACATACCTGCGAAAAAACACCTCTTTATGCACAGTAAACACCAAGATGTAAAGCAGTTATAAAGTTCAAATAGATATATACGACATAAAATTGTGGCACTGTGGACTTTACCGCTCCCCTCCCAATCGCCATACGTTCCATTTCTTTTCTGTGGATATTTTTGAACTTAACTAAGAGGGTGTACGACTGGGTAAAATAGTTCTATGTTTGAGAAAAACCACACGGCGAGGGGGCCCTTGAGGTGAGGAATCGAGAGTACAAAATAAAATGCAAGGGAACGGTGTGGTTTTGTGTGGTCTCAACATTACACCTACACCAACGTCCTGTTTAGAGAAAACAATCGACTTTTGTAAAAAAAAAAAAAAAAAAAAACTATTTCTACGAAGTCTATGGACAGATGTGACATCATTCAATGTAAAGTTTACCGGTAGTAGTAAAATGATAAGCCTGGGGCCGGGGACCATCTACTTAGTTTAACGACGCTCCCATAATAAGCTAGTTCGGAGTTGCTACTACGCATGTGCAGTGTCAAAGGTGAAGGCCCCCGCGACGTAAACAAGACCCGTCGGGGCGTTGTTATGCAAATCTAGACAATGTCGAGACGAGCACTGTTTCCGTCGCGGGGGCCTTCACCTTTGACACTGCACATGCGTAGTAGCAACTCCGAACTAGCTTATAGTACTAGTACTCCTTACGGGAGCGAGTGTGGGAGCCCCCGGTAAACTAACTAGGGTGGCCCCCAGGTTATCAAAATGATGTGTATCTCACAAATATCAGAATATTACAGCCTATATACTCGGCAATGAAGCAAGTATTACATCATACCTTGGCGGGACCGTGGTATCAGGCATGGTGACGTTGTGGCCAAACTTGACTTTGACTTGTTCGTCTAAACTTCTTCCGACGTACTGAACTCTGGTCTGTCCACCAACCCCTTTTCTACATGACACGCACTTCAAAACTTATTTTTAGCTTCTAAAATTTGCAAATGAATCGCAAGTTTCTATCACGTGTGGGTAGGTATGTGCGTAGGTGCGACTTCCAAGATGTGGGGTTAAAGAGTTTTAAATGTGTCATCAGGTGCCGCCCTATTGCCATATATGGTGACCGCTCACTTCCTTATATGGTAGTAGCCTAGCAGGTGAGGCTTTGGCCGGATGTGACGTCACACGGAAGTACGACAGGTAGTCGTTAGAAAAAAACAACATGGCGTCAGCAACAGGTACCTGTAACGATCTCAAGTCGAATAGACAAAAGTTTGCAACTTTTGGGTTGTAAGTGATGTCTTTTAAAGATGTTGGAGGCTGTAGAAAAAGCTATTTTAACGTGTTTGAGGTTTCACGACGCTGTATATTTTGGCCTTCTAGTAAAATTGGATACTTCCTGGATTACGTAAATCGTTTAACCTTGCCTAGCTGTCAACTTTTTCTAGTGTGTCGTCCTGTCTACAATTCTTCAATGACATCAAGGTTTCCGAAACCAGACACGGCTTATGGGAATCTATCCTCTGAACAGGAAATGCTTCAACTGAAAGTTGAGCGTTTTTTTGTGCGTGTCTTAGTTAAGGACGTCATAACACTTTTTGAGTTCGTATCATGTGCCGTTTGCTGTGTTGTGACAGAAATGACACCATGTAACCTAGAATGGTTGTTAAAGATATTATCGTATGACTATCGTTCAAGAACGACCAGTAAGTACAAATATACATGTAATTCTAAAACCTCTACTATTAGTATATTATTAGTGACACAAGCGTTAAGACTAAAAAAAGGTACATTTTCTATGGGGTCATTGACCTCCTTAAAAATGCGGGGTTTGAAAAATTCCTACAACCGTATGTCACCCGTAATCACGATGTGTAATATAGTTGATTATATTAACGGCGACAACCATGTGACCGATACCAGGCCCCATCACCCACCCTTTTACTACCTGGAATTTTTGACTACGTGTGAGGTTTCCCCACCCACGCTATACGTATGTTGACAGTAAAGTTAAAAGTGAAAGGAGGTCCCGAGCATGATGAAACGTAGTATAAGTCACAAACGTTACGTACAGAAAAAGGTGTATAGGAATGCAATGAACGTCAACGTCTGACATTTAGATCTATACACTTTTAAACTCTCCAACTTAAGTCCAAGCAGAGAAGGGGTTCCGGCTAGTTTTTGACGTGTTTTAGGCGTTTTTGTCGGGCTTTCTACTTTGTCATTTTTTTGTCTCTACGTGGGGTTTATAGAGACAAAAAAACATGAAAAAGTAGAAAGCCCGACAAAAACGCCTAAAAACACCCTGAAAACCAGCCGGAACCCCTCCTCTGCTTGGAGAGTAACACTTTTATACATTGTTGTGGCTCTTTGTGATCTTGTTCGTTTAATGAAATAAAGTAGCGTAAATGTATTTCATGACCTAAAAGTTGCATCATTTCGGTACATACCGCCACACAACACTAGCGAGAAAAACATGACCTCATCATAAGTACGTCTGGAGTCTATTCTATTGTTCAGTAGAGCACCAACGGATGTGGGATTTTGTACGTCCGTCAAGCTGTGAAAGGCTAGACTTCTTTGTGTCCTGGACAATCTGTTTAGGCAGATAAAGGGCCACAAGGTTGCCATGTTTGTGTTTCTGAAATACTCTTGAATCAAGAAGGTTAACCATACTCTCCAAGCAGAGGTTGGAGGGGGAAGATTGTGACCTTTTTATCATGTGCCCCGTTTTTTTGTCCGCTCTCCCCACCAGTAGCCTCCGACCTGGGACAGAGGTTGGGGAGAGTGAACAAAAAACGGGGCATATGATAAAAAGGTCACAATCTTCCCCACGTGCACCAACCTCTGCTTGGAGAGTAGTTAACCCAGCCAGACTTTGTGTGGGCACTATATACTGTATATCTTCATTTTGCAAGGCAAACTCCTTTTTCTTGGGGCCACCCTGTATTTGATTATTTTCAATGAATGTGTTTGATAATGAGATAACTTTAAAGTGAACTTGCTTACTCCCATCAAGTGGCTAGTTTGTCTGTTGTGTGTGTAGATCTATCTTCCCAAGTAAACCCAACACAGACATTACCAACAAATTTTTCGAATACTACACTTTTTATTGACACATGATGCAGGTTGTACATGTACATCAAAACACTACACCAGAAGTACTACAAATGTTGAAACGTGACAAAAAAATGCTTCTTCTTTCTCTGCCTATCAGCAGATACATCTACAATGTACTAGGGTAGCTTACTACTGCAGTGGGTAACATGCAGAGCAACTACATGCACAAATCCTTCCATTAGTACAAAATTCCATTAGTAGTAAATAAAATCATGCTACCCTTTCAGTAACCCTTTCCAGTCCTGTATAAAAATGCAATGATCTTAAGATCCTAATGGTGCATGATTTAATTCATCAGTCTTTTATGTCTAGCATTTAGTTAAGGAAGCAGACTTGGAAGGATGGTTGAGGATGCTGGCACAGAATGTGTATTTCAAGTGGATGACTTGTGTCTTTTCCAAAACATAAACAAACATAAACGACCAACATCCATGCCACCTCCAATCCTCCTTTGTCGTTCCCTTAGCAAAAGTTAAATGTTCTGACAACTAAAGCGATACATAAAGTTCACACACTACTTAGGAAGCTCTATAAATGTACAAAACTACTCAATACCTTCATTCTTCATCACACCAATGCCAAATGGTCACTGATACGTGTTACAATTACAACTCCTTCAATTACTATATAGGTGGTCCACAGGTTTCTGTAATGTTCCTTGCTTTCCTCGGTTTTAGTGCTGAATGTTAAATGCCTAAATGAAACAGACAATTGCCATTGACTAAGTGCATGTATTTCTTACTTATCGTTATAACAGATGTTCCCCACAAAAACTGGATATTCTTTGCTTTTATATTGTTAGTAGTTACATGTACATGGCACTGAACACCTAAAACAATGACCCTAAAATTGTTGTTAAGGTTAGATTGTCTGCAACATCAACATCTAACAGACTATGACATTGTTGGAAGTGTCCAAGAAACAATACATCAAGAACAATCATACTGACAAGAGGTGTGATATCAATGTGTTAACTCTGACAGGGCTTGAAATACTTTTATAACCTGCAAAATGTGATTAATAATAATGTGTTTTCATAGCTTACCAAATAGCATGGTGTTAAAATTTGATTCTGTAGTAAAAAAATGTTAATACAACTTGAAGGCGGGTATTTCAAGCCCGGTCTCAGCACTTTGGGTTACAAAATGAAGCAAACATCTAATCCGTCTGCATTTAATAGTTAATGATTATTTGAAGCCGATATGACTTTGCAAATGAATTCTATTATGTTAACAATAGCCTGACAACATGTTACCTTAATGATTTATATGTAAATGTAAATGTTTTAATCTTATGGAATGACTTGTCTAAACATAAAATGATCTGAGGTTTTGATAACATTGTACCATTACACTTGCTTAGTAATATTTGTATAATGACTTGTAAATTCTTGAAAAAAAGGCTCGTTTTCAAGAACTTCGACTGATCCTAAAACAGCTAAGTACCTACATCGTTTACATTTACAAAGTTGTCCGACTGAATGTTGACATCAGCCTGCGCCCTCCTTGTAGATGGCACTTCCTTCCATCCCAAAACCGGCAGAATCTGTCGGATTGAAAAGAAAGGATAAAATGAGTTTGCATGTAATATATAATTGTAAGGTATCATCCAGTCAGAGTCCAACAAGCACCAAGAGTATGGCAACACGAGTACAGCAAACCAACCATCCAGTCACCCCTCCATAATATCATATAAAAGCAGTCTTCCAACGCATTAAAAACTCAGACAAGCCCTTCAAATTTGATTTTGATTTTGATCAACGGCCTTGCTCTGACCAGACCACAGAAGTAGATGAAAGAAAAGTGACAGGATCAAAATATCACCATTTCCACAGCTTAGAAATGTGGCACATGCAGTAGTGCAGCACATACAATTTTCTTCTTGAACTCAAGTTGAAGACCAGACCTGGCTGAAGACGTGACCTTGATGAAGACAATTATAAGAACTGCACTGCTTCCTCAGGTACCAAAGATAAACAAAATGGAAGGGACACCTAGAACTCAGCACCATATATAAGACTACACCACATTCTTTTTTTCTTTCTCCAGAAAACCTGTATTTCAATACATGCCTCACGAACATGAATTTCAGGAGCCCATTGGTGTTCGGGAACTTTCAACGCATTCTGGATCCTTTCACAAACCAACAGCACCAAAATGGCAAGAGATGTCTAGGAATTTCATGAAAAAAATGTATAGGGATGTCCAACACTTTTGATAAGCTAAGGGCCACGAAGAGAAGTCCTGAGAACGAAGTACCGCTTCAGGCTTATTCTGAAGACTCAAGAGATTCAGAAGAAACAAAAATGAACTAGAAGCCCAAGGAAAAAAGTACAATGGTCTTTTAGGGTAGTTATGCACCATAAAAATCAACGAACCAATGACATCCTGGACAACATCATTTCATGCTCAGCTCGGACCTAACATACTTCAAGTTCAATACACCTTTTCACATGCTCTGAGTTTCTTCTTTTCCATTTCGTCATGGCTTGTCTTCTACAACTTACTATCGATCAGCAACAGTACCAAGATTCAGCACGATTCCATAATAAATTGAATGGAAAGAACAGAACACAATGAATGATGAAACATATAGGACTACAAGAAAAATCCTTTGGTCCAACTAGTCTGTAAGAGACTCACCATCAACTTGATCAAGCATGCATTTATATCTATTGGAACTAATTTCTGTAGAAAAAGGCTCCATTGACTGCTTTCCTTGGCAATTGTGATCAACGTTATTGCAAGAAAAGGGACAACTGGTAAAACCTCTGACACCATCAAACTTCACGACAAGAATCCTATCCCTTCTTGTCAATGCCACTGACTATCTGATTGCAAAGCACATTCAGCTGAAGTACAAAGTGATCGTTAAGCACATTGAAGAAGCAAGGTGGTCTCTTACCAACATGGTCATGGGTGGGTACCTGGTTCCGGGACTAGATGACGAGAAGGCGCAACTTCTTGACACCCATTGGCCGGCCGTTCAACTCTCGTACCGCAATCATGGCATCCTGGGGGGTGGGGAAAGCCACTGACGCATTGCCTGTGGGAGCCCCACGATCAGATCGGTGAATGTGGACAGAGTCCTTCAGGACAGGATAGCCATAGAAGAAGTCCAGGATCTCCTCCATAGTGGCGGTGAGGGGGAGGTTTTGAATGCCAACAATGTCACTTGGAGGCTCATTCGTGTTGAACGCAGGAGGCCCAACATTGGGCATATTCATGTTATTCCCTGGGACTAATCCAGGGCCCTGTTGCACTCCCATTTGGGGTGGGAACGGAGGCATGCCAACATTTCCAGCTAGTGGGGCTTTTGAAGGCAAGTCCAGCAAGCTTGGTATCTGAGGCCCTGTTGGTCCCCTGCGAGGGGCCTCCATCATTTGATCCTGCGGCATCATACGATCTTGCTGCCGTCTATCTCTATCCTTATCCGAGGTACGCATATCGCGTTGTGTTGGCCTTGCCATGCGATCCCTCATCTCCTCCCTTGAGATGGGGCGAAGAAGGGCCATTCGACCACCTAGACGCTTTGCTCGAAGCTTGTAAGCCTTGTCACAGTCCGAAATACTAACAAACTCAACAAAGACCTCGCCTGAAAACTCTCCTGTCTTGGTATATACCATGTGAATACCCCTCTCAGCAACGGTGCTACCAGTGAAGAAGTTCTCAATCTCTCGTTTGCTTGTCTTGTAAGGAAGGTTCCAGACGTGCATGCAGCACTTTGCCCTCGGATCAAGCTCCTTGGTACTTTTAGCCTCCTTTCCTGGTGACTTGGAACCCTTCTTGGCCTTGCTGTCTGGTTTCTTTGAAGTTTTCTCCTTTTCTTCAGCTTTGGGAGCTGGTGGTGCAGCTTCTTGTTTGGCTTTTTCCTTCTCTGGCTTCTCTGCTTTACTTGATTTATCTTCTGCTGCCTTTGCTCCCTTTGGTGCAACTTTCTCATCAGCTTTTGGTGCAACTTTCTCATCAGCTTTTGCCTCAACTTTGACTTCAGCAGCTGCTTGTGGCAGCACTTTTTCTTCTAGCTTAGTCTTCTCTCCACTCTCGGGAGGATGTGAGGGTGAAGGAGTTGGCTCCAACGCTTGTTTCTTTGCTGGCGAGGGCTCAGAGATTGGTTCTGATGAAGCCTGGCGCTTCACAGGGGTAGGAGTCGGTCCTGGTGTGGACACTGTTGCTGCAGCTGTTGCCTTCTTTGCCTCAGCAGCTTTCTTGGCTTCTGCTTCTCTTTTAGCTCTGGCTTCTGCGTCTGCTGCCTTCCTGGCCTCTTCTGCCCGTCGAGACTCGGCCCTTCTGGTTTCTTCAGCCCGCTTGCTTTCTTCCATCTTTCTTGCATCGTCAGCCTTCCTCACCTCTGCTTCTGCAGCAGCCTTCTTTGCTAAGTCAGCTTTCTTCTTCTCATTTTGAGCCTTTCTGGTCTCCCGGAACTTCTGGATATGTTTCTGCATATCAGTAGATGGTACGCTGGTGACCTCGATGTACCTGCTTCCCATGTATTTCTTATTTAGCCGGAGGGCTGCCTTCTGATCTCCATAGGATTTGAACTCAACAAACCCACTGCCAATGGCCTTACCATCTTCGAAGTCAATCCAAACCTTCCTGATGCCAAGGCCTTTGAAGAAATCACGGACATCCTTATCCTTTGCAGTGTATGGGAGCCCCTTGAGGCCAATACAGACAGAGTCAGTGCGATCAATGGGGGAACGAGAACGAGCGCGTTGGGCACCTTGCGCCCTGCCTTGTTGGGCTCCGGATCTCGGCATAACTGGGGAACGGGAGTGTTGGGGAGGAGGCTGGGTCTGACGAGGCTGTGGCTGCATTCGCTGCATCATCCCAGTGTTAGTGTTGGCATAGCTGACAGTTGGTGCCTGGACAGCTTTAGCAAAGTCATAAGCTATCTGCCACTGATTCTCGGTGCTAGACAGGACTTCAATGTGACGAGCAGCCAGATACTCCTTGTAAGTACGCACAGCAGCAGAACAGTCACGGACAGACTTGAATTTGACAAACGCCTTGCCCGTTTTGTTACCAAAAGGATCCATCTCAATGACAATGCCATCGCTGGCTATCTCTAACCCAGAGAAGAGGGAGTGGATTTCCGACACGGTGACATTGGTGTTAAGGCCGAACAGCTGAATGCACGTCTGCGCTGCACTGAATGGAGAGGAGTTATAGGTTGAGGAGGACATACTGCTGTACCCGCTGTCTTGTACTGGAGGAGGGACATAAGATGAGCCATTTGGGGCCACATTTCTGGAACCAAAACTAGGCGACTGAGTTTTCTCCACATTGCTGGCGGCGACAGGTGCAGGGGAGTCAAAGGTTGTGCTTCTGCTCATGTTGATGCGATCCTGCATCTCCTTGCGGGAGCTGAGGTACAGGGTGATGGGCGAGCCGTGGATCGTGTTCCCCGTGCGAGCCATGGCCTGGCGAGCGTCTTCGTCCGAGGCAAAGATAATGAAGGCATCTCCTGCATCCCCACCCACTATATGCACCCCACCGTCAGGAATCGTGAGGCCGGAGAAGAAGGAGCGAATGTCCATGGCGGAGGCCGACCATGGGAGACCCTGAAGGCGGATTACCACAGCCATGATGCAAGCCTTGATCTTTCACCTGGGGGGGAAACAGTGAGTAGGCAATAAGCAGGAGGCATCGTAACTATGTGTATAAGGTCCCATATCCGGCTTGGTTGTAAAACTAAGCCCCTCCCTGCTGACTTATACACCTGGTGCATGAATGCAACCTCATCAGCAGGGAGAAGAATAATGTACTTACCATTCAGCACAGAAAGCAAGCTCTGGTCAAGACTCAAGTTACTGCTCAACAAACCAAGCTGGTGACCTGCATCTTCATGAGGCAAACTGAGTGATATGCAACAAAAGAATTACATGTACAGTATGTCAGGCTGCAACTGCAGTAGGTAACACTGGTTGTCTTGTAGGATGCAATACTCCCAACACTGGAAACAGGCTTGTTTGTGGTGGTACATCTGAAAGCCAGACATGAAGGCATTGGAAGAATATCTGGAAAGAAGGCTGGGTGGGGCAGCATAACATCTATGATAAGGGTAGGGTACAATCTTAACCAGGCAATCGTGAATGTAGAAGCATTTTCATACAGTACAATCTATGTAATTCAGTAAGGCTTCTAATGGATCTGAACCACCAATACAGGTTTTATCCAATCAAATAGTACAGACAGTTAAAATGTCTGGAAGAAAAAACAGCGGAATGTTCCCTCGGCAGATTCACACAAAAATCTTCTACTGTACATACAAATGTAGGTGATAAGCAAACTGCATTTCCTCGACAAGAGTTGGCAGGAATTTGAAGATGACACAGCACGCACCATGCATTCATATTCGGTTCCACCAAGATAGCGGCCTTCAGTGACAATGTACAGGAATGGCTGAAACCTAAAAAATACAATACGTCTCGAAAATGATTTTGCTGGCTTAACACATCTGGAAGCAGGTGCACTATATGAAAAAGATTCTATTCCTGTTTCCAACAATGCCCCTTTGTTCATAGGAGGCATTTTTGGTAAGGAAAGGAATGACTACTTGAAACCACTATGCACATAGACTTTCATCGACTTACAGTCACAGAATGGCAAAAGCTACTGTTGATAAGACCTTACCTTAGGTACTCCTGTGCCCACAGGCACATAGGGCAGCAAGTTGATAATTATAAGACACAATCTTATTCTTAGCATTCATGCCAGGAGTTCATCTAAATCAGGAAAGAGGGGCGCTGCACCCTCTTGTTTCAGCCCAGCACCCCCTCATCGAATTCAGATTTTAGCTTAATATCCAGCATACAGCCTTCACTCAGCAATTGATTCTTCCATAAATACATAGAATTCGCTCCCTTGCATGTGTGTGCTCCCTCTTGTTTAATTTTGCTAGAAAAACCCCTGCATGCCATTTTGTTTTTCATCCTTCTCTGGTCACTGTCCGTGACAGCCTGACAGGCCTTGTCTGAAAGCCATGTGCCAAAGCAAACATAATCTCACTAGTGTTCAGTCCCCTTACTAGTCATAACATGAACATTTAGGTCTACATTTACACAAGGACAAATGACATTTTTGAAGAAAGGACTACCCCACAAGATAAAGCTCTAATGGTCAGAAGCAACATCATAAGGTCTAAAAATCATGTCAGTCTGATGTGAAATGTTGCCACTGTAGGCAATAAGCAATACTCTCTTATCATCACTTCAACTAAGATGTCTTCATAGATGAAAATGGTCCATAGTGACAAATAAGCTCCTTGATGCTATCAGTATCACTGGGTTCTTTTTCTATTGTAGAGCTGTGTTCCCTTTGTCATTTCAAAATGACTAACGAGTCCGCAGAATGAACACTTATAATTCAAATGCAAGATATGTACATTTGTATAATCAAGCTGTGATGAGACACTGTTCCACATACATACATATATACACATGTACTGCATGTTTCCCAAAGCACACCATGGACGATGGAGGAATGTTTCACATGTGCATTCCAAATCATCTCTTTGCAGGCTAATCTGCCATCTACAACCAGAAACAAAAATATCCAAAGATTGAAGTCCAAGCAACATTTCCATGAAAAGCCTCACACAACCCTTAAGTTAAAACATGTACCTGCTTTGGTGGTTCAGATCCAGTTTTATATCATAATTCAATTTTTCTACTTTTTTAATGACGGCTATATAAATGATAGATAATGCAGGAACTCATTTGCAGCAACTTGAAGCATTTTCAGGAACTTGCAGAACATCCAGCAGGCTCGGGGGAACTGTTGGCCTCAAAGCTCAACACTGCATCATGGCATTTGTTCACAGGAAAGCAAATGAAATGTTAACACTAGTCATTGAACAAAAACTTGACAGCAGTCACTAGTTATAGTATACTGGACACAGAAAGCAGCACTCGAGCTAGTGTTGTACAGCAGTCCTTGGTCTCTCACCAGGCATCTCAGCTCAGGAACGTTACTGTGATACCATTCACTAGTACAACAAGAAATGTGGTAGAATTTTTACCAACATTTGACACATATTGATAAACTGAAATAGGCATAAGTCTATGCAGTTTTTACTGTCACTGTTCCCTCTATGCAGTCCTCCATAACATTTACAAATGTACCTGAAAGAGTAACATCAAAGAGCATTACATGTTTTACACATCATTCCAATCTCAATGATATGTATTATCATAATATATAAGACATGCTGCTTTGAAAATAACTTTTCAGAAGCAGAAAATATGAACACAGTACAAGAAATATTTACCTCACCAGTAGAAGATGGGAAATATTGTAACATAAAGAGGCCTCCAGACTTTAAAAAGGCTGTTTAACAATGCTGTCTGCTTTCCCAAAACATATCCGTTGCCATAGCGACATCCAGGTAATGCATTCATATCAATCTATTCACTCTTTCTGCTCTTTCACAAGCCTAAGCTATGATAACCTTCAAGTCCACACATAGAAATAAGTTTTAAAGGCTTTAAATCATAAATGACACGCCACTTGTCCTTTACACAAAGAAAGACAATTTGCTTCACCCGACAAAATACAACTGACATTGTGAATCATGAATTTCACTGAACTTCTCATGCTTTGAAAGTTGGTAGATGAAGCTGGCACATGTACAATGTCTTTTGAATTGCATTCATAATCATAACTTATCATCACATACACTGACAGAGGCTATATTTCAGGTTCATGAATTATTAATCCCCGTACAGAGTAGATATAGCTGTCAGTAAATCTGTGAAAGAACTTTAAGAAGCAAGCTGGCTGTACATAAAGCCATCTTTATCAGAAAATGGCCGTAACATGGCTGGATGTTTTAACTTTAAGTTATGGCGCCCATTCACCCATTGTGAATTCCTTCATAAGTTATTTATCAGCTCTGAGCCTACAGATCAAAAAGTAGCATCCCAGACAATCGAAAGCAGAGACTAAGAAAGAGGGGATAACTTTCACTTTTGTTAGGGACAGGACAAACGGTTAGCGAAACAGTGTTGAATGTTTTTTTCCATTCCCAATGAATGTAGCTAGACAAGTTGAAATGATATGAAAGAAGCATCCCATGTCATACCATTACACCAATGAAGTAACCAGTCTGAGGGTGTCAACTTCAAACAAAAGACATTTGATTTTGAGTGAGCAGAGTAGGAAGTAAGGAATTGGCCGGACGTAATTAAAAAGCTGTTTGTTCAGTTGTCCAGTACACCAGTTTGGGAAGACATCCAGTCAAGACTCATGCTTGGCAAGAACATGCTGACACAAAAGAGTGACAACAGTAGGTCATGATTCCTATTTTTGGAACTTTCATTCACTTTGTTGGCTGAATCTACCGAGTGCATGAAGCCTTTACCTCTACCAGGCCCCGTGGATGGCTGGAAAAATAGTAGAAATTGGCAACATAGACTAGAGTGAATAGTATGCTAAGGGGGTTGGCTACGGAAAGAGGGTCCAATATCGGCAGAGCGGCAAACTGTAACCCTAACTACTCTTGCATGTTTTTCTCTCTATTTGGCCAATTTCTACTCTTTCCAGCTGCCTCTCGAGCCTGGTAGAGGCTGATGAAGCCTTACAAAATGAAGCACAATGCCACATCAGCAAAACTGGTTCAAAGCAGGATACCTGAAGACAAGTTTGACATTGGAACCATATGGCTCTAGTGTAGTCACTGAGGGGCATGTCTACACAACACTTGCTAGTATGCAAGTGGAATGAAGGCTTGTCTTCCTAATGTACTAAGAAAATGCACACGATCTGACCTATTCAACCTTGTAGATCTGACATAAGAATTTGTGTTTGGTTCATAATGTCGAAGTATGCTGCTGGGTAACACTAACAGTAAGATCTACCTCATGTGTATTGTTTTGAAACAAGAAACTCCAGTCGGGTGCGCATGTTTGCACTGTGAATGCAAAATGTAAACCATTTATAGTCGGAAATGAATCAAACCATTTTGCTTTTTGCATCATGAACTAGCTAAGCTTACTTTTTTTGTTGAACTAGCTAATTATCATCAAACTTTGAACTCTTTCAAACGACTGTCTTGAAAGAAACTTATCACGATCTTGGGCAATTTACCACGTCATATAATTTGAACCTGTGGCCACACTGCGGTTCCTGACAGACTGGATCGATTAACATTTGTGAACCAGGTTGGGTAAAAAAAGCAGCAATGTAAAAAGGGTTGCTCTGATTCAAGATAAAGATTTTGTAAAAATAGATAGTATAAGCCCATACTAGTTCCGACTACGCATGTAAAGTGTCAAAGGTAAAGGCCCCTGAGACGTTAACAAAACTCGCCTGGGCGTTGTTATGCAAATCTAGACAATGTCGAGACGGGAACTGTTTTCAAGCCAGGGGCCTTCACCTTTGACACTACACAAGCGTAGGTTACCATGCGTAGTCGGAACTGCGAATGGGCTTATAAAGGTAATTGAAATAAAACATAGCATGTACATCTCACATTCTCACTTACATGTAGTCTACATAAACTTGGGAAACTAAACATTTGTGCATCACTTCTTCATTTCGGAATATGAAACAGATAAATGGATGGGTAGCAATAAGCTAGTTCAGAGTTGCTACTACACATGTGCAGTGTCAAAGGTGAAGGCCCCCGCGACGGAAACAGTGCTCGCCTCCACATTTTCTCGATTTGCATAACAACGCCCAGACGGGTCTTGTTTCCGTCGCGGGGGCCTTAACCTTTGACACTGCACATGCGTAGTAGCAACTCAGAACTAGCTTATACACAGCGGTAAGGTAGTTTTTTCTCTGGTTGGTATCAGCAAGGACATTTAAATTATAGGAAAATGTTCTTGGTATCTGAATGCAAAAATCTGGCAATGGGGAAAAGCTGGCGGAGCTAGCTGCAGGGGATTGGTGGCTAAATAGGTCAGCACGCCAAGGGTGGCAAATTGTTCAAACACCTCATTCCAGCGTGCCTGGATGACCCCTGTCCGGGTACACACTACAAACAGCTTGGGGCGAGGAGGATGTCAAAAGCAATTCTTCAACCAGATAAAAAACAAAATTTGCCCTCCTTGAAAGTACATCTGTCAATCAAAAAACTATACTGGAAAAGGAAAATATATCACCTCCAAACGATACCTACACAGTTCTGGTCTAAGGAATACAAAGCACTGAGGTTTACAAAGCGTACACCTCAAAACTATGCCCTAAGTTACGGTGGAATACACAAGATTTGCTAGAACGAACAAAGGATGCCTTTCTTGCAAACGCCCATAAAAAATCTCAGAGAAAATTCAGATTTAGAGGCAAATGCGAAGGCATCCGGGAAACTCTTTCCTCAGATTTGATCACAAAGACTTTTCTCCGTGTGTAGAAGACAAAATAATGGTTCTAAAGAGGCGTAAAGCCACGCAAAAAGAAAGATAACTCACCTACTATGAAAACCTTCTGTCAGCCAGACGTCAAGATGGCGTCCAGAAAGTGCACGCTACAAGCTGAAGGCTAGCTAAGTTATTGATAAAGTGTGCCTGATTTTATATTCACTAAAATCTCTCGATAAATTCATACAACCAAAATAAGCTGTATGTAAATTATCATCAAATATTTTTTTATTTACAAATCAATTATTTATATGATTTAAAAGAAGATGAGTGAAGAATATTTATCAAAATGTTCGACTTGATGATAGGCACTATTTCTTGCTGATAAAGTCACCTCAACCAATTTGTGCTGACTGGCTAGTCTATTAGATAGACAGGGTACTACATTTTTATTTTGACCTTTTTAAACTTGTCATAGAAAGTAATTAAACCACAAAAATGTACTATTATCTTACAAATATGTGTTTATTATTAAATATGAATAGCTTATTGTTATATTTGTCGAGTAAAAAGGTGTTGTTCAACGAACACCAGGATAGTCAACCCCTAGATTGTAGTGGGAACGTACCAAGTACAACATTCCGAAATGGCCAAAATGGCGCCGAGAACAAAAATATTATCGTTACTTCTCTTACTGAATTTCTACGTCGTTGCGGCCCAGTTTTCCATCAATTACGTGACAACTGATTCCTGCCAGAACCCCACAGAGTACTATAATTTTGCAAACCTCGGCTGTGACACCTGTACTGGCGCCGACTCTCAGACAAGCTCCGACGGTGAGTGGCACAACAACACCATTTTCATATGTTTTGTTTCTGGTAGATCACCTAGGATATGGTATTATTAATAAAATTATGTGGGATTTTAGTTCTTTGTGACTCTTTTAGTTGTGTCTATGAAGGTGCTGACTTTTGGGCGCTATGAGATTTTCTTTTCGCTTTGAATATCATTCTGTGAAGTATTTTGTTGACACTAGCAAATAATTTATACAAAATTATACAAGAATTTTGTCTTTTTTAACCTTGCATAATACATAGATATTCATAATGATATGCCTTATGGCTATGAGGTTCATCAAAGACCTTACAAAACGCCGTCATCTTGGATTTGACAAAAAATGACCCATTCACATTTAATATTGAAGTAATTATTTGTGTTTGTTCACAGTAGAAGTGTGTATTCTGTTGCATCATGGCTGAACCTTTACCCAATTCATCACAGTTCAACATTATTTCCTCAGGTTTTTCCTGTGCTTGCCAAGCTGGATTTGAACTAACTGCAGACATCGGAAGCTCCCAGGTCACCTGTGCTGCATGTGCAGCTCCTACACCTGTGAGTGCTTATCTTTCTTTTACTTAAAAAAGTGTTTACCTGCTCGATATATTCCCATTCCCATCTGTCACCTGCACCGCGCCAATCGCGTCACTCAAATCAAAATTCATATAAGAGTCTACCATTTCACAAAGACAGTTATAGATACTCTTATTACCCTCGCACTGTGATAGACTGGAATTAGTTGCCTCAAGAACTTAGAAGAAGTTACGGAGATAGCTGACCCTCCCAAGTTCAAGGAGGCGGTGCTCCTGCACCTCAGAGGACAATAAAAGCGCAGCGCACTCCCCTGGGCGCTTTACCCCGACAAGAGGGGTGTTGCCCAGTACCAAATCAAGATCAAGATCAAGCATTGTCATGTTAGTTAAAAGTTAAAATCCTTCCACACCATTATTGATGTATAGGGCGGTGCCCATCTCCGTTTCATAGCCCTGGGCCACACTGTTGTGCAATCACTGCAGCAGGGGGCTAGTCCACTGGCAGTGGAGTGTGTTTAACTTCCATACTGTTTCACAAGTATGTATCATTTTTATAAAGTCTTTGGTATGACTCAATGCGCCTCTTGTCCAGAGATGTCCTACCTGGGGCTTGAACCCCAGTTCTTCTGATCCAAGTAATTGGAACCAGAGAGACAAAGGCGCAGGCCACTACACCACAGGGACACCCCTGCATTGTCATGTTAAACATATATAGAAATTACCAAGTGAGGTGCATTTACAGGTTCAGAAGAAACAAAGCTATAAGCACGCAAAAGAAATGTAAGACTAAGATTAGCAAGAAATGCCTAGGATACAAGAAAAAGGTGAAGAAGGAAAGGGTGGGAATGAAGGAGTATTTGTAAACTTTGGAGGTACCTAGTAGAAGCAAGGAGGTTATATAGACCTCCTTGGTAGAAGTAAGTAACAAAAAAATAGAAGGTACTAGTATATGACAGTATGTGTATATCTTAGACTTTGTTAATCAATTGGTACATGACCATACTTAATGAGGGGACTGGCAAGCAGTAAGTGCGATTCTGTACAATAATGTATTATGACAATGAGCTCCCCATGCAACGTACAATATTGTTCCCAGGTGACATCAGCGGATGGCTGGGCGTGTGTCTCCTGTGGTACGGGTACAGCGCTGGACCCTCTTACAGGAAGGTGTAACCCCTGTCCTGCTGGACAGATTGCAGGTATGCAACTTCTCTACATGACTGATAGTACAGGAGTACAACTGCTCTGCAATGATGACTTATGTGCAACTTGTACATGTATGAAGGTAAAACATGCTGGAACTGTGTATCGGGATAAATCGACACCTGGGACAACTCGGCCCCTAGCTATTCTGGACAACTCGGCCATTTAGGACAGCCCCAAATACACTTATCATGTGCTGAGATAGTATGGTGCTGACTTGTCCTGGGCTTGGTGCCGAGTTGTCACGGGTGGCCGAGTTGTCTTGGAATCATTGAACTGTCTTCAAAATTTTCCCCTGGATTACATGACTGTGACCCACTGCATACAAGTCTAACTGTGATATGTACGTGTATAAATTGTGATTTCTGTCCCAGTTGAACGCACCACAAACGGGACCCAGACCAGCCAGCGTGACTGTGTGGCCTGTGAAGGAGATACTGTGCCAAATGCAGCTGGAGACAGGTAATTTATGTAATATACAAAGTCTCTTGGCTTCTCAGTCTTTAAATGCTACCAAGTTCACATGAAAACTGTACAACAAAGCTGCAACTAGACATGTATGTATGCTTGTAGTTGTAGTTTCAAAGATTTGGAAATATTTGTGATGTCTTACATGATAGTAAAAATACATGTACTAAAATGGGTCAGCAATGTGAGAATCTGTAAGATGTTATTTACCTATTTCTTTTTTCTGTCTCTTTTACTTTTAGATGTGTTCGCTGCCACCAGAGCTTTATTGATATCAGCGGTGGATCCTGTAACTGTCCTGATCCCAACCAAGTGGTAGGAAGACTTTTGTATGTGGTGGTCTAATAATAACGTTGAACTGGTAATGCTGGTAAATATATTTTAGCTTTAAACTAAAGAAGGAAGGCTAGCTTTGTGATTGACCTGATCCTAACAAAGAAGTAGCAATGTCTTCTTTCTAATGAATTGGTCTGTAATACCCTGCAGTCATCAAATGTAAGACACCCTTTCATGGTATCTCCCCCGAGCTCTACGAGCAAATTCTTTTCAGAACAGAAATGGAGGGTAGAAGAGTTTGTCTTTCACCAATTTATTCTTGGATAGAAAACTGCCTACAGAAAAGATGTCAAAGGTATATATGATTGAAATGGACATATGTAATGGGAATTAATTTTTTGTGGGGTGGAGAAAAATGTTGACAATTTGTTTTTCCCTTTTCAGCATGGTGGAATTTGCTTCACCCCTGCACAGATTGGTTTGAGTCAAAACCTGGACTTCACATGGGTGAGTATACATGGCGAAAATCAACAAACAATTTTTTCAAATACATTTTTGGCCAAATCTTTTTTTAAGAAATCGTCATCAACAGAAAATGGCACAAATACACTATACAGAATAGAAGAAACCAGAACTGTGTTAACGGAAAGTTAGTCTTTTTTCTTTTCTGTTGTACAATGTAGGTGTATATATAATGTACTTATGGTTATACCACTTTAAAAGTCTTTTGAATTGTCTATTCAAAATTGGCATTTATTTATGTTTAGCAGAGAAAGGGGTAAAACTTGTTACAAAATGTACTCCGTCTAAATGTCTTGCTCATGTTAACTTTTAGAAGAAAATGTGTTTTTTACTTATCAATTTTTTATGTTTAGCCATAAGTATGGCTAAACCTATTGTTTTCTCTCATGTTTCTTCTTCTTCTTCTTCTTCTTCTTCTCCTGTCAAATCTTCAAATCGATTCATCTCTGTCATTTTTTGACCAAATGACCTGAAATTTGGTACAGAGGTAATGTAGGCAAAAACCAATGTGCGTTCTTTTCCTTTTTTTGATATTGACCTTGAAAGTGATTTTATCGAGGTTTTTAAGCTATTTTTAGCATATCTTGGCCTCCTGCGCCCTGGTATTTCAACCGAATGACCTGAAATTTGCTGTATATGTGGCTTGAACAAATATTTAAAGGACTACATTCCCATTTTTGGCATACATATATTCAAAACGATTTATTTTGGGCTTTCCTGACAATATTTGCCACTTCTGTCACTTTCAATACTACATATGACCTACAGGTCGTTGACCCCGAGTGCCTTGCACCTGGCCAAGCTGGAAGTTTGCTTACGAGGAGGAAAGACCGGACATAAACATTTAACGTGATTATCGGGAAAACACCATGTTCCCTTAAACTCAGTGGTTAAATTGCAGTTTAGGAAATTTTATTATTCCAGATATTTTCAAACTCCAAATTCTTCAACACAACACGGGAGATCGTTTCTCCTCAGACTGGCGCGACACTCCTGTCAAAATTGATTGATGATCTCTCTCTGCCGCCGACTTCATACACTGTACGAAATAACGAATTTGCGGGGTGGAAATCGTGTTCCACGTGCCTGCAAATTCGAGTTTTCCGTGACTCTCCAGGTCGTGTCGACCTGCCCAGCTCTTCTGCACGGGACCCGCGCAGTCCTGGGAAATACCGGATATGCACCACTTACGCTGCGCAGGAAGTGTCCGCGCCCTGTTAATTCTCGTGCAGCTAGAGGGAAACTCATACACATGTCCTGCCCAGTGAACACTTTGCTGCCGGTATCTGCATAATTTAGCGACAATTATCACCTAATTATCATTTAATTACTCGTGCAGCTAGAGGGAAATTCATACACACGTCCTGTCCAGTGAACATGATTGCCGCCGGTAGCTGCATAATTTAGCGACAATTATCACCTAATTAGCATTTAATTACCATCCAAGGTTTGACCAGGCCTGGTCTGCGGCCAAAATGCCCCCCCCCCCCCCAAAAAAAAAAATATCCCTTATGCGCTTTCCACTTTCCCGGCCCAAAACCCTGTGAAAAGATGCTTTTATTGGTTCAAAATGGTGATTAAACTTTCATTGTTGTTTCTCCGTTATCCACGAATGCCACTATTTGCATTTTGCGGCTAAGTATCGGCTACAAAAGTTCCAAAGAGTGTGTTCCTTTTTTGATCTTGACGACTCCGCCGGCCACAGTCGCTCAGGTCAAATGAAATTCAGTTCTCAGTGCGGGTCTCCGTGATGCTGTCATTCCTGCACCTTTCCTTCCATATGCTTCAGATAAAAGCGCAGATACTCCCAGTCAGATTAGCTCGCTTGGTCTCGCATCAGTTGAAAGAGTGTCGTCCACAGTTAGTCTTGCAACAAGTTCTAATTGGGTCCTTGAAAATCCTTGAACTAGTAGACTGTTGCCTCGCTGACGATCCAGTTCGCGAGATTTACCAATGTTGATGTAGGAACACGACCAAAGCTTCTCAGTGTTCCCAGCGCCGTGGCTGCCTATACCTGGCAAAGAGGACAGGGAGTGGAGAGCATATATCCACACATAGCCTGTTTACCAGTCTCTACCGAACGGTTTAGTCTGCTATGCACCGATCCGTTTCTGTCAGTTATGCCTCTCCGTAGACCGAGCTAATTGATCCAAGTCCGTACAATTACCCCATGCGCAGTATTCTCACATGGCAGGCAGGTAACACTCCCTGCGCCGTAGAGATAACGCGGAACGCCCGATGGTATGGTTTCCAGGCTAGCCCACACACTAAGTCAGTTACTAGTAGTCCTCATCTGGGATACGTGTGCCAACTAAGAGATTTGAAAATAGCGACACGGGCGTTGATTGGCTGTTGTTTTCAAACCATATACTATGTGAATTACAATTGGCTGACAGTCATGTTTTACAGAGCCCTGCACAAATAAAGACACAATGAGTTGTGAAATACCACGTGCCCGCTGGTCAAGTCTTTGTTGTGTAATTATTCAGTGGTTTATTTGAGATGCACGCTTGTACAACAATAAACTTCCGTGTTTACAGGTTAATAGTACGTAGAAATTACTTGTTCGACTCAAAATTTAGTCAAATAAGTTCGTTTCATTTCAACACAGACCATTGCAACATAGACCATTGCAATTGATTTGCCCCCTTCCCGGTACATTTGAAAGCTTAGTTCACTATGACCATGTCTATGCACCAAAACAACCGATCATCCTTGTGTATAATGTCCATGATAATGTGTAGCACTAATATAGTCTTAGACTTGCTCTTGAGTATTTCAAATAACGCCAAATGCCTTATATATTCAGCATGAATTGCAAGCTTGGAGAATAATTGCAAGCCACACTCACAAGTTTCATCACATGAGGCCATTACATAGGTTACATAAATAAATACATAAAAATAGGTATAGGTTACATCGTCATTGGCGATCGGAGTAGTTCTATCCGTATGAATATTCAATCCGATCCATTTTTTTGAGTGTGAACGGGGTTTAAATAAATTAATTCTCGGGTGTAGCATATGGTGACGCGACGCCATTTTCATGTTTCCTTTGTTTCATGGCTCCTTCTTTTTACCATGCATGCACAAGTACACTACTCTAGACAGGACTATAGGAACAAAAGCACGTAACACAAGTACTAGTATTCTGTGTATTTTCAACTCCTTTTTTTACAGGAAAGATTTACAAAAACAGAAAATCAATATGGACGCCGCAAAGACATTCCAATACACATCTTACAACATTATGCACAGCGTGTATCTTACTGACGACTCGTGTTTACTTTCTAAATATAATAATTCAAATCATGTCAAATGATCATTTCCCATACGCCGATTGGAAACCATATCATCGGGACCTTCCCGGCGTCTCTGCGGCGTTGGGAGTGGTACCCACCACCCACCCAGCTCGGGGGTATAGTTCGCTCCCGCTACGATGGCGGCGAAACTAAAGCTAAGAAGACGAGCTATCAGAACGGTTCAATATAGCACACTGGGTCCAGTAAAACACACCTAAGCCGACACGTAGAGACAAGATACCAGGCAAACCTCCTTGGTACACCATATATGTTACCACAAGAATATCCTTGGTTATCCATGCAACTTTAAGAGTACTCTGAAACCTAGCCTGGGTGCCAGACCACCGCGCTCCTGTCGCTAATCCTTCGGCCGGGGAAGCAACTCGCGCCGCCGCCACAGATAGCACACGGCCCACTAATTATCGCTAGCGCGATAGAAATCAGGGTTCGGCTGCCAGCGCTCCCGGGTGCCAACTCTATCCCTACTAGGTCTTCCCCGCCCAGAAGGGCTTATCATCGCATCGCGCGAAAGGTCTGGTATCCAGGCTATCTGAAACCCATACTATTGCCAGGGCCTCCACGTACGTACAAAACAGCTTGTCTGGTGCGCCCCTAACTCTCCTACCCTGTAGAAACCCGACTAGGGACCGGGCTGCTAGCGAGTCTCTTCGGCGGTCAGCCCGCCGGATCTAAATTAACACTACGGAGAGTTGTAGCCCGGGGAGTGGACCGTGCCTTTTACCCGCAAGGACCGGTCAACTCTCGGGATTTTTTAGAACTCCCCCGGTGCGGTAATACAATTTCTATCGGCGGGCTTAGAGCTCTGGGCCGCCGACTGAAAGGGCGCGATAACAGTCTGGATCCCAGCGATCTAAACCGTCATAGTATCATCCGCATTCGGTAATATTATTTTCAATCCTACTACTACCCAACAGAAATTTATTTAGTCCTTTACAGTCCTAAATTTATTAATGATTTTTGTGAAGTGTCGAACACAAAGTCACAGCAAATAAAGATCATTTGCCTATCACAGCTCCGTGTAGTTCACACACCGTGGCTTATAATGCGTGAGCTAAAGCTTATTGTTATCTACCCGGCAGGGTCACACGCGAGTGTGCAACGGCCTGGGAATCAACGCACAGCTAACTGTGCATGAAAACGCAGAATTTTCCCGGTCGGCACACGCCGGACCCGGAAAACTCTTCACACTTCCTGCCCGCCTCGGTTTTAACGGACGTGCGCAGACTCGGAAAGAACCGGAAACCTGAGCTTTCACGCAGTGATACATGATCAAAGGCGGGTGGTAGGCGGTGCGCGGGGAAACGTAAACATATAATGTAGCGAAGTGTTGCACAAGGAATTCTCACGCTGAGGGGTACATGAAATAATGCTTACAAAATAGACCTCTATGAATCGGGCTACATTCAGTAATGGTAGACGGATTCGGGGCATGCCGCGCAACAGGCGTTTTGGTCCGGCACGTTGTCGCAGCGGTGCGTCGCCGCTACGTGATCGAAAGCACGCCGCTGTCTGTCTCGGACCAACACGCGTCTCCCGTGATGTGTAGCGTCCACCACCAGGCCTTCCTACATGTCCTACGTACGGGCGTATGGCCAGTAGAGTCAGTCCCCGGTAAGGTCAATGATTCGCCCCTTTGCGCTAGCTTGTAAGGTTAAATGAATGTACCCTCTGGTGGCCAAACTTCACTGACAAACTTTCTCCCTATTATCATCATGAGCTTGCGTTAGTCTGGTACTAGTGACTATTATGTGCCGGGAATGTTTATCTATCGCACGCCTTGGAAGGAAGTTCAGCCATGATAAATGGTCGGCCGTTGCGAAAATTTGGAATCCCATGCTGTTGATTTTCGCGATTGAATCTGTAAGAAAATATATTTTCATGTCGTTCATGTTTTTGGGACGGACGCCGGGACGGGGTGAATTTTTTCTATCATTTTCGTCCCGTTAGTAATGCAAATCAAATCGTGTTGCACAAGAGGCAAAACACTAAAAACGTGGGTCTTGTGGAGTGTTTTGGAGCGGGAAAATGCCGGATATTAGCGGTGCCGAACAGTGTACATCGTCGCGCGCGGGTGACGCTCCGTCAAAACAAATCCGCTGGTGGTCTAGCGCGGCCACCGAAAATAGGCAGAAACACACAGGAGGACTTAGCACCTTCGTTTATGAGGGCAATTGTGAAAATCTTTTGTTACAAATTGTTCGAACATTGAAACATTTGGATAGATGGTTTGAAACTGTTCTAAATAAAGAGATTTTTGTGTAGTTACGTTCGAAATGTTTCCAACGTATGTGAAATAAGTTCAAACATGTTATAAGTTTCAATTCTAATTGTTTGAACACTTTAGAACTATTGTGACTTAGACATTCTTTTAATCAAAATAGTTCAAACATATTACAAATATTATACTAAAACCCTCTCGGTGACTTTGAATTGACTCAAATATGTTGTTTTTGGTCATTTCCTTCGTCTCCTGTCAAATCTTCATATGTATACTATGGAAAACTTCATTCTTCCCTGGGGTTGATCTTTTTTAATTCAATTTTGAACTGGGTTGATTATGCGCAAGAGTGTAATTTTCAGCGGATATTTTTCGACTGGTTTACATGGAAATGGCACGGAATATCCCATTCTTGCAAGGGGAGGATTCTTTAATTATTTTTCAATTTTGAGCTGGAATGATTATGAAAAAGTCCATTTTTTAGCAGAAGTGTATTTGTTAATCAATTAGTGGATATGGTTGTGGACTGGTCCATATTATGTTGAGGTGCTACTGGAAGACTCAATTTTGGACTGGGGTGATTCATTTTTTTAGTGCAAGTATTTTAGAATGGTCCATTGTTATTTTGGGAGAGTCCATTTTTTGCATGGCGAGGAGTATGGCTAAACATGCTGTATTTGCTCGCAAATGTTGCCTTTCTAGTTTACTTATTTTTTCTACAGGACAGTGACAACAAGCTGTCCTACTACATTGAGGAATATCTGCTAGCAGCTTCTCTAGGCTGTACGGTAAGGACAGTCATGTTTAGGATTTCTAGTTCACTTATACATGTATATATTAAAGAACGTTTTTAACTGTAAGGTTTGACCTTTGGGACACCTCAGTAGATCTGGCAACCAGTTTTCTCCACCCTTCTTGGTTTTCTGTTCCACTTTATGTTTCACTTAATGTCATCCCAGTCCATTCTCTGATATCATCATAGGCCTCACACCTTTTCCGTTGTCTACCTCTCTTTCTTCCTCTCTGGTTGGTTCCTTGCATGATAGTTTTGGCTAGTCCCGATGGCCATGACACGTGGCCGTACCACAGTTTTCTATTTTTTACTGTGGTTAGGAGGTGTTCATACGGACAGATGTATTGCTCCACTCTATTGCATACTTATAGTAACAGTACTTCAATGAAAAAAGCTTTTGATTAACCTTCTCCCTGCTGCCTAACTCTGTAATCAATAGGAAATTAGGTTCCAAACGGCTACTTCGGTGTGCTAAAGGTTAATTAAAACCACTTAATTTGATGTACAGCTGCAGTACATTGATCTACATGTACATTTCCTACATTTTCCAGCCTGACACTGGAGCCACGGATACCCAGCGCAACCTGACGGCCTGTCAGTTGCTAGGCAACCTGTGCGTGCTCCGCCTGTATAACAGGCAGAACGATGGGACCAACCAAGAGGACGGCTGCACACTGCTGCAAGCTTTGAGTGATGCCAATAATGACAATGTTGGCACTGTACAAGACTGGTAAGCACACTTCTATTCTCAATGTTGTTTTGGAGTCTGTGCATTGATTAGTAATATTTTTTTTCTTTATCGCATTGTATAACACACCAGTTTTGTACTCTTAAAGGCGACCTAAGCAATATTAGGACGCTGAAAGTCATATATTCAAAATCAATTTTTTCTGATTTCTATCCATAGTAAGTTTAGATAACACTATCCTATCGCATATTGACCATCATGGAGCAAAAATGTGATGTCGTTGTGTGGTGGGAACTCATTGAAAATCTGAGCACTTGGAGGCCAGCCATCATTTCAAATCTTCCGAACATGCACGATTCCGACCAATAAGTCCCGAACGCTTCCGAAGAAATAATCACATGGTCATGGCTCAATATTAATGTGCAGGGCATTGTGACGTCACGCGGCCGGAAGCTACCGAAAATTGTCAACAGAAAACGGTTACGGCTGGATTCTGGGCTGATTTTTGGGGGGACCCAATAAATAAAATACTCCTTTTGTGGCTTGCTTCTGTGCTATTCTTAAACGCCCAAAGTATGAAATAATGATGCAGATGTGCTAATATAGGGAAGTAAATGTAAATTTCAACCTCACCAAACAGAATTGTTTTCCCCAGAATATTTCAAGTTTTACCCCCTGAAATCGCTTAGGGCACCTTTAAGTACAAGCTGTGTACTAAGACCGGACTGTAAGGTTTGATCCACTCACACCAGGAAGAACCCCCACTCTTATCAATAAGTGAGTCATGTTTTGTTTTAGCATGCTCGAGGTGTGGGTTTCCTGAAACAAGGCTTTATCATTATTACTTCTCATTCAATAAGATGTCCCTAACTTAAGCAAGGTGATCATTTTCACCCGAGCCAAGTAAGGGAACCTGTGTTACATACCTTTTACCAGGGCACGACATTGGGGCCTGCTAGGGGTTCAAAACCAAAATCCAGAGAGTTGACCACACTGTATCTCTAGGAGTTGAAATTTGTCACAAAGTTGCAACTGTTTTGACAGTTACAAAATTTGAAGCAGTTTTTTGAATACTGTTCCAAACAGTAAGTGCACTATTTCTATCTGGGTCAGAACCTGTATGGGATGTCTAGCATTGAAATCAGCAACATACAATTACCTATAGTAATAACTGTTTAAGTGATCGTTCTTCATTAAAGAGTCTTGCGTCTGTTTTTTACCTGCAGGAAAGTCGCCATGCCATGGCTGTATTATGATCACGTGCTGAACGACGTATCAGAGATACTGTCGGACACGGAAATCTCCACCAGGTTCACGTTCAGTGCTGCGTCCCAGGTAACATTTCCTACCTTTTGTTTTAGATACTAACCCTGACTGGCAAATAAAAGAATTTACTATCATATAATGTTACTTTATCTTTTTTCCCTAGCTGGAGTTCAGGTCATGGATAAGATTTCCATTTAAGATATGTAGAAAAGAAATTAGTAGAGTTGTGTACTGGTACACTGTACCGATACAGTACCGGTACAATCACTTAGGTACAGGTCCAAAATACCTGACCCTGCTGTATCGGCACTGGACCGGTACTAATCAGGTCAAGCCTGACTCAGGGGATGGCCACTTTGACAGATAAAATTACTACGAAATTACCGTGGCAGTGCACTAAAGCCACATCTACAGTATACTATATACTCCAGCACATAAAACACATTTGCAAGACTGGAGTCAAATTTTCATCTGTGTTTTCAAAAAAATGATCAAATATTATGTTGTTACCAGTTCAATCGTGCTAAAATTGTCCTTATTGAAAATCTACCATTTTCTGAACAAGTAGTTTAGGTACAGGTTCAGGTCCAGACCTGTACCTAAACCTCTGTACCTGTACCGTGTACCTGAAATTTGTTTAGGTTACCATAGCTCTAGAAATGAAGCTAGGCAGCAAGATTGATCCTCCTTGTGATTTTGTCAGATACAATGTACAGATATGTAGATATGTTACTCTGGTTTTATATGAACTGAACATATAACCACTGTTTGAAATTGAAGATGAAAGAAATTAACATGTATATTTGTATCGTCCTATTGAGCAAAAAATGACAGAATTATGCAAAGTTGTTGCATATGAGTATCCAATATGAAGGCCCCTTTTTACTGTTATGTTGATATGATATTTTTCTTCATATGAAATATGGTGTCATTTAATGTAAGCCATGACAATGCATTGTCTTGTCTGCCACATGTATTATGTATTAAAAGAGTTTTCCCCTCTCTTTCTGCCCTCTTGGCTTACAGCTGACCAAAATACTGGGAGGACTATTTGTACCGTACCTTCTTCTTCTTCTCTTTTTCAGTAGTTTGTAGTTGTTGTTGTTAACGCAAAAAACTCTCCTTACAGTTCAAAAGCTATGTTATTACATTGTACTTTTCTACTTGTTTCCCTCTACTGATCCTTGTTTAAGACCAACAAAAATGAAACTTTTCATATAATAACTATGGAAAATCCAGGAAAGTTTTGTATCATAAATACATTCTGAAAACTTTTAAGTGGTTTATACTAGGTATAGAATTTAAAACGAACCACGTTTTATTTGCTTGATTTCAGCATTTTAAGCAAAATCTAAAATTCAAAAAAGTTGGTAAAATAATAAACATGGCCTTTGTAATGGAGCAGGGAGTTACATACATGTAGAAGGATTTTCTTCATAACTGAAAAAACAAACAAATATTTTGTACCAAACACCACACTGTCGCACAGTAGGAAGTTATTTCACTTCACAAGCTTGCATTTCACTGTTTATGTAGTTCATGTTTTATTGAATTTGACAAAGTTTCTTCATGTGTGTTCTTCACCTAGCAACTCGCTGTTCCTGTTTGTTCACTACACTCATTATTTTTTCCACATTATTTTTTCCACAGTATTTACATAATTATACTGGTTGGTAGGCAGCAGGCATTTCTCATCAGAAAAATATATCCAGACTTGTCCTGATATTGGGATTGCTCAAGGGTAATTTTGAAGTTCATCCATGAGGATTATCCTCATGGATGAACTTCAAAATTACCCTTGAGCAATCCCAATATCAGGACAAGTCTCTTTATCGTATAGCTATGTAATCAAATTCCTGCTACATACCCTCCGTCATGCTCATTTTGATACCTTCAACTAGTTTACTCTTTTTTTTTCCTGGTGGACTCAGGTCTGCATGTATTTTTTCTGCCTTGTTGGTGGATTAAGCTCGTTTCTCCGAAATGGACCATGTATAAAATTCGTTCAATAGCGCTAGCGCATCCTGGCTTATGCTTGATGCTTGTTATCATTGCTAGTAAATCTAATACATGTGATGGTTAGAAAATAATTCTGGATTTCCTAACTGTGATTTCTTGATTTCTTCCCAGTCCTCCAAGTTGGACCTTGTGGTAGCAGCCTACAGTCTGAATGGGGAGTTTCTAGGCATCCAGGAGGTCACGGGTGGACTGCTACAGGTGAGACAGCTGTTTATAGGGTGTTTAAATGTGACTTCACAGCTGCCATACTGGTTACTGTAAGTCCATTTAATATAAGATTGCAGTGACGGTCGGTAATTTTAGCGGTTGGGAGAAAGGGAGTAGTTCACAGCATTTAATCTTAACGGTGTGAACAAACATTACTATTAAATGTTAGTGATCAAATACGTGTGAAGTTGAAATTTTAGCGGTTGACTAGTAGCCGTTAAAGTAGGTAAAATTAAGTTACCGTTAACAAATCAAGAATTACAGTAGTTAAACCAGGTAGAGCAAGACCTATGGATATGTGTTTGACGAATGTTATGTTTATGTAATGTGGCGTTGAATGGCTATAGCTAAGTGGTCAGTCTAGCAGACACAAGATCAAGAGGTCAAAGGTTTAATTCCTGGCATAGCTGGCTGGAAATTGTGTACTTGGGAAAGGCACTTTCACTACTTTGTTGTTAAAATAAAACCACTGCGAATATTTCTGCATTTACAGTATTCTGTTTTTCTTGCTCCACAGCTGTGTAAGGATAGCAACACCAGACTAGATGCTGCCTATGTCTTTGGAACAACCTACTCACAGAGGGTAAGTCTATGAGGATGAAGTTATCATTTTTTATTATCCATTCACCCTTTAACACTGTGTATTTTGATATTTAGTGCTGTAACCTACTACATGTATGCTACATGTAATCAATGATCCAAACAAGTCAGTAAGCATGAAATAAATAGCCTGGAATGCAGACCTATTATAGCTCCCGAGTCTCTCTCCGCGAGAGACTTGGGAGCTATAATAGGTCTGCATTCCAGGCTATGAAATAGAGTCCATTCTGAGTCACCGCGAGGGTTTTATAATAATATTTGTAATCATTTTGAAAAATTTCTTATAAAAGAATATCTGACTGACAATAGTTCTAAATTTTTCTAAAAGATCAAATACAAAAATATGAATTTATTTGAATTTGATTAGATAATTTAGAAATATTTTGAAAGTAACTGCACAAAAACCTCTTTATTTGTAATAATTTCTAAACATCTATGTGATTATTTAACTTTTAGAAATATTAACAGAAAATGGTAGAAAATGGTTAACAATGGTAGAATGGTGATTGCCCCCATAAAAGTAGGTGCTAATCCGGCCCTTCTGTCTGCCTTTGTACATCTTTAGACTTCACTGCAGGACACTGTTGGGTCCTTTGTGGAAAGCATTCTTCCCTAAACGTCGTAAGAATGTGTGAATTATTTTCTTCCCAGCCCTCTGACCTATTTATAGAGATGTTACAAATAATGGTAGAAAATGGTAAGAAATTGTAAATAATTGTAAATAATGGTAGAATGCTGTTACCATTATTTAGAAACCATTGTAAATATCATATTCTACATCATGAATATTTCTTAAGTTGTAGAAAACTTAAGAAATATTTTACAAAGTTGAAATCACATTCAAAATATTCCAAAAGTATCAAATCTCTTACACAAATAATAACAATAACTTGAAAATAGTTCTAAATTATGACAATAACAACCCTTGCGGTGACTTGGAATGGACTCTAAGTGCATAATACTACCAAAAATCATTTTTCTTATTTGTCGTGTTTTTCCTTGTACAAAGAAAATTTTTCTGTCAGCAAGAATATTATTCTGTACACAAGAATCCCTGTTTTAAGCACAAACAAGAATCCCTGTTTTGAGCACAAACAAGAGTCCCTGTTTTAAGCACAAACAAGCATTGCCTCTAAGAATTTTTTTCTTAAACCAAGAAAGTTTAAGAAAATTATTCTAGTAAAATCTGATTTTCAAGAAAAAATATCTTAAGGAAAGAATCTGTAAGAATACCATATTTGACCAAACAAAAAACAAACCTTAATAGTAAGACTGAAAAAGAAAATTGTTCTTATTTTCCTAGAAAATTCTTATTTGAGAACATCATAGAATGTCTAGAATCTATGTTTTTAAAGTTGTATAAAGTATCTGTATCTATAAAGCCGGTATAATCAGCTTTGACGTAACATACATGTACCAGCTTTGCAGGCACATGTACATGGCACAGCAGCAGCTGGTTATATTACACTGAACAACCTAACCTTTGCACATCTACTGCGTAGTCCACTGGTTAGCGATCTTGCCTTTGGAACTACAAGCAACTAGTTCGCTCACCCAACATGCACGCTACCAGAAAGGGTCGCAGTCCTTAGGACGGGACGTTAAGCTGTGGTCCATAGTTCATTGTGCCTGTCAAAAAGAGCCAGGGGAATTTCCCCCGTACAATGAACCTGTAAATACTGTACATATATCGTCTGTCTTCTCTGTCACGAGACGGACTCACGACCAGTAGAAGATTAGCTATTCAGTGAGCTAAACTGGATCGAGATCACTTTCCTTTCCTTTTTATTTACCTATAAGCGTTGTTTAAAGTTATCTATAGTGAGGATGCTTCGTACTGTACTTGGTGGCAATGAGTTCTACTCTTATGATAGATAGAAATGTAGTGTAAGGTTTATAATGTGAAGTACAATATACTAAGCCCCCTCCCCTTTTTCCTTCCAGTGCCAACTGAACGTCCAAGACTTCTGGAACAACACCGCCTACCAGCAGATGGCCTTCTATGACTTGTGTATCCTTTATCAAGCGAGAGAACGTTGAGTAAGAAGCGATGAATCAAGTCATTACGACAAATCACGTAAAGTGACAATAATACATTGCGCAAAACCTATGGTCATTCCAATGATATACATGCATACTAGGGCCTAGCAAGAAAATGTGTTTTGTATTTTGTTTATTTGATTATATGGATGACATCTACACGTGCATCAATTTTCGTCTTCAAAAAAAGTGTTCCACCAAACCGTTCATCATACAACGTAACTGCAAAAGGATCAAATATATACTGTAAATTGTAAAGAAATATTGGAAAACGATACTAAATGTGGTAGAATGGAAAGACCATTTCCCGAGGCGAAAAAAGTTTTGAAAGGACAAAAAAGAACCTATATTTCAATGAGTAACCATACTCACTGTGTTTAGTCATTTGTTCAACCTTCCTGACCACGTAGATTTCATTAACTTTTTTTCTGCTAAACTTTTTTTATTCGCACGCTCGCATGAGTTTTGTGGTTCCTAGAGGGTGTCATCCATATAATCAAATCAACATGGCCTAATGTACAACCCTAATTATTAGATCCTCCTGTGATTGGAATTGGCATTTGAACCTTGACCTCTCCCCCAGTTTACCGTAACCCGGATGACAGTGCCCTTAGAACCCTGTACGCCATCCCAGTCCTCATCACTAACGTCCAATACAGCAACACAGATAACTCAGGTATGTATCACACTATGAGTATGAGAGGAGTTTGTATATTATTAGGCGAATATCATAATATATCACCTGTTTAAAGGAGATCATTGGTGTCTTTGGTGAATTGTAAAAATTCACATAATATTTGAAAATTACATTAATCATAGTGTTCACGGTGGTTTTGAGTTCGCATTTGAAACAATACTAGCGCTACAGTCACACAATGGAACAGCTTTAAATTTTCACGATGGTTTTAAGTTTGTGGTAAAGAGTTCACCGCGAAAACTGCAGACATAAAACCACCGCAAATATTTCTGCATTTGCAGTAGCTTGATATTTCAGCATTTTTATTAATAATAATCTTCCTGTGGTCCTCTATTAGTCTATCTCTACATGTGTAGTACATCAATACAAAATCGCATAATAGAACAACAGAACAATGACACTTAACCTTTAGCACATTGAAGTAGCTGTTTGGCGCCCCATTCTCTATTGGTTACAGAGTTAGGCAGCAGGGAGAAGGTTAAGGTACTCATTGTGAAATTCTTACCGTAGCCGGCGACCGGACCAGGTGGCAGTTGGTGCGGCGGTTCTTCCTGGTGGACCCCATCGGTACAAAGTTGGCCGCCGACGGAGAGCCGCAAGTGGTCCGATATGCCAGCAGTTTTTCCATCGGGTAATATGTTCTTTTTTTTGTGTGGAAAGATCAGAACTTTTTGAAAGATCAGATAATGGCACTGATAATGGTGTCTGTGCATTGTCTGAAATTCATGAAAAAGGTGATTTAGAAAATAAAAAATTTTGGTTGAAAATGATTAATCATAATGGATACTGTAATAAACAAAAGTCCACAAACATTTGATATACATGTATACCCAGTACAAGGTGACGTAAGAAAGTCCAGAAGTAAGATCAGTAACCGCTAAACCCTTACATTATAGTTACATATTGCATTTAAGGTAAAAGGTAAACTAAAGGTAGTTCTATAGCCTTTTTGAGGACGTATAGGGGCAGTGGGTTCTTATCCGCTGTGTCGAGAGCACGGTATTGGAATGTGAAGCCCAATCGTCTCCTTCCACCGCCCTTTACCTCCCCAACCGAAGTCAGGTACCCATTTTTACACCTGGGTGGAGTGAGGAAAGTTGTGTCGGAGGCATGTCAGAAGATTCAGACCAAGGACCTCTGGGTCTGGGCTAAACTTTTATGCCAACATGATGGCACGATTTACCATATTGAATTTACCAATGCCAGAACAATAACACAATTTCTAACATGTAATGTGTAATATCCTTCTCTCCAGCGTACAACTACGATCAGGGAACAGGGAAGGAGAGATCTACCCACCCCTGGTCAGGATCACATACTCTGAGGCCACCCTGGATGACTACACTGCCAATGCCAAAGTCACAGTGAGTTTATATGAGGCTGTAACGTAAAGTGTCTCTTGGAATCTCAAGTTACGTTGAGCCGGCTAATGTCATTTTTTGGCAATGCCTCTGGTTCCTTCTGTCACATGTACTTTTCCCAAGGAGATTACAATTTTGTTTTTCTATTGCTTCATGAGCTAGCTTTAGCTCTTTTATATTTCCCTCCCTATACAGGGAGGAAATATATTGTTTTTGCTGGCGTGTTCTTCTTCTTCTTTCTTTTTCTTCGGCCAAAACCCAAGTAGATGTAGGGTGGTAGCTTTAATACTGATATTGCCCTTATATTTCCCTTATCGTACTTGATACAGATGTCATATTTGAGGTGTAGGTACCTTTAAGAAATGTGAATACACCTGGATATGAATTATGCTAATGTGACCCTCATTTGCATAGTGTATGCAGAAACTTGTATATCCCTTACGGTCAATGCTACGGATGTCAGATTTGAGGTGTGTGTTCTTGTATATTTGTGGCTAGGCCTTTGGAAAAAGAGTAGATTAAATTTCAGGAACTATCTTTTAATTTCTTAAGTTAAAGGATTGTTCACCATTGCAAGAACCGTGTAGGGCTACTGTTGCCTAGTTACAAATGTATGTACATGTATGTGCTCTTTGATTGCTGTCTACGTCATGATATTTTCATCTTATTCACCCCTACAGGTGTCCTTCAGTGTGAACTATGAGATGAGCACTGCCACTTATGAACAGGATGTACAGGTATGTTATGAACTAGTACAGGGCTTGCACAACAGAATGACAAGAGGGTATCTTGAAAATCACATAAAAATTATAAATATGTAACATAATAGTTTCTCTAAATTTTCAGAAAGGTTCTGTAATTCTTGTTTCCTTCATGGTAACTTTGTGTGCATGGTTTTCACGGTCACTTCTGTTCCGTGAACTTCTCTGTTATCATCACCATGAAAAAACATGTTGTCTTTCGGCCCCTCCCATCTCTCTACAACATTTAGTATAATACCCTAATACAATGCCTACTACTCCTCATCCTTCCCCACAACACCACCAACTTTTGTGTGCATTTGCCGCCACCGTGAAGTTAAAGTTCAGTGAAAATGTCCATTTTCCTTACACCGTGAAATTTTGCTACAGTGAAGATAAATTGAATCACTGTATCCATTGACTACTTTCCTTGGTGGAAGGCATTGCTTTAGACGATGTATTACCGTATAATCAAATGTTCACTGCCATTATTATGATGGGTGACATTCATCAATGTGATGACATGATTTTATTTTGATTTTATTAGAATTGCAACAGTGCAATACACGTGGGACACAGGCAGCTATTGCTGGTGTCGTGACCCACACACATAATATTGCCGTTTTTACACCTGGATGGAGTGGGGAAATTTGTGTAAAGTGCCTTTTTCCCCAAGGGCACAAGATCGGTTGTGTCAGGGGATTCGAACCTGGGACCGCTGGGTACTCAGCAGGGCCGAAAACCCTGCCGTTATGCCACACGACCCCACTGTCCCCATGAAAAGTCTTAGTGAATTCAGCAATCTTAAAAAACCCGACTGTATTCTCATATTTCAGATTGCCATAGGTGTGCTGAGTGCGCTGGCCATACTCTGGGCCCTGTTCATATCCACCTCCAGTTGGAGACGCAGAATCGGGGCTCAGATGGTCGACTGTACAGTAAGGACATGTGGATTTTTACGTCTCAAATCACACAGAAAGAAATAGAATAAAGTACATGATATGTTGATGCGAGAAAAAAGTATATAAGCAAGGAAGGCTTAGTACGTTATGTGTTTTTTCTGTGCAAACCAAAATACATGTATATCAAGGGATAAATAAATGTCCAGGTTTTAGACCATCGCACACTGGGGCATGCCCCTACTCTTTTTCGAAAGGCGTGGTGGGTACTTTAACGTGCGTGTGGTGTTGCTCTCCCCAAACACGGGACCTCCATTTAACGTCATATCCAGGGGCGTCCCTACCCTAGGCTAGGTACTCATTGTCACCTGCCAGTGGCAGTGAGTGAAGTGCGGAAAGCACCTTTCCTAAGGGCACAAGATCAGTGACACGACTGGGTTTGAACCTGGGACCTCTGGATTCTGGGCCAAACACGTTGCCGTTATGCCATGCAACCCCACGGTTATGATGGTCATAACACATGCACACAGGCACAGTCCTACCATTTTGGAGTACATAGTGATAGCTGACTTCCTTGTCTTTGTTTTGATTCCAGTCCCTGCTGAAGTTCATCTTGTACACCTTTGGACCCCTGGGGAACGCCTTCTTCCTCGTAGCCATGGGAGCTGCACTGTCCTGGCTGCTGTTCTTCAAGGTAAAAAAGATAGGATACAATCTTAACCATGATTGGGTGAGATTCATTTTGATAAAGTTTGGCACCATGTACGTACAGCAAAGGGCATACAGGGACTTTAATTTGTAGATTTATCTTAGGCCACAGCAAGTATTTTATGGATGACATCAGCATGCAGTGAGCAGAGCCAGCATTATTTAGTCACAGCCACTTAAGACTCACGTGTACGGGAAACCTTGTCTCTGTGTTCGTGATGTGTTATACAAACCTGGATCTAAATTTATAATGATTTTGATGTTGACATCAGTGTTAGTTAATTTTTATTGAATACAGGAAGACCTGGGATACTTGTTGGTTGTAAACTTGTAATGCCATGTTTTGAATTCATAGCTTCAAGTCTTTTTATATCCTTTATGGTATTCAAGTTTGAAAATGTGGATGTCTTGTTTTTTTTGTCCGCCTTGTTTTTTTTGCTCGTGCGCACTAAATGTGGAGTCTGCAGAGGATGTTATCCATAAAATTTACTTGCTGTGGCCAATAGTTTGAAGGGATTTTGCAGCAAGGGTCTTCGTAGTGTTTAAAGTTGTGGATGATACACAGAGTGCATTGCCGACAGAAAATCTGTATTGTTATGTGATGATTTCACGGTGGATCGGTTACTGTGAGGACTGAATATAAAGCCACTGGCACTGTGCATAGTTCAAGATTTACAATATTAAGAGTCAGGATTCTTTTTTCTTTGATGTTGAAAATGCGATCAAGAAAACAAGTCTTCCATACATCTTCTATTTTTTCCCCAGCTCATTTACTCTTTTGTTTGTGCGTGTGACAAGAAGTTATGGTTGAAGATTATGACGTTTTCCTCCTTTATTTCCACACAGAGACAAGACCAGGTGTACCTGCTGCTCCCCACACCAGCACAGGAGGAAACCTTCATCATCTACCTGTCTGTGGCATGTGCCCTTAAGGTAATCAAACTTAAAGGAAAGCTACACAAAAGTTGAAAAGTCTTCTATACTATGCTTAATATACCCCAAAGTCAAGTTCTTACTTCAAGTTCTTTTACATAAGTTCGTCATAGTTCTGGGATCTCCCACCATTTGCAACTTAAGGCATGCTAACGCCTTCTTTCCTGATAATTGAATTATGTTGACCAGAGTTATCAACCAAGAATTGATGTGTTCAGAAACTCGTATTTCCCGAGAACCATAGTAGAATGGAACTCGTTGTAATCAAATACTGTAAGAACATCTTCACTAAATAGCTTTAAGGAACGGTTGCAGTCAAATGTGCAAAAGTTAGGTGTGACAGGCCGTTCAGTGTAATATAACCAGCTGCTGCCGCGGTGGGTGCTTGCGAAGCTGGTGTGTTACGCGGCTATACAGAGACAGATACAGAACATTTTATGCTTTGTCTCTTAGTTGCAGGGTTTTTGTAAATTTTTCATTTTTCTTACTACAGTGTCTAGAGATGCTGCACTTTCTCTTCACCCAAATGACCGTGGACATCTTCTTCATCGACTGGGAGCGACCCCGCGGGAAGACCGCGGACGTGGAAGGCGGGAACGGGAAGTCGCAGTCCGTCAGCATGTGGAGAACGTACTTTGTGGCCAATGAATGGAATGAAATCCAGGTTTGTCTTTACATTGTTTCAAAGATGGTTTCTTTAAAAATGTTTCTTTTTTGTTTTGAAAATATGTACATGTATATTTATATTACAAGATAGCGTTATGTGTGCCTGGCAAAAGAAAGGCCAGAAATTTGCTTTAGATAATATTTTATGATTTTCCACTGAGACCAGGAATGATATTCTTTTTAAAACTTTGTCTCACATTTGCCTGTGCAAATACTGTAAAATGCATTTAAGAGTGGCTTTAATTTCGCGCTAAGAGGAAAATGGGCTGTTCGCGGTGGCTTTAAGTTTGCGGCAGCGCTAAAGTCACATACTGCTACAGTACTGAACAAAAATATTTGCGGTGGTTTTAAGTTTGCGGTGAAACGGTTGCCGCGAAAACCGCGAGCATAAAACCACCGCAAACATTTCTGCATTAATTTTACAGCATTTTAGAAAACTATGTCTCACATTTGCCTGTGCAAGTACTCTGCAAAGATTTTTTCATTTCAATGGATAGGTTGACAATGTGTATTTTGATCTCGTGGCCTTCAATTTGAAATGTTCTATCGAACTGACTGCCTTTTTACTGTATTTCAGACCACCAGGAAAAGTAACACCGTCTTCCAGCTCTTTACTGTGCTGCTCTTCATGAATGTAAGCTATTCCTATAGTCACATTTCCTAACCAATGCCCATCCGGGTACTTTACGGACTGATTTTCATATTCGTACATGTAGTTCCTTAAATTGTACCCATCAGACCATAAGACTTGCTTTCTTCTTTAGACTCCTCTTGTCCCTCTAGTTTATCTTAAAATAACTAAAAGATAATTTTGATACTTATTTGTTCCATGCATTCATTGTACTTTGAAAAAGTGAAAAAAGTACCTCGGTTTACCATGTTGTGTGATATTTGTATTATACATCAGTCCTGTGTATGAGGGAGCTTCAGGCATGAAGCCTCAAGTGTCAAACCTCTGCGCATAAAAGAACCCAACACACTTGAAGAGTAGGGGTGACCCGATGTGCTTGGCCAAAAACGCGAGCCATAGCGAAGCCACATTGCACGTCTTACACTAGCTACTTGAAAATTAAAGCATCATGCTTCACCTCAATTGAGGATGACTGTTTTACCTTTACCTTATACATCATGTAACTAGATGCATTGTAACAGAAATGTGATTTTTTAACCAGGTGATTGGGTTTGAGAACCTGACCACGACAGATCCACGTGCGTACCTGGTGATTGACAGCGAGCAGTACGTGGGAGGGTACAGCAAACTGCTCCGCTTCGGCATGATGTCCACCGTCTACCTGGTGGTGGCTATCACACAGGTAAGGACAGATACACCACAGTCTTTGATGTGTCAGTAGTATTACAGCAGGTAAGTCAGAGATTAGAAAGACTTATGTGTAAAAGTGGGGATGTGTGAAAGTTGGAACGAAACTGCACTATCGTACAAGTACGGATAAAAATGCCAGGTTCTTTTATGTGTCATTAGTTTTAGCCTAGAATTATGTGTGAAAGTGGGAACAAAAATACATACCATTAGACTGAATGTCAACCTGCTTTTCGAAATCTTGCTCAGTGTCTCTGACGAAAATTAGTGGATACTAACTTGAAACTTCTGACAGTTTCCATAATCATATCCACTTGCTTGAAAAACTGCTATTTGGCGTATTAGACTGAATGATAAAAAGGACGTTGAAATGAAAGTAGAGTCAGAAGGGAAAGTCTGTATCTTTGGGCTGGCAGTTTCAGGGAGTATAATATGATTGCAGCCCTCTGTTTTCATATTGACTACTTGCCAAAATGTTTTCTCATAAATGTCAGAGAAACGAGGAAGTACTGTGATGTAGCTTTAAAGGAAGCCAAAAGGTATGGTCGGGAATCCTACTATACTATCATGCTAAATATACCAAAAAGTAGTCTCCATCAAAATTACATTAGTCCGTCATAACTCACCGCTATATTAAAAATTTAAACGGTCGTCACGCGTGGTCACGACGCAGTAGAGGTCAACCGAGGTCAACGGGTGGCGGCGTATGCCGCGATTTTCAAATTGATAATATAGCGGTGAATTATGACGGACTAATGTAATTTTGATGGAGACTATACTTTTTGGTATATTTAGCAAAGCATAGTAGGATTCCCGACCATACCTTTTGGCTTCCTTTAATGATGTGTTTATTTCTTGTACAGTGGCTTTTCTTCACCTTCTTCTACGAGCGTTTTGTTGAGGACAAGTTGGGCCAGTTTGTGGACCTCTGCTCCATGGCAAATGTAAGTGGATCCTATACCTTTACACACAGCAATTAATCAGCTCTCTGGAAGATTTTGGGACTAAATCTGTCCCCTTGTCAACCAGGGCCCAAAATTCTGGGTGCACCCTGTGCACCTAATTTTGGAATGTGGGTGCACCAGTACACCTAGATATTTTTGAAGGCTAAGGTACTATTGTACACTGGCACACAGAATATTCTTTAACTTTAAGTATCTGAATACATATGAGCAATATAACTTGTGCTGTAATTTATTTGATGTATTACTTGTATAAAATTTTGAAGTTAGCTATAGAATTACAGATTAACGTTCTTAAGAAAGCCAGTAGGGTTAGATTTTATAATTACGTTTGCTGACATTCTATTTTGTTTTAAGTTGTGCAACTCAGCAATGATGCGCACTACAGTTGTTTGTCATGTTAGACTTTCGAGTGAAAAAGTGTACTTGTACGGATGTTGTTAACCTCCGTGATTCTTTCTATGATCAGGTGAGTGTGTTCATCATGGCCAACACCCACTTTGGGTACTACATCCACGGGCGCTCCGTCCACGGTCAGGCCGACACCGGGATGCAGGAGATGTACGAGATGATGGTCAGGGAAGAGGTGAGAACGTGCTTGATTATTTTCGGCTATCTTTTATTTCATAATCTTTTTTTAATGGGTGTGGCAGACAAATTAATATAACCAGGCATTACATGCATTTAGTAGATTCATATTCCAAGACTAGCTAATACGAGTACACATGTATGCACCCACTGTATACTAATATTGGCAGTAGGAATTTTCAAGGTTTTAGAAGAAAAGACCATTTAAGTCACAAATTTAAAAGAAAAACAACCAATATTTTTATTACTGTAACAGCAGTTTACACACTGTCAGAAAGAAAATGTACAATGTATGTTGATCCAGATTTAGCTTACAAATAAAGCTATTCTGGTTGCACAAAAAGAATGGTTGTGATTTACAGCATAAGGAAGTTTATGTCATACCCACCCTAAAAAACACACGTTTCAATGCGAAATGCGCCAGAAGTTGAGAAAAGTTGGTGTCCTCAATCAGAAATTGTCACAGTCGCACATTCCAACGACCCAATCCAGTATTTGAATCTTCGACACCGTTGCGCTCGGCGCACTCGAAATGCATTCTAAATGTTCAATGGAAACCCGTGTGATAACCCAAAGTTATCACCGGTCCCGGCGGTCAGGAACACCTGTATCAAACGTTTTCGCAGCCCAGGTATGACATAAAACCTAAAGCGTAAGTTAGGTGAGCAACCATCCAACTCTCTTGTCCAGAAGCAAAGTTTCAAAGCATCCCCAGTTCTATACCTCAACAGATATACTGACTGATTGTGTGTACCCTCCCCCCAGGATAACAGATGTGGTCAGCGTGGGCTGCTCCCCAACACTGACAACCAGACCTTTGAGATGTCTCTCCCACACAAGCTCAGGGACCAGTACGACAGTATCATCAAGCCTCTGCAGGTGCTGTAAATCCACTTAATATTGCGGTTGGTAATCTCAGCGGTTTGGAGCAAAGAGAGCAGTTCACAGCATTCAATTTTACCGGTACGAACAAGGTTCGAGCTGGCCTCAGCACGGTGATCAAATAATTGCGATGATGAAAGTTAAGTGGTTGAATAGTGGCCGCTGTCGCTAACGTCAAGTTACCGCTAACAAATCAAGAATTACAGTATACAGTACAATATATGATATGAGTTTATTTTTCTCTAAAACAGATTTTGTACCTTCAGAAACTGTTAAGACTATGGTGTGCTGTCCCAGAGGCTGGATAACTTGATCAGTTGATTAACTCTAGCTTGACTTTGGACTAGCTTTGTCTGATGATATTCCTTGTCCCTATTTCTTTCAGGTGATGACTTTTTTGTGTTGTAAAATGTTTGTGAGTGAATTTTTATTCAACATGTGTTAACCCATATCACTTATTCTCCCAATAGCAACAAGCTGCAGCAGCGAGGGGTCAAAACAGACCAAGAGGTAAATTTGAACTATGTAAAGTCTTTTTTTCCCCTTCAGCCAAATATTCTTTAGTTCATAAATTGTCTGACAACTGTCTATCATGGTAACTGACACAGTTTCAATTTGACAAATTCTTCACCCTACTCCGCTTAATGGATGAACTGAAAAAGATTTTAAGGGGAGGTTGGTCTGAATAATATCGGAAGACATCATAAGATTCCCTGGGACCAGAGGTTTTGTCAATTCTGTCCAAATGAGATTGAAGATAAACGTCACTTTATCACGATATGGTGAAAAATGTTTAAACCTGTTCAACTTTCTTTCCGCTTGCTCAACAGAATTTGATACATTCCATCCTATAGATACATTCAAGTACATTCTAGAAAGAGATAACCCTTACTGTGTACAAATAGGTAAATATATCAAAGAATGTTTAGAGCTTTAAAATAGTAGTATAAGTGATACACCCATATAAATCTGTCCGGATATGCAGCTTGTACTCTTCAGTACAACCCTGGTGTGTTAAGCCTTCATGCAGTTTACCGGGTATGCAATACAAACAAACGAATACTGAACTCTCATGTTTGAAGATCAAAGAGCAACCGACCTTGAATAACACCTTTATTCCATTTGCAAAATACTTGATTCTTCTTTTATAATTCATTCACATATTTGTACGCAGGTTACTACATTTTGTATCCACTTGTTTGTTTGTATTTACAAAAGTCGCTGTACTTTTGTTTCGTCAATGAACTTCCAGATTGTTTGTATTTCCAGCTGGAGGAGGGAACACCACCAGTGCAGGTGTGGACATCAACCAACAGGTCGACGCTTACAAGAAACTTAACAAGTACCTGGCTGCCTTCATCGACCATGTAAGACTGCCCTTTACCCTTTTCCTATTTAGTACCCGTTTTGCGTAGCAAAACCTTTGTTTGTTCCGTGGGCATGTGTGGTGGCCACCATCTTGATTTTGTGACGTCGCAGGGTAGCCATACCATTTCATTGGGAGGGGTGTTATTTGGAGTCGCTAACGTTCTCTCTATTTTTAACAAATGGGCACACAATTATCACACATTCAAGTCAAGTAAAAAGAAAAATTCAGTACCAATTCATATTCATAAAAAGACCCCGTATTCGCTAAACTGTACTGTGCATAGCACAAATACTTAACTGATCTAGTATTTGTTTTACCTTTCAGTTTTAAAGCCCAAACTTGTATTTGTAAATACTTTGCTTGCAAGAAATAATTTGTGAAATGTTGATATTACCAAGGAGGTTAGTTTGTGTCTATTTTAGAAATCCTGTAGCACTGTTTTAGAATTAAATTGAATTTCACAAATTTAAATACTTGACTCTTATTTGTCCACAGTCCCGTCCAGACATTGACTACATTGTTAAAGATAAGATGTTTCTAGAGAGGCTACTGGATATGGAGTTCTTGGAAACCACAGACAAGGGACACTTCTACAATGGTAAGGGCTCACTTGTTTCTTTCTCACCAAATACAATGATCTATGAAAAATAGACATCTAGGAGTGGATTGCTTTAGAAATGGATTGGTCACGTATACGCTCTTTAACCATTGAATAATCTTATTTTTAGCATGTCTGTAGAACGTAAGCGTTTAAGGTCCTGTTCGCGTATTTAAGGTTAACATCTCGTATATAGGTTCATATAGTCGCGTCCAATGAAGATATATCTTTAATGCAACCGCCGTTACTCTGATGCAACATTGACCAATGGTACGAAAGAGATTCGGCCGCTATACGAGGTTTGGATAGTAGGCCATAGAACGTATGCGCATTACATTCTGCTGACGTGCTGTTATTTCTCAGCTTATAATGAAAGCTCATCTGTGTTGCTAGTAATAATGATACAGTGCTTAACTTTCTTCCAACACTAAGGTATTCACGGATCGAATTTTCGACGACCACTGTCGCCTTCTTCAGGATCAATAATATTTTTCAGCTGTTGGCTTTGAATTGAAAGTTTGAAATACTGTAGATACAGAAATGTTCGCGGTGGTTTTATGTTCGCGGTTTTCAGAGTGAATTTTTTAACGCGGACTCAAAACCACCATGAAAAGCAGTTCGGTTGTGTGACTGTAGCTTTACTATTGTTTCAAATGCGAACTCTAAACCACTGCGAACACTCCATTTTCTCCCTACCGCGAAATTAAATCCCAGCAAACATTTCTGCATTTACAGTAATCACTAAAAGTTTGTATGTCTTTCTTTGATCTAGATGATGGCCATTCCTTTGATGCTGTACTCTTCTATGGAAATGAGCTGGTGCTGTTGACCTTTGAACTGGTGGTGTTCAGTGTGGTGGATCTGATTGGTCAGAGTTACGTACTGGACGCTGTCATCACCTACCTCATTTCTCGGGTAATGATGTTATTTTAATTTTTTCTTTCAACAGTTTTGTGGATATGCTTTGTTTTTTGTCTGAAAATTTACAAACACACAACCAGAAAGTCTCACATGTGTCAAAGGGAAGAAATTCAAGTTGAAATTTATATTACGCAGGGGTTGGAAGTGTTACAAAATTACTGTAAATGCAAAAATGTTCGCGGTGGTTTTAAGTTTGTGGTTTTTGCGGTAACCTCTTCGCCGCGAACTTAAAACCACTGCAAAGTTTTTTGCCCTCCTACCCCTTTGTCTACTATTGTCTCAAAGTGAACTTAAAACCACTGCGAACACGCCATTTTCTCCCTACCGCGAAATTAAACCACGCGAACTTAAATGCATTTACAGTACTACAGCATACTACATCAGTTCTTAATTTTTTTCTTCTTAACCTTCATTCTTAAGCTTCATTATGTCAGTTACATATTCACAGTTAATGCTTCTATGGGGAATATCAAGAAAGTAAAAAATCAAAATGGAATTTTTTTAGAGCTGTTGTTATTCCACAACAAAGGTTATAACAGAAAATTTCTATGCATTTT
This sequence comes from Branchiostoma lanceolatum, assembly GCA_035149815.1. Classification (NCBI taxonomy): domain Eukaryota; kingdom Metazoa; phylum Chordata; class Leptocardii; order Amphioxiformes; family Branchiostomatidae; genus Branchiostoma; species Branchiostoma lanceolatum. The sequence continues at coordinate 20,070,564 of CM068872.1, read as the reverse complement.
CAGTTCATTTCCAACCTGCGAGACAGCGGTGGCAGGAAGAACTTGGCCAAGAAGACTCTGGTGGATGAACGCTTCCTAATCTAGAACATTTCGAACAGTTAGAGCTTGTTTGACATCACGTTTCAATTGCAAAGTTGCACTTGCACCAGGGCTGTCTCCAGGACAAAATTTGCTTATTGGGACGGACAAAAATTTCACCCCATCCGTCCAGAAAATCTGATCTTCATGACATAAAACTGATGAAAATTTGTGAGCTTAAAATGACAGATTTAACAAAGAAAGCTAACAGCATGGGCTCCCAAACAATGAGTGGGACGGAAAAAAATTTAAAGCTGGAGACAGCCCTGACTTGCACACAAAACACATTCCAGTGAGAAATCTAGTGTATACAGGACTAGCTGTACAGTTTCGTTGAGTTCCTTCCTACAAAGATAATGTGTTGTGTATATAAGTTGCATTATCTTCAAGTTGAGTTAGCTTCAAAAGGTTGAGAAGTGATTTGTTTTAGTAGAAATACTTGGTGTAAGGATACAATATGTTTGTATTTGTGATAAGAATTCTAATGTTTATTTGGACACAAAGAAAATGTATGTTTGAAAAGACTCATGGAATACTTTCTAAATATTTACATTGACTTCTCTTGTTTGACTGACTTCTCTTATCAATGTTCAGTATTTGTAAATGTTGAATTTTTCTCAATATGCTATGTGGTACGTATTGAAAAGAAAGAATTATTACTATAAAAGTTTAATGATTATTGAAAATTGGTATTATTCAAAAAGTCAGTTGTGAGCCTATTGTAATTGTTTCTAGAGAGAGGTTTTGTTTGTATATATTTGAGTGATGTTAACATGACAAGTCTAAAAAGGTATATTTTCATATTATATACTGGGCGTATTCAAGTCAATCTAGAAAAGAGGTTCTCACATACTGTCATGTATATACTTACATGTATTTCTCAAAACAAGTCTTACTATGGATATTGTCCACAACACTTTTGACAATAAGGTTTTTGTTGACAATTAAAGTTGCCAGTAGATCTAAGATGTAATTTGATGAAAACTACTCAAAAGGCATATCGTTAAAAGTGCACTTAAATGTTGGAATAGTGTTATAAGTAGTGACTTCTCTGTGAGTTAGAATGTAGTTGCGATCTTTTTCTCAGGTTATTGCAAGCTTCTCTTAAAAACTGAACATTTAAAGTTAACGTTTTTCCATGGCTGTTTGACTTGTAACATAGAACTACGTTTTCAGCAAGTGTCAAAGTTGAAATTTCCACTTCCAAAATATGACGTTACAGGAAAATGATGCATTGGTAAGAAAGTTCTGAATGAAGTTTGGGGTATAACTAAAAATGGAGTGGATAGAATTGTTTTGAACAATCTTGTCATTGTTTTCTGAAATTAGAAAATTTTGGTCATAACCACATTCATAGGAAAGAACTGTAACAGTTGCAGATATGTGTGCTTGTTGTTGAAAAGTTTTTTTGTCAAGAGTTAACTACACAGAAAGTAAGCACACCTGTTAAAAGATTTGTTTCTGCCAATAAAATCTTCTCCACATGTGAAAACTTGTGGGCTAACAAACTGCACTTGTTTTTCTATAGTAGTACATGTCCCCATGGCACAAACAGTAATGCAACCCCGCTGGTTGGCCATATGGATCAAATTCTGCAGATCCGTGGGCCTGAGTTTGATCCTAGTGTTAGCCCCAGCTATTTTAGCTATTTTATTACATTCATTGTTTCAGGTGGTGACATAAAGCCAGCGGCCCCGTGTATGAAGGAGCTTCAGACGTGTCAAACCTCTACACGTAAAAGAACCCAACACACTTATCAAGAAGAGTAGGGGTGACCCAGTGTGCTTGGCCAAAATATGCAAGCTGTAGCGAAGCTGTATGGCACTACTAGTTTAAACAAAAAGTTGAGGTTCGACCCCTTTTTAATAGTACTTGAATGTGTAACAGTGGGGTTCAAGCGCCACTAACTGACCAGTCTAACCGGTCCGGACCTTTTAGCCTAGCGGTTATGACGTGTGGCTTGTGTGCCAGCGGCCCCGGGTTCGATCCCAGGAGTCAGGATACTGTTCTACTCGCCTCTTGTGTTTCACTTGTACTGTTGACTGGTTTGAAAGCCAGCCTTGGTACTCCTATTGTAAACCAGGGGCAGCAGTTGGAACTAACAAAAGCTACACATTCATCAAATACAAGACAATCTCAAGTTCAAACTCAAGGACCTTGTGGAATGTCTTAGATCTTCAATCTCTTAAATGCTGACAGTTTGGATTGATGCTCAAATACAGTGAATTCGTTTATTTTACTTGGGTTTTAATGTTTTAAACACACTTGGAGGACACCTTGTCCAGCCTTCCAGCAATTTCCAAAGAAAAGATTACAAAACCCCAACATGTACAAATGCATACTGTAATTCACTTTATCTTCACGGTAGCAAAATTTCACGGTGTAAGGAAAATGGACATTTTCACTAAACTTTAACTTCACGGTGGCGGCAAGTGATTTACAGAACAGATGTGTGAAGGAATCATGAATAATAACAGTTTTTTCATGGTAATGATAAGTTCACGGTACAGAGGCGACCATGAAAACCATGAACATAAAGTTATGGTGAAAGAAACAAGAAAAATAACATGAAAATCTGTTGCTCCTTCCTTCAGTTATTCTCCTTAGAAGATTTTGACAAATACGCCATTGCAGTTCCAGTGACACATACCAGGGGGCCTAAAATCGACCTTGACCTTTCTCCTCCCAACACCTACCCACATACCAAATATCAATTACAATCCATCTACACGTTCTTCAGTTATGCTGACTTTAAGCATCCGGACGCACAAACATACACACGCAAACACACTCAAAACAATATCTTCATGAAAAATCTTTTTTCATGGAGATGATTACTGTAACAGCTGCAACAGGGAATGGACCACAGAAGTTTACCCATCAATCAAGCTGAGGCTTTGTTGAGAACTTCATCCCCCAATTAATTATACTCCTGCTGTGACTGCTAGACTGTAGTGTAAACACAGGCCATGTGGCTTGTGTCATCTCAGCCCATTAGCACAAAGTGCTTCCTTTTTGGAATGGTCCAATATGTGACACAATGGGAGCTTGGTTCTATTGTTCCTACAAAAGACTTAGGGATTTGGTAAAACCTAGAATTATTTCATCCCTGTTGAATTTCAGATATTTTTAAAAAAAGATGGTCTGATCTACTTTTCTGGTTAATGGTTCAATAAAAATAGCACCCCCATGAAATAATGGATTAGTTGGGAACAAGGTACTGTAACTCCAAAGAAGCTGAGACAGCAAGATTTGCTGACTAGCCAACTTGCTTTAGGAAAAGCACAACTATTAAAAAGGTCAGTTCTTAAGGTCTAATCTAATAAGATTAACTTGATCTATTAGATAGTCTAGATTCTGGTAACTGTATCTCGAAATTAGCAGCACAAGCGAAAGATACATGTATGTTTCTTGTATCTAGACATTAGTTGTCAATACTGGATAAACAGTGTACCAGCTGGTTTGTTTCTTTGCGCTTTGTGGCTTCCCTTAGTATAAATATAATGAATGTCTAAGCAACCGTAGTCCCAGGTTCAGATAGCTGGAAAATGGCGAAGAGAAGTACTCAATGTCTGTACAAAGATGAAAAAATAATGAGGCTTTGTATATCATCAGACATCGTAAATGCAGTGTTCGCTGTGATTTTAAGTTTGGGCAAGGAGGTTCGGGGCAGCGCTATAGTCACATACTGAATCAGTATTGGACAAAAATGTTTACAGTGGCTTTAAGCCAAGTTTGCGTTAAAATGGGCACTGCGAAAACCGCAAACATAAAACCACCGCAAACATTTCTGCATTTACAGTATATTTGATGACTGTATAATTCTAGCATGTACCTACAACCAGTCTCTTGTAACGTTACATGTACTTTTTCAGTGACCAGTATGGGTAGCTGTGTTCAACTCTTCATGCTGCTGACTGCCTTCACCACAATCTTCGCCCAGCCAAACGAGATTCGCTCCATCGCTATCAAAGCCACGGAAGTTGAGACTGAAGAGGATGGAAAGAAAACAGCAGAGGAAGGGGGTGTTGATCAGGTTAGGGCAGCTCAATACAGACGAAGCCACTTAATTGCACCTCGGATAAACGCACACTCCATTTAATTGCACCAAATCCCCAAATCCCAAACCGGTTCCCATTCACTGCATTGTTAGTGACTCCGCATATCTGCACCACGCATTGTCACCAATGCCGGATAACTGCACCAACATTTTTCAAAAATCCTCCACAAGTTGACTTAAAAATCGGCAAACGCTGTACAAATGAGCCGATACTTGCCGGTGTAAAGGCACAATACTGCCAATATGTTATGAGTAACAAAAGAAGGCGGTCTCCATTGACAGTCACGTTGATAGGAATCGTATGGGAGGTCCCGGGTGGGTCAGGGCGTGTAGGAACCATTAAGAGACGCACGCCTACCAAAGGCGGCATTACGCTGTACTCAATAAAGATTGGTCTCTACCTGTACACTGTCTTATTACTGTGAATGCATTCAAGTTCGCGGGGATTTGATTTCGCATTAAGGATGACATGGGGTGTTGTCGGTGGTTCGAGGTTCGCGGCAGCGCTATAGTCACATACTGCTGTAATAATGAAAGACCGGCGTCTTTACGTCACATTCAGTCGGAAACCGTACAGCGAGTCAGCAAAACCTACAAACACGTAGGATGACATAGCAGTCGCTTTTGGCGGTGCGGTGCTGACGTGATCATCTGTCACATTCTTTTATGGCAGAGCTGAATCCGCGTCGTAGAAACTTCCTGCATTCACCAGAACGAGGTAAACGCGGGTTCGGCTCTGCTATAAGGAGACTGATCTGTCACTGATCTAAGTCATCTAACCATATCTACCCACTGGATACATTGTACAACTCACTACCATGGTGTCGACAGTCTAAGTTGTCCAAACATGAGAGGGGGCACTGCTCTGGGCTCACCCGTAATCAGTAACCAAGTCTTAGGTTCAGTTCCTAGTTTCATGGCGGTACATGATTTACGTAAATCGACAACTGTACTCTACGTAATGTAACACAGAAACTGTTATCCCATGACGATGTTTCAGAATGCCTCCCCTGTAACGTTACGTGTGTTGTAAATTAATGCGGTAGATCGCATGGAAAAATGAAAGAATGCAAAATCAAAACAGGTCAGTCGTAGTCATTTCTTTATTTTCAGCAAAGGGTCATGTTTTCGTTGTGCTAGTGTTTCTGACTAACAATACACCCCCCCCCGCCCATGATGGTGCGGTCCAGCTAGGCATTTCGCATAATTGCACCAGCCGCATAATTGCATCAAAAACGCTGACAAATGGGTGGTGCAGTTAAGCGGATTCTACTGTATTACATTTAGCATCACACCAATTCACTCACCCACTATCCTGTTTATTGCCTTCGCGGTAGGCAGAAGGTTATGTTTTTGGTCGAAATTGTGATGTGACCGGGTGTTGGCGATATTTAAATCTTGATGCCATGGACGGATGTTGGTAATTTTTGGTAGGTAGGTTTCTAGATCTGTTGGGGAGACGAATGTGAACTTAGAAGATGGGTCTTCTGGGGGGGTTCCTTTGGTGCTGCAGTGGACCTTTTGTTTTGTTGGTTTGTTTGTTTGTTTGTTGCCGGGATAATTCAAGAGGCATTTGATGGATCGTGATAAAATTCGTGACAATGAAGGTCAATTTTAATATTGAGCCTCCTAGCGGCTACTTCATACTGCAGAGGGACTTCAAAGTTTTTGAGTTCAAGTTCTGGATGTGCTGTGGTCGTGATTTTGGAGTGTCTTATAGGTCTTGTGGCTGGAAGGGAGTTGTGGCCCCCCTAGCAGCTTGTTATATCTAGTGTTGGTCCCCGTCTCACAAGGTTAGAGTTGCTAGCACATACATATAGATGTCATCACTTGATGGCAAAGCGCCAGGTGCTCTATCCATTGGGTTAACACTGTAGGTTCAGTTCAGTTATCTAATTCTTAGACTTTTTGAAAACAAAGTTAAAGAATGTACTTAATTATTGTAATCTTGTTTCAGGATCTAATGGAGGAAAACAAAGTGGAGGACATGAGAGATAAAAATGATGAAGTTCTTCCAACAGACAAGGCACCACAACAACCAGGTAAGAGACAAGTTGGTTACTTACAAGATTCAGATGAATTGTGTAGAAGCGTTTTTTTGTGTGAAAAGCTTTCTAAAAGTTTTGTGCTTCAATTTTGTCGTCAATTTCTCATGTTTTCTGATATTTTATGATACACTAGTATTTCATTGAATGAATATCTGTACCAGAAAATGGAAATCAAGCATTTCTCTGCAAAAACACCTGATGTTTTCTTTTATTACGCAACACATTTTATTTCAAGTTGCCCGTTCTACTGAATTAAATTGATCTTTATTTACACAACCTGCAGGCTTTAACAAGCAAGAAAGAAAGGTGCTGTTTAAAGAGGCAACCAAATTCCATCCAAACTTCTCTATGTTTACAGAACAAAAGAAAACTACTCTCCTGTTAACATCACAAAACCCACACATTACAGAAAAAGTGGGAGCATTCGTCTTCCACTGTCTTGAAAAAAGAAGTCAAACCCAAATAAGATTTAGTGTTAGTATTTGAACTAGAATAATCACATACTATATTGTTACCAATTGTCTGCCTGTCCTTCCATGTTTCATGTACTTGCAATTAGCCTACGGGCAAGAACTTGCAATAAACTTAAACTTTATTTTCAAGAGTGTCCAACAGGATCCTATCTACCAGAGAACAGTACCACCTGTCAGCTGGACTGTCCACCTGGGTTTGTGCCTGCACCTGATGGTGGTAACTGCACCTGTGCACCTGGCCTGAACCTCTCACCTGACGGGCTCACCTGTAGGCCCACCTGTGCACCTGGATTCATTCCTTCAGGTATTCTCAACGTCATCTCGATTGAATGTATCCTACCATATGTCATCAATGATGTTACAGTTTTTAGTGGAGTGTTAACGCAACACTTTGTTTAGCGTGCGTTGTCCAGTGGTTAGCGATCCTGCCTCTGGAATTAGAAGCCGCGAATTCAATCCCGGCTGCATCGTTCACCCGACATGCATGCTACCGGAAAGGATCGTAGTCCCTAGGACGGGACATGAAGCCGTGGTCCATTGTGCTTGTCGAAAAGAGCTAGGAGTATTTCCCCAGTACAGTGAACCTGTAAATACTGTACATAGCGTCTGTCTTCTCTCTCTAGACCAGTGGAAGAGTAGCTCTTCAGTGAGCTAAACTGGATCGAGATTACTTTCCTTTTGCTTGGCCATATGGATCAGCATCTGTGGATCTGTGGGCAGGGGTTCAATCCCAGCTTAGACATGTAAGGGATGGTTTCCATCATTTCAGATGGTGACATAAAGCCGGCGGCCCGGTATATCCAGGGAGCTTCAGGCATAAGCCTCAAGCGTCAGACCTCTGCACATAAAAGAACCCAGCACACTTATCAAGAAGAGTAGGGGTGACCTGGTGTGCTTGGCTAAATACACAAGCTGTGGCAAGGCCGCATTGCCCAAATACATTTTTTGTCGCTCTGAGATTATACTCATGATCACTTCAGGGACGTTGGTCACATTTCATTTATTTTTCAAACAAACGTGCAGGGCCTTAACATTGCAGAAGGTGGGAAACTGTAGTATTATGCCATAGAAGACAGAACCTTTAAGTAATATGTTTGGGGTGTGATGAGTTAACGCGTACGGTGAGAGGTCACTGTGAAAACCGCGAACATTAGACCCACACAAATATTTCACGGCTTACAGTACGACATTATAATGATGAATCACTTTTCGTACTTTTGAGATGTAAGACAATTTCAAAGCAGGATACTTTTAAGTACATGTACTTGATGTCATGCACAAATGTTTATGTAATGGACGAAGTTTGTAAGTATGTCGTCATGTGTTTCAAAAAGAGAGAAGTGGCCACTAGAACTTTAAGATATACGGTAGTACATTCACATTGGTATAGTGTTCAGTATTGTATTAGACATTAACGTTATCATTATCATTTTATTACCTCAATTCCATGTATGGCATCCTGTGCATTTATCCTCCTGGGGAATGAACATGCAATAAAGATTATTATTATTATAAGATTATCATCATTCTTACAGCTGATGAGCTGACCTGCACCTGTCCAGCTGGTTTTGTCGGCTCACCTGACGAGTCCTTGTGCATCTGCGAGGACGTCTTACTGAAAACGTCCGACGAACACAACTGCTCTTGTCCAAACGGCTTTGTCCTGTCAGAGAATGGCACCTGTTCCTGTCCTGAACCTGTTACATTCATCAATGGAGAGTTTTTCTGTCCTGAAAATATAAAACTTTCCAACGACACTGAAGAGGGGTGTCCTGAAGGGAGGGTACCCTCCCTTGATGGCTCAAACTGCACTTGTCCAAACAACTTATTCTTCAAGGACGACGAAGACAGTTGTACATGTCCCGAAGGTCTTGTACTCTCACAGACAAATCTTGGAGACATCTGTACCTGTCCAAAAGGTATGGTGCTCATCGAGAATGGCAGAAGTTGTGCATGTCAGGAGGGATTTGTAAGAGCAGATGATGGTCTTAGTTGTGTTTGCCCAGGGAACTTGGTACTTCGGGAGGATGAAGATCTACTTAAGTGTTTGTGTCCAGAAGGCATGCTTTACACGGAAGACAGGCTTGCTTGTACTTGTGAAGAAGGATTTGTGTTAACGCAAGACAAGACAAAATGTAAGTGTCCAGGCAATCAAGTTCTTCACAAGGATGGCGAGAAAGATTCTTGTATCTGCCCAGAGAGAATGGTGTACACAGAGGACCAGCTCAACTGTACGTGTACAGAAGGGTTTGTGAGGACCGAAGACGGCGAACGTTGCGTGTGTCCGGGTAAGCTCGTCGCGGTGCATGGCGGAGAGAGCGGGAGGGAAGTCTGCTCGTGTCCGGAAGGAATGACTCTCGAAGAAGGGGCTGCAAACTGTTCATGTCCGAACGGCCTTGTAGTTTCTGTAGATGGACAGAGGTGTAGGTGTCCAGGAAATCTGATTCAGGTGCAGAGAGAGGATGATGATGATGAGGAGGACGTTTGCACCTGTCCAGAAGGGATGACACTGGATGAGGAGGGAACAAGCTGCTTGTGTGCCGACGGTTTGGATTACACTGATGACAAGCTTGGATGTAAGTGTCCTGGAAACCTGGTCTTTGAGGATGATGACGAAAACTCTTGCAGGTATGAATCCATGTATCATTACTACAACTCACATAAAACTTGTGTGGCGTCGCGGTGGCACAGTGGCAGGGTGTTTGGCCCCAGAACCCAGAGGTATCGGGTTCAAATCCGGGGTTCCCTGATTTGTCCTGTTGACGCTGTGCCCTTGGAAAAGGCACTTTACACGGCTTTCCTCACTTCACTCAGGTGAAAATGAGTACCTAGCTTTGGTTAGGGACGTCCCTTGGATAGGACGTTAAATGTTTGGGGAGAGCCACACCGTGAGCATGTTAAAGAACCCACCACACTTATCGAAAAGAGTAGGAGTCCTTCCCGGTGTGAGTGGAAAATCTTTCTGGATATGCTGAGCTTGTACTCTTCAGTACAGATCTGGTGTGTTACGCCTTGAGGCGGTTTACCGGGTATGCAATACAAACAAACAAACAAACAAACAGAGAGAGAAGGTTGACAGTACAGCATGCATATTGTCTTCATCTTCCGAAAATGTCTTGAGTTCATTTCTTTCATATCTCTCTCCTTGTATTATTCAGTGCACTCATTTCAGAATATAGTAAAACTTTCAGTAATCAAATTAATGTGGTACTGTGTGCTGTCTCTCTTCTGTAAAGATGAAGTTTCTTTCAATGAAGCAATGAGTGTACAGCTTAGATGATCAGAAAAAAACTTTTCAAAACATTTTGATGATTTTCTCTTTCCACAGATTAGAAGTTTCTTTCAATGAAGCGATAAAGTTCACAGAGAGGTAGCACAATGAGCACAATATACCAAAGCTTAGATGATCAGAAAAAAATTTTCACAACATTTTTTTCTTTCCACAGATGCCCATGGGGTATGACGCCCACTGACGATGGTAGAAACTGCACATGCCCAGAAGGTTACGTCCCCTCCCCTGACGGCCTGGCCTGTGTCTGTCCTGGTAACCTGATACTCCTAGAGGATGACGTGACCTGTGGGTGTGACTACGGTCTGGAGCTGTCCGAAGATGGCCTCTCGTGTAACTGTCCGGGGGACTTAGAGTTCACCGAAGATGGTCTGGACTGTCAGTGCTCTGGTAGGTCTGTTCTGAGATGTTTTTAAGATTCAACATTTTCTCTTAGAATTCATAAAGGGGAACTGAGTTATCATCACATATGACAGCAGGCTCTTAAGATGAATGTCATCAATTATTGTCCTAAATACCAGATCAGGTATAACATTGGGGCTCGAAATTCATTTTTGGAAATACAAATGTCGGTGCACTGGTGCATCCAACCCAAAAAATTAGGTGCACCGAAAGGTACAACAAAGGGTTATATTGCTATTTCTGATACATTTAAAAAATATTCAGAATCTGTATACTTATACAATGGTGCCTTTACCGTATAGCCTACAAAAATAGTAGGTGCACTGGTGCACCCACAGTCAAAAATAAGGTGCACAGCTTAAATTCTGGGTGCATATGCACCCAATATTTTTAGCCCTGCATTGCTTATACGTGAACATAAAGTAAACTGCATCTCATATTTAAGGCATCGAAAGTTGTTGTTAATGTTTTATTTTCTGTGTGTGTCATATATCCAGGTACGCTCATACTCCTAAACCTTGAGGGAGACTGTGGCTGTCCTGACGGCTTTGACAGAGTCAACCAGTCACACTGCATTGGTGAGTTCCAGAGTGTTGTACATCTCAATATTTCCCATGATTGACAAATATGCATCGCCGTCTTCTATCCCATCAACAGTCTATTAATAGGAAGCTCCTGGGCAAACGCTAGAGTTTCTAGATTTCATTCACTTTCCAGAACATAATTCCACCAGGGTACATACATGTATTCACCACCCTGAAAAGATATGTCCAAACAGATCTCCAACCCAACATCCTAAGGTATATACTCCTATGTATCTTAACTGTGCATACATGGGGGTGCTGCACTAGAGACCTCTCAAACCCACTGTTTTTGAAAGAGGCAGTTTTATGTAACCCAGCGGATTAATGTTAATGGACGTTATGAAAAATGATGGACTAGTTGATGAAGGGGATATTAAGTATTAAAGAAAGTTGAAAAAAATGTGATTAGAACTAAAAGGTTTTCTTGATTTTCCTTAATAATATTATGCTATTTCACCATCTTTTTTGAATCACACATTTCAGACGTGGATGAATGCAAGGTTGACCCTGGCACCTGCGGAGTGAATGCCACCTGCACCAACACGGAGGGTTCCTACACCTGCACCTGCTCTACTGGCTTCTACTTCGGCAGCACAGGCTGTGAAGGTGGGACAGAATGATTGTAAAAGAGATACAAACTTTGACGTTCTCAAAATGCCATTATATTCTAACAATGGAAAATATATTTCAAAAAGTGGGGTCGTGTGGCATAACGGCAGGGTTTTCGGCCCAGAACCCAGCGGTCCCGGGTTCGAATCTCCTGGCACCACCGATGTTGGGTCCTTGGAAAAAGGCACTTTACACGACTTACCTCACTCCACCCAAGTGTAAAAACGGGTATACATGTATTATGTGTGGGTCACGACATCAGTGATAGCTGCCTGTGTCCCATGTGTATTGCACTGTTGCAATTCTAATAAAATCAAAATCATATCAAATCAAATCTTGAACAAAACTAAACAAATTTGAGCAAGAAGGATTCCTTGTATCTTTTGCATAAACAGTGACCCACAGGTGGGCAAATAATAGTGGACAACCTCTTAAGCCAACTGTACACACTCACAGCAATTCTACAGCAAAGTTGAATCCATTGGAAGAGTTCAGTATTATGTTCAGTGACCCAAAGGTAGTAAGTGAGTATTTTGACAAAGTTTATTTTATCTGAACATGTACCAGAAATGTTGCTTCATGTACAACATGGCATCGAGGTGGCGCAGTGACCGGGTGTTTGGCCCAGAACCCAGAGGTACCGGGTTCGAATCCGGGGTCCCCTGATTTGTCTCGTTGCTGTTGTGCCCTTGGGAAAGGCACTTTACACTACTTTCCCCACTTCACTTAAATGAGTAGCTAGCTTCGGTTAGGAACTTCCTCGGATAGGATGTTAAATGGATGTCCCGAGCCACACCTCAAGCATGTAAATAACCCACCACGCTTATCGAGAAGAGTAGGGGTCCTTCCCGGTGTGAATATATCAAATGAATCTGTCCGGATATGCAGCTTGTACTGTTCAGTACAAACCTGGTGTGTTACGCCATGATGAGGTTTACCGGGTATGCAATAAAAACAAGCAAACAAACAAACAAGCAAACGAAACATGAACATGATGCACAGTGTCAATCATAATTTTCTGTCATCCTTGGAAGTATCCCTGCTACAGCATTTTCACATTTTACTTTGTCCCCACAGATTTGGATGAGTGTTTCCTGATCGAGCCGTGCACAGGTGTGTCTACCTGCAGAAACACTCCTGGGTCCTACCTGTGTGACTGTGGGCGTGGCTTCAGGTTCTTTGAGGGCAACTGTACAGGTAGGTAACACATAGTCTTCTGAAGGTAGATACTTTCTATATAATAGGTAAATTTAAAGGTAAATTTAAGGTAGTCCCATGATAGCCTTTGAGCCCATTGGGCCGGGCAGTGGGTTGTTAAGTCACTGTGTAAGGACACAGTATTGGAAGACAGAGCCTAACTGCTTTTCACCTCCCCAACCAAAGTCAGGTACCCATTTTGCACCTGGATAGTAGATACAGATAGACTAAATTCATCTGCCTAGTTATTCTCTTTACACTGTTTTGTGTGGAAAATTCTGGATGATGTAAATTTTCCTTCGCACTACAACTCGATTTGGAGTTAAACAGACGTTTTGGGGGTCCTCGTCCGAAATGGGTGGGTGAAAAAGAGTGACTGGGCGGACCTTATTGTTCTCTCCTGGGCTGATTATGCAAGTTTGGGGGGAAACACTCCATGCGTTTACTTTGCAACAAAACACAATGGAAAAGTCCCCATTTTAACCCTTGCAATTATATCACCTCCACTATATGAAGTGTGAAGCGGGCAAATGCCTGTATGGCTCTAGTTGTCAACGCCACCTGGCGGCGAACTTGCGAGTGCTTAAAGACATGCCCCACATGCTTGGTATGTCATCTGCCGACGTGAAGAATTCTTACTGCTTCTTCAGAATATGATACTGATTTTTGTTGTTGCAGATGTGGATGAGTGGTCCATCGAGGGAAGCTGCACAGAAAACGAGGACTGTGAGAACAGCATCGGCAGCTACAAGTGCACCTGTCATGTTGGTTACACCAAACAGGGACAGTACTGTGTGGGTAAGGCAATATAAATAATTATACACTTTATCTCAAATGGTTCTTTTCACGATAATGCACGAAAATAGTTGTCTATTCAGACCACTGAAGTTTATCACAATTTCTCTAAGCTTACAAAGAAAAGACCATAATTCTTTTTTTAACTACCAAAAATCCACAAATGTGAGAAAAGGGGGGACATTTTGTCTTCGATTGCTTACAAAAGAGAAGTCAAACCCTTCAGACATAGTTATAGACAATTACGTTTATATAATTTAGATAGCCACTTTCATACTTATTTCATACCCTGTTCTTTTTCTAATGTGTTATTTGCAATCAGCCTTCGGGCAGGAATTTGCAATTAACTTATTATTATCATTATTATAATAATAATGTCCAGGTACCTCCAGCCGGATTCTATGATCATAACGTTTTGCATGTTTGTTTTACCAGATATTGATGAATGTTTTGAGGATGCTCCATGCGGCAGCGTAGGAGTCTGCACCAACCTCCTGGGGTCCTTCAAGTGTGGCTGTCCGACTGGTTACCATGGAAATGGGATAATTTGTAGAGGTCAGTATTTAAAAAAATATTCACCTTCAACAAGCATGGTGATTATTAATTTCCATTGTTTGATGCTGATTGCACTACAAATCCCACAACTTCCTGAATTGTTGGATTTTTGGATATATGCGGGTCTGCACGGGGGTCTAACAACATTTTACACTAAATTCAAAAGAACCTCCTATGTATCACACTAAAATCAAGGAAGGCAATTACGCAACATTTTGTCAGCTCGTTACGAATTATGTAAATAAAACGACTTTCCCTGATGAATTACGGGAAATGAAAATAGACTGCTTAATACGTCTTAGCATGCAGGCCCTCATTACTCAATAGCTCATATGATAACTTTATTGCACAAGGTACAATTGTACAAGGTACAAAGTATGGCTGGTACATAACTACAGTTCTATATACATGTATCTAAGGGCTCAAATCTACCTATAACAAGAGTGTGTAGTAATTGGGTTTAGAAAGGGTTCTTACAAACATCGGAGGAATTTCTATCGTTTAAACATTCTTTAATATATTTTCCTATGTATTCCATGCAGTCACATGTCATATATGATGCTATGGTTAAACCTTTCTTTCGATTCTTTGCTTTTAGATATTAACGAGTGTAGAGTTAATGAAAAGATCTGTGGAGAAGGTGCCGTGTGTGAGAACGCAGAGGGGAGCTACTTCTGCAGATGCTTGGAAGGGTTCGAGAAGGTGTCCGCAGATGGCTTCTGTGAAGGTAGGATAGCTTGTATCATTTCCATCCAATTATCCAAAAGAAATTTGGGATCATTTCGGGAATGAATTTGACTTCAAATTTGAGTTTTAACAATCGCACAAAATGACAAACACCTGTTATCTTCCTTTACTAATCAAGGGCCTGGTTACATTCGTCATATGATTGTCGTACTATCACAAATTAAGGACATTCTTGGGATGGTTGTGCCGCAGTGTCTTTGCCACTTAAGTTGTGTTATGTTGTAATTACCCTTGAGGTCAATGATGACATCACTGTATAGTCACGTGATCGCCTACGTCACACAAACACCGTGTGTGAGATTGCCATCTTGTATATCATCTCGGTCTGAATAAACATTCTGTTATCGAGCAGCATCCTCGTCTCTCAACCCCGCTCCTTGGTTACTTAATTACGCTAAACAAAAATTCAGCTGTCTTGTTACCAAAAAGGCTGCCTTAGATCCTTGTCAGCAGTTGGTTCTGTCACAGCCTGACGTATGATGACCTACGAAGACTGTGACTGCACCATCAAGCTTCAGAATGTTGCCTCTGCTTAATATGTTGTCTTTATGAATTTTCAGATGTGGATGAGTGTGCCGTACCTGGCACCTGCCCAGGTGACTGTGTCAACACACCTGGTTCCTACAGCTGCACCTGCAGGAGGGGCTACATGGGAAACGGGACCCATTGCGAAGGTACAACAATGCTTTGCATCTGAACATTGCAACCTAATGTGCTTCTTTTATTTTTACCTGTAATTGCATCCTCTTTTGTTTTAGGAACAAGCTTGCAAGGGTATGTTTGAATGTAGAAGTTTATGTACATAAGGATGTGTAATGTTCTCACCAAAGCTGTTTGTTGTATCAATATTTTCATTAATCATTACAAACCTCATTTTATAAATATTCCACCAATGATCTTTTACAGGGTTCTAGATCTCATTTTTGTAATTGACTGTAACCCTGAACATAATACGTTCTCGTGGATTTCTATCCTAATAGAAAAGAGTGTCTTAAATGACATATCTTGCACTATCCAACCTATCCTTTACGGTAATGAAACTTATGAAATATTTTTTTGTCAGACTTGGATGAGTGTGCGGAGTCCGAGCATGACTGTGACATCAACGCTCGCTGTGGCAACACCGTGGGATCTTACTTCTGTCAGTGCTACCAGGGTTTCCATGGTGACGGTTTCCGCTGTGGAGGTGAGTTTGAAGTCTTAACCTCTGTGATCATACTTCTGTCAGTGCTACCAGGGTTTCCATGGTGACGGTTTCCGTTGTGGAGGTAAGTTTGAACTTGAAGTCTACCTCTGTGATCATATTTCTGTCAGTGCTACCACAGTTTCCATGGTGATGGTTTTCTGTTGTGGAGGTGAGTTTGAACTTGAAGTTGTGCTGAGTCAGACCTGCCCCCTATCATGGCACTGCTGTATTACAGCAGCATAGGGTAGGCATAAGTGGTACGGACGTGCAAGGTGTACAAACTTCACAGGTCCAATTACGGCTCCTGACTCATAGTCACTCTCAGGTAACCGACAGCCTATCTGGGTGACCGCTGAGCTGAAAGTTTACTCCATTAAAACGTTTGCTCTGTCAGCTCTTCTTGACTCATGAGTAACTCTAGAACACATCTCCGGCTGCGGGTCAACATGGTAATGACTGGTAAATACTTCATCTACCCAGAAAAGTGAAATATAGAGTGCTTGCCGTGCTTTGATGTACAATCAAAGGCAAGCTATTTAAAATGTTAACTAACATCTCGAGATGCCATGTTTACCTTACAGATGTAAAGTTCCCATTAAGCAAGATGAACTTAGACCTGATACTGTCATGTTGTAAACGGTTCAACCGTATCGCCCCTAATGTTTGTGAATGAGTTCAATAGCACAGCCTAATGGCTTCATCATGTAAGCATGACGTCATCACGGGTTAATGACCCCATCATGTAAGGCTGACGTCATAGCAGCCCACCATCCGCTACAAACCGGCGTCACAGAGACGGTAAATCAAGGCACTCTACTGTACACGGTGTGTTGTCACCTCATGATATGGACATGCATCACAGCACAACGGCATATCAACACGTTTGTCTACACATGGTCCCCCTCTCTTAAGCTTGCCTGTCATATATATAATGATATATGTTGATAGAGTTATTAGGACTCATGGTTCCCCTCTCTTGCCTGTCATAAGGCGGTTTTGTTTTAGTCCATGCCATATATTAACACGGAGTGTCCACTGTGGCTCATTTTCAAACCCATTCAAATGTACATGCAGTGGTAGAAAAACCAACTACAAAGCCCCGGGGCCCCTCCTAATGCATTATCTAAAGCAACAAGAGTCACTGTTCACTCCCAATGGTAACTCTTCCAACTTTTCTTGACTGACGAATAGCCTAGATCGTAACACATCTCTGGCTGCTGGTGACATAGTAGTTACTAGGTAAATACTCCAACTGTCCCATAAAGCCATCTATGTTAACTCTACAAATATTCTACTTAAAGTTCACCGTCGAAACAGCGCCCCCAGCCGTCGCCTGAAGCTTCTGTACGCGATGGTGTAGATGACGGGGTTCACCGTCCAAACAGCGCCCCCAGCCGTCGCCTGAAGCTTCTGTACGCGATGGTGTAGATGACGGGGTTCAGCGCCCGAACAGCGCCCCCAGCCGTCGCCTGAAGCTTCTGTACGCGATGGTGTAGATGACGGGGTTCAGCGCCCGAACAGCGCCCCCAGCCATTGTCTGAAGCTTCTGTACGCGATGGTGTAGATGACGGTGTTCAGCGCCCGAACAGCGCCCCCAGCCGTTGCCTGAAGCTTCTGTACGCGATGGTGTAGATGACGGGGTTCACCGTCCAAACAGCGCCCCCAGCCATTGTCTGAAGCTTCTGTACGCGATGGTGTAGATGACGGGGTTCACCGCCCGAAAAGCGCCCCCAGCCGTTGCCTGAAGCTTCTGTACGCGATGGTGTAGATGACGGGGTTCACCGTCCAAACAGCGCCCCCAGCCGTTGCCTGAAGCTTCTGTACGCGATGGTGTAGATGACGGGGTTCACCGTCCAAACAGCGCCCCCAGCCATTGTCTGAAGCTTCTGTACGCGATGGTGTAGATGACGGGGTTCACCGTCCAAACAGCGCCCCCAGCCGTTGCCTGAAGCTTCTGTACGCGATGGTGTAGATGACGGGGTTCACCGTCCAAACAGCGCCCCCAGCCATTGTCTGAAGCTTCTGTACGCGATGGTGTAGATGACGGGGTTCACCGCCCGAAAAGCGCCCCCAGCCGTTGCCTGAAGCTTCTGTACGCGATGGTGTAGATGACGGGGTTCAGCGCCCGAACAGCGCCCCCAGCCGTTGCCTGAAGCTTCTGTACGCGATGGTGTAGATGACGGGGTTCACCGTCCAAACAGCGCCCCCAGCCGTTGCCTGAAGCTTCTGTACGCGATGGTGTAGATGACGGGGTTCACCGTCCAAACAGCGCCCCCAGCCATTGTCTGAAGCTTCTGTACGCGATGGTGTAGATGACGGGGTTCACCGTCCAAACAGCGCCCCCAGCCGTTGCCTGAAGCTTCTGTACGCGATGGTGTAGATGACGGTGTTCAGCGCCCGAACAGCGCCCCCAGCCGTTGCCTGAAGCTCCTGTACGCGATGGTGTAGATGACGGGGTTCAGCGCGCTGTTCAGGAAGTACAGGTGCTGGAAGAAGTTGGATACGCCCAACTCTACGTCACTCAGTCTGTAGTAGTCCTCTGGTGACAGCGTCATGATGTAGATGGTGAGGATGACGTGTGACAGCCACGTGACCAGGAACACGGTAGTGACCAGAAGCAGCATCTTGGCGAGTCTAAAGTGGTGCAGCAGGACCACGCGTTGGGAGGGCCTCGCGGTCAGCGGTTCCGGAGGTCTACCAGGGCTGCCAGCGGTCTCCTGCTGCAGACTTTCCGTATTCTCCTGCTGCAGTCTCCCTTCTGGTTGCAGATTTTCCTGCTGCAGTCTCCCCCCTAACTGCAGGGTTTCCGTCTGTGTCTGCAGAGACTCGTGCATCCTCCCCACCCCCATTGCTGCGGCCCGGGAGTCGTACACGCGTTTGTAGACCTGAAATGAAAAGACAGTTTTATTAGAATTGTATGAGGGAGTGCTGCATGGCGATCGGGAGCTTCAGATGTGTGTGTGCGCGCGTGTGTGTGTGTGTGTGTGTATCTGTGTGTGTGTGTGTGTGTGCGTGTGTGCGTGTGTGTGTGCGCGCGCGTGTGTGTGTATGCACATCCCTCACCATGGCGTAGATGACCACGATGACGAAGCCTGAGGAGAAGATGGGGACGGTGACGATGATGAAGGAGGCGAGGGACCAGGCTTGGTTGTTGGTGCCGAGGCCGAAGCACGCCGTCATTGTGCAGTTCACCTCCTGCAGCAGAAAGACGCCCTCATGCGCCGTCAGGAGGTACGGCACCGACAGAAGGAACCCCAGGGTCAGGGCGGCCGCGCTCACCAGCACCGCGCGCCTGTTACTGTATGACAGAAAATGTTGCAATGAAATAATAAACTATAGTCAAACTCGAAGACTTTGACTCACCGGAATTTTTGACCGAATCATTTGGTGTTCTTTACCTCATGATCTGACCCAAGCGCACGTCTGACGTCAGTAACGGGCCAACCGGGACAGGGCACGGTACCAACCTCTGACGTCAGCACCGGGCCATCCGGGACAGGGCACGGTACCGACCTCTGACGTCAGCACCGGGCCAACCGGGACAGGGCACGGTACCGACCTCTGACGTCAGCACGTCTGACGTCAGCACCGGGCAACCGGGACAGGGCACGGTACCGACCTCTGACGAACATTGACCCAGTTTTGACGTCATACGTGCGGGAAAATCCAGCTTCATAGCCATAGCCAAAGCCATAACTCTGCATAGTCTAGTTTGGCAGCCCTGGCTGTGCGTGCTGAAATAAAAATAAAACAAAGGCATTGGGATAAAGTATGCTAATCTACAAACCCTGTAATGAATATGAACATTTTTGAAGGCCAGTTTGATATCTGCATATCTGATTAGGCGAGACAAAGGCGTTAGAATAACGCATGTTGATGTACCAACCCGGACAGGTAGAAGTCCGTGGGCCGCCTCACGGCGCGCAGCCGGTCCTCCGCGATGGCGATGAGCAGCAGCAGCGAGCTGAGCAGGCTGCCGACCGTCAGACACGACTCCGTCTCGCACCAGCCTGGCGCGCTGTAGCTGTACCGGAAGTACGAGAACACCCGCATGGGCACCGCCACCGCGCTGATGACCAGGTCCACGCCGGCCAGGGCCAGGATGAAAACCGTCGCCGACGACTTCCTCCTCCGGTGGACGCTGACGATGATGACCAGCAGGTTGCCGACGGTCCCGAAGATGCAGACGAGGAGGAGGAGGACGATGACGGGCAGCTGCTGCTGAGCGAACCGCCGGTCCAGCTCCGCTACCGGCCCGGCCCCGTCCGCGGGACACGACGGGACGGACGAGTTCGGGGCGACCGGGACCAGATGGTACATCTCCCCGCTCATATGGGCTCCTCGTTACCGGGGGAGGTTGAGCTGCTTCTGCTTCGTGGGGTTCAAACAACTCAGCGAATCAGCAGCAATGATAGAACACTAACGGTTATATATGATGCCCTTTCACACCAGAAGCGACAACATGAGGTGAGTTCTGCCGTGGGCAGAAGCGCAGACTGAAGTCCTGGCCCCACAAGATGCCGTGTTACCAGACGTAATTGGGCTGCTTCTACCGCGGCGGCTCTGATGTTACAAGTAGCGGGAGGAGTACTGTACTGTTGCCCTCCCAGTCCTGGCGCCACAAGATGCTGTGTAGCCAGACGTGATTGGGCTGCTTCTACCGCGGCGGCCTTGATGTTACAAGTGGCGAGAGGAGTACTGTACTGTAGCGGGAGGAATGATGTACTGTAGCGGGAGGAGTAATGTACTGTAGCGGGAGGAGTAATGTACTGTAGCGGGAGGAGTGATGTACTGTTGCCCTCCCAGTCCCGGAGCCCCACGATGCCGCGCGTCATGCAAATATTCTTACGTATGACTCCCTTCCGACCTTGGCAGCTAATCCTGTCGATATGCCCACAGATGATGTTTGCTCACTGGTTAAGGCTCCCCATTTACCCACGCCAGCAGGACTAAAAGCACCGACATCAACACACATGTCAGATCCTCATGTTTGTTTTACATAAAGCCGACATGTTCAGTGCCGCGGGATGTGAGCATAGGGTCAACAGAATAGCAATCATTTTGTGTACTAAGGCTGCCATTATGGAAATTATACACCTCACGTATTATTTTAACCTCCCTGCAGCCTAAGCCAATAATCAATACAGATTCGGTGCCAAATGGCTACCTTGGCAAGAAGAAGGTTAATGGCATAAGAAATGCTGGAAAGGTTAAAAATCTTATACTATACTATATACTGCACTAGACTAGACTAGAAAGAGATCTAGAGAGAAAAGAGAGAGAGAGAGAGAGAGAAATCAATATCAGTTAGGCTTTCAAATCTTTATATATAGTTCTATGTATTTACAAATATGTTGATCTGTTGTCTTCTCTAAAATGTGCCACATGTATCCTACAGAGATTGCATTCTTATGTACAATGGTTGTGCAATAGAGGCTTTACAATTCATTATATAAAGTCATTATATATCCTAAGGTACACTTGTGTTGTCATCCCCTTATGTTAATTCACACGTATGTATACGTATACCGTTGGTATTCAGGTTGATATATACGTCCCCCTTCCGTGATACTGAATTTTATTCGGTCGGTGGGCCACTGGCGTTATCGAAAAGTACGTTGAAAAATCATGTGAGAGCACAGTTCGTCCTGTGGCGTACTGAGGTAGACTCCGGCACACCGCTGGTCTCAGCTGCTAGTAACGGCCACGAGGCTGGGTGGGGATGGAAGGCACGGCCAAAGGCACCATGGGATAGGAGTAGACGTCACTTCCGGATCGCTGGGACGCCGCCCCGCCGGGTGTCCGGAAGTCCTTCTACACTTCTCCAGCTATAACATTGCCAGCAAGAATGAAGATCATGAATTCTAGATGAATGTCCAACAGCTAAATCTAGAGGGTCTCTCAATAGATCTCTAGATCTGAAGCGAAGTTGATCTGTAATTTCTAACACAATGATTGCTGATGTTCAGTCGTAACTTTGGGCAACTACAATTTTACCAAAGGGTTGGAAATTACAGTTACACTTTGCTACAGAATGATATCTACCAACGCAGATGAACTGACAAGCGATGATCTACAGTCGTATTGTGCTGGATTTTAGGTGCAAGGAGTAAGAAATGAACAATTTGCATTCAGAACATGTATGAATTTCTAAAGGTAACGAATTGGGAACACTACTGTACCTATGTCGTGTCTGCCGTTCCTCGCCGCCCGGCAGCGTAGAACCAGGCGTGTGAGCTGCAGGCCGGCGATCAGACAGCCGACGCCTACCACGACGCCCACTGCGACAAAAGGAGTCTCGGCTGTGAAGTCAATCACAAAAGTAAATCGATGTAAAACCAATCTATTCCAACATCATCATACAGGCTGAAACAGTTTCTTCCGTAATCAGCAGTGCATTTTAGACCGTTGTCCAGACGGTCCATTGTTAGCATATGTCAACTTCAACTGTCTATCAATTGTATTATACGTTTTGTTCCTTGTATTTGATTTAATTGCATTTAATGTAAACGTACTCCAGGAATAATAGTGTGAGGTAATTTGTAATAATTGAACACTCATGGAGATCTGAATAAGACAGAAATAAAACAAAATTCAGCTTGCCTATGCATGTTGGAAGAGGGTTACTCCATGTTCCGTTGGCTTGGCATGTCGCGCTAACGGCGCCGTCCATCTCAAACCCCTGGTTACAGGAGAACGTCACCTCGTCCTGGTAGGCGCTCGCCCCGGGAGGACTCAGCGCTCCGTTGGCTGGGGCCGCCAACGCCGGACATTCTCTAGCTGAAATGGTGACGTATTTTTCACCAAGACCCTTTCAGGTAATACATGTATGAACTACTCGCGTATTCATGTACTTTCTACTAGGATGAGAAAAGCGACCACGTTTCGAGCAGCAGAGAAGAAATATCTAATATGTTATTCGAACGTTTGACGTTTTGTAAGATTTAAACCGGTATGATACTTCAACTAAAAAGAAATTGCCCCAATGTTTTCCCTCATTTTGGACATATTTGATAATTATCAATATTTACGTGTGTAATCTGTTTGTAGTGCGGAAACCTGAGTTGTAGAAGGTGTGGCGACGTGCATTGTAGTAATAGGAGTTGTAGAAGGTGCGGTGGTGTTCGTTGCACTTGTAGTAATAGGAATTGCAGAACCTCTGGTGACGTTCGTTGTAGTGATAGCTATAGGAGATGTAGAAGGTTCTGTGGCGTTCGTTGTAGTAATAGGAATTGTAGAACCTCTGGTGATGTTCGTTGTAGTGATAGCTTTAGGAGTTGTAGAAGTTGTGGTGGCGGTCGTTGTAGAAAATGGAGGTGTAGAAGTTGTGGTGGCGTTCGTTGTAGTTATAGGAGTTGTAGAAGTTGTGATGACGTTCGTTGTAGAAAATGGAGTTGTAGAAGCTGTGGTGACGCTCGTTGTAGACACTGGAGTTGTTGGTGCTGTGGTGAAGTTCGTTGTAGAAAAAGGAGTCGTAGAAGTTGTGGTGACGTTCGTTGTAGAAAATGGAGTCGTAGAAGTTGTGTTGACGTTCGTTGTAGAAAATGGAGTCGTAGAAGTTGTGGTGACGTTCGTTGTAGAAAATGGACTTGTAGAAGCTGCGGTGATGCTCGTTGTAGACACTGGAGTTGTTGGTGCTGTGGTGAAGTTCGTTGTAGAAAAAGGAGTTGTAGAAGCTGTAGTGGCGTTCGTTGTAGGAACTGCAGTTGTTGGAGCTGTGGATGATATTCTTGTAAGTCAGAGGAATAGAATGTTTTTCATTATTGAGAAATGCCCTTTGACAAGTGTGTACTATATGGCGAATGTCTCTACACTAGAAATCGATAGAATGTTACTATTACATATGAACCTGGCAGCCTTCTTACGTGTGCATGTTGGAACAGGATTTGTCCATGTCCCGTCGGCTTGGCACCTGGTGTCAGAAGCGCCGTTCCGCGCGTATCCCGCGTTACAGCTGAAGGTGACCAAGATCGGGTAGGAGTTCGCTCCGGCGGGAGTTAGCGATCCAAAGGCAGGGGCCGTCAGAGTCGGGCATTGGACAGCTGGGATGAAAAGCACACAAAAAATACTTTCAGTCAAACCTGAATATAGAATCAGGGTATCTTAATATCTAAGTATTCTGCAATGTATAAGATGTATATCTAGCTGATGAATCTAAATTTATTAACAGAAACTTGCAAAACGGGCCTTTCCCGCACAATATACTGGTATAAAAACATTTAGAACGATGGCTAGAAGTAAACGTCTATTTGCCTAAATTTGAACATTAAAGGGTCTCCTTTATCATACTCTTACCGCTATTATACATGCGCATGAAGCTGCATTTTGATAGAAATTGATTGTAAATAATAAAATGTGAAACTCATCTTACGTCTGCATGTTGGGACAAGGTTACTCCATGTTCCGTCAGCTTGGCACGTCGCATCAGCAGCGCCTTCCAACGCGTATCCGTGGTAACACGAGAAGGTGACCACAGTCTGGTAAGAAGGTATAAAATCTATGGTGACTTCGGTTGTAGGACATAAAGTTGTTGGAGCTGTGGTGACTTCCGTTGTAGGTACTGGAGTTGTTGGAGCTGTGGTGAATTCCGTTGTAGGTACTGGAGTTGTTGGAGCTGTGGTGAATTCCGTTGTAGTAAGTGGAGTTGTTGGAGCTGTGGTGACTTCTGTTGTAGGTACTGGAGTTGTTGGAGCGGCGGTGACTCCCGTTGTAGGTACTGGAGTTGTTGGGGCGGTGGTGACCTTCGTTGTTGGTACTGGAGTTGTTGGGGCTGTGGTGACTTCCGTTGCAGTAATTTGAGTTGTTGGGTCTGTGGTGAGTTCCGTTGTAGTAATTTGAGTTGTTGGGGCTGTGGTGAGTTCCGTTGTAGTAATTTGACTTGTTGGGGCTGTGGTGAGTTCCGTTGTAGTAATTTGAGTTGTTGGGGCTGTAGTGAGTTCCATTGTAGACACTGTACTTGTTAGAGCTGTGGTGACTTCCGTTGTAGACACTGGAGTTGTTGGGGCTGTGGTGACTTCCGTTGTAGACACTGGAGTTGTTGGAGCTGTGGTGACTTCTGTTGTAGGTAAAGGAGTTGTTAGAGCAGTGGTGACTTCTGTTGTAGGTACTGGAGTTGTTGGAGCGGTGGTGACTTCTGTTGTAGGTAAAGGAGTTGTTAGAGCAGTGGTGACTTTTGTTGTAGGTACTGGAGTTGTTGGAGCGGTGGTGACTCCCGTTGTAGGTACTGGAGTTGTTGGGGCGGTGGTGACCTTCGTTGTTGGTACTGGAGTTGTTGGGGCTGTGGTGACTTCCGTTGTAGTAATTTGACTTGTTGGGGCTGTGGTGAGTTCCATTGTAGACACTGTACTTGTTAGAGCTGTGGTGACTTCCGTTGTAGACACTGGAGTTGTTGGGGCTGTGGTGACTTCCGTTGCAGTAATTTGAGTTGTAGGGGCTTTGGTGACTTCCGTTGTAGACACTGAAGTTGTTGGAGCTGTAGCGACTTCCGTTGTAGTAAGTGGAGTTGTTAGGGCTGTGGTGAGTTCCGTTGTAGACACTGGAGTTGTTGGGGCTTTGTTGACTTCCGTTGTAGACACTGGAGTTGTTGGGGCTGTTGTGACTTCCGTTGTAGACACTGGAGTTGTTGGAGCTGTGGTGACTTCCGTTGCAGTAATTTGAGTTGTTGGGGCTGTGGTATGTTCCGTTGTAGACACTGGAGTTGTTGGGGCTTTGTTGACTTCCGTTGTAGACACTGGAGTTGTTGGGTCTGTGATGACTTCCGTTGTAATAATTTGAGTTGTTGGGGCTTTGGTGACTTTCGTTGTAGACACTGGAGTTGTTGGAGCTGTAGCGACTTCCGTTGTAGTAAGTGGAGTTGTAAGGGCTGTGGTAGGTTTCGTTGTAGACACTGGAGTTGTTGGAGCTGTGGTGACCTTCGTTGTGGACACTGGAGTTCTTGGAGCTGTGGTGACCTCCGTTGTAGGTACTGAAGTTCTTAGAGCGGTGGTGACTTCCGTTGTGGACACTGGAGTTGTCGGAGCTGTGGTGACTTCCGTTGTAGGTACTGGAGTTTTTGGGGCTGTGGTGACTTCCATTGTAGTTATTTCAGTTGTTGGAGCCGTGGTGACTCCCGTTGTAGGACCTGAAGTTGTTGGAGCTGAGGTGACTCCCGTTGTAGGTACTGGAGTTTTTAGAGCGGTGGTGGCCTCCGTTGTAGGTACTGGAGTTGTTGGATCTGCGATGACTTCCGATGTAGAAATTTGAGTTGTTGGATCCGTGGTGACTTCCGTTGCAGACACTGGAGTTGTTAAAGGAAGGTAAAGCAGTTTTATTGCCAAAAAAGTGGAAATGAATAAATACTGAAATATTTATGATATTAACATTTACTAACATTGTTAAGCACATTTGCGTAATAACTTCATACTTTGAGCTTTTAAAGCCACACAAAAACGAGCCTAATGATGATCCGACGCCATCATCATTTTAAAGCCATCATCACTGGTGATCTCGAACACACGCTTTTCGCGAGGCCACAAAAACTCCAGCGAAATTGCGCAACACAATCGTTTTTCGCCGTCAGTCTTCGGCAGGGTTCGGCGAGGTTTCGGCAAATTCCGGTGACATGTCTTGCCGCTATTGTCCCGTCAAAAACAACGAGAAAACGTCCGCCTGGGCGACCCCGTGAGTTTTCTACACCAGTCAAGAAAAGGAAGGCTCAAGAGAGACTTAAGACGTGTTTTGGGCAACGCATTTGATCAAATCCCCGGAAGCGTTCGGGACGCGTCGGCGAAGTTCGACCGCGCTCGGGAGATTTGTAGAATGGCTGCTCCCCCAGGCGTGCCGATAGCGCGACAATTTTCTGTGAGTTCTCACATCAAAACGATGTCGTATTTTTGCATAATGGTCGTCGCTATACATTGTGATAGTGTTGCTTGAACTAATTATGTATAGACATGGTTGCTGGAATTGTTCTATGTGGGTGTTCTGCAGATGATCGTAAAGACAATGGAGATTGCCCGACAGTAGGAAACTGCGACTGCAGGAGAAGTTGCGACCCCTGTCAGTTAACAGCAATTGAAAAACCAAGCATGAAAGCACTCTACAGCACTAGGGTTAGAGCCCCTTCTATTATCTCTGAGGAAACTGAATTCCCCACTGGAACTCATGACGCTTCACCCTCAAAGTCTCTGCGACAAGATCTGCGAGAAAGGGGTGAAGTCGAAGTTAGTAACCGAAGAGACAAATTGCTTGACTGCAAGCACTCCTCAAATGTGGCAACTATGAATGTGAGGTCAATTAGAGCTGAAAGTAAGCGACATGAACTGGTTAACCTATGTAACACTTATGCTTTTTCCATACTTAGTGTAGTTGATCATGAAATAGTACACAAGGATGATGAAGAACAAGTTTTATTCCAAACTTATGAAAATTTCACATTGATAACCACCTCAGCATGGAGGAATATGAGCAATGCTGCCGCTGGAGGTGTGGGTTTCCTACTAGACAGGAACGCAGAAAACGCTCTGTCTGAGGTTCAACCATGGAACGAAAGAATTGTTGTGACTAATTTCATCTGCAAAAACTACCCAACACTTACTATTATAGTCCACTACTCGCCTGTCGAGGGTAGTGTAGGTGCTGAAGAACACTACAACAATCTACGAGATGCAATACTAGAAATCCCCAAACATAATGTATTATTGGTCATTGGGGACTTTAATGCACATCTTGGAAAGGAAATGGCACCATTTACATATCACCAGAGCACAAACAGAAATGGGAAATTAGTTGGTGATTTAGTGAATGAAGTTGGTCTTATTTCTGCCAACACCAAGTTCCAAAAGAAACCTGGTAAACTGTGGACCTACATCTCTGATATGAGTGGAGTCAAAACCCAAGTTGATTTCATCATGGTGAACAAAAAGTGGACAAACTCTGTGAAAAACTGTGAAGCATATAGCACATTCAGTAGCATAGGTTCAGATCACAGAGTTGTTACTGCTAGGTTAAAACTGAGCTTGCGAACAAGTAAAACTCCCCCAAGGATAATGTATGACTGGAATATCCTGAGAGATGAGCAGGTCCAGCTGCAGTATACCGTGGAAGTAAAAAACAGATTTGCTGCACTGCAAATAGATAGTGACACAACAACTGAGTCATACGAGCACTTCATACAGGCAAACGATGAAGCTGCAAGGTCACTTATACCTCGCAAAAATAGGTCGAAGAAGAAGTGCTCTTCTGAAGACACTAGGGTATCGAGAGCCATGAAAAATGTCCGGTGCATGTTTGACAAGTACCAGAAACTTCCAAACAACAAAAACTGTGATAATCTACAAACAGCCAAAGTCAACCTCGAACAAGCGTATAAAGTCGTTGATGAGGAGGAACTAACAGAAATGAAAAAACAAGTCGAGGAAGCTGAATCAACATGTAGACACAGTGTAAGCTGGAAACTGATAGATAACATCACAGGAAGGAAAAGTGTCAAGAAGAGTGTTCTTAAGGGAACTGGTAAAGAGGACAGGCTAAAAAAATGGCAACAACACTTTAGTCAACTTCTCGGTTTTGAACCAAATGTTGATGGCTTGCCCGATGAAGCAATCCGAGAAGATCCATTTACAATTGATGAATACATTGCTGCCAAGAACAGGCTAAAACTTGGGAAGTCTGCAGGGCCCGACGGCATTCCCCCAGAAGCCATAAAGTTATGTGACTTTGATGACATCATCCTGACCTCCTCCAACAAACTTTTTGAAGGAGATAGACCCGAACAGTGGGCAATAGGAAACCTTGTCCCTGTTCAAAAATCTGGAGATTTAACTAACTACACAAACTACAGGGGCATCATGCTTACTTCAGTTGCGGCCAAGATTACCAACAAAATGATATTGAACAGAATACAGCCGGAAATTGACAAGCTTCTTAGGCCCAATCAAAATGGCTTTCGCCCGGGTCGTTCAACGACCTCCCAAATCCTTGCACTTCGGAGACTGATCGAAGGTGTACAGAGTATAGACCTGCAAGCAATCATTATATTCATCGATTTTAGTAAGGCCTTAGATAGCATACATAGGGGGGAAATGATGAACATCCTTAAGGCCTATGGAATCCCCGTGAAGCTTGTAGAGGTTATTAACAAACTGTATGAGAACACCCGAGCAAAAGTGCTGTCTCCTGATGGTGAAACTGATATGTTCAATATTACAGCGGGAGTTTTACAGGGAGATACCCTTGCACCTTACCTTTTTGTTATTGTCCTTGACTACATCATGCGTCAAACACTTGGGGACAGAGAGTCTGAGTTTGGCTTTGAACTTGAAAGTAGGAAAAGTAGCCGCCACCCCCCTGTTGTAGTCAATGACCTAGACTTCGCAGACGATATTGCCTTGCTAGTAGAAAAGATCAAACGAGCACGAGAATTGCTCTTGCGGATGGAAAATGAGTCTACAAAAGTTGGACTACATCTTAACGCGAAAAAGACCAAGCTGATGGCATATAACCAGTCTGCTCACATCATGATCAAAACCAGGTCAGATGACTTAGTTGAGGAGGTAACGAACTTCAAATACCTCGGCTAAAATATGGAAAGTTCTGAAAAAGACATAGATGTCAGGAAAGCTCTTGCCTGGAGTAGTTAAGCTAAGAAAAATCTGGAAATCAGGGTTGTCGCGGAAAATAAAATTGAAACTTTTCATTGCCACTGTGGAGTCTATTTTGCTATATGGGAGTGAAACATGGACACTCACCAAATCTTCAACAAAAAGGTTAAATGGAACCTATACGCGAATGCTCCGAATGTGCCGTAATATCTCTTGGGAGCAAAAACTCACCAACGAGCAACTGTATCAAGACCTGCCACCAGTTTCAGAGAAAATAAAAGCAAGAAGATTGAAGTTGGCTGCTCATTGCATCAGACATCCTGATATAATAGCGTCCAGACTAGTGCTATGGGAGCCCACAAAAGGGAAAAGAAGCCGTGGAAGACCAAAAGGCACCTTTATCGACACGCTAAGAGCCGACACTAACCTTACTGAAGTGAAGGAAATCAAGTCCCTGATGGAGGATAGGGTGGAGTGGAGGAAGTTTACAAGCTTGGTTCGATCGGGAGCTCGACCAAAGTTAGTAAGTTTGTATAGAAATGGCTGAATAGATTGACTTTCAAAATCCGATTTTCGGGGGATCAAACTGCTTTACCTTCCTTTAATGTTGTGGTGACTCCCGTTGTAGTAATTTCAGTTGTTGGGGCTGTGGTGACTTCCGTCGGATTAATTTCAGTTGTTGGAGCTGTGGTGACTTCCGTCGCATTAATTTCAGTTGTTGGAGCTGTGGTGACTTCCGTCGCATTAATATCAGTTGTTGGGGCTGTGGTGATTTCCGTTGTAGTAATTTCAGTTGTTGGGGCTGTGGTGATTTCCGTTATATCAATTTCAGTTGTTGGGGCTGTGGTTACTTCCGTTGTAGACACTGGAGTTGTTGGGCCTGTGATGACTTCCGTTGTAGTACTACTACTTAGCGTTGTTGGGGCGGTGGTGACTTCCGTTGTAGACACTAGAGTTGTTGGAGCTGTGGTGACTTCCGTTGTAGCAGCCGGAGTTCTTGGGGCTGTGGTGACTTCCGTTGTGGACACTGGAGTTGTTGGGGCTGTGGTGACATCCGTTGTAGTAATTAAAGTTGTTGAAGCTGTGGTGACTTCCGTTGTAGTACTAGTACTAGTACTTAGCGTTGTTGGGGCTGTGGTGACTTCCGTCGTAGTAATTTCAGTTGTTGGGGCGGTGGTGACTTCCGTAGTAGTAATTTCAGTTGTTTGAGCTTTGGTGACTTCCGTTGTAGTAATTTCAGTTGTTGGGGCTGTGGTGACTTCCGTCGTAGTAATTTCAGTTGTTGGGGCTGTGGTGATTTCCGTCGTAGTAATTTCAGTTGTTGGGGCTGTGGTGATTTCCGCTGTAGTACTAGTACTTAGCGTTGTTGGAGCTGTGGTGACTTCTGTTGAAAACACTGGAGTTGTTGGAGCTGTGGTGACTTTCGTTGAAAACACTGGAGTTGTTAGGGCTGTGGTGACTTCCGTTGTAGTAATTAAAACTGTTGGGGATGTGATGACTTCCGTTGTAGTACTTGGAGTTGTTTGGGCTGTGGTGACTTCCGTTGTAGTAATTAAAGTTGTTGGGGATGTGATGACTTCCGTTGTAGTACTTGGAGTTGTTGGGGATGTGGTGACTTCCGTTGTAGTACTTGGAGTTGTTGGGGATGTGGTGACTTCCGTTGTAGTACTTGGAGTTGTTTGGGCTGTGGTGACTTCCGTTGTAGTAATTAAAGTTGTTGGGGATGTGATGACTTCCGTTGTAGTACTTGGAGTTGTTGGGGATGTGGTGACTTCCGTTGTAGTACTTGGAGTTGTTGGGGATGTGGTGACTTCCGTTGTAGTACTTGGAGTTGTTTGAGCTGTGGTGACTTCCGTTGTAGTAATTAAAGTTGTTGGGGATGTGATGACTTTCGTTTTAGACGCTGGAGTTGTTCGGACTGTGGTGACTTCCGTTGTAGACACCGGAGTTGTTGGAGCTACGGTGACTTCCGTCATGGTAATTTCAGTTGTTAGAGCTGTGGTGACTTCCGTCGTAGTAATTTCAGTTGTTGGAGCTGTGGTGATTTCAGTTGTAGTAATTTGAGTTGTCGTGGCTGTGGTGACTTCCGTTGTAGTACTAGTACTTAGCGTTGTTGGTGCTGTGGTGACTTCCGTTGTAGCAGCCGGAGCTGTTGGAGCTGTGATGACTTCCATTGTAGGTACTGAAGTTGTTGGAGCTGTGGTGACCTCCGTTTTAGGTACTGGAGTTGTTAGAGCGGTGGTGACCTCCGTTGTAGGTACTGGAGTTGTTCGAGCTGTGGTGACCTCCGTTGTAGGTACTGGAGTTGTTGGAGCTGTGGTTACCTCCGTTGTAGGTACTGGAGTTGTTCGAGCTGTGGTGACCTCCGTTGTAGGTACTGGAGTTGTTCGAGCTGTGGTTACCTCCGTTGTAGGTACTGGAGTTGTTCGAGCTGTGGTGACCTCCGTTGTAGGTACTGGAGTTGTTCGAGCTGTGGTTACCTCCGATGTAGGTACTGGGGTTGTTGGAGCTGTGGTTACCTCCGTTGTAGGTACTGGAGCTCTTAGAGCGGTGGTGACCTCCATTGAAGACACTGGAGTTGTTGGAGCTGTGGTGACTTCCGTTGTAGGACCCGGAGTTTTTGGAGCTGTGGTGACTTCCGTTGGAGTAATTTGAGTTCTTGGAGCTGTGGTGACTTCCGTTGTAGTAATTTGAGCTGTTGGGGCTGTGTTGACTTCAGTTGAAGACACTAGAGTTGTTGGAGCTGTGGTGACTTCCGTTGTAGTAATTTGAGTTCTTGGAGCTGTGGTGACTTCCATTGTAGTAATTTGAGTTATTGGGGCTGTGGTGACTTCCGTTGTAATAAGTGGAGTTGTTGGGGCTGAGATGACTTCCGTTGTGGACACTGGAGTTGTTCGGGCTGTGGTGTCTTCCGTTGTAGACACTGGAGTTGTAGGAGCTGTGGTAACTCCCGTTGTAGGATCTGCAGTTTTTGGGGCTGTGGTGACTTCCATTGTAGTAATTTGAGTTGTTGCAGCTGAGGTGACTCCCGTTGTAGGACCTGGATTTGTTGGAGCTGTTGTGACTTCCGTTGTAGGTACTGGAGTTGTTGGAGCTGTGGTGACTTCTATCGTAGTAATTTGAGTTGTTGGGGCTGTGGTGACATCAGTTGTAGTAATTTGAGTTGTTTGGGCTGTGGTGATTTCCCTTGTAGAAGCAGCAGTTGTTGTTGTTCGGGCTGTAGTGACTCCCGTTGTAGGACTTAGAGTTGTTAGAGCTGTGTTGACGTCGGTTGTGGACACTGGATTTGTTTGGGATGTGGTGACTTCCGCTGTGAACTCTGGAGTTGTTGAGGCTGTGGTGACTTCCGTTGTAGTTATTTGAGTTGTTGGGGCTGTGGTGACTTCAGTTGTAGTAATTTGAGTTGTTTGGGCTTGAGTGATTTCTGTTGTAGACACTGGAGTTGTTAAAGGAAGGTAAAGCAGTTTTATGGCCAAAAAAGTGGAAATGAATAAAAACTGAAATATTTATGATGTTGACATTTACTAACACTGTTAAACATATTTGCGTAATAACTTCATACTTTGAGCTTTTAAAGCCACACAAAACGAGCCTAATGATGATCCCCTTAGTTTCGCGAGGCCACAAAAACTCCAGCGAAATTGCGCAACTCAATCGTTTTTCGCCGTCAGTCTTCGGCAGAGTTCGGCGAGGTTTCGGCAAATTCCGGTGACATGTCTTGCCACTATTGTCCCGTCAAAAAAAACGAGAAAACGACCGCCTGGGCGACCCCTTGAGTTTTCTACACCAGTCAAGAAAAGAAAGGCTCAGGAGATACTAAAGACGTGTTTTGGGCAACGCATTTGATCAAATCCCCGGAAGCGTTCGGGACGCGTCGGCGAAGTTCGACCGCGCTCGGGAGATTTGTAGAATGGCTGCTCCCCCAGGCGTACCGATAGCGCGACAATTTTTTGTGAGTTCTCACATAACAACGATGTCGTATTTTTGGATAATGGACGTCGCTATACATTGTGATAGTGTTGCTTGAACTAATCATGTATAGAAATGACTAAATAGATGGACTTTCTAAATCCGATTTTCGAGGGATAAAACTGCTTTACCTTCCTTTATTGTGGTGGTGACTCCCGTCGTAGTAATTTCAGTTGTCGGGGCTGTGGTGACTTCCGTTGTGGTAATTTCAGTTGTCGGGGCTGTGGTGACTTCCGTTGTAGTAATTTCAGTTGTCGGGGCTGTGGTGACTTCCGTTGTGGTAATTTCATTTGTTGGGGCTGTGGTGACTTCCGTTGTAGTAATTTCAGTTGTTGGGGCTGTGGTGACTTCCGTCGTAGTAATTTCAGTTATCGGGGCTGTGGTGACTTCCGTTGTAGTAATTTCAGTTGTCGGGGCTGTGGTGACTTCCGTTGTGGTAATTTCATTTGTTGGGGCTGTGGTGACTTCCGTTGTAGTAATTTCAGTTGTTGGGGCTGTGGTGACTCCCGTTGTAGTAATTTCAGTTGCTAGGGCTGTGGTGACTTCCGTCGTAGTAATTTCAGTTGTTGGAGCTGTGGTGACTTCCGTTGTAGTAATTTCAGTTGTCGGGGCTGTGGTGACTTCCGTTGTGGTAATTTCAGTTGTTGGGGCTGTGGTGACTCCCGTTGTAGTAATTTCAGTTGTTGGGGCTGTGGTGACTTCCGTTGTAGAAATTTTAGTTGCTGGGGCTGTGGTGACTTCCGTCGTAGTAATTTCAGTTGTTGGAGCTGTGGTGACTTCCGTCGTAGTAATTTCAGTTGTTGGGGCTGTGGTGACTTCCGTCGTAGTAATTTCAGTTGTCGGGGCTCTGTTAATTCCCGTCGTAGTAATTTCAGTTGTTGGAGCTGTGGTGACTTCCGTTGTAGTAATTTCAGCTGCTGGGGCTGTGATGACTTCCGTCACATTAATTTCAGTTGTTGGAGCTGTGGTGACTTCCGTTGTAGTAATTTCAGTTGTTGGAGCTGTGGTGACTTCCGTTGTAGTAATTTCAGTTGTTGGGGCTGTGATGTCTTCCGTTCTAGTAATTTCAGTTGTTGGAGCTGTGGTGACTTCCGTCGTAGTAATTTCAGTTATCGGGGCTGTGGTGACTTCCGTTGTAGTAATTTCAGTTGTTGGGGCTGTGGTGACTTCCGTTGTAGTAATTTCAGTTATCGGGGCTGTGGTGACTCCCGTTGTAGTAATTTCAGTTGTTGGGGCTGTGGTGACTTCCGTTGTAGTAATTTCAGTTGTTGGGGCTGTGGTGACTTCCGTTGTAGTAATTTCAGTTGTTGGGGCTGTGTTGACTACCGTCGTAGCAATTTCAGTTGTTGGGGCTGTGATGACTTCCGTTGTAGTAATTGCGGTTGTCGGGGCTGTGGTGACTTCCGTTGTAGTAATTTCCGTTGTTGGGGCTGTGGTGACTTCCGTTGTAGTAATTGCAGTTGTCGGGGCTGTGGTGACTCCCGTTGTAGTAATTTCAGTTGTCGGGGCTGTGGTGACTTCCGTTGTAGTAATTTCAGTTGTCGGGGCTGTGGTGACACCCGTTGTAGTAATTTCAGTTGTCGGGGCTGTGGTGACTTCCGTTGTAGTAATTTCAGTTGTTGGGGCTTTGGTGACTACCGTCGTAGCAATTTCAGTTGTTGGGGCTGTGATGACTTCCGTTGTAGTAATTTCAGTTGTCGGGGCTGTGGTGACTTCCGTCGCAGTAATTTCAGTTGTTGGAGCTGTGGTGACTTCCGTTGTAGTAATTTCAGCTGCTGGGGCTGTGATGACTTCCGTTGTAGTAATTTCAGTTGTTGGAGCTGTGGTGACTTCCGTCGTAGTAATTTCAGTTGTTGGAGCTGTGGTGACTTCCGTTGTAGTAATTTCAGTTGTTGGAGCTGTGGTGACTTCCGTCGTAGTAATTTCAGTTGTTGGAGCTGTGGTGACTTCCGTCGTAGTAATTTCAGTTGTTGGAGTTGTGGTGACTTCCGTCGTAGTAAATTCAGTTATCGGGGCTGTGGTGACTCCCGTTGTAGTAATTTCAGTTGTTGGGGCTGTGGTGACTTCCGTTGTAGTAATTTCAGTTGTTGGGGCTGTGGTGACTACCGTCGTAGCAATTTCAGTTGTTGGGGCTGTGATGACTTCCGTCGTAGTAATTTCAGTTGTCGGGGCTGTGGTGATTTCCGTCGCAGTAATTTCAGTTGTTGGAGCTGTGGTGACTTCCGTTGTAGTAATTTCAGTTGTAGGAACTGTGATGACTTCCGTCGTAGTAATTTCAGTTGTTGGAGCTGTGGTGACTTTCGTCGTAGTAATTTCAGTTGTTGGGGCTGAGATGACTTCCGTCGTAGTAATTTCACTTGTCGGTGCTGTGGTGACTTCCGTTGTAGTAATTTCAGTTGTTGGGGCTGTGATGACTTCCGTTCTAGTAATTTCAGTCGTCAGGGCTGTGGTGACTTCCGTCGTAGTAACTTCAGTTATCGGGGCTGTGGTGACTTCCGTTGTAGTAATTTCAGTTGTTGGGGCTGAGGTGACTACCGTCGTAGCAATTTCAGTTGTTTGGGCTGTGATGACTTCCGTCGTAGTAAGTTCAGTTGTCGGGGCTGTGGTGATTTCCGTCGCAGTAATTTCAGTTGTTGGAGCTGTGGTGACTTCCGTTGTAGTAATTTCAGCTGCTGGGGCGGTGATGACTTCCGTCGCATTAATTTCAGTTGTTGGAGCTGTGGTGACTTCCGTTGTAGTAATTTCAGTTGTTGGGGCTGTGATGACTTCCGTCGTAGTAATTTTAGTTGTCGGGGCTGTGGTGATTTCCGTCGTAGTAATTTCAGTTGTCGGGGCTGTGGTGACTTCCGTTGTAGTAATTTCAGTTGTTGGGGCTGTGATGACTTCCGTTCTAGTCATTTCAGTCGTCAGGGCTGTGGTGACTTCCGTCGTAGTAATTTCAGATGTTGGAGCTGTGGTGACTTCCGCTGTATTAATTTCAGTTGTTGGAACTGTGATGACTTTCGTTGTATTAATTTCCGTTGTTGTATCTGTGGTGACTTCCGTTGTAGTAATTTCAGTTGTCGGGGCTGTGGTGACTTCCGTTGTAGTAATTTCAGTTGTTGGGGCTGTGGTGACTTCCGTCGCAGTAATTTCAGTTGTCGGGGCTGTGGTGACTTCCGTCGTAGTAATTTCAGTTGTTGGGGCTGTGGTGACTTCCGTTGTAGTAATTTCAGTTGTTGGGGCTGTGGTGACTTCCGTCGTAGTAATTTCAGTTGTCGGGGCTGTGGTGACTTCCGTTGTAGTAATTTCAGTTGTTGGGGCTGTGGTGACTTCCGTTGTAGTAATTTCAGTTGTTGGGGCTGTGGTGACTTCCGTCGTAGTAATTTTAGTTATCGGGGCTGTGATGACTTCCGTCGTAGTAATTTCAGTTGTCGGGGCTGTGGTGACTTCCGTTGTAGTAATTTCAGTTGTCGGGGATGTGATGACTTTCGTCGTAGTAATTTCAGTTGTCGGGGCTGTGGTGACTTCCGTTGTAGTAATTTCAGTTGTCGGGGCTGTGGTAAATTCCGTCGTAGTAATTTCAGTTGTTGGGGCTGTGGTGACTTCCGTTGTAGTAATTTCAGTTGTCGGGGCTGTGGTAACTTCCGTTGTAGTAATTTCAGATGTTTGAGCTGTGGTGACTTCCGTTGTAGTAATTTCAGTTGTTGGAACTGTGATGACTTCCGTCGTCGTAATTTCAGTTGTTGGTGCTGTGGTGACTTCCGTCGTAGTAATTTCAGTTGTTGGGGCTGTGGTGACATCCGTCGTAGTAATTTCAGTTGTTTCAGCTGTGGTGACTTCCGTTGTAGTAATTTCAGTTGTTGGGGCTGTGGTAAATTCCGTCGTAGTAATTTTAGTTGTTGGCGCTGTGGTGACTTCCGTTGTAGTAATTTCAGTTGTCGGGGCTGTGGTAACTCCCGTTGTAGTAATTTTAGTTGTCGGGGCTGTGGTGACTTCCGGCGTTGTAATTTCAGTTGTTGGGGCTGTGGTGACATCCGTTGTAGTAATTTCAGTTGTAGGAACTGTGATGACTTCCGTCGTAGTAATTTCAGTTGTTGGGGCTGTGGTGACTTCCGTCGTAGTAATTTCAGTTGTCGGAGCTGTGGTGACTTCCGGCGTTGTAATTTCAGTTGTTGGAGCTGTGGTGACTTCCGTTTTAGTAATTTCAGTTGTTTCGGCTGTAGTGACTTCTGTTGAAGACACTGGAGTTGTTGGGGCTGCGGTGACTTTCGTTTTAGTATTCGGAGTTGTTGGAGCTGTGGTGACTTCCAATGTAGTAATTTCAGTTGTTGGAGCC
Organism: Branchiostoma lanceolatum; assembly: GCA_035149815.1. Taxonomy (NCBI): domain Eukaryota; kingdom Metazoa; phylum Chordata; class Leptocardii; order Amphioxiformes; family Branchiostomatidae; genus Branchiostoma; species Branchiostoma lanceolatum. Next base: position 20,032,674 of record CM068872.1, on the reverse strand, counting down.
GTGGTTATTTCAGTTCTAGGACCTGGAGTTGTTGGAGCTGTGGTGACGTCCGTTGTAGTAATTTGAGTTGTCGGAGCTGTGGTGATTTCAGTGGAATACGCTGGACCTTTTTGAGCTGTGGTGACTTCCGTCGTAGACACTCGAGCTGTTGGAGCTGTGGTGACTTCCGTTGTAGTAATTTGAGTTGTTGGAGCTGTGGTGACTTCCGTTGTAGACAGTGTAGTTGTTGGGGCTGTGGTGACTTCTGTTGTAGACACCTGAGATGTTCGGGCTGTGCTGACCTCCGTTGTAGACACCGGGGTTGTTGGGACTGTGGTGACTTCCGTTGTATACACCGGAGATGTTGAGGCTGTGGTGACTTCCGTTGTAGACACCGGAGTTGACGGGGCTGTGGTGACTTCCGTTGTAGACACTGGAGATGTTGGGGCTGTGGTGCCTTCAGTTGTAGACACCGGAGATGTTGGGGCTGTGGTGACTTCAGTTGTAGTATTTGGAGATGTTGGGGCTGTGGTGACTTCCGTTGTAGACACTTGGGTTGTTGGGGCTGTGGTGACTTCCGTTATAGGCACTGGAGTTGTTGGAACTGTGGTGACTTCCGTTGTAGTAAGTGGAGTTGTTGGAGCTGTGGTGACTTCCGTTGTAGGCCCTGGAGTTGTTGGGTATGTGGTGACATTCGTTTTAGTAAGTGGAGTTGTTGGAGCTGTGGTGACTTTCGTTGTAGGCACTGAAGCTCTTGTGGCTGTGGTGACTTCCGTTGTAGGCACTTGAGTTGTTGGAGCTGTGGTGACTTCCGTTGTATGCACTGGAGTTGTTGGAGCTTTGGTGACTTTCGTTGTAGGCACTGGAGTTGTTGGGGCTGTGGTGACTTTCGTTGTAGGCACTGGAGTTGTTGGGGCTGTGGTGACTTCCGTTCTAGACTTTGGAGTTGTTGGAGCTGTGGTGACTTCAGTTGTAGGTACTAGAGTTGTTGGAGCTGTGGTGACTTCAGTTGTAGGTACTAGAGTTGTTGGAGCTGTGGTGACTTCAGTTGTAGGTACTAGAGTTGTTGGAGCTGTGGTGACATCAGTTGTAGGTACTAGAGTTGTTGGAGCTGTGGTGACTTCAGTTGTAGGTACTAGAGTTGTTGGAACTATGGTGACTTCCGTTGTAGGCACGATGGCTGTTCGAGCAGTGGTGACTTCAGTTGTAGGTACTAGAGTTGTTGGAGCTATGGTGACTTCCGTTGTAGCAAGTGGAGTTGTTTGGGCTATGATGACTTCAGTTGTAGGTACTAGAGTTGATGGAACTATGGTTACTTCCGTTGTAGGCACTAGAGCTGTTGGAGCTGTGGTGACTTTCGTTGTAGACACTGGAGTTTTTGTAGCTTTGGTGACTTCCGTTGTAGGCACCGGAGTTACTGGGGCTGTGGGGTATTCCGTTATTGTAAGTGGAGTTGTTTGGGCTGTGATGACTTCCGTTGTAGGCACTAGAGTTGTTTGAGTTGTGGTGACTTTCGTTGTAGGCACTGGAGTTGATGCAGTTGTGATGACTTCCGTTGTAGGCACTGGAGTTGTTGGAGCTGTGGTGACTTCCGTTGTTGGCACTAGAGTTGTTCGAGCTGTGGTGACTTCCGTTGTAGGCATTGGAGTTGTTGGGACTGTGGTGACTTCCGTTTTTGTAAGTGGAGTTGTTCGGGCTGTGGTGACTTCCGTTGTAGGCACTGGAGTAATTGGGGCTGTGGTAACGTCCGTTGTAGTAAGCGGAGTTGTTGGAACTGTGGTGACTTCCGTTGTAGGCACTGGAGTTGTTGGAGCTGTGGTGACTTCTGTTTTAGACACTCGAGTTGTTGGAGCTGTGGTGACTTCCGTTGTAGTAAGTCGAGTTGTTGGGGCTGTGGTAACTCCCGTTGTAGGCACTGGAGTTGTTTGAGCTGTGGTGACTTCCGTTGAAGTAAGTGGAGTTGTTGGAGCTGTGGTGATTTCCTTTGTAGACACTGGAGTTGATGTAGCTGTCAGAACTTCCGTTGTAGTAAGTGGAGTTGTTGGAGATGTGGTGACTTCCGTTGTAGTAAGTGGAGTTGTTGGAGCTGCGGTGACTTCCGTTCTAGACACTGGAGTTGTTGGGGCTGTAGTGTTTTCTGTTGTATTAAGTGGATTTGTTTGGGCTGTGGTGACTTCCGTTGTTGTAAGTGGAGTTGTTGGAGCTGTGGTGACTTCCTTTGTAGACACTTGAGTTGATGTAGCTGTCGTAAATTCCGTTGTAGTAAGTGGAGTTGTTGGAGCTGTGGTGACTTCTGTTTTAGACACTTGAGTTGTTGGAGCTGTGGTGACTTCCGTTGTAGTAAGTCGAGTTGTAGGGACTGTGGAAACTCCCGTTGTAGGCACTGGAGTTGTTTGGGCTGTGGTGACTTCAATTGTAGGCAGTAGAATTGCTGGAGCTGTGGTGACTTCCGTTGTAGTAAGTGGAGTTGTTGGAGGTGTGGTGACTTCCGTTGTAGGCACTAGAGTTGTTGGAGCTGCGGTGACTTCCGTTCTAGACACTGGAGTTTTTGGGGCTGTAGTGTCTTCTGTTGTATTAAGTGGAGTTGTTGGAGCTGTGGTGACTTCCGTTGTAGGCTCTGGAGTAATTGGGGCTGTGGTGACTTCCGTTATTGTAAGTGGAGTTATTGGGGCTGTGGAGACTTCCGTTGTAGGCACTAGAGTTGTTTGAGGTGTGGTGACTTCCGTTGTAGGCACTGGAGTTGTTGGAGCTGTCGTTACTTCCGTTGTAGACACTGGAGTTGTTGGCGCTGTGGTGATTTCCGTTGTAGTAAGTTGAGTTGTTGGGGCTGTGGTGACTTCCGTTGTTGGCACTAGAGTTGTTGTAGCTGTGTTAACTCCCGTTCTAGACACTGTAGTTGTTTGGGCTGTGGAGACTTCCGTTGTAGTAATTGGAGTTGTTGGAACTGTTGTGACTTTCGTTGAAGTAAGTCGAGTTGCTGGGTTTTTGGTGCCTTCCGTTGTTGTGAGTGGAGTTGTTGGGGCTGTGGTGACTTCCGTTGAAGTAAGTAGAGTTGGTTGGGTTGTGTTAACTTCCGTTGTTGTAAATGGAGTTGTTTGGGATGTGGTGACTTCCGTTGTAGGCACTAGAGTTGTCGGAGCTGTGGTGACTTCCGTTGTTGGCACTGGAGTTGTTGTTGCTGTGGTAACTCCCGTTCTGGACGCTGGAGTTGTTGGGGCTGTGGTTACTTCCGTTGTTGTAAGTGGAGTTGTTGGGGCTTTGGTGACATCCGTTGTAGATACTGGAGTTGTTGGAGCTTTCGTAACTTCCGTTGTAGTAAGTGGAGTTGTTGAGGCTGCATTGACTTCAGTTGTAGGCACTAGAGTTGTTGGAGCTGCGGTGACGTCCGTTGTAGGCACTAGAGTTGTTGGGGCTGTGGTGACTTCAGTTTTAGGCACTAGAGTTGTTGGAACTATGGTGACTTCCGTTGTAGGCACTAGAGTTGGTGGAGCTGTGGTGACTTCAGTTGTAGACACTGGAGTATTTGGAGCTGTCGTAACTTCGGTTGTAGTTAGTGGACTTGTTGGGGCTGTGGTGACTTCAGTTGTAGGCACTAGAGTTGTTGGAGCTGCGGTGACTTCCGTTCTAGACACTGGAGTTGTTGGGGCTATAGTGTCTTCTGTTTTAGACACTTGAGTTGTTGGAGCTGTGGTGACTTCTGTTGTATTAAGTGGAGTTGTTGGGGCTGTGGTGACTTCCGTTGTTGTAAGTTGAGTTGTTTGGGCTGTGGTGACTTTCGTTGTAGACACTGGAGTTATTGGGGCTGTGGTGACTTCCGTTATTGTAAGTGGAGTCGTTTGGGCTGTTGTGACTTCTCTTATAGGCACTACAGTTGTTTGAGGTGTGGTGACTTCCGTTGTAGGCACTGGAGTTATTGGAGCTGTGATGACTTCCGTTGTAGTTAGTGGAGTTGTTAGGGCTGTGGTAACACCCGTTGTAGGCACTGGAGATGTTTGAGCTGTGGTGACTTCCGTTGAAGTAAGTGGAGTTGTTGGAGTTGTGTTGACTTCCTTTGTAGACACTAGAGTTGATGTAGTTGTCGTTCCTTCCGTTGCAGGCACTGGAGTTGTTGTTGCTGTGGTAACTCCCGTTCTGGACGCTGGAGTTGTTGGGACTGTGGTGACTTCCGTTGTAATGAGTGGAGTTGTTGGAACTGTGATGACTTCCATTGATGTAAGTGGAGTTGTTGGAGCTGTTGTGACTTCCGTTGTAGGCACTGGAGTTGTTGGGGCTGTGGTGACTTCTGTTGTAGTATGTGGAGTTGTTTGAGCTGCGGTGACTTTCGTTGTTTTAAGTGGAGTTGTTTGGTCTGTAGTGACTTCCGTTGTTGTAAGTGGAGTTGTTTGGGCTGTGGTGACTTCCGTTGTAGGCACTGGAGTTGTTGGAGCTGTGGTGACTTCTGTTGTAGTAATTGGAGTTGTTAGGGCTGTGGTGACTTCCGTTGTTGTAAGTGGAGTTGTTTGGGCTGTGGTGACTTCTGTTTTAGACACTGGAGTTGTTTGAGCTGTGGTGACTTCCGTTGTAGGCACTGGAGTTGTTGGGGCGGTGGTGAATTGCGTTGAAGTAAGTGGAGTTGTTGTGGCTGTGGTGACTTCCTTTGTAGACACTGGAGTTGTTGGGGCTGTGGTAACTTCCGTTGTAGTAAGTGGAGTTGTTGGAACTGTGTTGACTTCCATTGAAGTAAGTGGAGTTGTTGGAGCTGTGGTGACTTCCGTTGTAGTAAGTGGAGTTGTTGGGGCTGTGGTGACTTCCGATGTAGTAAGTGGAGTCGTTGGAGCTGTGGTGACTTCCGTTGCAGTTAGTGGAGTTGTTGGAGCCGTGGTGACTTCCGTTGTAGTAAGTGGAGTTGTTGGAGTTGTGGTGACTTCCGTTGTAGTAAGTGGAGTTGTTGGAGCTGTGGTGACTTCCGTTGTAGTAAGTGGAGATGTTGGAGCTGTGGTGACTTCCGTTGCAGTTAGTGGAGTTGTTGGAGCCTTGGTGACTTCCGTTGTAGTAAGTGGAGTCGTTGGAGCTGTGGTGACTTCCGTTGCAGTTAGTGGAGTTGTTGGAGCCGTGGTGACTTCCGTTGTAGTAAGTGGAGTTGTTGGAGTTGTGGTGACTTCCGTTGTAGTAAGTGGAGTTGTTGGAGCTGTGGTGACTTCCGTTGTAGTAAGTGGAGATGTTGGAGCTGTGGTGACTTCCGTTGCAGTTAGTGGAGTTGTTGGAGCCGTGGTGACTTCCGTTGTAGTAAGTGGAGTTGTTGGAGTTGTGGTGACGTCCGTTGTAGTAAGTGGAGTTGTTGGAGCCGTGGTGACTTCCGTTGTAGTAAGTGGAGATGTTGGGGCTGTGGTGACTTCCGTTGTAGTAAGTGGAGTTGTTGGAGCCGTGGTGACTTCCGTTGTAGTAAGTGAAGTTGTTGCAGCCGTGGTGACTTCCGTTGTAGTTAGTGGAGTTGTTGGAGCTGTGGTGACTTCCGTTGTAGTAAGTGGAGTTGTTGGAGCTGTGGTGAATTCCGTTGTGGTAAGTCGAGTTGTTGGAGCTGTGGTGAATTCCGTTGTAGTAAGTGGAGTTGTTGGAGCCGTGGTGACATCCGTTGTAGTAAGTGGAGTTGTTGGAGCTGTGGTGATTTCCGTTGTAGTAAGTGGAGTTGTTGGAGCCGTGGTGACATCCGTTGTAGTAAGTGGAGTTGTTGGAGCTGTGGTGACTTCCGTTGTAGTAAGTGGAGTTGTTGGAGCTGTGGTGACTTCCGTTGTAGTAAGTGGAGTTGTTGGAGCTGTGGTGATTTCCGTTATAGTAAGTGGAGTTGTTGGAGCCGTGGTGACATCCGTTGTAGTAAGTGGAGTTGTTGGAGCTGTGGTGACTTCCGTTGTAGTAAGTGGAGTTGTTGGAGCTGTGGTGACTTCCGTTGTAGTAAGTGGAGTTTTTGAAGCTGTGGTGACTTCCGTTGTAGTAAGTGGAGTTGTTGGAGCTGTGGTGACTTCCGTTGTAGTAAGTGGAGTTGTTGGAGCTGTGGTGACTTCCGTTGTAGTAAGTGAAGTTGTTGGAGCTGTGGTGAATTCCGTTGTGGTAAGTCGAGTTGTTGGAGCTGTGGTGAATTCCGTTGTAGTAAGTGAAGTTGTTGCAGCCGTGGTGACTTCCGTTGTAGTAAGTGGAGTTGTTGGAGCTGTGGTGACTTCCGTTGTAGTAAGTGGAGTTGTTGGAGCCGTGGTGACATCCGTTGTAGTAAGTGGAGTTGTTGGAGCCGTGGTGACATCCGTTGTAGTAAGTGGAGTTGTTGGAGCTGTGGTGATTTCCGTTGTAGTAAGTGGAGTTGTTGGAGCCGTGGTGACATCCGTTGTAGTAAGTGGAGTTGTTGGAGCTGTGGTGACTTCCGTTGTAGTAAGTGGAGTTGTTGGAGCTGTGGTGACTTCCGTTGTAGTAAGTGGAGTTGTTGGAGCTGTGGTGATTTCCGTTATAGTAAGTGGAGTTGTTGGAGCCGTGGTGACATCCGTTGTAGTAAGTGGAGTTGTTGGAGCTGTGGTGACTTCCGTTGTAGTAAGTGGAGTTGTTGGAGCTGTGGTGACTTCCGTTGTAGTAAGTGGAGTTTTTGAAGCTGTGGTGACTTCCGTTGTAGTAAGTGGAGTTGTTGGAGCTGTGGTGACTTCCGTTGTAGTAAGTGGAGTTGTTGGAGCTGTGGTGACTTCCGTTGTAGTAAGTGAAGTTGTTGGAGCTGTGGTGAATTCCGTTGTGGTAAGTCGAGTTGTTGGAGCTGTGGTGAATTCCGTTGTAGTAAGTGAAGTTGTTGCAGCCGTGGTGACTTCCGTTGTAGTAAGTGGAGTTGTTGGAGCTGTGGTGACTTCCGTTGTAGTAAGTGGAGTTGTTGGAGCCGTGGTGAATTCCGTTGTGATAAGTTGAGTTGTTGGAGCTGTGGTGAATTCCGTTGTAGTAAGTGAAGTTGTTGTAGCCGTGGTGACTTCCATTGTAGGAAATTGAGTTGTTGGACATATGGTGACTGTCCTTTTTGCCATCGTCGTTATTGATCCAAAGGCTGGGGCCCTCAAAGTTGGACATACGATGGCTATAAGGTAAAATGTAAAGGACAGTTGTGTCAATTCTGTTTGTTTTTTTAGTGTTTTTTTAAAATCAATTCGTAAGAGCCTGATGTTGTCTGCAGATTAAGATATGTACTTTGTCTTCACATAAACCTACGCATCAGGTTCTGTAGTTACATTGTACTGATGATATGTCGGAAATCTGTTTGCAAGCGTTTTTATAATGATGAAATGTCGTTTTGATGTCAGAAACGTCCGTTATGACAATGTTTCATTCAACCCAATCAGAAAATGAGCAAAAATATTTTCAGATTGCATCTGTTCTGAAGTTTTGACTGATTGAAGTCCCGTCATACAATAACATCTACTAACATAATTCCACTAGCCAGGGTACATAATTCCGCCAGCCTGAAAAGATACGCCCAAACAGATCTTCAACCCAGCGTCCCCCAGTATAACACAGTCCTGTATATCTAAACTGTTCTTACCTGGGGGTGCTGCACTAAAGATCTCTCAACCCACTGTTTTGTGGCGGATTTATGTAACCCGGTGGATTAATGTTAAGGGAGGTTACACGTGTTCGTTCGGGCTTTATGGTTTTTTTGAAGATTAATGTGCGTCTGCCAATAACAAGAAAGGCTTACAGTACGTACGTTTGCATGTGGGAATACCCGCACTCCAGACACCGTTCACAAGGCAGGTAAGTCTGTTCATGCCGACCAGGCTGTATCCCGGGTTACAAGCAAACGTCACCTGGTCCTCATACCGCCGTCTGCCTGTGGGGCTCAGCGCTCCGTTCAGTGGCACTGTCAGGGCAGGGCATCGTACGTCTGACAATGAAGAATACAAACAATGAGTTTGATGATAATGCATTCCCTCTGACTCATAGCTTGTTTGACAAACATTACCCAAAATTCAATTAGTAGATAATCCATGAGACTAAGTGTTGACATTTTTTAAAGAATAATCGTTTTGACTTTGACAAAGATATATGAAGTATGCTCCATGGACAACCAAAAAAAAAAAAAAATTCTGATTTAATTCTGTTTTCAGGGCATCAAAATTCTGTGTCATTGATTTGTTTAAATTAAGTACTCACCCAAAAGAGATGGAATAGTCCGGGAGACCCCTGTAAAATGAAAAAGCACATAAACTTTGTATGTAAAGAGATTATTTTCAGACGACAATAATCACGCCATGACTGTTATTGTCATTCACATGTATATTGCCCCTGGCCAGTACCCTAACAAGGTTGGCGGTGGGTCTGGACCAGTCAGGCGACGCGATAATCATTTGGTTTGGACCAGTCAGGCCACACGATAATCATTCACAACCATTACATGACCTACTTCCAACCGACCCCGATGGTCTCCAACCCGAGCACAACAAGCTCGACTTTTAGCCGCAGACTACCGACTCCCTCCCGACTGATAAACAACCGATTGTCAACTCTCTGATGTATTGAGGTAGACATAGTCTTTGTCTGACGTATGTGACCGCGCCCTTACACAATCTCTCGTTGCCAGGGGCTATTGGCCTGAGCAGTAGCGTGGTTTAGTCAGGCTACGAGAGATCAATTGGGGTCAGCTTCAACATGGCTTCTACGGTTTTGCTGTGGGTGCGTGCCGGCTGTGTGAAGGTAGAAGGTTGGCACACGACCTGGCAGTTAATGTAGTTAGTGAATAGGAAAGATCCGTCTTTGTGGTGAGTCGTGGATAGGTTGGAAATATGTTGGGAAGAAGGGTTGTGCCAGGGTTGAGAGTCAGATTTCACTCCCAACCACGCCAACCATGACCACTGCTGAAGTACTCGCAACCAGTCCAAAACCATTCAAAACCTCTCATTCACCCCCAACCACTCCCGAATGTGTCGAGTATTCTGCAACATTCAGCTGGCGCCGCCGACCAGTAGCCAACCAACTACAAACCAACCTTTCTCCCCACCTACGGCCAACCATGGTCTGGGGAAAGTTGGTTGTGGTCGGGAGGCCATTGTTGGCTATGTGTGACAGGAGCAGTTACCGAGTCTTTTAACACAGGGTGTAAGACTTGAGAAAGCTTGTAGCTTAGAAAGTCAGCCAAGGGGGCAAATAGTGCTGGTATCAATCAAGGGGGCGCCGTATAAATATACTTGGTACTGCCTGTCACGCGTTAGACGTCACACCCTCGGGCACACCACTCATTTTCTTTGATAGAGTCTCAAAATCTGTGTTTCCACCTTAGAACAGGCTACAGACTACATGAACCATGAGCACCAAGTTTTATACAGCTAGATACATGACGGAATTTAGTAATGTTGGCGAAAAGGTGTTCAGAAGCACATTAGTACTTACCCAAGTTAAAAATAGCCGTCATTAACGCGACCACTATCCGCAGGGAAAACTGCATTGTGTAGTGGAACAACAGACCAGCTTGAAGTTCGTCTTCTCAAGAGAATCCGTCGCACGACGTGAAGATTTAAGTCCTAGCCAACAGGAGGGGCTTTCTCTCCAGACTTCTACTCACACACGGACAGTTTCTTCTTCCGAGGAGGTGAACGGGCAAACCCGCTGTGGGCGCGCCGTTGCTTCGTGATCTCTCAAAATTACCTGGCTAAAATTATCTTTTCGCAAGGTCTTTTTCTAAAGGTCGCGGGTGGGTCGCATACCTTCGTACAGCGTGTGTCGAGAACAACGTTCGTATCTGCAGGGTCATCGTCCTTAATATGTGTGTTGTTTGTGTGTGTGTACATATTTTCTTTTCATTAAATTCAAGTATTTTGACGTTCTAGCGTCACCAACATTAAGGTAATACTTCAATTATACGTGCACGTGATTGACGTTTTTAAAACAATCCACACGCGTCGTGTGAAACTCTAATAACGACTGTCTCTTTTAATCCATTGCGAGCCATTCTTTATTTCCTCCCGGAGAGACCAAAATGTGTACTCTCCAAGCAGAGGAGGGGTTCCGGCTGATTTTTGACGTGTTTTTATGCGTTTTGACGGGCTTTCTACTTTGTCATTATTTTTTCTCTAATAAATGACAAAGTATAGAAAGCCAGACAAAAATTTCTAAAAACACGTCAAAAACCTGCCGGAACCCCTCCTCTGCTTGGAGAGTATCAAATTTGCAATTTGACGCTCGTTTTGGACACTTTCCTCGCCCGGGGTTCTACCTGTTCTGGTCAGGTCGTTGACTCCGGTCCGGCTACCATATTTGGAGCGTGGCCACAGGCAATGGGCGTTGCCTTTAAACTACGATGGCCCACACGGACAAAGTGGATCAATAGATCAGCATGCTAAACACGTTATTGAAAATTACATTCTACAACTTTACCCTCGTTTTTCACACAAAGCTTAACCTAAAACATATTGAGACATACTTCTAAATAATTCAAAATAGTATGCACACCCTGATTCTCGTGTATAAAGCACCTTTTCCTCTTTTCTTGTGATTATCAAATGCCCGTAACACCTACTCTTTGTGGTTATGTTTCTTACGATCTTCATATATGTTGCCCCGACACCGGAAGGGTCATCTGCATACCAGAGTCACGTCCCCTGCAGAGCGTTCCGTAATGAATTACACTACAGAAAAGTATTACCAATAATTAAATATTTATTTGTACGATCGATGTCCATTCCTTGATGCATATTTCAATACCGGTATGTTGAATACAGATCTGGCACACTACGGGTTGTCTTAATATCAAGGCAACCTGACAGCAATGGCTGAAAACACCCGCAATTTACATCCAGCAGGTTAGAATTAAGTTCTTTAATTGTCTCTGCCACATCTTCTCCACTTAACATATATGCTAAGACTACGACATGAAATTCTTCTTCTGAAAACGTCTTGAGGCATCAAAATAATGACTCTGTTAATTGTACAATCAGCTGTATAAAGGCATTGGGAATGTCAGAAGTACATCATTGACATCTGCACCATTCGATAGCAAACACCTCATATTTTGCCTCTTTCCCTTCTCTAAGTTATACTACCAGCACCTTCAGATGTCACTGGGCTTCTCTACACCAAATAAATTACTTATTAGTTTATGTCATACCTTAAATCTAACTAATTCAAATTAAATTAGCACAAGTTGAGCCCCTTACTGTGATAATTAATGAATAACTCCAGTGGTATATTGGACAGGGCTACACTCACTCCAACGAGCTCTCTCTAAACCATTCCTTGGTTTTGCCTCTCCAAACCTACACTTATAAAAGAGAACTAACATCTATATACTAGTAAAAAGCAAGTCATGAAGTCAGTCCAAATCGATGAAGGAAATCTAAGCAATGAACAACTAAGTTGATGACGCCTTATTAGGAATTGCCACTATCAGGAGAAACCACTAGGATTTGGTGTAGGTCAGGTACAGTACGTGATTTGGGATAGGTCAGGTACAGTACGTGATTTGGGATAGGTCAGGTACAGTACGTGATTTGGGATAGGTCAGGTACAGTACGTGATTTGGGATAGGTCAGGTACAGTACGTGATTTGGGATAGGTCAGGTACAGTGCGTGATTTGGGATAGGTCAGGTACAGTACGTCATTTGGGGTAGGTCAGGTATAGTACGTGATTTGGGATAGGTCAGGTACAGTACGTGATTTGGGATAGGTCAGGTACAGTACGTGATTTGGGGTAGGTCAGGTACAGTACGTGATTTGGGATAGGTCAGGTACAGTACGTGATTTGGGGTAGGTCAGGTACAGTACGTGATTTGGGATAGGCCAGGTACAGTACGTGATTTGGGATAGGTCAGGTACAGTACGTGATTTGGGATAGGTCAGGTACAGTACGTGATTTGGGATAGGTCAGGTACAGTACGTGATTTGGGATAGGTCAGGTACAGTTCGTGATTTGGGATAGGTCAGGTACAGTACGTCATTTGGGGTAGGTCAGGTATAGTACGTGATTTGGGATAGGTCAGGTACAGTACGTGATTTGGGATAGGTCAGGTACAGTACGTGATTTGGGGTAGGTCAGGTACAGTACGTGATTTGGGATAGGTCAGGTACAGTACGTGATTTGGGGTAGGTCAGGTACAGTACGTGATTTGGGATAGGCCAGGTACAGTACGTGATTTGGGATAGGTCAGGTACAGTACGTGATTTGGGATAGGTCAGGTACAGTACGTGATTTGGGGTAGGTCAGGTACAGTGCGTGATTTGGGGTAGGTCAGGTAAAGTGCGTGATTTGGGGTAGGTTAGGTACAGTACGTGATTTGGGGTAGGTCAGGTACAGTACGTAATTTGGGATAGGTCAGGTACAGTACGTGATTTGGGGTAGGTCAGGTACAGTGCGTGATTTGGGATAGGTCAGGTACAGTACGTGATTTGGGATAGGTCAGGTACAGTACGTGATTTGGGGTAGGTCAGGTACAGTGCGTGATTTGGGGTAGGTCAGGTACAGTACGTGATTTGGGATAGGTCAGGTACAGTGCGTGATTTGGGATAGGTCAGGTACAGTACGTCATTTGGGGTAGGTCAGGTACAGTACGTGATTTGGGATAGGTCAGGTACAGTACGTGATTTGGGATAGGTCAGGTACAGTACGTGATTTGGGGTAGGTCAGGTATAGACCGTACAGTACGTGATTTGGGTAGGTCAATACGTGATTTGGGGTAGGTCAGGTACAGTACGTGATTTGGGGTAGGTCAGGTACAGTACGTGATTTGGGATAGGTCAGGTACAGTACGTGATTTGGGGTAGGTCAGGTATAGACCGTACAGTACGTGATTTGGGTAGGTCAATACGTGATTTGGGATAGGTCAGGTACAGTACGTGATTTGGGATAGGTCAGGTACAGTACGTGATTTGGGGTAGGTCAGGTATAGACCGTACAGTACGTGATTTGGGTAGGTCAATACGTGATTTGGGGTAGGTCAGGTACAGTACGTGATTTGGGGTAGGTCAGGTACAGTACGTGAACATGTTAGATGAGGTACGGGCTGTCCAACAGGCCAGGGCATTGCCAGCAGCAACACCTCCATCTTCTGTGGAGGATGGTTTGGTCCTGAGGAGGTGCCCCCCCTCCTGGTTAAGAACTACTTCACCCCCCTTCCTGTAAGATTTAACAATGGGTTATTCTTATTTGTTTCCAATGTATTTCAAATGTACTACAGAATATATTATTTCACTGCGAAAACCTTCTTTTCCCTTCTACCATGAAATTAAGTCCCGCATAAAAAGATGAACTGCAGTTCATCAACTGGTTACATAATCAGTAAAATACAACATGCTCTAGTAGTTGAATTCACCCGATGTGCATGCTGCATTGTATATATCATGGCAATGCTGTATTGCACATATTGGGAGACACACATTAAGCCCAGGTTACACATAGCCGAACATGGCCTCCCGACTCTCCCCCGACCATGGTTAGAGTGATTCGGGAGTGATTCGGGAGCTAGGTCGGCTGGCGTTCGGCCGAGTCGGCTGGCGTTTGGCTGAGTCGGCGGGTGTTCGGCTGCGCCAGCCGAATGTTTTGAAAATTTCAAAACATTCGGCTCTGGACGGAGGTTCTGGAATCGGTTGACTGGTGTTCGGCTGGTGTTCGGCACGGTCGGCTAGTATTCGGCTAGTGTTTGGCTGGTGTTCGGGAGTAAGTCAGCAGTAAAATTTAAATCTTAACCACGCTATAACCACTGCTGACTTACACCAAACTAGTTTCCAACCTACCAATAACTCACCCCTAGGCCGTAGATAAATCTCGGCTAACTCATTCCCAACTAAACTAACTACTACCAGAACGTGGGCGAATCAGCCCCGACCTTCACACGACCAAAAACAGAGAAGAAAGCTTAAAGTCTTATTTAAGCTAACCTTGATCCAAATTCGATGTCTTGGTAATGTTAACAACATGGAAGAGTGGATTATTTTGATTAAAACTGAAAATGAACCGTCTTTTGAAAGTCGCTGAATGTGTCAATTTCAATTCGTGAGAGGGTTAGCAACTGGTTGGGAATTAGTCAGGAGAGATTCGGCCAGAGGACGGGATGGTTGGGTGTAGGTTATGAAGCAATCGGGGCTTGGTTGGGGGTAAATGGTGTATGGGATAGGAGATGGTTGGGACATGCTCGGCGCATGTTCGGGGCAGATTCGGCGCAATTGTTCGGGGCAGATTCGGCGCATGCTCGGCGCCAAATATAGGCGTGGCCTAATTCTGGTCAGACTGCTCCCGAACTACCGCCGACCCGAGTCGGCTAGCGTTCGGGAGCCATGTTCGGCTATGTGTAACCTGGGCTTTACACAGACACACATAAGTCTAAATTAGACTATAATATGCTATAGCTAGATTCAATGGACAACCTGAAAGGTACATCAATGGGCTACTCAGTCAGTGTTATATACATGATCTAGTAGTGGAACGCACCCGATGAACACCCCGAATATGCCCAGCTTGAGGTACGCTGTACGCTCCTTTGGGTCGGCCATGTTGTTCAGTGCTGTCGGGATGTCATCCCCGAAGATGTTGTTACCTGGGGGATAGATAACCTGGTTAGATCACGCTCTTCTCCTTCCTTTCCTTCTTAGTTAAAGGTACTGTAAATGCAGAAATGTTCGCGGTTTTCACGGCGACCGTTTTACGGCAAACTTAAAGCCACCCCGAACATTTGTGTCCAATACTGTAGCAGTGTGTGACTATAGCGCTGCCATGAACTAAATACCATCGCAAACACTCCACTTTCGCCTTAACGCGAAATAAAAAAAAAAACTTATATGCATTTACAGTAGTCCTATAAGAGGCCGTAAGTGCGGTGGGTTGTTATCCACTGTGTCCAGGCCACGGTATTGGAAGTGATCATACTTCTGTCAGGGTTTCCATGGTGATGGTTAAAAAATCTGCTGTGGAGGTGAGTTTGAACTTGAAGTCTATCTCTGTGATCATAATTCTGTACTGTCTGTGCTACCAGGGTTTCCATGGTGATGGTTTCTGCTGTGGAGGTGAGTTTGAACTTGAAGTCTACCTCTATGACCCCACTTCTGTCAGTGCTACAAGGGTTTCCATGGTGACGGTTTCTGTTGTGGAGGTGAGTTTGAACTTGAAGTCTACCTCTGTGATCATACTTCTGTTAGTGCTACCAGGGTTTCCATGGTGATGCTTTCTGCTGTGGAGGTAAGTTTGAACTTGAAGTCTATCTCTGTGATCATACTTCTGTCAGTGCTACCAGGGTTTCCATGGTGATGGTTAAAAAATCTGCTGTGGAGGTGAGTTTGAACTTGAAGTCTACCTCTGTGATCATACTTCTGTCTGTGCTACCAGGGTTTCCATGGTGATGGTTTCTGCTGTTGAGGTGAGTTTGAACTTGAAGTCTACCTCTATGATCCCACTTCTGTCAGTGCTACCAGGGTTTCCATTGTGACGGTTTCCGTCGTGGAGGTGAGTTTCAACTTGAAGTCTACCTTAGTCTGTGATCATACTTCTGCCAGTATCAGGGTTTCCATGGTGATGGCTTCTGCTATACATGCGGAGGTAAGTTCAATGTCTAACTCCGTGCCTGGAGATACTGGTTACTTTAATTGATTTGTCTTCAAATTTACCACCGTGACAACAAGTTGGCCTGAGTACCAAGTAGCTGCATTGCGAATTTTTGGCCTGACACACACTCTGATTGGGCTGAGGTTTTCGGAGTTTGGGCTGCTCAAGTGGAGTTTCCTACTAGAAAACGCTACTTGAATTGGGTGGCCTAGGGTTCTCCTCGCACAATCCTGAGTGGACTCCAAATCGTGTAAAAAATGCGTAAATTGTCTTATTTGTCCCTGTGCAGATGTGGATGAGTGTGTGCAGCTGGACAACAATGCCGACTGCCCACAGCTGTGCATCAACACCCCTGGCAGCTTCCACTGTGGCTGCAGGGAGGGCTACAGCATGATACCAGGGACTGATGACTGTGAAGGTTGGTGTCTATTTTTCCTTGGTTACATGGCCTAATTTCAAGATGTGCCAGAATGTCATAAAGAGTGATTGAGAGAGAGAGAGAGAAAGAGAGAGAGAGAGAGAGAGAGAGAGAGGGGAGGGAGGGAGAGATAGAGAGGAAGAGAGAGAGAGGGGGAGGGAGAGAAAGAGATAGAGAGAGAGAGAGAGAGAGAGAGAGGGAGAGACAGATAGAGAGAGGGAGGGAGAGGGAGAGAGAGAGAAATAGAGGGAGAGAGAGGGAGGGTGAGAGGGAGAGGGAGAGGAGAGAGGGAGAGAGAGGGGGAGAGAGAGAGGGAGAGAGGGAGAGAGAGAGAGGCAGATAGAGAGAGAGGGAGAGGGAGAGAGAGAGGGGGAGAGAGAGAGAGAGAGAGAGAGAGAGAGAGATGCTTAGGACAGGTTTATTTGAACAATGAAAAATCGTACCCTAAACACACTGTCACACTTTGTCCGAGATGAAGATATTTCAGTACAGTTTTGTTTGTATGTTGTACATCTTATCTGCATATACAAATAACACCGATTTCTATCATTTTTAAGCTTATAACAGAAAGGGGCTATTACTTTCTATAATAAATGAATGAATGTAGGCCTGTTGCAGACTATGACCAACTTTACTATAACCTGTCATAACATTTCTTTAAACATCTCAGTTGATGATAGGACGTATCTTGAAAGTTTTCAACTTTGTTGTTTTTCAGACATTGACGAGTGTGAGCAGGGTACAGCCGGCTGTGACCAGTTTTGTGACAACACAGAAGGCTCGTACCTGTGCACCTGCAAACCTGGATATCAGCTGCACATCGACAACAAGCACTGTGTAGGTGAGCACCTGCCGTACAGGAATAGTTTTAATCTTGATTTTTTCCCCTTGTTACTGTCAGTTGCTAATCATCAGCAGAGAAGTTGTCAGCAAAAATAAATAGATTGGAAACTGCAACTGTACAGGTTCTTTAGAAAATAACTTCTCTTAGACTAGATAATGATTAAAATAAAGATACTACTAATTAATAACTGTAAATATAGTTTGTGAAAAATTTGCTTTTGGAGAAGCAGTTGTGTCATATTTGCATATTTCTCAGGTAGAGTACTGTTGCGCTATACATGCAACATCCTGTGATAGAGTGAGAAGCAAAAAGACAGCTGATTGTGCAAACTATATGGCATTGATTATCTTGAGTCAAATGCTCAATAACAAATCCAAGAACATGATGAAAGATTAATGAACACCTTCAACCTCATCTACTAGTATTCTACAAAAACTGAAGAGAAAAATCGTGTTGGGAAAAAGTCACATAGGTGTAAGAAAGACCTTGTTTCCCTTCTCAGTAATCCATCCTATTACTGAGTGAATAAAATGTAGTACAAGTCTTGCTAATAAATCAATAATTGCATTCTTATTCCTATAGATGTGAACGAGTGTTTGATCAACAATGGCGGCTGCTCCCATGACTGTGAGAACAGTAAAGGGTCGTTCAGCTGCGAGTGTGGCCCGCAGCAGGCACTGGCAGCCGACAAAAAGACATGTCTCAGTAAGTCACACTGTTTATCACCTTTACCTACACACGATTTGGAAAGTACCAGTTTTACATGATTGTTATCGACTATACATGTAACTGTGTTGTGGGATGTCCCTGTGGTGTAGTGGTCTGCACCTCTGCTACTCTGCCACATCTGGTTCAAATTACTTGGATCAAATTACAAGCCCCAGGTAGGACACCTCTGAAAGAGGCGCATTGAGTCATACCAAAGACTTTATAAAAATGGTACATACTTATGAAACAGTATGGAAGTTAAACACACTTCACTGCCAGTGGACTAGCCCCCTGCTGCAGTGATTGCACCACAATGTGGCCCCAGGGCTATGAAATGGAGATGGGAACCGCCCTATACATCATTTATGGTGTGGGAGGATTTTAACTAATAACTGTGTTACTGGACTTTACTTTTAAAAGGAGATTTGAGTTCCTTTCAATACATGAAATATATCTCAGACCCTACATGTGTATTTGAAAATCGGAAGCCTATCTTCAGTAAAACTTTGATGTGTTTGATGGTAGTCTTGCCACAAAATTTATCAAACAAGCCTGCAAATATCTAGTTTACTGAATGTAAGATTTCATTGATTGTTTTTTCTTGCACTCAATCAGACATCACGACCTGCCAGGTGCAGAATGGCGGCTGTGACCAGCTGTGCAGCCAATCATTTGATGGATCAGCTGTGGAATGTGCCTGTCGTGATGGCTACCACCTGGCGGACAATGGATGGCAATGTTTAGGTACATTCAGTTAAGCTGATGACCTTTTTACCAAATATTTTTGATACAGTAAAACCTGTACAAGTGACCAACTCAGCCTGAGTTAAAGACCACCTGGCCAATGTGACCACTTTTTGGTGGTCCCTTAGATAATTCTTCCTATCAACTCAAGCATTATGAATCCTGTCTATAGTGACCGCCTGTCCACCAGATTTTATCAGCCCCCTCAGTGGTCTTCTTAGACAGTTTTCACTATATGTCAAATCATTGTAACCAATATTCCATCTTTTATTCTCAGTATAAGATTTGTTTTGGCTGTCGACAGTGATCTCTTGTTGCCATGATCTCATTCTTTCCTTAAAGGAAACCCAAGCAATATTTAGGCCCAAAAATCGGATTTTGAAAGTTTTATTTTGTGATGTCTATACATTATAACACTATCACAATAGCGACGTCCATGATGCAAAAACAGCATCGTTGTGATGTGAGAACTCACTGAAAATCGTCGCCGGGGTTTTTGTCGGCTCGTGAAACTTAGGGGATCATCATAAGGCATAAAATGCTCAAAGTATGAAGTTAGTTATTACAGAAATATGCTAAGCAGTGTTAGTAAATGTCACTAGCAAAAAATTTCAGCATTTTTTTATTTCCATTTTTTTCCCTAATATTGCTTTGGTTGCCTTTAAATCAGAATCAGTCCTAAACCTTTGATACAAAATTGTCCTGCTCACATGGTCATCGATAACAAAAATCCAGCCAGTCTACAAAATGTAGTAGACAGTTCAGCCCATAGAAAATGTGGCCCCTGTCAAGCATTTTGCCATCTACACGTATGTATTTCAAGAAATGATTCATCATATTTCCTTCAGATGATGATGAGTGTGATGATGTGAATGGCGGCTGTCATCAGCTGTGTGTGAACACACCCGGGAGCTACCACTGTGACTGCAGGGAGGGGTACTTTAGGACAAATGCCACTAGATTCAGATGTGAAGGTAAGGGCCATTCTTAAACATAAAAAAATGGGTAACTGTCAAGAGCAGGAAAAAATACAGAGAATTCTTCCCTTAGACTAAAGGTAGCCAAGTTAAATGTGTGTAAAGAGCACTAATGATCTGTACATGTGGAAGGCTACCAATCAGAATGTAGAGTTCAAAAACCATACTATTAACCAATCAGCACTACAGACAGAATGCCTACTAGCAATTGATAGCCAATCAGCACAAAGGATAGATTAATTTGAAGAGATGGAGGCTGGTGATTGGTGGAGAATACCTAACAATCCAAGTCTATCAACCAATCAGCACCAAGGACAGAGACCATGCTGCTAACCATTGTCTAAATGTCTGTTTTTTCTTTATCAGCAAGTTGTGAACCCAGATGTAATAACAACGGACTCTGCATCGCGCCAAACCAGTGCCTGTGCCCACCTGGCTATCCTGGCCCACAATGCACACGTGAGTAGTGACAAGATACATGTAGTGTTATCCCCTGATTCTCCCATTAACAGTTTTGCTGGTGTTTTGAAGTACAGCATTTCTTCTTCTTCTACCTGGTCACGTATGTCCATCTGCCTAGAAATCCACAATTACTGACATGTATCGCGTCAAATCAGACTGTAAAGTTTTGGACCATCGCACATCGGGGCATGCCCCTACTCTTTTTTGAAAGGTGTCGTGGGTTCTTAAACGTGCGTGGGGTGTGGCTCTCCCCAAACACGGGACCTCCATCTAACGTCCTATCCGAGAGACTTTCCTAACCAAAGCTAGGTACTCATTTACACCTGAGTGAAGTGAAGAAATTTGTTTTAAGTGCCTTCCCCAAGGGCACAACGCTTGAGCGGAAGTCCACACATGTCTGGGGGCAAGCTGGGATCGAACTCGGGTCCCTTTGTTTGACAGCCTAATGTTCTAGCCATTACGCCACACGATGCATTTACTAAGCATATTGCTTGAGACATTATGAAAATAAAAGCACTAAAAGGTCCTTGCAACTTTCTTGCATACATTAGAAACCTGACATCCACCCTAATCTTGTATATTTCAGCCATGTGTTCCCCCCAGTGTACACATGGAGGCACCTGCCTCAGGTGGAACAGGTGCACCTGTCCAGCTGGATATACCGGCAGGGGTTGTCAGCAAGGTAGGCAGTCGTTATTCTATTAAACCTGTCCCTCAAAGAAACTACGCCAATAAAGGCGGCTTTATAATTGGCTTCATTACCAGTATGGTCCTGGAACAAGTAGCCTATCTTTCAGGCACAGATATGCTAAGGTTTTCACAAATTCAAGTCTCAAGAACTTGAAACAGAAAGACCTTACAGGGGGTTAAGCATTAGCAGTATCACATTCTTAACTGCACTGACAGTATCAAATTCAAACTGCCTGAAGAATCCTCCTTTCTGTTGTGAGATGTATAATCATGTACATGTATCTTCTCAGCCATGTGTGACCTGCCATGTCTAAACGGAGGCAGATGTATCGGGCCCAACAAGTGTCAGTGTGATTCTGGCTATGAAGGTGACAACTGTGAGAATCGTAAGTCGGAAACCATCTTAAACATTTTAGCTATATTGTTAACTTGCAATGTGGGAAATGGCAAAGACTATTATTGCATGTGTCAAACAGTTTTATGATTTAGCACGTAAAAAAAAAGTTTTCTCATGAATTTCCTACATTTTGGTATCAAATATGTACCTGCTTGTCTGACATAAGAACTTCTAACTATTTGAAAGGAGAACCATGGCACTTTGACACTTAACATGTACATATGATATTGGCTTTGTATGAAACTGTTGTTGTTCCCCAGCCACCTGCACACCTGCATGTGAGAATGGCGGCAGGTGTAACGAGATTAATGTGTGCATCTGCCCACCTGGATACCGTGGACTCAGGTGTCAAATAGGTGAGCGCCAGTGATGTTTATCAGCATTTCTGCAACAGTAATGTACTGATTGCTATGGATACCAAATGCCTCAAAACATTTGAGGGGTATTTTTTACTTTTATGTAGCATAACATTTTTCCTTCTCTAAACATGTAACAGTGTGGTTCAAGCGCCTCCAACTGACCAGTCTAACTGGTCTAGACCTTTTAACCTATAGTGGTTAAGGTATGCGGCTTGTGAGCTGGCTGCCCGTTTTTGGTGCGGGTTCGAATCCCGGGGGCCAGGAGACTGTTCTACTCGCTTCTTTGTTTCACAGGTACCCACACCGACCCTGTGAGCCTGGCAAAGTGTGCCGCACGGGGATATCAAGCGCGGAGATTTGAGGACGAATCTTAAAAAGAAAAGGGGGAGTAGTGTAACAGTGTCTCCCGGGTTCAAGCGCCTCCAACTGACCAGTCTAACTGGTCTAGACCATTCAGCCTAGTGGTTAAGGTGTTTGGCCTGTGATCTGGCTGCCCAGTTTTGGCGCGGGTTCAAATGCCGGGGGCCAGGAGACTAATATTCTACTCACTTCTTTGTTTCAAAGATACGTGTGTTACAGTCAAATGTTTATTACACTCCGTGAAATTCTAAAACTTTTTGATTCTAATGATTGTACACTCATTGACACCAAAAGTCCATCATTATAGGATAAATTTTGGACTATGAAGTATGATGTAATTTTGTTACCCTAACTTTCTATGATTTACAGCACCTGCTATCTGCAAGCCTGCCTGTAGACATGGCACCTGTGTGGGTCCAAACAAGTGCAAGTGTAAGGAGGGGTATGGAGGCAGTAAATGTGAAAAAGGTAAGTACAGACTTTTTATCATGAAGTATAGCTTTTAATTGCTTTTATGATTATTTTTCCATTTTGCATCTTCTTTTTGCTTGTTTGGAAAATGGCATTCTCATGAATGTTGGCAATAGCTTCTTGCTCCAAGGCTAAATCATTTAACAAACTACTGTAAATGCATTTAAGTTCGCGTGGTTTTAATTTCCTGCTAAAGCAAAAATGGAGTGTTTGCGGTGGTTTTAAGTTTGCGGCAGCGCTATAGTCACATACTGCTACAGTATTGGACAAAATTGTTTGCGGTGGTTTTACGATTTCTGCATTTACAGTATCATTTATGCATAGTTTGAAAACAAGTGGTTAGGCTGATATAAAGCACAAATGTCAACTCTTGAGTTCATTTCTTTTGATGTTTTCTTCCTCTCTGAACAAACACATCCTAATAGAAAATATGCAAAGAGTTGTTAGATTTTAGAGTAAGGTTTTTGAGTCTCCAAATTACATCTGTATGATTATGAAGCTAACAGTTTGTGTTATCCAAATTGTTCCAGCTATTGTGAAAGAGTGCAAACCCCCCTGCCAACATGGTGGAACCTGCCTGCCCTTCAACAAGTGTAAATGTGTGGAGGGCACATCTGGGGTCAGGTGTCAGAAAAGGTACTTTTCACAATTCTTATAGCCAGATATCTCATCTATCAGTTTTTACATCAGTTTTTATATCATACAGTCTTTTATATCATACAGTCTTTACTTGTGAAGGACAAGGAAAATATCCAGACAATGATGATGTACAAAATGACTGATAAACTGGTGGACATGCCAACTAATAAGTATCTACATGTAATATCAGCTCAGAAAAGGACAAGAAATAGTCATGCCTTCAAGTATCAGACTTATCGACCTAGGATTGATGTTCAAAAATTTGTATTTTCCACGAACGGTCGTAGAATGGAACTCGTTGCCACCAAGTACTGTAGAAGCATCCTCATTAGACAGCTTTAAACAATGCATGCAGTTAGATATGCGAAGGTTAGACGTGACAGGTAGTTCGGTGTAATATAACCAGCTGCTGCTGCGCCGTGTGCCTGGGAAGCTGGTGTGTTTATGCCGAAAGGCGGTTCTACTGGCTATATAGATACAGATGAGGATAATACAAATACTTCCACATTGAGTGACACACTCTATGAATAGGCAGCTTGTTAGGACCAGTAATTAGCAACCCTGTGTCTGTATCAGAGGGCTAAAAGAGTAGACCCCCAGTCGGTTAACACACACCCAACTGGCTTTCTAATGGAAAGGATTGAAGTCCACAATAGGGATGTTGAAAGACATAGCTTTAAAGAATATAGTTGCAGTCATATGTGCAAAAGTAAGTGTAATATAGCCGGCTGCTGCCGCGCCGCGTGCCTGCAAGGCAAGGCTGGTGTGTTACGCCGAAGGGCGGTTATACTGGCTATACAGATACAGATAGTCCAATGCTCATTGTGCACTTAACCTGAACATACTTTTGTATAGTATTATTTGTTCTCCTTGTGAATGACTAGTGAATACTTTGCTCCATATTATCTGATAACAGTCTCTAGAATACATGTAAGTCTTACTGAATGACAATACCGATCCTTTTTGCCATGTATTATATGTGCATCACCATTTAGAATAAGGTTAAAAGGCAAGGCTTTATTCCACAGGCACTGTCCCCTGAAGACCTTCAGGACCACCACCACCAGGGGCATCCGTAGGCCCTTCAAGGAGAAGTACCTGACACCGTGTGGACCACTGGGCAGTAGAACATGTACTGTGTACAGGTACGCACTCAATAGGATTAGAAGTTTGGTGTTCAACAATTGTATGGTACTTCCAAATCACAAGACTGGGGGTTCAAATCTAGGTATATCTGTCTATGTTTGAAACTTTCTTGCCACTAGTTGGAGTTGTAACCCTTTAGGTGGATATTGTAAGTCTTTACAGTAGGAGAGCCACATTTAAAGCACTGATTAGAACGTACCATATTTGTATTAAAAGGAGGCATTGATGCAAGACAGTACCCAAGCCTACTCCTTCCCAATGCGGCTTGTACTGTGCTTAGCTTACAAAACTGGACTGTTATGTTACATGATAGTGTTTTACCAGTTACAAAATGTAGATATGCTATGTGATTCAGGTTCCATGTAATGGCAACTCTAAAACATATCTTTGTTTTTATTCTCTATTTCTCTATGCTATCAACAATGTCACTCAGCCAACAAGCTACATGACGTATGTACTTAGAGGCATGATTCTTTGACCATCTCTTAAAAAAGAAAATTGACTAAAAATTTAATTTTCTTCCACCTTCCAGAATCAACCAGAAGAGAGTGTACATCCTGGCGTACAAGGTGGACTACAAGATCCAGTGCTGAGGTCATCAGCGAGGCCAGTTATCTACTTCCTTACATCTTGTTTGAAATTCTTAAAATGCCTTTTTGTACATGAAGGCTAAAAATAGAGAGACGGTAACAAATCAGGCAGGCAGTTTTATATCTATTCAATGTCTAATGTTGATTGCATTGTTTGTGTTGTCAGCAACCTATCATGCACGAGTTGGTAGATTTTTAAAGTCTTTTAACATGGCCATGAATACACTCAGATGTTTCAGCGGTTGGGTTTTGCCCACAAAGATGTGCTGATTGAGTTTTAAATTGTCGCATGCCCTTGTTGCTATTGATTGACCAGTAACATCGTCCATTGGAAAAAGACATTTAACAGCATGGTTAATCACAATGTAATGGTTTCATTCTGTCCAAGTTGTAGTGTACATTTGTAGTCACATGTATCTGCATTACTTTTAATGTTAATACAACTGTCTTTCTGCCTTGCAAAACTGTATTTTAAGAAGACAGTTTGTAATAAATGATTCTATTGGACATCAGCTTGCTTGTTTTTTCTTTGTTCTTGGTAACTGATTGGCTGTCCACGAATAGATTATGACATTGTAATACTGCTGCATCAGTTGTGCTAATGATGTGTCAGCTGCAGTGTCTTGCCATTGTTTTTGATTGGTCAAACAGCACTGTCCTTGGTGCTGATTGGTCCTCCATTGTGAGATTCTGCAAATCCCGTTGTTCTTAGTGCTGATTGGATATCATCTCAATGCCCTTGGTGCTGATTGGCTATCATCGCAGTGAATCAGTTCATCTCAGACAACTCTTATCCTTGTCTTTTGAAATAAATCGTCATACACTGCATCATATTTTCATGTTGTCTGCAAATCTAATTGTTATCTCCATGAAAAATGTAATTGTTATCTCTGAATTCAAGGTCGATTTTGGGCCCCCTGACCTTGGTAATACAGCAGAACTTTCATTTTTGTATCTTTTGACCTGGACATGCTATGGTCTTGATTTTTTGGTGGCAGATAGCTTGTCTTGATTAGAAGTTTGTTCTTTGGTCTCGTTTAGCCAACAGGACTGAAGGTCAAGTACGTAACATTCCCTTCAGGTCTGTTGTTGCCCAGACGGCACCTGAGTCGAGGAGGCGAGACCTGTCACCGTCCAACAGATGGGACAGACAGACAACCAGGTTCCCCTCAACAAACAAAATGTCAGGCAAACTTCAGTTAGAGAGTGCTCCACACTCTATTCACGTGAAGCATTTTAACCAGAGGAGGTGTTACATCCCATAGAAGAGTTTTTCCTTGCCACATGAGGAGGAAAATGATATATAATTTATTCTTAGATGACTTACAGAGCAAATGAGTGTTATGTAAACTTTTTTGCCTATTTTGGTTGTATGGTATCAAACATAGGCTTACTCTTGAGGCTGACATAACAAAATATGTGATATTCAGCACTCGGGATACAATAAAGAGTTTTGTACGATTATTTTCAAAGATGAGTTAGCCTCAATATCTCAGACTTTCAGACTGAAAAATGTTTTTGAGTAAAAATCAAACATAAAAATCATACTGATCAACTCAATCTGTTCATATGAAAGAAATGTTTTGTATTCAGAATGGATAGACTTTTTGGTGTGTAAGGAATTAGTATTACCCTCAAAATTGTTTCAAAGATTTTGCTGTTGAGGGGAGGGTTACAAGAGATGCCCCCACACCATTTGTAGCCACCTGGAATTCGAAAACTTAAAAAAAGTCTTGTGAGTAAAATAAAACTGCTTGTCCACCTCAGCTGCAGGTTACACAATTTATGCTCAACTTCTCAACTATGCGATGGTTTGATTTTCAACTGTAGCTTTTCCATTGTACAGTCTGAGGCTCTTGTTTTATCTTTGCAGACTGTCAGATTTCCGTACCTTTGTTCTCTCATGCTTTATATACATTTGGATGCCTGGCTCTTGTCTCCAATCTTTTGTAGACTGTTGGATGCTCCATGGTGCAAATGATCCTTTCATCTTTTGTAGACTGTTGAATGTCCCATCTTTTGTAGACTGTTGGATGTTCTATGGTGAAAAGGGTTTTGATCTGTTATCTTTGTTGACCGTTGCATTCTCCATCCTTAGTTGACCGTTGCATTCTCCATCCTTTGTTCACTGTAGCATTCTCCATCCTTTGTTGACCGTTGCATTCTCCATCCTTTGTTGACCGTTGCATTCTCCATCATTTGTTGACCGTTGCATTCTCCATCATTTGTTGACCATTGGGTTCTCCATCCTTTGTTGACCGTTGCATTCTCCATTCTTTTTGACCATTGCATTCTCCTTCCTTTGTTGACCATTGCATTCTCCATCCTTTGTTGACCGTTGCATTCTCCATCCTTTGTTGACCGTTGCATTCTCCATCATTTGTTGACCATTGGGTTCTCCATCCTTTGTTGACCGTTGCATTCTCCATTCTTTTTGACCATTGCATTCTCCATCCTTTGTTGACCATTGCATTTCCCATCCTTTGTTGACCGTTGCATTTTTAATCCTTTGTTGACCATTGCGTTCTCCATCCTTTATTGACCATTTCATTCTCCATCCTTTGTTTACCGTTGCATTCTCCATCCTTTGTTGACCATTGCATTCTCCATCCTTTGTTGACCATTGCATTATCCTTCCTTTGTTGACCATTGCATTCTCCATCCTTTATTGACCATTGAATTCTCCATCCTTTGTTGACAGTTGAATTCTCCATCATTTGTTGACCGTTGCAATGGTTGCATTATCCTTCCTTTGTTGACCGTTGCATTCTCCAATCTTTGTTGACCGTTGCATTCTCCATCCTTTGTTGACCGTTGCATTCTCCATCCTTTGTTGACCATTTTGTTCTCCATCCTTTATTGACCGTTGCATTCTCCATACTCTGTTGACCGTTGCATTCTCCATCCTTTGTTGACCATTTTGTTCTCCATCCTTTGTTGACCATTGCATTCTCTATCCTTTGTTGACAGTTGCATTCTCCAACCTTTGTTGACCATTGCATTCTCCATCCTTTGTTGACCATTGCATTCTCCATCCTTTGTTGACCATTTTGTTCTCCATCCTTTGTTGACCATTGCATTCTCTATCCTTTGTTGACAGTTGCATTCTCCAACCTTTGTTGACCATTGCATTCTCCATCCTTTATTGCCCGTTGCATTCTCCATCCTTTGTTGACCATTTTGTTCTCCATCCTTTGTTGACCATTGCATTCTCTATCCTTTGTTGACCGTTGCATTCTCCAACCTTTGTTGACCATAGCATTCTCCATCCTTTGTTGCCCGTTACATTCTCCATCCTTTGTTGACCATTGCATTCTCAATCCTTTGTTAACCGTTGCATTCTCCATCCTTTGTTAACCGTTGCATTCTCCATCCTTTGTTGACCATTGTGTTCTCCATCCTTTGTTGACCGTTGCATTCTCCATCCTTTGTTGACCATTGTCTTCTCCATCCTTTGTTGACCGTTACATTCTCCATCCTTTGTTGACCATTGTATTCTCCATCCTTTGTTGACCTTTGCATTCTCTATCATTTGTTAACCATTGTGTTCTCCATCCTTTGTTGACCGTTACATTCACCATCCTTTGTTAACCATTGTATTCTCCATCCTTTGTTGACCTTTGCATTCTCTATCATTTGTTGACCGTTGCATTCTCCATCCTTTGTTAACCATTGTGTTCTCCATCCTTTGTTGACCATTGAATTTATCTTTTGTTGACCTTTGCATTCTCTATCATTTGTTGACCGTTGCATTCTCCATCCTTTGTTGACCATTGCATTCTCCATCCTTTGTTGACCATTGCATTCTCCATCCTTTGTTAACCATTGTGTTCTCCATCCTTTGTTGACCGTTGCATTCTCCATCCTTTGTTAACCATTGTGTTCTCCATCCTTTGTTCACCGTTACATTCTCCATCCTTTGTTGACCATTGCATTCTCCATCCTTTGTTGACCATAGGGTTCTCCATCCTTTCTTGACCATTGCATTCTCCATCCTTTGTTGACCGTTGCATTCTCCATCCTTTGTTGACCTTTGCATTCTCCATCCTTTGTTTACCATTGTGTTCTCCATCCTTTGTTGACCGTTACATTCTCCATCCTTTGTTGACCATTGTATTCTCCATCCTTTGTTGACCTTTGCATTCTCTATCATTTGTTGACCGTTGCATTCTCCATCCTTTGTTGACCATTGCATTCTCCATCCTTTGTTAACCATTGTGTTCTCCATCCTTTGTTAACCATTGTGTTCTCCATCCTTTGTTGACCTTTGCATTCTCCATCCTTTGTTAACCATTGTGTTCTCCATCCTTTGTTAACCATTGTATTCTCCATCCTTTGTTAACCATTGTGTTCTCCATCCTTTGTTGACCGTTACATTCTCCATCCTTTGTTGACCATTGTATTCTCCATCCTTTGTTGACCTTTGCATTCTCTATCATTTGTTGACCGTTGCATTCTCCATCCTTTGTTAACCATTGTGTTCTCCATCCTTTGTTGACCATTGTATTCTCCATCCTTTGTTGACCTTTGCATTCTCTATCATTTGTTGACCGTTGCATTCTCCATCCTTTGTTGACCATTGCATTCTCCATCCTTTGTTAACCATTGTGTTCTCCATCCTTTGTTGACCGTTGCATTCTCCATCCTTTGTTAACCATTGTGTTCTCCATTCTTTGTTCACCGTTACATTCTCCATTCTTTGTTGACCATTGCATTCTCCATCCTTTGTTGACCATTGCATTCTCCATCCTTTGTTGACCATCGGGTTCTCTATCCTTTCTTGACCATTGCATTCTCCATCCTTTGTTGACCGTTGCATTCTCCATGCTTTGTTGACCTTTGCATTCTCCATCTTTTGTTAACCATTGTGTTCTCCATCCTTTGTTGACCGTTACATTCTCCATCCTTTGTTGACCATTGTATTCTCCATCCTTTGTTGACCTTTGCATTCTCTATCATTTGCTGACCGTTGCATTGTCCATCCTTTGTTGACCATTGCATTCTCCATCCTTTGTTGACCATAGCATTCTCCATCCTTTGTTAACCATTGTGTTCTCCATCCTTTGTTGACCGTTGCATTCTCCATCCTTTGTTAACCATTGTGTTCTCCATCCTTTGTTCACCGTTACATTCTCCATCCTTTGTTGACCGTTGCATTCTCCATCCTTTGTTGACCATTGCATTCTCCATCCTTTGTTAACCATTGTGTTCTCCATCCTTTGTTAACCATTGTGTTCTCCATCCTTTGTTGACCTTTGCATTCTCCATCCTTTGTTAACCATTGTGTTCTCCATCCTTTGTTGACCTTTGCATTCTCCATCCTTTGTTGACCATTGCGTTCTCAATTCTTTCTTGACCATTGTATTCTCCATCCTTTGTTGACCTTTGCATTCTCCATCCTTTGTTGACCATTGCGTTCTCCATTCTTTCTTGACCATTGGGTTCTCCATCCTTTGTTGACCATTGCATTCTCCATCCTTTGATGACCATTGCATTTTCCATCCTTTATAGTTGGATGTTCCATGGTGGAAATCATCATTCTTGTTCTCAACATTTGGAGACTGTTGAATGTTCCATCCTTTGTAAATTGTTAGATTTTTCATCCTCCATAAAATTTGGAAGATCCAACCGTCTACAAATGATGGAAAATCCAACAGTCTAAAATTTTTCATCCTTTGTAGACAGTTGGATCTTCCATCCTCTGTAGACTTTCCATGGCTCTTGTTCTCACAGCCTTTGTATACGTATGTTCCATGGTGAAAAGACATATTTAGAACCATTTAGTACACAGCACACAAGCTATCACATTACAAACAGATATCGACAGTCTATATCATTCTGTTTGTAATGTGGTAGCCTGTGTGCTGTGTCTAGCTTCAGACAGGGACATGGCGTTGACATTTTTCCATGGCTGGCTGGTGGTTGCTGAGCGCAAGAAACACATTAGGGGACCCAGTTTGGTTCGCTGTGGAACACCACAGGAAAGCATCTCCTACGACTCCCTGGTACTTCACCCATTGTCAGTTAGATAGGACGGCGCATATCAAGGAAATCATAGACCGCCTGATGCCTAGGTGTAGCAGTTATGTAGCTGCAGTGAGATGGTGTACAGGATCAAAGGCACATGTCAAGTCAGTAAGGACGTTAGTATTGCAGAAGCCTGGTTTGTTAGTTGAACTTGCCAAGTGATGAATCAGGCTAGTAAGACAATATGTGGCGTATCTGCCTTTGAGTCCCTACTGACCAGGGTCTATGGAAGGAAGTATGTCTCTTGAGCACCATTCATTGTCAAATCCCTTACAAACCTTGACAAAAATGGGCGTCACTTAATATCAGGCATGCCTTTTCAAGGCGTGTTGGTTTTTCCTATGGGACAGGTACAACGTCCGCCTTGTTCCACACTGAAGGGACGGTTCCTTTTATGGAGAGATGAATTGAAGATGTTGCTGACTGCGTACTGACCTTGATGGCAAATTCTGATACTAGCTGTGCAGAAATACCATCAACCATAGATGCCTAAATGCCCAGTTTTACTCTGTGGATCCAATAATACATGTCCAACAATGAGACTTCAGGGGGGAGGTTCAAGAGCAGGCAAGAATGGTGGTAAGTCCCGGGCAAGGTCCCCAGACATTCGTTCCCACGTGCGACAGGAATGTCCGCGCAAAGATTGTCGACGCCGGTATTGGTCGGGTCGCTCGACTTCTTCATCGAGTTCCAGTCGCACCGGGACGCCAAAGCTGTCCTCGTCCGATGACGCGCCACTTTGGTACCGTACCGGGCCTTGCAAGGACAGCGTGCACGCCAAGTCCAGACGTCATCGGTGGCAGTACAGCTTGGATGACATGGACTCTTCATCCTCCCCCCGCCGGACCCGCAGGTGTAAAAACTATTAACGATTCTGTGTCTTGTCGCATTAAAGTACCTTGGCCTCATCATCATGTCCATTTTCCTGGTAAGGGAAAAAGGGGCGATGATTGCGTAACATTTGATCACAGTTAATTGGGAAGTTAGCCTTGCAAGATGGACTGTGGTCCCACCTGTCCATCTTCCGGTCGTCGACAACTACACAACTAGCAAAGCCAAATCCTATCACCATGTTCTCCCCTGCTGTTGTCTCTATTGCTGGTAATGATACTTCAATATGTAAGAGTTTTCTATGTATGTGTTGTGTGTATGCCTTGTTATAAGCACCATCAATCGCGGTGGTTGCTTGCACTGCTTGGCCATCCTTTACCTTCTTGCCTTGTACCTCATGAACTTTCTGTAACGTAGCTTGGTTGTCAGCTAAAGATTCCTGCATTTCAGCCACTACCACATCTGACAGTTTGATGGTTTTAATTCTTTTGCAGTCTACCTTTGCTCTGAGTGGTACATATAGTTTCAGTGGCATTGAGCAACATTGCAGCCCCAGCAGTAATATCCACTGGCAGTTTTCTAGTACAAGTGACATTTGCACCGCTATGCTCGGTGGTATGCCTCCATGTCTTTCTGCCTCTTGATAGAACTTGTATCTTCCTGTGTGGTACCCACAAGTCGTACAGGATAGTACATTGTACTTCTTTGTACCCGTTACCAAATTTTTGCTAGACTGTAGGGACATTGTAACAGGGTGTGGTGCACTGTGGGTGTTCTGTAGACTGTTCTTTGATAAAGTTTTTTTTAAAGTCCATCAGGTACAGGACAAAGAAATCTCTTGTCTCAGGTATGTTTGGTATGAGCACCTGCACTGAAGCCATTGATATCCTTTCCAGGAGGCCTGGCCTGTCTTCTGTTGGCCTTAGTCTGCCTGGTCTTGGGCATGTGACATCTTGGGGCAGGTTTTAAGGTTTTTGCTCCAGCCTTTCATATTTTTCTGTCAGTGTCACACAGTTTGAAAGGGCGGCTACTTCGGCTAGCTATATCGACAGCTCTTAACATGGCGTTGCAGCAAGGAGGTTAAAATAGCTATTTTAACTTCCTTGGTTGCAGGAAGCTCTACTACAGCATATCTAATGGGGGCAAGAAGCTGGGGTGTGTCCCCTTAAACTTTGTCTCTAATCTAAAGAACTTCAGCCTAACAATGTCCCAAACTGGTGACTTAGAACCAGAGATTGAATAACGGCATGCACAGTACAGGCCTTAGCTGTCTTGCAACCCCTGTGAAAACCACTCTGACACCACAGCCACATCTCACAAAGAACAAAACACCGCAACTGCAACTCTTCTCTTGTATGGCTCTGAGATGATGAACAACACCTTGATAGCTCAATAGCTTTAACATCAGGGCCCTCGTGAGGATCATTGGCGTCTGCACGACCAATGACAAACTTAACAAGCAGACCCTTCAACCTCCTTCCAGCAATACTACAAGTCCAATGATGAGGTCCAAAGAGCTTCTCTTCAGAGAACTGATCTCAGGAATGAAACGCACCAGGAGGCCACAGCTGCAGTTCAAAGATGTCTGCAAGAGGGACTTGAAGGCTCTAGATATTGATAGGGAGCACTGGGAAAGGACCTTGCAAGTGACCGTTCCAGGTGGAGATGCACACTGTCCAGACAGCTGAAATCAGGTCTGAGAAGCCAGACTGATGCACAGTGCAGAAGAAAAGCGGATCCGCAGAAAAGAACTTTGCAACAGAACTGAGTCAGCTTACAGAATGTGATTTATGTGGCAGAGACTGCTATTCTCGTATACGGCTGTTTAGCCATAGTCAATGCTGCAGGGCTGTTGTGAATTAGGATTTTACCATGGTCAATACTGACCGACGGGGGCCATATATATATATAATGGTGAGGTCACACCTCCTCCCTAGACCGACCCACACAAGCCATCATGGACTTCAACCCAAAACAGTCAGGGTGGCAATGAGGAGAAGGTCCTGGTTCTTGGTCCTGATTGGCTATTCACTAAGATTCCATCTCAATCCCTTGTCCTTAATCCTGATTGGCTTTCAAATCACTCAAACATCCTTGTCCTTAGTACTGATTGGCTATTCACTTTAAGATTCTATTTAAATTGTTTAATCCTAATTGGCAATCAAGTCTCTCAAACAGTCTTGCCCTTGGTGCTGATTGGCTATGCACTGTAAGATTCCATATACATCAAATTTCATTGTCTTTAATGAACTTTTCAATTTCTCCATTAACTTTGATATATGACATGAACTTTGATATACATATCTTATGATTCTATCATATATGATTTCATATATATCATACAGATTCCATATGAATTATATTTGATATATGGAATCTCAAACTTCATTGTCCTTATAAAATAGTTCTAATTGACTATGAAGTCTCTGAAAAAGCCCTGTCATTGGTGCTGAATGGTTAAGTCTGTACTGACCATGCAGAGATAGGAAAGTAAGTTAGTCTGCACTCACATATCACTGCATGGCCATTAAAGACATACCAACTTCTCCCTCTATGGTCGTCATCATAATCATCATCATCAACATCATCATCATCATCATCATCATCATTTTTATGGGTCACCTGAACTAAGTCCACTCATTCTCCCCAACAGTTCTAATCCTCCATGATGTTTTTAAGTTTATGACTTGTGTGCAGACATCCCTTTCAATATGGTCAATGTATTAGTCTGATGGAACTACCGAACAAAGTAAATGCAGACTTACTAACTATATCTGCAGGGTTAGTGCAGACTTATCTACTCTGCAGGGTCAGTGCAGACTTATCTACTCTGCAGGGTCAGTGCAGACTTAACTACTCTGCATGGTCAGTGCAGACATATCTACTCTGCAGGGTCAGTGCAGACTTATCTACTCTGCAGGGTCAGTGCAGACTTATCTACTCTGCAGGGTCAGTGCAGACTTATCTACTCTGCAGGGTCAGTGCAGACTTATCTACTCTGCAGGGTCAGTGCAGACTTAGCTACTCTGCAGGGTCAGTGCAGACTTAACTACTCTGCAGGGTCAGTGCAGACTTATCTACTCTGCAGGGTGAGTGCAGACTTATCTAGTCTGCAGGGTCAGTGCAGACTTATCTACTCTGCATGGTCAATGCAGACGTATCTACTCTGCAGGGTCAGTGCAGACTTATCTACTCTGCATGGTCAATGCAGACGTATCTACTCTGCAGGGTCAGTGCAGACCTATCTACTCTGCAGGGTAAGTGCAGACTTATCTACTCCGCAGGGTCAGTGCAGACTTAACTACTCTGCAGGGTCAGTGCAGACATATCTACTCTGCAGGGTCAGTGCAGTCTTATCTAGTCTGCAGGGTCAGTGCAGACTTATCTACTCTGCATGGTCAATGCAGACGTATCTACTCTGCAGGGTCAGTGCAGACTTATCTACTATGCATGGTCAATGCAGACGTATCTACTCTGCAGGGTCAGTGCAGACCTATCTACTCTGCAGGGTAAGTGCAGACTTATCTACTCCGCAGGGTCAGTGCAGACTTAACTACTCTGCAGGGTCAGTGCAGACTTATCTACTCTACAGGGTCAGTGCAGACTTATCTACTCTGCAGGGTCAGTGCAGACTTAGCTACTCTGCAGGGTCAGTGCAGACTTAACTACTCTGCAGGGTCAGTG
This sequence comes from Branchiostoma lanceolatum, assembly GCA_035149815.1. Classification (NCBI taxonomy): domain Eukaryota; kingdom Metazoa; phylum Chordata; class Leptocardii; order Amphioxiformes; family Branchiostomatidae; genus Branchiostoma; species Branchiostoma lanceolatum. The sequence goes on along the minus strand of CM068872.1, from coordinate 19,997,830 downwards.
CAGACTTATCTACTCTGCAGGGTCAGTGCAGACTTATCTAGTCTGCAGGGTCAGTGCAGACTTATCTACTCTGCATGGTCAATGCAGACGTATCTACTCTGCAGGGTCAGTGCAGACTTATCTACTCTGCATGGTCAGTGCAGACGTATCTACTCTGCAGGGTCAGTGCAGACCTATCTACTCTGCAGGGTAAGTGCAGACTTATCTACTCCGCAGGGTCAGTGCAGACTTAACTACTCTGCAGGGTCAGTGCAGACTTATCTACTCTACAGGGTCAGTGCAGACTTATCTACTCTGCAGGGTCAGTGCAGACTTATCTACTCTGCAGGGTCAGTGCAGACTTAACTACTCTGCAGGGTCAGTGCAGACTTATCTACTCTGCAGGGTCAGTGCAGACTTATCTAGTCTGCTGGGTCAGTGCAGACTTATCTACTCTGCATGGTCAATGCAGACGTATCTACTCTGCAGGGTCAGTGCAGACTTATCTACTCTGCATGGTCAATGCAGACGTATCTACTCTGCAGGGTCAGTGCAGACCTATCTACTCTGCAGGGTAAGTGCAGACTTATCTACTCTGCAGGGTCAGTGCAGACTTAACTACTCTGCAGGGTCAGTGCAGACATATCTACTCTGCAGGGTCAGTGCAGTCTTATCTACTCTGCAGGGTCAGTGCAGACTTATCTACTCTGCAGGGTCAGTGCAGACCTATCTACTCTGCAGGGTCAGTGCAGACCTATCTACTCTGCAGGGTCAGTGCAGACTTATCTTCTCTGCAGGGTCAGTGCAGACCTATCTACTCTGCAGGGTCAGTGCAGACTTAACTACTCTGCAGGGTCAGTGCAGACTTATCTACTCTACAGGGTCAGTGCAGACTTATCTACTCTGCAGGGTCAGTGCAGACCTATCTACTCTGCAGGATCAGTGCAGACTTACCTACTCTGCATGGTCAGTGCAGACTTGTCTATTCTGCAGGGTCAGTGCAGACTTATCTACTCTGCAGGGTCAGTGCAGACTTATCTACTCTGCAGGGTCAGTGCAGACTTATCTACTCTGCATGGTCAGTGCAGACTTGTCTATTCTGCAGGGTCAGTGCAGACTTATCTACTCTGCAGGGTCAGTGCAGACTTATCTACTCTGCAGGGTCAGTGCAGACTTATCTACTCTGCAGGGTCAGTGCAGACTTAACTACTCTGCAGGGTCAGTGCAGACTTATCTACTCTGCAGGATCAGTGCAGACTTAACTACTCTGCAGGGTCAGTGCAGACTTATCTACTCTGCAGGGTCAGTGCAGACTTATCTACTCTACAGGGTCAGTACAGACTTAACTACTCTGTACCCCAGTGCAGACTTGCTTTTTTGTCCCTATATAATGTCGATCCCAGTGCTTTGCCATGCGGATCATAGATCTGGAGGGCGGAGGGATTCATTGGCATATTTGGACATCTCATTCTAATGCTACAGCTAACGCTAGAGCTTTACTCATTCGTGATTCATTCAAAATCTATTTCATCACAGATTAATTCATTGCTAAGTGCAAATTCAAAAGTTGCATTGAAAAAACAGACACCGATCTGGCTGTACTCGCCCGTCTTTTTTGTGTCATGAACCTGCAAATCCGTCCAACCCGATAGCTTTCAATTTGATGAAATCAGTCCAACACCCTACACCGCACCCCCTCGACTTTCTACGACTCTGGGGTCTCCCCAGGGGGCTACCTCCCTGAGACTCTCCAATGCTACTCATCCCCCCTGTCCCCCATGTGTACCCTTCTTTGTGGTTCCCTTACCTTACGGATATCCCATTAAAAAGGGTACATAGAAGGAGACAAATTTAGAAAGACACCTGTTTGGTTGCATTTTGTATTTCGTCATGAAAGATTGTCGAATCCTTTTGATTGTATTATCCCCGTCCCTAGTTTCTAATGGGATATCCTTGAACATATTGGGGAGTTAAACGTGTGTGCAGGGCTCTATTGGTGTATGTGGGGGGAGGGGTGAAGGTGCAGTATAAAGGTGGGGGTCAGATCAAGACAGGCCAATTCAAGTTCATGCGGTTTTAGTTCATTGAAAGGGTGATATCAGAAAAATGTAGGATTTGGTCCGTCTCAAAATAGAAGTGGGCATAGTCAGAGGGAGTTGTGGGTGTTGTGCTGGTGTGAAATGTGAACTTCTTTTGTTTTTATTTTCATTTGATAGTAAACAAAGGATCCCACGTGGTCACGGCCTCAGGAGTGCTGTCTGAGTGCCCAGCAGTTGGGTGGGGGACTAACGTCTTGAAAAATAAAACAACTCAAACTTTCTCAAAGTGTGTATCGCACTAAACTGATAGATCATGTGTACCCTTCTTTGTAATTCTCTTTCCTTAAGGATATCCCATTAAAAGGTTTCAGAGGAGACAAGTTTACCCAGACACCTGTTTAATTGCATTTTGGATTTCGTCATGAAAGAGGGGCGAATCCTTTTAATTTTCTTATCCCCGTACCAAGTTTCTAATGGGATATCCTTGAGCATATTGGGGAGTTAAACGTGTGTGCAAGGGCTTATTGGTGTATGTGGGGGGAGGGGTGAAGGTGCAGTATAAAGGTGGGGGTCAGATCAAGACAGGCCAAATCAAGTTCATGCGGGGTTTTAGTTCATTGAAAGGGTGATATCAGAAAAATGTAGGATTTGGTCCGTCTCAAAATAGAAGTGGGCATAGTCAGAGGGAGTTGTGGGTGTTGTGCTGGTGTGAAATGTGAACTTCTTTTGTTTTTATTTTCATTTGATAGTAAACAAAGGATCCCACGTGGTCACGGCCTCAGGAGTGCTGTCTGAGTGCCCAGCAGTTGGGTGGGGGACTAACGTCTTGAAAAATAAAACAACTCAAACTTTCTCAAAGTGTGGTAGCATTAAAACTGATAGATTAACAGATCAACGTATGCCAAATTTTTATTAAGACTGAAAGAAAACAAACTCAAATTTCTCAAAGCCCGATAACACTAAAACGTATGAATCAACATAGACTTAAGTTCAAAGAAAGTGAAAGTCGCGCCAGAAAAACAATGCAGAACACTTTAATTTTGAAAAAAAAGCTGTAACGATAGGTTGAGTTCATGTTTATTTTGATCGCTTGATTGAATATTAAGATACTATGTTATACAACAGTAACAATACTACAAGAACAAGAATGAAATAAGATTGGCAATGAAAAAGCATTGTCATGGCGACGGTGTAAGGTTTGCTATTGATAAATGTTGGTGGCGTGGTTTGATACTATACGTGTGCACTTTAAATGATAGATTAGATTGTCGAACATCCTGTGACATGGACTTGGTATGGTCGTGATAATTGAGTGGTAGATTTTTATCAGTACTATAAAAGTTGTTTTTCCATGATGCTGGACTCTGTATCAGTTACATGTGTTGGGCCTTTTGGGCCTGTTTTCGACAATGACGAGATTTACAGTGAGTATATATCAACGGGGGGTGCCCTAACATGTCACTTTTTTTTACGCACTCGAACTCACGGCGCTCCATTGCTGGTTGCCAGAGAATGGTCATGTTTTAATGAATGTATTTTGAACACATTCATCTAAAGAACATACATGGACAAGAAATGTATTCATACTGTTCATGGGCCCTTCACGCTCCGCGTTACATGCGGAAGACGCTGTGAGACATTTTCACGAATGTACCTTCTGATTTAGTGCTACGCCAGATAGTGTGCCTAACTTAGCACGCTTTGGTTAATTTGCTCTCTTCGGAAGTTGGTGATGAAGTTAGGGAAATGTAAATAAGGCTTGAAGTCTGCTATATTCTAGCTTTCTTTTGACCGGAAAATTTTGACTGTGTGCACTTCTCACGTCATGTGCGAAGGGCTATGTCCAGCGCATCCCAGCTCATGTTTTCACGGGAAAAAGGCTACTACGCACTGTGCGCGCGGCCCGACGTACGTCTTGCATGCGACCCGACTTACAAAATCATTACGACAAAACGACACGGCTTACGTCAACTTATTGGGAAATATCCTCGCCATCTCTGTTTACAGTTTCCTTTTCATAGACGGTACCAATCACATGTTAGAGCGTTACAAATCTGTGCATTGAATCGTTCCGCCACCATCGCGGCCCAAAAAAATGGCGGGAAAACAACGTCGCCAGACGACAGCGATGTTTTTTATTTTATTTTATTTTTTATTGGTTTTTCATAATAACATAACAAAACATAATAAGGAAACAGACGACAGCGATGTTAACGTTGTTTTCTTTGGTCGGTTTTCTTCTCAACAAACACTTAAAGACCCAATTTTTTGGGGTTTTATGCAGCTATATTTCTTATGTGTATGATAGAAACACAAACCAACAGACAGGCCAATAACTATCATTCCATTAATCATGGAGATAGTGATTTCAACGTGCTTTATCCGTAGCTTCTGGCACGTCTTGAGTTATGCCGGCCAAAATATATACAGTAGAATCCGCTTAACTGCACCACCCATTTGTCAGCGTTTTTGGTGCAACTATGCGGCTGGTGCAATTATGCGAAATGCCCAGCTGGACCGCACCATCATGGGCGGGGGGGGGGGGTGTATTGTTAGTCAGAAACACTAGCACAACGAAAACATGACCCTTTGCTGAAAATAAAGAAATGACTACGACTGACCTGTTTTGATTTTGCATTCTTTCATTTTTCCATGCGATCTACCGCATTAATTTACAACACACGTAACGTTACAGGGGAGGCATTCTGAAACATCGTCATGGGATAACAGTTTCTGTGTTAGAGTCAATTCCACATTACCGAGAGGGTGTTTGTTGCCTTTTGTTCTAACATTTACAAAACCTTTGTAACAATCTATGTGAGATAAGTAACTGTTAAGAAAAATTTCCAACATTTATTTGGTGTTATAAATATTTTCTGCTGTGTTCCAACAGGTTAAACAAATTTCCAACATTGAACACATTATTTGTATTAGTTTCTAAACTGTTGCAACATAGATTGATTATTTGTTTGAACATGTTCCAACATTCTACAAATATGATATAACTGGGTCAGTGGGCTGGGAACAGGGCAATTCACACATCCCTTCAAAGTATAGGGGATTAGGCCTAGGTGCCATGCATAGACACCTAAAGACAAAAGAGTTGCTAGTGTCCAGACGTGAAATCTAAAAATATACAGAGGCAGACAATAGAGCCTGATTAGCACCTACTTTTATGGGGGCAATAACCCAAATCTACCATTTTGAGAATGATGCAAAATGTTGGAACATGTTCCAACAGTAGAACAATCACACAGATGTTTGGAAACTGTTCTAAATAAAGAGATATTTGTGCAAATACTTTCATAATATTTCCAAAATATATAGATGAGTTCAAACATGTTAAAACTTTCATTTCTAATTGTTTGAACGGTCTGGAATTATTTTGACTGAAATAGTCTTTTCTCTAAAGTTGTTCAAACTTATTCGCAATATCATCTGAAAACCCTCTCGGTGACATGGAATTGACTCTACATTACGTAGAGTACAGTTGTCAATTTACGTAAATCATGTACCGCCATGAAACTAGGAACTGAACCTAAGACTTGGTTACTGATTACGGGTGAGCCCAGAGCAGTGCCCCCTCTCATGTTTGGACAAATTAGACTGTCGACACCATGGTAGTGAGTTGTACAATGTATCCATTGGGTAGATATGGTTAACGGGACTCGCCCAAACATAGGACGTTTTTTTACGCGCTCGAACTCACGGCGCTCCATTGCTGGTTGCCAGAGAATGGTCATGTTTTAATGAATGAATTTTGAACACACTCATCTAAAGAACATACATGAACAAGAAATGTATTCATACTGTTCATGGGCTCTTCACGCTCCGAGTTACAAGCGGCAAACGCTGTGAGACGTTTTCACGAAAGCACCTTCTGAGTTAGTGCTACGCCAGATAGTGTGCCTAACTTAGTACGCTTTGGTAATTTTGCTCTCTTCGGAAGTTGGTGATGAAGTTAGGGAAAGGTAAATAAGGCTTGAAGTCTGCTATATTATAGCTTTCTTTTGACCGGAAAATTTTGACTGTGTGCACTTCTAACGTCATGTCAGAAGGGCTATATCTAACGCATCCCAGCTCATGTTTCGGCGGGAAATAGGCTACTACGCGCGGCCCGACGTACGTCTTGCATGCGACCCGACTTACAAAATCATTACGAAAAAACGACACCGCTTACATCAACAATACTCTGTCTACTTATTGGGAAATATCTTCGCCATCTCTGTATTCAGTTTCCTTTTCATAGACGGTACCAATCACATGTTAGAGCGTTACAAAGCTGTGCGTTGAATCGCCGTCCGTCAGCATCGCGGCCCCAAAAATGGCGGGAAAACAACGTTGCCAGACGGCAGCGATGTTTACGTTGTTTTCTTTGGTCGGTTTTCTTCTCAACAAACACTTAAAGACCCAATTTTTTTGTGCTTTATGAAGTTATATTTTTTATGTGTATGATAGTTGTATATCTGCTTGGCACAGGTCGTATATTTAGGTGTCGGGCCGTCTAGCTACGCAGTGACCCTCTACTCAGCGTTGCCATCATTATCGTCAAAATACTATTCTCGACAAAACAAGAAATGAATATGTACACATATGTTTTGAATGCAAATAAAAATTATGTGCATGGACTTGGTTTATTTATCTTCCTTATGAGCATAATCAGTAGACACAAACACGGCGTACTTATGCATAACAAGATCACTAAAAATCCGTCCTAAGTTCGGGCGCGTCCTAAGTTCGGGCAACCCCCGTTAGATGACTTAGATCAGTGACAGATCATTCTCCTTATAGCAGAGCCGAACCCGCGTTTACCTCGTTCTGGTGAATGCAGGAAGTTTCTACGACGCGGATTCAGCTCTGCCATAAAAGAATGTGACAGATGATCACGTCAGCACCGCACCGCCAAAAGCGACTGCTATGTCTTCCTACGTGTTTGTAGGTGTTGCTGACTCGCTGTACGGTTTCCGACTGAATGTGACGTAAAGACGCCGGTCTTTCATTATTACAGCAGTATGTGACTATAGCGCTGCCGCGAACCTCGAACCACCGACAACACCCCATGTCATCCTTAATGCGAAATCAAATCCCCGCGAACTTGAATGCATTCACAGTAATAAGACAGTGTACAGGTAGAGACCAATCTTTATTGAGTACAGCGTAATGCCGCCTTTGGTAGGCGTGCGTCCTACACGCCCTGTGACCCACCCGGGACCTCCCATACGATTCCTATCAACGTGACTGTCAATGGAGACCGCCTTCTTTTGTTACTCATAACATATTGGCAGTATTGTGCCTTTACACCGGCAAGTATCGGCTCATTTGTACAGCTTTTGCCGATTTTTAAGTCAACTTGTTGAGGACTTTTGAAAAAATTTGGTGCAGTTATCCGGCATTGGTGACAATGCGTGGTGCAGATATGCGGAGTCACTAACAATGCAGTGAATGGGAACCGGTTTGGGATTTGGGGATTTGGTGCAATTAAATGGAGTGTGCGTTTATCCGAGGTGCAATTAAGTGGCTTCGTCTGTACTAGTATATGTGGAAACACAGATGCATACCGGACGCAAAGAAACACAACAAAAATAGGTTGAGGGATGAACAAAGCAATCATTCCTATACAGCCTAGATGCCAGACTGCTTCCAGTACCTGCACTGGCCAGTTAGTTTGTCGTGTCAATGCCAACATGCCCCTAAGGAAAATGTACTAAAGACCCGCTCAGTTAGACCCTCAGTTAAAAGGCGGAACATGTGTTTCCCTCCCTGGCGAAGGTTATAGCTGAAGGGTCGGTATTTGTGTTTTTTTTTATTCATTTATTAATCGGCTGAAGAATACACAGGATACAGAGGTGATCCACTCTAGCAAGTATACGTAGCTAATATCCAACATCACATCTGAATACAGCATTTGGGTAGTTCGATACAAACAAGCAATATATACAATAAACAATCAATATATAAACCAAGTAATACTAAGTTTTGGAACGTTTGCTAACTACAATATGACTGGGTCAAGCCAAAATTTCAGTATTACTGGCGAGTATGGCTATGAACAATTTTGTAGAACATGATCAGCGGGTGAACATGACGACGATCCGAAAGTTTTTCCCGACCTAGTTCAGCAAGGAGCGAAGAATACGAAGACCCATATACAGCCCCTGAAAGTACAAGAGCGCATTCGTATTCGTATACATATTCGGACTCGTTCTAATCATTGGGAATCACATAAAGTACACCCATGCCATATAATGTCACCATATTCAAGGAGAGGGTGAATAAAGGATTTATAAATAACATCAAGTCTTTGTGTTGACATCTGGCATCCAGCTGGTGGAATTTTAGTATCAGTCCCTCCGGATCTCAGGGCGTGACTTTCTAGAACCAATCACCGACAGCTGGGCGTGAACGACAGCAGTGCGCAACCAATCACCGACAGCTGGGCGTGAACGACAGCAGTGCGCAACTAACCACCGACAGCTGGGCGTGAACGACAGTAAGGCGTAGCCAACCACCGACCAACCAACCACGGTAAGGCGGAACCAGGGCAGGGCAAACGACAGTCGATTAATTAATCGCGCTTTTAGGACGCCATATGACCATTTGACCATCAGAAGTTTGATCCATTGTTCAAAACGCTGCGTCGACCTCCACCCGTCCGGAGCCAAGGAAAAGGCCAGGAAGGCGCCCACACCTTCCGTCAGAGACTCAGATAGCGGTCTGAAGGTTTGTGAAGTTCTAGGTCTAAACCTGTTGTACGGCGCATATTTTTCTATACACATAGAACTTGCCGTTTCTATGCTTGATCACTACGTTATTTCGTGGTCTGCATTAATTCTATTGTCCAACATAGTGGTTACAAACGACAAGTCTTCTATATGTCTTCACACTGCGTGATGGAAAACTGATTTGAATTGTAGCACCCCTGCCCTCCCCCATATATCTCACAATGAGCTCGTTTAGATTTTACGGATTTCGATTTGTGCAAACTTATAAGTACAGTTTGAAAGAGAGATGATAAGTACCTTATCTTTTCGACATGGAAATGTTTCTTGGAAACTTACAAAGTCACAAATATCCTGTTAAGCTCAGCCGACACAAATATCCCTCACTGGTGAGTTACAGATTTTCCGAACAGTTCAGTTACCCATTAATGTGCATCGATTTAAGTTAAAGTTGTAGGAGTTTTGTTTATTTATTTGTGGAGAGGACCATGCCCATGTATAATGAGAAACTTCTAGAAGAAAAATGAATTTTCTACATGTCCAGTTACGGACGTGTTTAGCTTTTGGATCTGAAATGCTTTCAAGTGTAGGGTTGAACAACGTAACCATAGAAAGCATAAGATATATGTCATCTTCCATTTTCCACCGAACATCATAGGAATATTAATCCCTAACACGTTCTGACTTCCAAAAAATAGTTGCATGTCATGTACGAAACTTCTGTACAACCAAAGTTGTGAGTTATTCATCAGCTTGCTTTTTCAGGAGTTACGAGATAATAAGGATAGGAGGATGGAGGAAGGCTGGAGCAGCCGAACCGGGCGACCAATCAGGAGGACAAGTTACATGGAGGCTGTTCAAACAGTTTGCCTGGACAACATGGTTAGTAACATTCATTTCCTTTTCTTTCTTTCCTTGTTTTTTTTCGATTACGATGAATGGAGAGGGATACAAAACACCTGTACAAGCCTTGTCTACCCCCTCCAAATTAAAGTTCTTGCATGTTAAGTTTCAGTTTCCATATGCATCATAGCAAGCCCACATATTACATAGTCATTATACTCATACTGAATTGAGATGGTTGGCTTAAAAACTGAACTTGGAATGCCCAAGTATTTTGACCAGGTACTTGAAAACCAGACCAAACCCATGTTTGGTTTGGAGTTGGGGAAGAGGGGTGGGTGGTGCGTTGGTTTAATCAATTAGATTGTACATTGTATGATAGGGCATGACATTTCAATCATCTAAATAAAACTGATAAACATCCATACATGTTTACATGTTGATTATGGTTGCCATGGAAGGAGGTGATCGAGCCTGTTAACATGTATCAAAGTGTTACTAGTTTCTTTCAGCTCTGCATGACAATAAAGACAACAGTCATCAGAAAGAGTTGAACTTGAACGGCAGTAACAGCAGCTTTCAAATGCCATGTATCACCTAACCAACAATCGTGGGGATCAATCTAGTCAGGCTTGACATTCAGTCTATAGTTCCAGAATTTCTGTGGCATGAATGGCCAAGTAAACGATTTGCTACTTGTACAAATATTTTACTTTAAAGAAAAGCTACACAAAAAATTGAAAATCCTTCTATGCTATGCTTAATATATTCCAAAGTCAAATTCTTACTTCAAGTTGTTTCACATAAGTCCGTCATAGTTTGGGATTTTCCACAGTTTGCAACTTATGCCGTGCTGACGCCTTCTCACCTAATAATTGAATTATATGACGTCAGTGTTTCCAATTTTCCACCTGATGATTGTATTATATGACGTCAGTGTTTTAAAGTTCAATCATCAGGTGAAAAAATTTGAAACACTGACGTCATATAATTCAATTATCAGGTGAGAAGGCGTCAGCACGGCTTAAGTTGCAAACTGTGGAAAATCCCAGAACTATGACGGACTTATGTGAAACAACTTGAACTAAGAATTTGACTTTGGAATATATTAAGCATAGCATAGAAGGATTTTCAATTTTTTGTGTAGCTTTCCTTTAATGTACAATATGGAAATGTATCTTCCATAACATTGCTTTATTAACTATCTTATTTTCTCTTACCATGTTAATAAAGTAAAAGAGATAAAAACACAATGTGATTGTCTGTTTCTTTTCCAACGTTGGCGATTTAAATAGTCCCTAACCTGAAGACATATGAGCGGCTTGCAACTGAGTCATTCAATATTTCAAATCATATGTAATAAAATTCAAAGGATTATTGTGATCAGTTTGTTCTTATTTCAAACAAAATACAACTTAGTTAAAACATAAAGTTTTGATATTTCTATTTCCAGTTGTATCTTATCAGAATGTAACGTATTATTCGCTCTTGTAAAAAAGGCTTCTTTAAAAATGTTCAGATCATTGCAACAAGCCCTGGCGAAAGATATAGCTAAAATACTAGTAGATCAACAGACATAACTATCCCTTTACTTCACACATATACCTTTAGACAAATACGTGACAAACAAATACTGTGATTAAATTGCCAAATTAAACTGTTTACCATATGTGCTACTTTCAAAATTAGCACAGGGAGACAGGGGAAAGGTAACTTCAAAACAAATTCCCCAGGGAATACTCAACACATTCCAGACATGCCTGCACAATTCTGGGAATTCTTACAGAACGGGCGTAAAGTATACTATTAGGCTCGCCCCTGAGGCGTCGCCAAAAAATGAAAAAGTAAATAAAAAAAACAGCATAGGCAACCACGCATCACACGGCATCGCGCATTGCATTGCTTGAAAAATGACGTTTCAACTATTCCAGCTTTCTGGATGTCTATCATCTCCGTTACAAGTACGGTGATCAACGCACACACACACAAAAAAACTGACCGATGAAAAGAAGCACTCAAAACATAAACAAGGACGGTTCAAAACAGGAAATCTGTTTTGTTTATGTTTCGGATGTTCATTAAAAGGTGGATATCAGAAAAATGTAGGATTTGGTCCGTCTCAAAATAGAAGTGGGCAAAGTCAGAGGGAGTTGTGGGTGTTGTGCTGGTGTGAAATGTGAACTTCTTTTGTTTTTATTTTCATTTGATAGTAAACAAAGGATCCCACGTGGTCACGGCCTCAGGAGTGCTGTCTGAGTGCCCAGCAGTTGGGTGGGGGACTAACGTCTTAAGTTAAAAAAAAACAACTCAAATTTCCTCAAAGCCTGATAACACTAAACCGTGTAGATCAACATAGACTTAAGCTCAAAGAAAGTGAGAGAAGCGGTAGGAAAGCAATGCAGAACACTTTGATTTTGGAAAAGAAATTGTAACTATAGGTAACGTCAATGTTCTCATCGCTTGATTGAATATTAAGATAATAGTAGCAGTACTACAAGAACAAAAATGAAGAACTGAAAAAGTACCCCCCCCCCAAAAAAAACATAGGCAAACACGCATCACACGGCATCGCGCGTTGCATTGCTTGAAAAATGACGCTTCAACTTTTCAAGCTTGAATGAGGAAGCCGGAATAGCGCATTTCTATGTCTATGTCTATCTAACCTTTGAATTCAAAAGAACCTGTAAGCAACCCTGTTGCGCCCAAAACACAAACAGAGCAAAGCTAACCTTACATCTGCTCCAGGACGTGAAAAAAATGTATGCCTTTATTTGCCGTTCAAAATTGTAAGAGGTCCTTGTGTGGTCGCTTCCAAACACGAACAGTCAGAGATGTAACAAATTAGCCTGTAAACAACCCTGTTGCTTAGCAACTGTTTGTTGCCGTGCATTCAAATTTAACGGTCTTCTTGCGCATTACTCTCAAAGGGTAAACCCGATCGATAAAAATAAGCGCTCAAAACTTGAAAGAAGAAAGCCAACCTTACGTTTGCTTGGTCTACAGGTGTGTTGACACCTGAAAGAAACTACGTATGTTAAATATGTGTCTTCGAATGATACCGAACATGTAAGCAACCCTGTCGCTTAGCAATGATATGTCGTCACGCATTCAAATCTAACGGTCTTCTAGCGCAGTACAAACAGAAAACAAACTCGATCGATGAAAATAATCGCGCCAGACATGAAGAAAATAAAGCTAACCTTACCTCTGCTTGGCCCTAGGACCTGAAAGAAATTATTCATTGAATGTGTGTCTTTATTTGCAGTTCAAAGCTGTTTTAGTGTTTATTTCCCTGGGAGAGATCCCGTTGTGTGACCGCCTCCAAGCACGACCAATCTTCGAATGATACCGAACATGTAAACAACCCTGTTGCTTAGCAATGATATGTCGTCACGCATTCAAATCTAACGGTCTTCTAGCGCAGTACAAACAGAAAAAAAGCCCGATCGATGAAAATAAGCGCGCAAAACATGAAGAAAATAAAGTTAACCTTACCTCTGCTTGGCCTATAGGTGCCCCGGAACCTGAAAGAAACTATTTGTGTAAAATGTGTGTCTTTATTTGCAGTTCAAATTTGTTTTAGTGTTCATTTTCCTGGGAGAATCCTGTAGCATGACCGCCTCCAAGCACGGCAAGTCTTCGAATGTTACCGAACCTGTAAACAACACTGTCGCTTAGCGATGATATGTCGTCACGCATTCAAATCTAACGGTTTTCTAGCGCAGTACAAACAGAAAACAAACTCGATCGATGTAAATTATCGCGCAAAACATGAAGAAAATAAAGCTCACCTTACCATTCTTGAGCCTGTAGGTGCCCCGGAACCTGAAAGAACCGCATGTGTTGAACGGCCGCGTATGCAAGCAGCCGCAACAAATGTAAACAAATCTAAAATCGGGCATGTTATTCGAGAATCGAGGAAAACAAGCGCGCAAATCATGAAAAGGGAAGCTAATCTTACCTCTGCCAGACCTAGATGCAGGACCTGATGAAAATCATTGAACAACAATTAAAGGCATACAATGAATAAAAAAGGTGTTCAAATACATATTTGTATGTTGTGTAGCCACCCCTAGCGCGGTCCGTCCGTGTTGGAATGTTACCGAATTCGAATGTAAACAACCCTGTTCCTTAGCGACTGTTTGTTGACATGCATTCAAATCTAACGGTCTTCCAGCGCAGTACACTCGAGAACAAAACAATAATCGCGCAAAACATGAAGAAATGAAATCTAATCTTACCTCTGCTTGGCCTACAGGCGTCCATGTACCTGTAAGAAATTATTGCTAATCATTGTATGCCTTTATTTGCCGTTCAAAATTGTTTTAGTGTTCATTTTTTTAGGAGAGATCCCGTTGTGTGTCCATCGCCAAGCACGACCAGTCTTCGAATGTTACCGAACGGTCTTCTAGCGCATTACAAACAGAAAACAAACTCGATCGATGAAAATAAGCGCGCAAAACACGAAGAAAATAAATCTTACCTTGCCTTTCTTGAGCCTGTAAGTGCCCCGGAACCTGAAAGAAACTATTTGTGTTAAATGTGTGTCTTTTATTGCTGTTGAAAGTTGCTTTAGTGTTCATTTTCTTAGGAGCGATCTTGTTGTGTGACCGCCTCCAAGCACGACGAGCCTTCGAATGTTACCGAACCTGTAAACAACCCTGTTGCTTAGCAACTGTTTGTCACCTCGGATGACCTCAAGTTCGATACTTGCTCTAGAGCGCTGCATACCCCAATGTAAACAACAACAGCGATCGCTCGTATTGGATGAAGAAGCTACAAAATAGCTACATTCCACAGCGATACGCGTAGAAACTGTGTCCAGTTGCCGTTCGCTCGTAGCCAAATACAGTAACAGCTACAAGACATCGGCGTCAACACGATGGCGAACTACAAATGAGATACGTTGATGAAGATGGAATAGAACTGAGTCTTTACTACTCGATTAATACATCATCTCCTCATTGAAAAAAAGCTGCCGGATGGGCGCTTGAAACGTCTGAGAATACGGATGTATTCATCCGATAGTACCGATTTGATCTCATTCCTCTTTTCCTGATCTGGATGTCTAGTAATATTCACAAACGTTGATGAAGGTTAGACATCCAGGTAATAAGATACGCCAAAAATAGTTACTCAAGCAACTTGATAAATGAGATAGTCACTACATATATACTAGTAGTTGGGACGAGATGCCACCTCCATACAACGTTATCGACAGATTTTTACCTCGGGAGGATGAAAATGCAGCTGTTTGTCAAATGACCGGTCCTGGTAAGAATACAATTACAACACGTTACGATAGTATTGGAGCAATACAAGAAACGCGCGCGTATAAAGGGGGTGCCCATGAGATATTTCGTTAGGTAAAATAACGTTACACACTGCCATCCATGAGGAAATGATTATAGTAAAGGATAACAAACACCAACTAGAAAATATTAGCTTTGTTTCATTCGCATGTCTGCAAAATGCGCGGTCTGAAACTCAGTCCGCATGTGTTGAACGGCCGCGTATGCAAGCAGCCGCAACAAATGTAAACAAATCTAAAATCGGGCATGTTATTCGAGAATCGAGGAAAACAAGCGCGCAAATCATCAAAAGGGAAGCTAATCTTACCTCTGCCAGACCTAGATGCGAACCAGGACCTGATGAAAATCATTGAACAACAAATAAAGGCATACAATGAATAAAAAAGGTGTTCAAATACATATTTGTATGTTGTGTAGCCACCCCTAGCGCGGTCCGTCCGTGTTGGAATGTTACCGAATTCGAATGTAAACAACCCTGTTCCTTAGCGACTGTTTGTTGTCATGCATTCAAATCTAGCGGTCTTCCAGCGCAGTACCCTCGAGAACAAAACTGTACGATGAAAATAATCGCGCAAAACATGAAGAAATGAAAGCTAACCTTACCTCTGCTTGGCCTACAGGTGCCCCTGTACCTGTAAGAAATTATTGCTAATCATTGTATGCCTTTATTTGCCGTTCAAATTGTTTTAGTGTTCATTTTCTTTGGAGAGATCCCGTTGTGTGTCCGGCTCCAGGTACGACCAGTCTTCGAATGATACCGAACACCTAAGTAACCCTGTTGCTTAGCAACTGTTTGTCACCTCGGATGACCTCAAGTTCGATACTTGCTCTAGAGCGCTGCATTGAATAGAAGAAGCCAAAATAGCGCATTTCTATGTCTATCTAACCTTTGAATTCAAAAGACTAAAGAATAAATTCTACCACTACAGTCTACACGTTAAAATTGCCCAGTTGTGGTCCTTGCTTGCAATCGTGTGGTCTATTCGTAGTCAAAACAACAACTGCAAGGCACTGTCATTATTTTACAGCACAATGGTGAACTACAATAGTCACTACGAATAGTTTGGACAACATTACACCACTATATGCTATCGCGAGATATTATATCACACATTAGCAACTGCATGCTTCCGCGCATTCACGTTTAACGGTCTTCTACTGGCTTAAAAGAAAGTACCGCATATTTTAAAATGACAGCAGTCCTTGTGCGAATATATATATGGTCACAACACGTAAAAGAAATACAGCAATAACAGACGAGCGCGTATTACGCAAAATACACACTACCATTCATGAGAAAAAAATGCCTGAACGAAGCTAAAAATTCCTAAGAAACATTTTAAGGACATCGTAGTTGTAAGCTAGGTATCGTCTTTTTTCCGACCCGCGTCGATTACCACGTAGTTCTAGTCCTATTTGTCCGCCGGGCGGCGATTGGGGGGAGGGGCGCAACCGTACAGTACAGTGCGTATGCATGATGATATGCTGCGTCTGGCGCGGCCTTTCCCTTCAGTTTCGCGGGTTGACCCGGTGTTTTTTCGCCAAGAACATTACTTAAACAATATTCTGATCCTCTGGTGTCGGTATTTTCCCGTGCACCGCCGATTTGTTTTGGCGACGAACGCCGATGATAGGGGAGGGAGGGGGGTAGGGGTGGAGGGAGGGGGGGAGGGCAGGGGGCAACCGCTTGTACAGTACAGTACGTATGTATGCTATGATGCGACTAGCGCGGCTTTTCCCGTCCGTTTCGCGGGTTGACCCGGTGTTTTTCTTCATGAACATTACTTAAACAATATTCTGATCCTCTGGTGTCGGTATTTTCCCGTGCATCGCCATTTTTTAGGTATAACGTTAGATCCCATGTTGTATATACTGTTATAGTGTATAGTATAGGGCAACGGTTGGAAATTGTAAAAAAAAGAATTCAACCCTACAGCATGTATATCTACTCTCAAACTTACCCGATGTAAGATTCAAACTAAAACACCTCGTATCAAAGTCGGGACACAAATAGTCAAGGCTGATAATCAACATACATAAGCCTAAGACTAATAACGAATGTTGATCAAAACGTTTGTTAAAAGTACTGTGGAAAATCTTGATAGTTTGATGCACGAGTGTTTTAATCTCAAATGCTAAAACTTTCAAGAAAATTTAATATATCGTGAACATAATGCCCATCACAATCTGTAACATGTTTACATGTATTTTTTTAATTTTCCATATCTTCATCTCCCTACGATAGAAGAAAATGACGAAATATGTCTTACGAATATTAATTCAATTTCCATTATTTTAGCCTCTTGCCTAAACCGAAGATATTGAAGCCTAAAAAGATAGGCACAAAAGTACCACACCGTCTATTTTGCGTTTTCGTAACATTTTTAGACCAAAGCAGTTGATGTTAGGCATACAGGGTATAATCTGTCTCAAGTTCCAACAGAAAGAAGTGGGATATTTTGCATCAAACTTTATGCATCTTTAGCCAATAGACGCTGTGAAAACATATCACGTTAAAAGGTTTGTTCTATTGGGCCGCATCTCCACTCAGGAGAAGTCTTAAAGGATAACATGAAAAAGAGGACCAGCAACTCTAAAGAGGAACTGTGCTGTAAAGTGGCCTAAGAAAACATCA
The DNA here is from genome assembly GCA_035149815.1 of Branchiostoma lanceolatum. Lineage (NCBI taxonomy): Eukaryota > Metazoa > Chordata > Leptocardii > Amphioxiformes > Branchiostomatidae > Branchiostoma > Branchiostoma lanceolatum. Next base: position 19,980,303 of record CM068872.1, on the reverse strand, counting down.
GATGTTGTTAAAGCCCCCGTCACAAATCAAGAATTTAGCTCGGCCGACTTGTCGGCGAGCTCCAAATGGCGATTTCCGGGCGAAGTACGACCGACGTCCTGTCGATTCCACGGGCTTCGGGCGAATTTTCGGAGCTCGGCCGACGTTCGCGGGTCACTGGAAGCTTCGCTTAAATTCAGCGAGGCCTCGGCGACGATTTTTGAACTCGCACAGCTCGTCAACAGTTTGCCCGTAGCTCGCCCGAGCAACGCCCAGCGCTCGGCCAATACTCGGGCGGGCATCCGAGGATTTTAGACCCAATTTTTGGTCGGTCGGAGGTCGCCCGAGCTCTTCGACCTCGTGCGAGCCTCGCACGGGCTTTGTACAATAATCGGACGACCGTCGTCAGTGTTCCGGCCGACTCATGAAAAGTAAGGCGTGCTTCGGGCGAGCGTTGTCGATGGGAGCTTGGACGGGCTCCGGCCGAACTCCTTCTTGTTTATAAATAAAAGGTAACGACAGTTTGGTTTATAACATGAGATGATAAATAATACTGTAATATTAACTAATACTCATATCAACTTGTCAAAGAATGCTGCCAAACTTTTCGAATGAAATACAATTCAATTGCAAAGTTAAATTTCCATTGAAAAAAAATTATTATAAATAAAATGTGGACACCGAAGACAATACTTCCTGTTTCTTTTTTGGTATTCGTTTGGATGTTTCAATTTATATATCAATGAGCTGAGGCTTGACTTTTGAGTTTTTCCTCCACAAAATGACTGGTTGAAAGTCTGAAAGTCCACTAAGTCATTATAAATCTATGTTTGTCTGCCGAGGCACGCCCAAGCGTCGGCAGGGCGTCGATGGGCTTATCAACGGTCGGCCGAAGCTCGGACGGCGTTCGCCCGAGCTTCGGTCGATTTCAGTTAGGTGAAAATGTTTGGATCGGGGTTAAACGACTGATCTGTTGATTTTGTGGCTCCTGCGCTAGTATTCGGATTGGTTTATGACAAAATTCCTGTTAAGGTTATTATTTTCAGTGTGCCCACCCACTTCACTCATTTCCTACAGATTTGCCACAACTCAGAAAGTAAAGTTGGTCCAAATTTGAGCTTGTTACCAGGTCAGTTGATTCTGACTTCGTCCGTGTCCAAGAGATGGTACCGTCTTATGTAGGATTTATGATTATTAGTGATCGACGGACGTCGCCCGAGCTCCGTTCAATTTGTGACGGGGCAGGTTTTCAGCAAAAAATACGGTCGACGCTCGGGCGAATTTGAAATTCGGCGAGCTTCCGGCGATCAACAAAATCGGCCGATGCTCGCATGAATTGTGACGCCGGCTTAACGGTGCCATGGCGCAGTCATACAGTACAACCGGAAAAAGTGCTTCCAAGAAAAAGTCTTACGTCACCCCACCCTTATGGTCATACACAGGTACATGTAGCCAGGTGTCTGTCGGGATAGCTAACAGACCGTAAAGGTTAGACTTGTTTCCTTGACGCAGTAGTACGAATGTTGTAGCCAGCATGGGGACGTTCGTTGTGTTGTCCCTGTTGGTTATGACTGTTTTGCCCGCTGTGGGGGGACAGAGCGCGATGTCCCCCTCTAACGCAGCTAACACACTGACGGCGTCTCTACCAACTCCCAACGTCAACGAAGCTATCGACATCATCTTTGCTCTCGACCGCTCTGGGAGTGTTGGTTCATCAAACTACAACAAAATCATCGATTTTGTGAAGGCGGTTCTGAGCCACTTCAGTGTTTCACCGACTACAACTCGTGTGGCCGTCGTGTCATTTGGAAGCAGCGCAAGTGTAGACTTCGATCTTCTTCGATCGACGTCGACGGGCAACAACAAGTGTGAACTACTTCGCACCTACATACCAAAAATCAAATACACGGGAGGCGCGACCAACACGATTGGGGCTCTCAATCACGCCTTAACGCTGCTGAAAAAATCGGGGGTACGGACGTCTTCAACGAAGGTGGTGTTTACGATTACAGGTGAGTTTTTTCATAATCGTTTTGTAACATAAAGCGTTTGTTAATTTGTGTGTGTGCGCGCGCGCGCGCGTGTGTGTGTGTGTTTGTGTGTGTGTGTGTGTGTGTGTGTGTGTGTGTGTGTGTGTGTGTGTGTGTGTGTGTGTGTGTGTGTGTGCGTGTGTGTATCTGACACGAGCGCCATTCGTACCCCCTATGATTATCGGGGGCCAAGTGTTGAAAAACTTCATATATATAAAGAAAATAAATTTCTGATATATAAGGATGGTTTAACGCACATATATATGTTCATTTTTACACACATATATGCAAGGGGGGACACACACACAGATATGTCCAGATTTAATCACACACACACACACACACACACACACACACACACACACACACACATATACAAAGGTGGACAGATATATATGTTCAGCTTTAAGCCTAGGTTACACATAGCCGAACATGGCTCCCGAACGCTAGCCGACTCAGGTCGGCGGTAGTTCAGGAGCATTCTGACCAGTTTTTGGGCCACGCCTATCTTTGGCGCCGAACATGCGCCGAAGATGCGCCGATCATCTCCTAACCAGTACACGAATTACTCCCGAATGGGCCCCGAATGCTTTCTAGCCTACTCCCAACCATCCCGACCTCTAGCTGCAGACTGCCGAATCTCTCCTGACTAAACCCCGACCGATTGCAGACCCTCTCACGAATCTAAATGGACATATTCAGCGACTTTCAAAAGAGGGGTCATTTTCGGTTCTAATTAAAATAATCCATTCTATTATGTTGTTAACATCACCGAGAGATCGAATTCGGATCATGGCTAGCTTTAATACTGCTTTTAGTGTTCTTCTTTGTTTTTGGTCGTGTGAAGGTCGGGGGTGATTCGTCCACGTTCCGATAGTAGTCACTTGGTTGAGAATTAGTTAGCAGAGTTTTGTCTACGGCCTTGGGGTGAGTTATGGGAAGGTTGGAAACTAGTTGGGAGTAAGTCAGTAGTGTTTCTGGCGTGGTTAAGGTTCTAATTTTACTACTGACTCAATCCCGAATACCAGCCGAGCACTAGCCGACCGCGCCGAACACCAGCCGAACACCAGCCGACCCATTTCAGACCCTCCGTCCAGAGCCGAATGTTTTGAAATTTTCAAAACATTCGGCTGGCGCAGCCGAACACAAGCCGACTCAGCCGAACGCCAGCCGACTCGGCCGAACGCCAACCGAGCTAGCTCCCGAATCACTCCCGAATCACTCCAACCATGGTCGGGGGAGAGTCGGAAGGCCATGTTCGGCTATGTGTAACCTAGGCTTTACTCACTCACACACATATATATACAAGGGGCACACACACACATATGTTCAGCATTACTCACACATATATACAGTGGAGGACACATATACATGTACATGTTCAGCTTTACTTACACACACACACACACACACACACACACACACACACACACACACACAAACAAACACACACACACACACACACACATCATTGATACATCGTAACATGCGCACATGTACACTTAGGTTAGGTATGTCATGTGTAGATTATATATAATCTCTTCTTAGAAGTATTACGATTATAAGCCAGGGTCATCATTTTTCAAAGCTCTTGGGCTCGAAAAGAAGTGTGTGTGTGTTTTGACCCCAATTTTGCTCCAAAATTTGAAGGAGAGTAGCTCAAGACTGATATAATGAATCGTCATTATATAAACTTCGGTAGCTTATAAGATGACTGACACATATAGATGTGAAATATGTAAATCATGTCCTTATGCATCAATACTGAGTTAATGTTAAGATTCTGCTACGTTCATGGAACAGTGGACGTTCTCACGGCGATCTGGCCAAATTGAGGTCGCCGTGAGATCGCCGTGAGATCGCCGTCCCAGTGGAATGGGGATATAATATAAATTATTTCAAGTACCCGTTTGTCGTGATCAGTGCGGGAAATTTGCAAAACAATCACCGTGGTGATGTCTATGTTGACGTATCCTCGTCTGCTCACCTGTTTCAACAAAACACTCAAGACCGGGCTTCATTAAGCGAAGTGCGCACACCTGACCGTAACTATACTGTACTGGCGTCATTGGTATTCTCTCATATAGCGTTTGTTATTGAGAATGATACACGACTTCCGTCTTCGCTCCCAGAATGTTTTGAAAACAATCTCCATAGAAAGCGTGGTGATGTCAGCGTTAATGTATCCTCGTCTGTTCACCTGTTTCTGAAAAAAAAGCTCAGGACCGGGCTTCAGCCAGCAAAGTGCGGGACACCGGACCGTAACTATATTGAGCTGGTATCGTTGGCACTCCCTAATATACAGTATTATTAAGTACAGGGTTGTAGTGATCAGTGAGGCAAAGTTTGCAAAACAATCTCCGTGGTGATGTCCATGTTGACGTATCTTCGTCTGCTCACCTGTACATGTTTCCGACCAGGCGGCAGCCAACGAAGTGCGGACACCGGACCGTAACAATATTGTACCGTTTATACTCATATAGTGTTTGTTATTGAGGACAGGGCACGATTTTCGTGTTCACTGACAGAAAGTTTGCAAAACAACCTCCGCGGCGATGACTATGTAAACGTATCTTCGTCTGCTCACCTGTTAGCTATATTGTACTGGCGTCATTGGTATTCTCTCATATAGTGTTTGTTATTGAGAATGATACACGATTTTCGTGTTCACTGCCAGAAAGTTTTCAAAACAATCTCCGTAGAAAGCGTGATGATGTCGGTGTTGATGTGTCCTCGTCTGTTCACCTGTTTCTGAAAAAAAGCTCAGGACCGGGCTTCAGCTGGCGAAGTGTGGGACACCGGACCGTAACTACACTGAGCTGGTATCGTTGGCACTGCCTAATATATAGTGTTTTAAGCACCCGTTTGTCGTGATCAGTGTTTGCAAAGTTTACAAGACAATCTCATACAGATACAGATATTGCATTTAGAAATGTTGGATGTATAAGAGAGTAATTTCACTTTGATATGTGCGGTGAAATCGCCAGTACAAAGCAATATTTTTTCCTTACTACAATCTAACGGCGTCCGCAGAAATAGGAATAGTCGTCTCACAAGGGTGCATTGTTACCGTGAACTGTAAGATAAGAGTGTATGGCGTTGCTGATTTAGACTCATCTTATCTTGGCCAGAAAGGTTTTAGCATAAAAGGGGAATTGTAGAATTTTCATCTTAATCGTTCAAAATGGGCCTTGACATATTTCTGCTCATATCTTACCTTAGTTCATTACCTTCGCCAAGAAGGTTATGCAGAGGGTAGCGTTTGTTTTTGTGTTTGTTTGTTTGTTTGTGTGTAACGTACAGCATAACTCGAGAAGGCTTGGATGGATTGTCTTGATATTTGATAGGTGGGTAGGTCTTGATGAGACATGGAGATGATTAGATTTTGCGGCTTGTTACGGTACTGCAGCGGAACTTCCTGTTTTGATATCTCGTGTTCTGGACATGCTATGGTTCTGATTTTTGAGTGGTAGATAGCTCTTTGGACAGGGAGTAAGTTGTCTAGGTTTGGGCCACCTAGCGGCTTTTTTGGAACTGCAGGAGCAGGTTTTGCTTCAGACTTTGAAATCGAATAACTCAAGAAGGGCCTGATGAATGGTCACGATTTTTGGTTGGTAGATAGCTTGAGTGATGATGTACATGAATAGATACTTATTATGCAAATCAGTATCTAATTTGCATAATTAATGAGGAAAGTTTATACATTCGCCAAATTCCATAATAGGACTCTCAAACTTGAGACATATGTAACTGAGGAGGAGAGAAATATTAATAGATATCAATTATGCAAATGAAGACCTCATTTGCATAATTAATGAGAAAATACTATAACTTAAGATGGGCTTGATGGATGGTCTTGATTTTTGGTATGTAGATAGTTTACGTGATGTTTTGTATGATTGGATATAATTATGCAAATCAGATTTCCTAATTTGCATAACTAATGAAGTTGACAGTCCAGGAGAGACTGTGTAAATATTGTACAATGGATACAGTGGAAGATGAACTACATTTCATTTGTAACTGCCCTCATTATGAGGATGAAAGAAACAAGCTTTTCGAAACAACCAAAACCAGAGTTCCACGACCTCATACCTTCGCCGACTGATGTTAGCCTTTTCGAGTGAACGCTTATCACTCAGTATGTAAATAAGGTCCTCGATTGCATGAATTTCAAGTGATCCTTTTCTCTACACAAAACACAGCATTAAAGTAAAATCTTAGAAAAGAGGGCCATTGTAGCATTTCCTCATATATTATGTAAATGAGGCCATCATGATTTATGTCTGATAACGTCCACATTTGATTATCTCCCAAACGCCACAAGAATGAAATCCCATCATTAACCACTCTGGAATTATAGTGTTTTGTCATAAATTATGCAAATTAGGTATTCGTTTGCATAATTGATATCTATCAATATTCCTCTCTTTCTCAGTTACATGTCACGTGTTTGACTACAATAAAATGCAAGGGTTTGTATACTTTTTCACATCACAGATCCTGATTTGCATGATTCTTATACGATCATGTAAATCATCACTCAAACTATGTACATCCCTACAAATCATGACGATCCGTCATCACCTTCTTGAGTTACTAGTATTCTCTTTCAAAGTTTAAAACAAACCCATACCTATACCTACACGAGTTCTCCCAAGAGTTATAAAAATAATCACTGAAAGATTATTTTTGCTTAATTGGTATCATAACTTTTTTCTTTACTACAGAAAATAAGGCAATTTGTTGGCAATGTATTTGCTTCAATTATGTCCTTATTTTCATAGTCGACATATCAATCAGTTTTTATCAAACCTATACCTTCCAACAGGGAGAGCGTTAGATCGTAAGGCTGCTGTGTTTAAATGCCCGTGTGACCTCCCTGACCCCAAAACAGAGCCCTGCACCAGGCAAGTAAAGTATCACATGTGTCCTCCAGGGACGTCTCACAGGGAGCCTGCTCCGGTAAACTAGGTCACCTGTCAGTGCAATTTAACCTGAATAAATAGACTTAAAAATAGCAAATTGAAAGGGAATTGTAGACATTTCCTTATAAATTATGTTAATGAGGGCTTGTCATGCATGATTTTTGTCTGATATTGTTCACCTTTACTTAGCTTCCTAATAAAATAAGAATGAAATTCCAATCATTTACTATTGTGGTATTTTCAATTAGTATTTTCTCATTAATTATGCAAAATAGGTAGCTATTAGCATTATTGGTATCTATCGATACCTCTCTCTTTTTCAGCTATATATGTCACATGTTTGAGAGTCCTATTTTGAAAGGCAGCAGATTTATAAACTTTCATTGCTAATTATGCAAATTAGCTCCTGATTTGCATAATGAATATTCAATTATGTAAATCATTAATCGAGCTATCTACATACCATAAATCAAGACGATCCGTTGACCATAAGTCTAGTTATTCATGTCCAAAGGTCAAAAAAAATTAATTAAAAACACCCACTGCAGCTCCAAACAAGCCGCTAGAGGGCCCAAACGTGCACAACTAACTTCATGTGGCATGGACTATCTACCACACAAAAATCATGACCGTAGCACTTGCAGAAAATTCGACCTCAAACTTTGAAGCTACACTGCAGTATCCAAAGTACCCGCTAGGAGGCCCATAATCGAACTTGACCTTCCCCTTTAATAAATCTACCTATTCACTGAATATCATGCACAACCATCAACAGCTTCTCGAGTTATCCTGTCAACAAACAAATACGCATACATAAACAGCCCACTGCAGTACCGCAGGAAAATGCCAGGTGACCCATTTTTAAACTTGAGCTTTGTTTTCACAATCTCTACGTACCCACCAAAAATCATGCAGATCCATCATCAATACGTTGAGTTATGTTGTCTACATACAAACACACTAACAAAAAAAGTTCACTGGAGCACTTTAGGAAAACGCCAGGTTAACCATTTTCGAACTTGACCTTCGTTCCCACAACCGCCACTTACCTACCAAAAATCAGCAAGATCCGTCAAAGTTCTCTCGACTTATGATCTCGACATACATACGGACCCACTTTACAGCTGTCGTAACCTATAACATAACCTTACCGCGAATGCATACATTCCCGGCGAAGGTAACAATATTCCCGAGCTTTCACCATCTAGAAGACCTAAAACTACTTTTTTACTGAAATCACAAAACCCACTAATCATTAAAAACGTGGGAGTTTTCATCAGTCACTGTCTTCAAAGAAGAAGTCACCCCCCCCCACAGTAATGTTGTATGTAAAAATGTTAGTTAGTTAGTTAGACACTCGTTACCATTGTTACCCTCTCTACTGTTTGTACCCTTGCAATTAGCCAACGGGCATGAATTTGGAAATAAAACACCTTGTTATTTCACATAGATTGTTCTCTTTCGGCTTCATCTGTTGCATGTTGTAACGTCCACCGTTCCATGAACGTAGCAGAATCGTAACATTAACTCAGTATTGATACATAAGGACATGATTTACATATTTCACATCTATATGTGTCAGTCATCTTATAAGCTACCGAAGGTCATGACGATTCATTATATCAGTCTTAAGCTACTCTCCTCAAATTTTGGAGCAAAATTGGGGTCAAAACACACACACACTTCTTTTCGAGCCCAAGAGCTTTGAAAAATGATGACCCTGGCTTATAATCGTAATACTTCTAAGAAGAGATTATATATAATCTACACATGACATACCTAACCTAAGTGTACATGTGCGCATGTTACGAAGTATCAATGATGTGTGTGTGTGTGTGTGTGCGTGTAAGTAAAGCTGAACATGTACATGTATGTGTGTCCTCCTCTGTGTATGTGTGTGAGTAATGCTAAAAATATGTGTGTGTGTACCCCTTGTATTTGTATATGTTTGTGTGAGTAAAGCTGAACAGATATGTCTGTCCTCCTTTGTATATATGTGTGTGTGTGAGTAAACCTGAACATATATGTGTGTGTGACGTCCCTTGTATATATGTGTGTGAACCTGAACATATATATGTGTATGTGCGTTAAACCATCCTTATATATCAGAAATTTATTTTCTTTATATATATGTAATTTTGCAACACTTGGCCCCCGATACTATGATGCATTATCTGATGGATAGAATTTGATGCACGTTTGAGCATTACTGTGCTCTATTTGACCTCTATTAAGATCTAGATTAGCACTTACATTTTGAGTTTGGTTCAAATTTATCCAATACGCTGTCATGAGGTATTTACATGACTGTTGTTTAATCCTATATATCAGCCATGAACTATTGAGTTTAAGTGAAATCAGTAACAGTAAGTAGTGCCCCTGTCACACTTGTGCGTATATAAAAGCCCGCATGAGTGGCGTATTAACATGTTTTTGGTTTAGGTCACATTTGCAGCCGAAGAAGTAATTTCTTAGGTTCGATCACTAGGCTGCACAACGGTGGGTCAAAGTAGATAACAACTTTTTCCCCGCAAACTTTACTTACACCAAAAAAATGTTAATGCGCAACTCACGCGCACTTACATACGCACAAGTATGACAGGGCCCTAACGGCAGTTAGCTCCCTTGTCGCATAGCAGCAGCTTGATTTCGTAAAGGCCCTGTCACACTTGTGCGTATATTCAAGTCCGTTTGATACATGTTTTTGGTTTAGGTTAAGTTTGCAGACGAATAAGTGATTCTTAGGTTCGATCACTAGACTGCACAACGGTGGGGCAAAGTAGAAAACAACTTTTACCCCGCAAACCTTACTTAAATAGGATAAAATGTTGATGCACAATTCACGCACACTTGAATATACGAACAAGTGTGACTATAATGACCTAAGCCACTGATACGCCCATTCCACTTGGACGGCGCTCTCGCCGCGCTCTCGCTGCGACCGAAAATTGGACAGAGCGCCGTGACAGCGCCGAACCCCCAAATACGTGCTCAACTGGAATCTCTGCGCGACTAAAATCTCCACTTTTATGGGCGACCAAAGATTTCACAGATCACTCAACGAATTCCAGAGATAAAGAAATAATTTTTAAACATTTTGTGGGCTATTTTGTCTTTTAACCTTTACTTGTTGCATCATATTTAGTTTATGAAATCAAGGGGAAAACAATTATGGTCGCTGCACGGTCACCCAGCGTGTGTCTTAAGTTATATATGTATGTTCAATTTGTTTTTCTGTGTTGTCTGTCATGTAACCTGTTTGCAATAAACATCTTTTATCATGCTACGTATTAATAGAAACGTAAATCGTAGGATTTCAAAACACTTTTTGAACTACTGACCCTAAAACTTGGAGGGAATTTAATTTGAATGAAGGCATGCACTTGTAGTTATTCGTTAATTTGTATCACCGATGAGCAAAAGTATGATTTGACAACAAAATTCCCAGAAATTCAACACCAACACCGAGAGACCACGTCTAGCGATATAATAGATGTTAAACAACAACAACAGTTCAAGATTGAAATTTGTTTGAACTACAGTTGAGACGATTCAATCCCCGTAGAGCGCTCGCTGTGGCCATTTGATCTCACAGCGCTCACAGCGCTCGCTGCGCCGGTGTTCTATGAGATTTGGTCCGGGCGTGAGAATCGGTCCGGGTACCATATTTGGTGCGATGACACAGGAAGTGGGCGTGGTCTAAGAACTACGAAGGCCCACACATACAATGTATTATCGTGCATGAAGCACTATTAATAATAATAATAATAATAATATCGGGTGTATTTGCAGCCAGTGCCACAGGCAGGTACCCAATGTGTAGGGTAATGAGGCTGTTTAACGTGTTCGAGGCACCTCCTCGAGCACGGGACCCCCGTTTTACGTCCCTCCCGGAAGACGATTTCGTGGAAAGCTTCGTGAGGCTACAGCAATCCGGACGTCCTTGGTTGGTCTCCCATCCAAGCACTGTCCGGACCGCGCGTTGCTTAACTTCCGAGATCGAGGGATCGGGTGTATCCAACGCGCCACGCGGCCGTAGCTATTAATCACGGAGTTCTGTTTACATTGGAGTAAGGTTTAACATAGTTAAAAGATATTAAATCAAATACCACACAAGATGAGGTGTTCGTTTACCTATAAAAGCTACAGTAGTAGTACAAATAGTGTTTTCCTGTACTACATACCAAACTACAGTCCCAGAAGAAAAAAATTAAAGACGCCTACCATTATGACAGTTTAGAATTTTTCACCTAGTTAACGTACCTAATTGTAATAACTAAAATACTGTATTTGGAAGAGTGTAAGGGAGGACCACTTTCCACGGGAGGACCAAATGTGATATAAGGTCGAGAGAATCTGTCCGCCCTACTGAAAATCGCGGTATCGTTAAAAAAAACACTTATCAAACATGTTTTATCGCAACGTTAAGACTCAAGTACATATGGCCGAGTTAATAAGACTGATTGGAATAACCTAAGTCACTCCATTTGGAAGAGTGTGAGGGGGACCATTTTCCACGGGCGGACAAAATGTGATAGAAGGTCGTGAGAATCTGTCCGCCCTACTGAAAATCGCGGTATCATTGCTCAAACCACTTCTCAAACATATTTTATCACAACGTTACGACTCAAGTTCATATGTCCGAGTTAATAAGACTGAGTGTAAGACCCCAAGATTCCATAATTTAGAAGAGTTTGAGGGGGGGACGACTTTCCACGGGCGGACCAAATGTCATAGAAGGTCGTGAGAATCTGTCCGCCCTAATGAAAATCGCCGTATCGTTCCTCAAACCACTTCTCAAACATGTTTTATCGCAATATGAAGACTCAAGTACATGTGTCCGAGTTAATAAGACTGATTGGAATAACCCAACTCACTCCATTTGGAAAGTGTGAGGGGGGACCACTTTCCACGGGCGGACCAAATGTGATAGAAGGTCGTGGGAATCGGTCCGCCCTACTGAAAATCGCGGTATCGTTCCTCAAACCACTTCTCAAACATGTTTTATCGCAATATTAAGACTCAAGTACATGTGTCCGAGTTAATAAGACTGATTGGAATTCCCCAACTCACTCCATTTGGAAAGTGAGAGGGGGACCGCTTTCCACGGGCGGACCAAATGTCATAGAAGGTCGTGAGAATCTGTCCGCCCTACTGAAAATCGCGGTATCGTTAAACAAAACACTTCTCAAACATGTTTTTTCGCAATGTTAAGACTCAAGTACATGTGTCCGAGTTAATAAGACTGATTGGAATAACCCAACTCACTCCATTTGGAAGAGTGTGAGGGGGGACCATTTTCCACGGGCGGACAAAATGTGACAGAAGGTCGACGACGTGAGAATCTGTCCGCCCTAATGAAAATCGTCGTATCGTTCCTCAAACCACTTCTCAAACATGTTTTATCGCAATGTTAAGACTCAAGTACATGTGTCCGAATTAATAAGACTGATTGGAATAACCCAACTCACTCCATTTGGAAGAGTGAGAGGGGGGGGACGACTTTCCACGGGCGGACAAAATGTGATAGAAGGTCGTGAGAATCTGTCCGCCCTACTGAAAATCGCGGTATCGTTCCTCAAACCACTTCTCAGACATGTTTTATCGCAATATTAAGACTCAAATACATATGTTCGAGTTAATAAGACTGATTGTAATGACCTTAGCCACTCCATTTGGAAAGTGAGGGGGGGGGGGACTACTTTCCACGGGTGGACTTAATCGGTCATAAAAGGTCGTGAGAATCTGTGCGCCCTATTGAAAATCGCGGTATCGTTAAACAAAACACTTCTGAAACATGTTTTATCGCAATATTAAGACTCAAGTACATATATATCCGAGTTATTAAGAATGATTGTAATGACCTTAGCCACTCCATTTGGAAAGTGAGAGGGGGGACCGCTTTCCACGGGCGAACCAAGTGTCATAGAAGGTCGTGAGAATCTGTCCGCCCTATTGAAAATCGCGGTATCGTTAAACAAAACACTTCTCAATCATGATTTCTCGCAATATTAAGACTCAAGTACATGTGTCCTAGTTAATAAGACTGATTGGAAAAACCCAACTCACTCCATTTGGAAGAATGTGAGGGGGGACCGCTTTCCACGGGCGGACAAAATGTGATAGAAGGTCGTGAAAATCTGTCCGCCCTACTGAAAATCGCGGTATCGTTCAAAAACCCACTTCTCAGGCATGTTTTTTCGGAACGTTAAGACTCAAGTACATATATCCGAGTTAATAAGAGTGGTTGTAATGACCTAAGCCACTCCATTTGGAAAGTAAGAGGGGGACCGCTTTCCACGGGCGGACCAAATGTGATAGAAGGTCGTGAGAATCTGTCCGCCCTACTGAAAATCGCGGTATCGTTAAACAAAACACTTCTCAAACATGTTTTTCGCAATGTTAAGACTCAAGTACATGTGTCCGAGTTAATAAGACTGATTGGAATAACCCAACTCACTCCATTTGGAAGAGTGTGAGGGGGGACCATTTTCCACGGGCGGACAAAATGTGACAGAAGGTCGACGTCGTGAGAATCTGTCCGCCCTAATGAAAATCGTCGTATCGTTCCTCAAACCACTTCTCAAACATGTTTTATCGCAATGTTAAGACTCAAGTACATGTGTCCGAGTTAATAAGACTGATTGGAATAACCCAACTCACTCCATTTGGAAGAGTGTGAGGGGGGGACGACTTTCCACGGGCGGACAAAATGTGATAGAAGGTCGTGAGAATCTGTCCGCCCTACTGAAAATCGCGGTATCGTTCCTCAAACCACTTCTCAGACATGTTTTATCGCAATATTAAGACTCAAATACATATGTTCGAGTTAATAAGACTGATTGTAATGACCTTAGCCACTCCATTTGGAAAGTGAGGGGGGGGGGACTACTTTCCACGGGTGGACTTAATCGGTCATAAAAGGTCGTGAGAATCTGTGCGCCCTATTGAAAATCGCGGTATCGTTAAACAAAACACTTCTGAAACATGTTTTATCGCAATATTAAGACTCAAGTACATATATATCCGAGTTATTAAGAATGATTGTAATGACCTTAGCCACTCCATTTGGAAAGTGAGAGGGGGGACCGCTTTCCACGGGCGGACCAAGTGTCATAGAAGGTCTTGAGAATCTGTCCGCCCTATTGAAAATCGCGGTATCGTTAAACAAAACACTTCTCAATCATGATTTCTCGCAATATTAAGACTCAAGTACATGTGTCCGAGTTAATAAGACTGATTGGAAAAACCCAACTCACTCCATTTGGAAGAGTGTGAGGGGGGACCATTTTCCACGGGCGGACAAAATGTGATAGAAGGTCGTGAAAATCTGTCCGCCCTACTGAAAATCGCGGTATCGTTCAAAAACCCACTTCTCAGGCATGTTTTTTCGGAACGTTAAGACTCAAGTACTTATATCCGAGTTAATAAGAGTATTCAAAGTGAGACACTTGGGCGCTTCTGACCGGGTTTCGCGTCATTAAGAGGCGACACCTGGTCGGAAGCAGCCCACGTGACCTCACTAACCACCTGTACTCTATCACCTGTCCACAGAACCGTATTTAAGCGTCAGAACGCGTATTCTCTGTCTTGTCGAGTTACGACGGTGTGGTCGAACGGCGGTGGTGGCTCGCTGTGTTTCGTCGCTACCATCTCCTCCCTTTCGCGCCATAAACGACGGTCCCAGCCGGCGCTTGCTCTTCACATCCCCTGACTGTAGCAGTCTTCAGGCACCCGTCTGATGCCACGCTTAGCCTCTGCGGAGCCAGCAGTTTTAGGAGCCCTTAGGGACATGGCGCACGTGGCTTTCAAGTATGTGAAAGGTGGTACCTCTTATGCTAATCATTTATCTTGTGGGAAATTTAACTCGTTGTTCGCCCGTGTCGGGGGTGGGGTGGTGAGTGTGTGTAGTGATGTGTTCTTTTTAATTTTAGTGTCAGGTTAGCTTTATTTGGTCCTAGGCCATTTCCTTTTTCCGGTAGGGAGAAAAACTTTGCTCAGGTTAGGTAAGTTTCGGGAAGTAGTTTCTTTGGAGGGACTTCAATAGCTGAATTGGACCGCTCCGAGAAACGGGAGCATCAGCTTGGGGAAGTCAAATCCTTGGAAATTAAATTTTCTTGCCGCCGGAATTTCTAGGACTTTGAGCAAACGGTTTTCTAGCCTAAGCTGTTCATTGTTTGTGATGGTTGTTCGTAGTAATGTGTTTTCTTCAGTTGTATTGCTAATAGAGCTGTGAGCGAACGGCTTTTTCGCCTAAGATGTTTTTGTGTTGGTAGTGATTGTACTAATTGTGTTCTCTTCAGTTGTGTTGCTATAGAGTTGTGAGCGAACGGGTTTCTCGCCTAAGTTGTTTATGTTTGTAGTGATTGTGTGTAGTAATTTGTTCTCTTCAGTTGTAGTTTATTATTAGAGCTGTGAGCGAACGGTTTTCTCGCCTAAGCTGTTTATGTTTGTAATGATTGTTTGTAGTAATTTGTTCTCTTCAGTTGTATTACTCTTAGAGCTGTGAGCGAACGGTTTTCTCGCCTAAGCTGTTAATGTTTGTAATGATTGTTGGTAGTAATTTGTTCTCTTCAGTTGTATTACTCTTAGAGCTGTGAGCGAACGGTTTTCTCGCCTAAGCTGTAAATGTTTGTAATGATTGTTTGTAGTAATTTGTTCTCTTCAGTTGTATTACTATTAGAGCTGTGAGCGAACGGTTTTCTCGCCTAAGCTATTTATGTTTGTAGTGATTGTTTGTAGTAGTTTGTGGAAACCTGTGTAGAGTAAACAGGTGGTGGTACAGAAAGTGTGGCGGAAACCTGTGTAAAGTAAACAGGTGGTGGTACAGCCATTGTGGCGGTAACCTGTGTAAAGTAAACAGGTGGTGGTACAGCCAGTGTGGCGGTAACCTGTGTAAAGTAAACAGGAGTGGTACAGCCAGTGTGGCGGTAACCTGTGTAGTGTAAACCTGTTGTGTTGGTACAGCTAGTGTGGTGGAAACCTGTGTAGTGTAAACCTGTTGTGTTGGTACAGCTAGTGTGGTGGAAACCTGTGTGGTGTAAACCTGTGGTGTTGGTACAGCTAGTGTGGTGTAAACCTGTTCTGTTAGTACAGCTAGTGTGGTGGAAATCAGTGTGGTGTAAACCTGTTGTGTTGGTAAAGCCAGTGGGGCGGAAATCAGTGTGGTGTAAACCTGTTGTGTTGGTAAAGCCAGTGGGGCGGAAATCAGTGTGGTGTAAACCTGTTGTGTTGGTGCAGCCTGTGAGGCGGAAACCTGTGTTGTGTAAACCTGTTCTGTTGGTACAGATAGTGTGGTGTAAACCTGTGTGGTGTGAACCTGTTGTGTTGGTATAGCCAGTGTGGCGGTATCAGTGTGGTGTAAACCGGTTGTGTTGGTACAGCTAGTGTGGTTGAAACCTGTGTAGTGTAATCCTGTGTGGTAGAAATCTGTGTGGAAGGTCATGCTCACTGCACGGGATTTTTATGGGTTGTTCAGTGATCGCTTCCTTTTCGGCGTTTACGTTTTGCACATTTCATCAGTGGAAGGTCATGCCTATACTGAGTTTCAAATTTTTCTTTTTACGCGTTGTTAAGTGATCGTTCTGTTTGCGGTATTTACGCTGTGCACGTGTCGGTAGTTGAAGGTCTGCTCTTTAGATTTTTTCGTTCTCGGCTTAGGTTTAGTGGTGGTTGGTGTTTTCTTGTTTTTAATTTTTGAGCGCGTTTAATAAAAAATTTAGTCAATTTTCTAATCTTTTTGGAGGCATCTGTTCTCTCAGTCCTGCTACGAGCACCATGGTTTACTAAATGACCTTACTTCGGTAGGCCCTTAACCAAGGGTCGGTTGCTCGTCCCAGGGTTGACCTTGAAATGGATCCCGATTTGTCGTTATAATATTTTAGTTTCGCATAGTCATTTGTTTTCCTTTATCAGTGATGTGGCAGACCCGCGTACCTTTTGTGTGTTATTTTCCCGGTTGGGGATTTTTTCCACCGATCTTGGGCGGTTCAGGAAGCTTGCGCAGTTTAACGGCAAATCTATTCCTTCTTCCTTAGAGGTCAGCCTTGGGGCGATTCCGACCTTTTCGTTTTCTTTGCGGTGTTTACGTTTTGCGCGTGTCATCAGTGGAAGGTCATGCCATCTGGATTTTTTATCTTGACGTGTTTTTCAGTGATCATTTTCTATACAATGTTTACGTTTTCCACCTGTTATCATTGGAAGATCATGCCCACTAGATTTCGCATATGTACGCGTTGTCAGTGATCATATTCTTTACAAGGGAAGCGACTAGCGACTTGCTGTATTATCGGAGTTTTGCCTGGAATTTTCGGTAAATGTGGAGGAATTCAGATGTGGGTGGAATATCGTGAATATTTGACAACGGGAGAAATTAAAGCGTATGTGAGGATATGGTTAGGTATGGGCGAGGATTGAGGTTTGGGTATTGAGGTTTGGGTATTGAGGTTTGGGTAAAGTTAAAGTTAAAGTTGAGGAAAGGTAGATTGGTAAGGCACGGTTAGATTGATGAAGTGCTGAAAGAAGACTGTACAGAGGATCACGGAGGTCAGACCACGGAGGACTTTTTGCCCATACCTTAACCTTCTAACGGGGCTTCGCCATGGGTCGCTTCGGATAGAGTACTATTCAAAGTGAGACACTTGGGCGCTTCTGACCGGGTTTCGCGTCATTAAGAGGCGACACCTGGTCGGAAGCAGCCCACGTGACCTCACTAACCACCTGTACTCTATCACCTGTCCACAGAACCGTATTTAAGCGTCAGAACGCGTAATCTCTGTCTTGTCGAGTTACGACGGTGTGGTCGAACGGCGGGGGACGGGGAGCATTAGAGAAGGAGAGACTCGTAGGCCGGGGGGGGGGGGGGGGCTCGGGGGGGACTCAGGGGTGGTTGGTTTTCGTTCCGGAATCCTAGCCTGTTTGGAGGTCGAGTTGGCTAGTTCTAGGTGCTGAGGAGGGATCTTATATGTACCGTCGTCAGAATAAGTCGTATCCGTTAGAATAAGTCGGGTAACTTAGGTGGGCGCTGTGAATGAGCCTTGTGGGGTAAGGTAAAGGAAGTTCGGCGAAGCTAGCACCCACCCACCCGCCCTCGTTCTTTTTTGTCACGAGACCGTTCAGTGACCCATCCGGCGACACTCCGGACTTTTTGCCCATACCTTAACCTTCTAACGGGGCTTCGCCATGGGTCGCTTCGGATAGAGTACTGGTTGTAATGACCTAAGCCACTCCATTTGGAAAGTAAGAGGGGGGACCACTTTCCCGTGACGGGCGGACCAAATGTCATAGAAGGTCGTGAGAATCTGTCCGTAATATCATTTTTTATTGATATATAAACAATGATACAATATATATTTTTCTCCACAGGAGAAACAAGTTTAGTACTATAGTAAATATGTACAGTGTTATCTTGTCTTTGCTTGTTTATGGTTGTGGGTGGGCGGGGTTTCGCGTCCGCACGCTGCGACAGGCGAGGCGGGACCCGCCTGGCCATGTGCTTCTCTAGAATCTGTTTCCAATTAGAGGGGACCGTGTGTGGTCCGATATCAAAACACAAATAAACATATTTATTTTGACCATAAAGTCGGACATATGTACTTGAGTCTTAATATTGCGAAAAAAACATCTTTGAGAAGTGGTTTGAGGAACGATACCGCGATTTTCAGTAGGGAGGACAGATTCTCACGACCTTCTATGACATTTGGTCCGTCCGTGGAAAATGGTCCCCCCTCACACTCTTCCAAATTGAGTGAGTTGGGTTATTCCAATCAGTCTTATTAACTCGGACACATGTACTTGAGTCATAACATTGCGAAAAAAACATGTTTGAGAAGTGGTTTGAGGAACGATACCGCGATTTTCATTAGGGCGGACAGATTCTCACGACCTTCTATGACATTTGGTCCGCCCGTGGAAAGTGGTCCACCCCTCTCACTTTCCATATGGAGTGGCTCAGGTCAGTACAACCAGTCTTATAAAGTCGGACATATGTACTAGAGTCTTAATATTGCGATAAAACATGTTTAAGAAGTGGTTTGAGGAACGATACCGCGATTTCAGTAGTGCGGACAGATTCTCACGACCTTCTATCACATTTTGTCCGCCCGCGGAAAATGGTCCCCCCCTCAAACTCTTCAAAATCATGGACTTGGGTTATTCCAATCAATCTTATTAACTCGGTCATGTGTACTTGAATCTTAGCGTTGCGAAAAAAACATTTTTGAGAAGTGGTTTGAGGAACGATACCGCGATTTTCACTAGGGCGGACCGATTCTCACGACCTTCTATGACATTTGGTCCGCCCGTGGAAAATGGCCCCCCCTCAAATTCTTCCAAATTGAGTGACTTAGGTCATTCCAATCAGTCTTATTAACTCGGGCAAATGTACTTGAGTCATAACATTGCGAAAAAAACTTGTTTGAGAAGCGGTTTGAGGAACGATACCGCGATTTTCATTAGGGCGGACAGATTCTCACGACGTCGACCTTCTGTCACATTTTGTCCGCCCGTGGAAAATGGTCCCCCCTCAAACTCTTCCAAATCTTGGACTTGGGGTATTCCATTCAATCTTATTAACTCGGTCATGTGTACTTGAATCTTAGCGTTGCGATAAAACATGTTTGAGAAGTGGTTTGAGGAACGATACCGCGATTTTCAGTAGGGCGGACAGATTCTCACGACCTTCTATGACATTTGGTCCGCCCGTGGAAAGTGGTCCCCCCCCCTCTAACTTTCCAAATGGAGTGGCTCAGGTCATTACAACCAGTCTTATAAAGTCGGACATATGTACTTGAGTCTCAATATTGCGATAAAACATGTTTGAGAAGCGGTTTGAGGAACGATACCGCGATTTTCAGTAGGGCGGACCGATTCCCACGACCTTCTATCACATTTTGTCCGCCCGTGGAAAATGGTCCCCCCTCACACTCTTCCAAATCATGGACTTGGGGTATTCCAATCAATCTTATTAAGTCGGTCATGTGTACTTGAATCTTAACGTTGCGAAAAAAACATGTTTGAGAAGTGGTTTGAGGAACGATACCGCGATTTTTTATTAGGGCGGACAGATTCTCACGACCTTCTATGACATTTGGTCCGCCCGTGGAAAATGGTCCCACCCTTCACACTCTTCCAAATTGAGTGAGTTAGGTCAGTCCAATCAGTCTTATAAAGTTGTACACATGTACTTGAGTCTTAATATTGCGATAAAACATGTTTGAGAAGTGGTTTGAGGAACGATACCGCGATTTACATTAGGGCGGACAGATTCTCACGACCTTCTATGACATTTGGTCCGCCCGTGGAAAGTGGTCCACCCCTCTCACTTTCCAAATAGAGTGGCTCAGGTCATTACAACCAGTCTTATAAAGTCGGACATATGTACTTGAGTCTTGATATTGCGATAAAACATGTTTGAGAAGCGGTTTGAGGAACGATACCGCGATTTTCAGTAGGGCGGACCGATTCCCACGACCTTCTATCACATTTTGTCCGCCCGTGGAAAGTGGTCCCCCATCATCCGAGTCTCACTCTTCTAAACAGAGTGGCTTATGTCATTACAACCAGTCTTATTAACTCGGGCATATAACGTTGCGAAAAAACATGATTGAGAAGTGGTTTGAGGAAAGATAGCGTGATCTTCAGAATTCGAAGGCACGACTTCTACACATTTGGTCCGCCCGTCACTTGAAAGTGGTCTCAAAATCATCGAAGTTTGTGACAAGTCCTATGGGTTATGCGTTGTAGGATGTAGTAAACAAAGGTAATGATGAATACTTTCAGTATTCCTGAGGCAAAAACGAGCTTAAGTTTAACGAGTACCATTATTGTGATTTGGGCCGCAATCTAGGCGGGCTGGAACGGAATTGCTACGACGCCATATATGAGGAAATGAACCTCTTGCTATTATAGTATATCTGATTTGATTTATCTACTTACTTTGTATAATATAATTCGTTGTCAGTGCTTTGTTACTGTAAGACAGTAAGGTAGGGCGATACATTAGTCTTAGTTGGTGTACTCTGTACTTGTGGGCCTTTGTAGTTTTTAGGCCACGCCCCGGACAGATTCTCACGCCGGACCGAATTATCGGTCCCCCCGGGAAAATCGGTCCCCCTCCTGCCATTGGTCCACATTTGAGACTGGTGGGCGTGGCCTAAAAGTACGAAGGCCCACAACAACATAGGCTGTAACATAACAATTCTACACTGTCAACATTGTCGACAAATAATGTCCCCTCCTAGGAAAAATGAAACAATCGTCCTCTGGTCTACTTCGGACCCTAATTTCCAACTTAAAGACGATTCTATGAAAATTGATATAAACTTTTCAAAGGGCTTTGGCCATTGTGGGATTTCATCTGAAGGGGACACATTTTCCCGGGATAGCCGGGATTTTCGGTCCCCTCATTTGAAAGTCAACAACGTCTCTTCTAATGTATTTAAAAACCTGTTTTTCAACTTGAAGACGCTTCTCTGAAGATCTAACACAAGTATAAACGTTTCAGATGCAAAAAAAGGCTCATTATTTGGCCATTGAGGGGATTTCAGGTAAAGGGGACACATTTTCCCGGGCCGGGGTTAAGCCGGGATTTTCGGTCCCCAAATAGGAAAGTCAACAACGTCTCTTCTGCTGCACTTGGAAACCTGTTTTTCAAATTGAAGGCGCTTCTCTGAATATCTGACAGAACTATAAACATATTTCAAAAGCAAAAAGTCTCATTATTTGACCATTGAGGAGATTTCAGGTAAAAGGGACACATTTTCCCGGGCCAGGGTAGCCGGGATTTTCGGTCCCCTCATTTGAAAGTCAACATTTTGTCTTCTCTTGAACCTGCGCGCTTGTTTTTCAACTTGAAGACGTTTCTATGAAGACCTAACACAACTATAAACGTTTCAAAAACAAAAAGTCTCAGCATTTGGCCATTGAGGAGATTTTAGGTAAAGGGGACACATTTTCCCGGGCCGGGGTAGCCGTGATTTTCGGTCCCCTCATAGGAAAGTCAACAACGTCTCTTCTGATTCACTTGGAAATCTGTTGTTCAACTTGAAGGCACTTCTCTGAAAACCTGACACAACTATAAACATTTCAAAAGCAAAAAGGCTCATTATTTGGCCATTGAGGAGATTTCAGGTTAAAGGGACACATTTTCCCGGGCCAGGGTAGCCGGGATTTTCGGTCCCCTCATTTGAAAGTCAACATTTTGTCTTCTCTTGACCTGGGCGCTTGTTTTTCAACTTGAAGACGCTTCTATGAAGATATGACACAACTATAAACGTTTCGAAAACAAAAAGTCTCAGCATTTGGCCATTGAGGAGATGTTAGGTAAAGGGGACACATTTTCCCGGGCCGGGGTAGCCGTGATTTTCGGTCCCCAAATAGGAAAGTCAACAACGTCTCTTCTGATGCACATGGAAACCTGTTTTTCAACTTGAAGACGCTTCTCCGAAGACCTGACACAACTATAATCGTTTCAAAAGCAAAAAGTCTCAGCATTTGGCCATTGAGGGGATTTTAGGTAAAGGGGACACATTTTCCCGGGCTTGGGTAAAGCCGGGATTTTCGGTCCCCTCATAGGAAAGTCAACCACGTCTCTTCTGATGCACTTGGAAACCTGTTTTTCAACTTGAAGACGCTTCTCCGAAGACCTAACACAACTATAAACGTTTCTAAAGCAAAAAGTTTATAGTTTTTTCAAGTCTTCAGGGAAGCGTACGCGTCATCAAGCATCTTCGCGATTTCCTATGAGGGGACCGAAAATCCCGGCTTAACCCCGGCCCGGGAAAATGTGTCCCCTTTACTTAAGATCCCCTCAGTTGACAAATGCTGTGACTCTTTACTTTGGAAACGTTTACAGTTGTGTCAAGTCTCCATAGAAGCGTCTTCAAGTTGAAAAACAGGTTTGCAAGTCCATCAGAAGAGACGTTGTTGACTTTCTCATTAGGGGACCAAAAATCCCGGCTTAACCCCGGCCCGGTAAAATGTGTCCCCTTTACCCGAAATCTCCTCAATGTCCAAATGCTGAGACTTTCTACTTTTGAAACGTTTATAGTTGTGTCATATCTTCATTCAAGCGTCTTCAAGTTGACAAACAGGTTTCCAACTCCATTTTATGAGACGTTGTTGACTTTCAAAGGAGGGGACCAAAAATCCCGGCTACCCTGGCCCGGGAAAATGTGTCCCCTTCACCTAAAATCCCCACAATGGTCAAATGCTGAGACTTTTTGCTTTTGAAACGTTTATACTTGTTTTATGTTTTTAGAGAAGCGTCTTCAAGTTGAAAAACAGGATTCCAAGTCCATCAGAAGAGACGTTGTTGACTTTCCTATGAGAGGACCGAAAATCCCGGCTACCCCGGGAAAATGTGTCCCCTTCCCCTGAGATCCCCTCAATGGCCAAATCCTATGATTTTTTGCTTTTATAGTTGTGTTAAGTCTTCAGGGAAGCGATTCAAGTTGAAAAACAATTTCCAAGTCCATCACATGAAGCGTTGTTGACTTTCCTATGAAAGGACCGAAAATCCCGGGAAAATGTGTCCCCCTCCCCTTGAAATCCGCTCAATGGCCAGATCCTGAGACTTTTTGCTTTTGAAACGTTTATATTTGTGGTAAGTCTTCAGAGAAGCGTCTTCAAGTTGACGAACAAGTTTCCAAGTCCCTCAGAAGAAACGTTGTTGACTTTCCTATGAGGGGACCGAAAAGCCCGGCTACCCTTGTCCGGGAAAATGTGTCCCCTTCTTCTTAAATCTCCTTAATTGACAAATTTTGAGACTTTTGCCCATGAAACGTTTATAGTTGTGATAAGTCTTCAGAGAAGCGTCTTTAAGTATAAAAACAGGATTCCAAATGGATCAGGAGAAGCGTTGTTTACTCTCTTATGAGGAGACCGAAAATCCCGGCTAGTTCTACCCCGGGATAATGTGTCCCCTTCCCCTGAAATCCCCTTAATGGCCAAATGCTGAGACATCTTGCTTTTGAATCTTCTATAGTTGTGTTAAGTTTTCAGAGAAGCGCCTTCAAGTTGACAGTTTCCAAGTCCGTCATAAGAAGCGTTGTTGACTTTTCTATGAGGGGGCCGAAAATACCGGCTAGTTCTACCCCGGGATAATGTGTCCCCTTACCCTGAAATCCCCTCAATGGCAAAATCCTGAGATTTTTTTGCTTTTGAAACTCCAATAGTTGTGTTAAGTGTTCAGGGAAGCGTCTTCAAGTTGAAAAACAATTTCCAAGTCCGTCATAAGAAGCGTTGCTGACTTTCCTATGAGGGGACCGAAAATCCCGGCTAGATCTACCCCGGGAAAATGTGTCCCCTTCCCCTGAAATCCATCAATTGCCAAAACCTGAGATTTGTTTTTGCTTTTGAAACGTTTGTAGGTGTGCTAATTCTTCAGAGAAGCGTCTTCAAGTTGACAAACAATTTCCAAGTCCGTGGAATGAGGACCTCATGGTCTAGAAGATCATAAACGCGGTAAATTTCTGTCTAAGTAAACTGGAAAATTTCAAAATGCCTGTCTGTCAAGCCGGGGTGTTGAACGGAGCTCGGGCGACGTCCGTCGAACACTAATAATCATAAATCCCACATAAGACGGTACCATCTCTTGGACACGGACGAAGTCAGAATCCACTGACCTGGTAACAAGCTCAAATTTGGACCAACTTTACTTTCTGAGTTGTGGCAAATCTGTAGGACTTAAGGTCTCGGACCGGAGTTTTTTTGCGATTTCGTATGTAGGCCGACACCCTCAGGTCGACGGGCTACAATTCCGCCGAGAAAAGTAGGACGGAAAATGTAATCACATGGTCGAAAAGCGGTTTTCTGCTGTTTTCCGATGTATTTATCGGTATTGTCCGTTGTCCCTTTATTTTGGGTAGAAACCATAGTAAAATGTAAATTTGGCATCCGAAAATTATCATTTTTTTACACTTTTTTGATCGAACCTGCTCGGAAAAAACGAGTTTTCCTGGGGTCACGGCATATATGCTGAGAAAGCTTAGTAAATGGTGTCTCTGAAAAATGAAAAAAATAAAAAAGTCATGTGATAACTTTTTCGCAATCTCCGATGACGCAAATTCGGTGAAAATGCATTAAAAACGATGCTATTTGGGTCATCAGGCGAGAAAACCGCATCACCGTTTCCGCGGACTAATACAAAAAAGGCTTCGATAGCGAACCAACTGCACCGCGCCCAAAAATACTACAACTCAAGGGCTTTTCAGAAGATTCAAAATATTCATACACAGCTAAAACCATCACCAAGCAATCTCGGGCAGAAATCAGGGTGACGACCACGCACTTCCGGCAGATTACCGGGTCATGACCCAACCCCCGGTCACAATTGAACTCCGACCCGGAACCTTAAGAAACATATTATGTCTAAAAATTTGTTCAAGATTTTCAGAAAAGTTATATCCACCATATGTCCAAATCTGGCGTATCTGCGACTATTACTTTTCCCGCAGCAGGGGTTTAAAGTCATGTGAAAAACACTGTGTTTTGAGGCTATTTTGCCAACGTGCAGGCCTTAACAACGTTACAGTAGGGAAATTGATAAAAACATCATTTTTCAGGACATCGCTTTTCAAAAAACAGGTAAAACGGGATGGAGAGCCTGCTCATGCCCTTGGCTTGGACATTATGCGGACTTTCCGTCGTTTCGGTGCTGCATATTGGCAGAAAAGCCTCTTTAAGAGTTGGCGTCGGTGACGTCACGCAGTGACGTCATGGTTCTCGAGGAAAACAGCAGGGGGTCGCGTTTTAAGTTCGTAGCTTTTAACTGAAACGAAGAATATGTCAAATTTTGGTATAGACTGGTAGACCACGGGTCGCACATTCCGAATCAAACGCGTCCGACATCAAATTCTTCACTACTTCGCCGTAAAGGCCCCTTAAGCAGCACAATGCTCCCTAAATGTATGAAAGAATGCATTCTGACACAGTCCAAAGCGCAACCTGGAGCATATCATCAGAGCTAGAAGCGGGCAGTTTAAATAAGTGCGTCCGAGATGTGTAGCGCGCCTAGTAGGCTGTCACTTCACACCATCAAAAGAAGAAAAGATCGCGACGTTAAGGAGCGATGAACCAAAAGTCAGAAAACCAAGTTTCGCCTTAAGAAGGCTTAAAGCACTTAGATTTTAGCTTAATTCACCCATTTAAGTCATCATAAAGGCGGGGCATCGCGAAAATCATACCGAAGGTCAAGTTGAGACATGGGCTTCCATCAAATGACGTAGTCAGTGAATTCCTTTTAAAAACGGTTTGGCGGCCAGAAATGATTAAAGATGGCCGTATTTGAGGTTTGGGGGGGGGGGGGGCACATGGGGGAGGGGGGCGCCAAGCACCTGTCCATGGATATATCGAATTTAAAAGAGAAAAAAGGGCAAACTTCGAGGCTTTTTCAAATAAACTTACAGATTTTGATAAAAGCTTTCGAATGCGTCGAAATAACGTCATCTATGACGTCATCGACGTAGCCGCTGCCGTCCTTTTAAGGTCTCGGACCGGAGTTTTTTTGCGATTTCGTATGTAGGCCGACACCCTCAGGTCGACGGGCTACAATTCCGCCGAGAAAAGTAGGACGGAAAATGTAATCACATGGTCGAAAAGCGGTTTTCTGCTGTTTTCCGATGTATTTATCGGTATTGTCCGTTGTCCCTTTATTTTGGGTAGAAACCATAGTAAAATGTAAATTTGGCATCCGAAAATTATCATTTTTTTACACTTTTTTGATCGAACCTGCTCGGAAAAAACGAGTTTTCCTGGGGTCACGGCATATATGCTGAGAAAGCTTAGTAAATGGTGTCTCTGAAAAATGAAAAAAATAAAAAAGTCATGTGATAACTTTTTCGCAATCTCCGATGACGCAAATTCGGTGAAAATGCATTAAAAACGATGCTATTTGGGTCATCAGGCGAGAAAACCGCATCACCGTTTCCGCGGACTAATACAAAAAAGGCTTCGATAGCGAACCAACTGCACCGCGCCCAAAAATACTACAACTCAAGGGCTTTTCAGAAGATTCAAAATATTCATACACAGCTAAAACCATCACCAAGCAATCTCGGGCAGAAATCAGGGTGACGACCACGCACTTCCGGCAGATTACCGGGTCATGACCCAACCCCCGGTCACAATTGAACTCCGACCCGGAACCATAAGTGAAGTGGGTGGTCACACTGAGAATAATAACATAAACAGGAATTTTGTCATAAACCAATCCGAATACTAGCGCAGGAGCCACAAAATCAACAGATCAGTCGTTTAACCCCGATCCAAACATTTCCATCAAACGGAAATCGACCGAAGCTCGGGCGAACGCCGTCCGAGCTTCGGCCGACCGTTGATAAGCCTATCGACGCCCTGCCGACGCCTGGGCGTGCCTCGGCAGACAAACATAGATCTATGATGACTTAGTGGACTTTCAACTAGTCATCTTGTGGAGGAAAAACTCTGGAAGTCAAGTCAAGCTACAAAAGTCAAGCCTCAGCTCATTAATATATAAATTGAAACATCCAGACCAATACCAAAAAAGAAACAGGAAGTATTGTCTTCGTTGTCCACAGTTTATTTATAATACTTATTTTTCAATCAAAATTTAACTTTGCAATTGAAATGTCTTTCATTAGAAAAGTTTGGCAGACTTCTTTGACAACTTGATATCAGTATTAGTTAATATTACAGTATTATCTATCATCTTATGTTATAAACCAAACTGTCGTTACCTTTTGTTTATAAACAAGAAGGAGCCCGTCCAAGCTCCCATCGACACCAATACAACGCTCGCCCGAAGCACGCCTTCACTTTTCATGAGTCGGTCGGAACACTGACGACGGTCGTCCGATCATTGTACAAAGCCCGTGCGAGGCTCGCACGAGGTCGAAGAGTTTGGGCGACCTCCGACCGACCAAAAATCGGGTCTAAAATCCTCGGATGCCCGCCCGAGCAAAACTACGAAAACCACACCCTCCTTTTTCAGCACTCGGTTCCAGTGCTGAAAGTGGCTTCAGCACTGGAAAACCAGTGCTGAGTTTAGTTCAGCACTGGAAAACCAGTGGTGAGTGGAATTCAGCACTGGAAAATTCGAAGCTAGCACTGGAAACCGAGTGCTGACAAATATTGAACGCACTGCAAACGGAGTGCCGATATACGTTACGGTGGTGACTTACTTGCGCTATTGCGATTATCCATAGAGCATATCTATAATAACAGACTTGAATATCGATACCAATACCGGGATAAAATCCTTGATGAGACCGATTTTAAGATCTTCCTGGCGGCCAAAGTTTAAAGGATAACTGTATCGCTGTACCGTTGTTTGGGGGCAATTTACAGACTCCCAGGATCTCATTTGCCTACCGGCAATTATAGATTTTACTTCCTTGTTGAATTTCAAAATGTTGAGCTACTGAACAATCGAACCAATACTATATTCAAAAGAAAGAAAGTTGTCTAGTTGTTACACATCCCCATACCTACATCTACTTTACAATTACACAATGAACAAAATGACAAAGTTGTGGTTTGCTTGAAATAAACTTGTTCATGCCAAAGGTTATTAGAATACTCAAGCAACTGGAGAAGAGTTTCAATTGCATCCATTTGCTTGAGTAATTATTTTTGGCGTATATTTACATAGTACCCGGGTGTCTAAGATTCATTATAAACGTGGTCAAGTTATCTTGCCGCATTTCTTACACTGCTCTCAGCACTTCAGCACTGGTAATTATTACGTTCCAGTGCTGAAAACACCTAAGCACTCGTTTTCCAGTGCTGAGGTTTGTTCAGCACTCGTTTTCCAGTGCTGAGTTTTTTTTCAGCACTCGTTTTCCAGTGCTGACTTGTCCCTAAGCACTGGTAAATCCAGTGCTGAAGGTGTGGCTTTTGTACATCAGCACTCGGTTCCAGTGCTGACGGGCCAGTGACGGCAGTTTCAGCACTGGGTAACCAGTGCTGAATGACCTATAACATGACCCACCGCCGCTCCGTTGCGGTTTCAGCACTGGTATCGAGTGCTGAACTCCACTCAGCACTGGAAAACGAGTGCTGAGACAAGTTTCAGCACTGGAATCCCAGTGCTGAAAGAGCTTCAGCACTGGAACACAGCCATTCAGCACTGGAAAACGAGTGCTGAACTTTCTTTAGCACTGGAAAACGAGTGCTGAACTTTCTTCAGCACTGGAGAACCAGTGCTGAGGCCGATTCGCCCGTTGATTCAGCACTGGAATACCAGTGCTGAAGGCGTGGCTTTCGTAGACTTGCCCCGCCCGAATATTGGCCGAGCGCTGGGCGTTGCTCGGGCGAGCTACGGGCAAAATGTTGACGAGCTGTGCGAGTTAAAAAATCGTCGCCGAGGCCTCGCTGAATTTAAGCGCAGCTTCCAGTGCCCCGCGAACGTCAGCCGAGCTCCGTAAATTCACCCGAAGCCCGTGGAATCGCTAGGACGTCGGTCGTACTTCGCCCGAAAATCGCCATTTGGAGCTCGCCGACAAGTCGGCCGAGCTAAATTCTTGATTTGTGACAGGGGCTTTAGCGACACAGCCTCTGGAACAGTAAGTCGCGAGTTCAAATCCCGACTGTGCCGCTCACCTAACAAGGGTTGTAGTCCTTGCTTCACTCCGTGATCCACCGTTCATTGTGCTTGTCAAAAAGAGCTATGGAAATTTACCCGGTACCTTTACATAGCGGCTGTCAGCTCTGTCAGGACTGGTTGAATAGGAACTCTTCAACTCCAGTTCGCCATATATACATAATTTAACAACCCCTCCCCAAAGCAGTAATCTAGCTATTGTCCTGTTTTGACGTACAGTTTATACGAGTATTCATTACTGTCTAACCTTTCATTGTCACTTATAAGGCATTCTCATATACAACATGCACAAGTATATTGTTACATTAGATATTAAGGTAAGGTCCTAAATGGCACGTGTTAGGCCTAGGAAAAAAAATGTTGTGTTTCCTGTTACGGTCGTGAAAAAAATTGGGTCGGAAAGTAGGGATTTTCTTTGTTTATTTATTCATTTCTTTTTACTGGTAACATCATCAAATGCACTGACTGTTGGCCTCGCAGTGCTTGGGCCAGCCTCCTTACCATTGCACTCAATTCTCATGTGGTTGAACATGCGCTGCCCGGAGATTGTCAACAAAACCTAAGAAAAGTACACCCGGAATAAAATTACCAATTGGAAAAGTGACAGGTGAATTATTAAGAATATACATGTATAATAATCACTAAATACAATTGTCTATGTCATTGTCATTGTACATTTTAACAACTCACTTTGTTTCTTCTATGATAATTGTTGCAAAGTTAAGAATTAAAGAAAAATCCCAGCTTAGTAAAGGGACTCATATCATTCACCACTTTTCAATGTTGCAAACGAAAAAAAAGATACTTAGTAATTCGTTTGCATCCATAGTCAACTTGTTTTATTCTGCCTGTAACGCAAAAATCCGTCAGAAAAGAGCGCGCGGCTCACGGCCCATAGAAATACAATTGCGACTCAGAGTCTCAGACACTGCCCTCAACCGGTAGGTGCGGGTACTGCAGATATGCGTCATTACTCTCACGCATTCTCGCGATATTTAGCGATAGTTGATGAATCCAACGTTGCGGCTTTTTCGACTAGGAGCCACGCTCTCTTTTTTGACGGATTTTTTGCGTTACAGACAGAATAAAACAAGTTGACTATGGATGCAAACGAATTAAAAAGTATCGGTAACTTTATTAACTTGTTTGGTTGGGGGTCGATTTCTGTGTTTTGATTGAAAATTTATGAAAGTGAGAGCATGTGTTTGACGTAGAGTAAGAACTTCCGTGGTCCAAATGTTCTACTTCGTGCAAATAATTACCGCAAAATCGAGTTCTCAAGCCCGAAATTTAGGTACCGCACTGCGCAACCTGGGTTTAGAAAGCACCAATCAAAATATCGTTGCGCAGCACAACTGCGCAAGCGGGTATTCCGCACGCTGTTTTTCATCGCTCAGGTTCAGATGTTAGATCGAAAATCTTATGTCGATCCCCGGCCAGCGGCCGACACCAAAAAAAAAAGGTAGGGTCTGGGGATTTTTGCTAGGGTTGGTCGGGTAACCGGAAACACAACATCTTTTTTCCTAGGCCTTATCTCTAACCATATGTATGACTAGACTAAAGTTGTATTTGCCACAAGTGTGAAAGCCATATCCTATGACGGGAAGCTATCAAGGCATTTACGTACAAATAATCTCAACTTTATTTCAACATTTGTTACGAACAAGCCAAGTAGCGAAAACCCATCCATCTTTTTTTATGTTATGATATTATTCAAGTAAAACACGCCTCCACTTTTGAATAAAAAGCTGTTTTGGGATTCAAGCCTATATGCTACCTCTTTTAAGTCCAAACAGTTATCTAATACTGCACCAAGTTAAGTGTGCATTCGAGTCAACACCATAGTACGTTCAGAGCATAAGATACAAACACCGACATTTCAGTTTCTGTACTCAAAAAGACCGCTTGAATTTCTAAAATCCGACCTCGTTTTGCTGAAACCGTTGATCCTTTTAACATACAAACTATCAAAAGAGTCCATCCGAAACTTCTCTCAATCTATGCCATACGTATTGACACATGATACTAAGCCATCCACACTAAACTCACACAAATGCCGCTGGTATTTGTCTGATCTGTAGTTAGCATTAAGAATTTGTCTATCTTTCTTTAATATGCAGACGGCAAATGGAACACAGGTGGAGATCCTTCCTCAGTGGTGGGGAAGTTGCAGGCCAGGGGTGTGTACATGTACGCCTTTGGTATAGGTGCCTGGGGCATCAACAGTAACAGACTGAGCGGACTGGGCAACAAGGACAGTGGTGTCCACAAGTACGTCTACCTGTGTCTGGATTTCAACGTTCTCTCACAAGTAGCCAAGAGACTGAGAGGAGGTAAGTTATATTTTGTAACCCGTGGAAAAAACTTCTATATTAATTTTTCTTGATTTTCCGCCATCTTAAGATGAAAACTTGTACATGTCAATGGATAAAGAATCACTAGCCTGTCACATATATAATTCCATGCCGTCCATAATAACGACATAGAATTGCTAGTTGGAGATTGTCAAGGACATTTCTTTGTGATACCTTATAGTATTTTGCAATATGATGACAACATGTTATTTCTATTCATACTGCAGACCTTCACAACACGGACTACTTGCCATCCCCCTCTACACGCTGTTCTCCCCGCTGTATCCAGGCAACGCGCTCCTGCCAGTGCGAAGTGTACGGCGGAAACTACGCCTGTGTGTGCCAGAAGGGATATAGTTGTGGCAATAGAGGCTCTGATACAAGTGAGTAGCAGCAGAACCAATGCCAACGAGCCAACTTTCTCAAAGACCCCATATGTACACTCCTAGCACTCAGCAAGTATATATATATATAAACAGTTGCATTCTATTTCCGCGAGGGAACAAATGCGTCCGCAAGCGTTGATTTTGTTTCAATAACAGTAACAAATCCAATCAGCGTCTGGATTTAGGCCCTTTGTTGACTTTCTTCCTAGCTATAGTTTTTACTGTTTTAACTCATTTTCGTGCCTGTAAACAAATGATGACCCGCGTCCCCCGAAAAACTCATTTAACTGAAATCTTTTCTGTGTGCAAATAGTTTGATCAAGTTGAAAAAGCGAAGGATATTGCAGTTTTACTGTTGACTTTTGCTGCTTGTGTATAAACGAGCTGCAGTTTTGTTGAGAACGGGACGAAGCTATGGATGAGTTGTGATTTTGAATTTATGCTAATTTACAGAATGTCCACGGAACACCTACAAAGACACTATTGGGACTGGTCCATGCATTGCCTGCCCTACAAACTCCGAGACTTCAAGAACAGGCGCCACCAGCAAGACTGAGTGCACGTGTATAACAGGCTATCAGCAGGTTGGCTCCCCAATTCAGACGTGTAAACGTGAGTTCAGCTTTTTTTCATTTCGTTGCTGAAAATCTAATCACATTGCACATTGAGGTTACGCTCAGACCGACTTTCAACATTTTTACTCATAATAAATTTTCACTACAGATGTGTATTATGTATTCGAGATTCTTTGTGGCCGTTTGTGTCCCAAAAGTGTATGTTATAGATTCCAACCTAATCATTGGGAAATTGGTACACACTTGCAATAGTAATATAATACAATATAAATCATGCAACCTTTTGGAATAATAATCTTCCAATAAAGATGCAGATTGGAGCCAATATCATCATTGGCAATTGGCTTCTCTGCGATTATGCTGAATGCAATTCAGCTGATGATCGGTTCACAAGCGTAATTTAAGACGAAATAGTCCACTTTGCATTTCCTAAAAGAAGGACCATCTGTGCCATAAGTATAACAGTAATAAAGCTATTATTTTTGTAGGTATGTCCCCTCTTAAAACAAGAAAATGAAAAATTGAATTGAAGATCAACTTTATGTACAGCTCCTGTGCAAATTCTTGGCAATCCAATTATAACACATGCAAATTTAAGAAAGTCCAGACAATTTTGAACGGACGAATAATTCTAAATAAATTCCATCTGATCGGAATGGGGGAGGTTTCAAGTAGCAAGGGAATATCATACGTATTGTATGAACAGAAGATGTGGTTACTTCATTGTGTCTACTATTACAGGAATTACATGTTCCAAACCATCTTACGATACCACTGCGGTGAGAGCTGTATCGTGTGGAACATTGACGTACCATGGCAACAGATGTAGCTTGGACTGCCAGTCAGGTGAGTTCCACAGTATCCAAGCCTGTTGACAATCATGTAGGCATCATATACCAATAAACAAAGCATCTTCAAGCTCTTGTTACATTTATACAGCTAGCGTAATCAGCAAAAAATAGCATTCCCTTAATATGTTGCCATCGTATGTGTTTGTAGTTTGAACCCACGTAGTTATTGTAGAACTGTTAAATATAGCCAATGGTCACACTTATCACATGTACTCAATCGTGCACTTTCTTTAGTAATATAAATGATATAGAGTTGTATCTTTGATCAAATTGTATTTTCTCATGTTTTTAAGGTTACGAGATGGCCAGTGGGAAAAAGGTGTTGACGTGTGGTGGCGGCGGCCCCGGCACATGGAATGGAACACCACTGTCGTGCAAAAGTAAGCGATATAAGATTGCGGCAAATTTATTAATTTGTATTTACGCATGCATGAGCTATAGTTAAATCATTTTAATCATTTAATGATAATATATGTAAATCTACTGATATCTTTTAGAGGTCACTTGTCCGACCTTAATCGCACCACAAGATGGAAGCATCAGCACCTGTGGCAACGGATTTGGCGACACTTGCACCTTCGATTGCGACTACAGCTTCAAACTGTCAGGATCAGCCACAACCACCTGTACAGCGGCGAAGTCGTGGTCTCATCCAACTCCAAGATGCAGCAGTAAGAACACGTATTCTTTGGTGGGGGATGCACGTAGAAAGGGTATAAGTAGAACCTCTGCATTTTGTGTACTTGGAGCTAACAATCTTAGCTCTATTGGGTTTGTTCGTATTGTTGGATAAGCGTAAGTTATGTAACCTATAATCCGTTTGCACCCACCGTGCTTTGTAACCACAATGTTGGTCGGTCGAACCTTGACGAGGCATCCCAAAAAATGGCATAATAATGTGATATAATTATGTCACTGTAACTTATAATAGATACAAATTCAAATTGACCTTTCAGCTTTAACCATCCAATATGGCGGTTTACTTACATTTTGTATTGGTGTTTGCCATGCTTGATAAACATGACTTATATTCCTATCTACAATAGAGCTTTCATGCCAGAACAGTGAGATTACAGACCCGTCACCCAACGGTTTCCGAGTCTGCCCTGGAACGCACACTGAAGTTGGTCATGCCTGCTCAGTGACTTGTAACACCGGGTATCAGCCGAAAGGACCACAGGTCTCCACATGCAGGGAGGCCAATGGAGTCGCGGGATGGGACAGTCGTTCACAGGCTTGTCAAGGTACATGAACTATGAATATTGACCAACACGTTTAATGCTTGACCTTTCATTCATTGGCTAAAAGAGTTGTCATTATCACATTATCTCTCCTTTTGTTTTCAATGCCCCATAAAGATTCCATAGTTTTTACTCAGTATCCCTAAATAATTTCATCGGGTTGGTGAATGACTGAATAAAAAGTTTATTTATTTATTTATGTTATATATTGTATTATGTTAACATATTTAACCAGAGCCGACGTTTCAATGACAGTCATCCTTTTTGGGGCAATTCTGACTGGTTCACTGACACCTAGTTTAAGTGCAATATGGAACTAGCCAGAATTGCCCTGATGAAGTTGATGATGAAAGTCGGACATTGTGTATGAACACGATAACTCGAAAATTGTCTTGATTTAATTTTGGGGCCCCTAATTTGCATAATTGACGGGGGAAGTTAAAATATCTGCTTTTGCATGATTAGACTCCCAAACAATAACCGGCACCTAACAGCTGTCAGTTGACATACTGGAATAGAATATTCCCCTGTTGGCAGAGCCTGTCCCCAAGGGCCCTACAGATAGTAGTTAACACAAACGGATAGCTACAACCTGTATATAACTTATTTTTGATATGTGGATAGCTTAAGTGATGCTTGATTCAATGAAATCGTTATTATGAAAATCAGAATTTAATTCGCATAATCAATGGGGAAATTGTATCGAAACACTAGTACTATATTCCATGATAGGACAATTAAGAATGTAACATGTGTAACTGAGAAATAAAAGACATTGATAGATAAAAGTTAAAAAATGCACGAGACTAAGCTAAATATAAAGTCGTTAACAACGCCGAGCCAAAACGTAGGTTCACATTACGTACTAGCTCGTAATTAATTTCTCCGTGCGGCGAGGACAAAATGCATTCAAGCACACACGTATAGATTATCTACTTCCAATATCACTTCTGTAAAATCGTTCTTACCCTGACAAATCAGCTTCAAAGGCACAAGGCTCTGGATACTGTAACTGTTTCATATGAATTGTCATTATAGCTAACAGAGCTATTAATGTCAACAATGTTGCAAAATCTCCTGTGTAATTTTCATGTCTATTCTATTTCTGATATTTAATTAAGAATTTAAAACTGTTTTCATGTTGTGGTACTATGTTTGTACAACAAGGTATAATTCAGCCCATAGCTGCCAGTCCCTTGTTTTTAAACAATAACCGATTGATTGATTGATTAATAAATCGATCGATTGATTGATTGATTGATTGATTGATTGATTGATTGATTGATCGATCGATCGATCGATTGATTGATTCATTCATTGATGTCCACTTGTCTACTTTACAGTGGACACGTGCACTCCACTGACAGATCCATCTGATGGGACAGTGTCACCAGTGTTGTGCAAAACATCGCCAGTGTACAACACACAGTGCACTTATGGCTGCATCAAACAGTACACTCTATACGGATCGACATCCAAGACATGTGAACCTGGTGGGGTGTGGTCTTCAACTGATGTGAACACTTGCAGAGGTACATGTCCAATGTCTAGCACTAGGAAACTTATAATGTTAATGTCCAACAGTTCTGAGACCAACCGTGAATAGTTTCATCAGGTTGGTAAGTCACTGAATAAAAAGACTCTTTTTACACAACCAAGAGATTTATTCCACCGACGTTTCGGTGACCTGTACTGCATTGCCAGTCAGAATCGTCTAGAAGAAGGTGACAGATGGTCACCGAAACGTCGGTGGAATAAATCTCTTGGTTGTGTAAAATGAGTCTTTTTATTCAGTTCTGACACCAAGCAAACGGTTTCGTTGCTTGGTTGTTTCTTTGGTTGTTTCTTTGACTGTCTGTTTGTTTGTTTATTTTGTTGGTTCTTTGTATGTTTGTTTGGTTGGTTGGTTAGTTGACTGTTTCTTTGGCTGGTTCGTTGGTGACAGAATGTGATGTGCCAGTTACATGCGCAAATAAACAATTTACAACCAAATGAATGACTGCAGAGCAGGGACATCTTTATTGACATCGGCCAAAACTACATCAGTATCTGTGATTCTAGTGTTGACTAAAGCGATGAAGAATTACTGGCGGGTTTGTTGTCACTTTTTTGTTTTGTTTTTATTCAGACGAGATGAATCCAACGCTTTCAAATTGTCCTGGGGACATCACATTTGTGGCCCCACCCATGAAAACGGAAGCAAATGTTTTGTGGATAGTTCCGACAGCAACGGACAACTCTGGATCAACTCCAACCGTAGATGTGGACATAACGACCTCTTTGGGGCCAGTTAACTTCCTACAGCGGATACCACCGATCTGGTTTCAAGAAGGCCAGTACACAGTCACATACACGGCAACTGACCAGGCAGGAAACAGAGCAACGTGCGACTTCTCGATTTATGTTCAAGGTACAGTGAAAGAAAATAGTCTTTGCAAATGTGGTTAAATCATTGAAGTAAGAAAATTAACTTACAACTTACATTTGACGATGTTTATAAAGAGCATTAGAGGACATAATATGATCTAGAGATGATTGGATGTCCTGGGTTGTGTTTAAAATGGCAGGGGGCATGCATTATAACCTCCATAAAAAATGGAGATATACTTTTCATTTTGTTTGTTTGTGTGTGCGCGCGTGTGTGTGTGTGTTAGTGTTTCCGCATAATTAATGCAAAAGTGCAATAAGTCAGTAAGTGGTAAATGATTGGACTGTCAATATTGCGATATTTGTAAGTTAGTTGAAGGTACACATAAGGCCAGGCATAGATTATGTAAATGTTGAAGTTATTTACATCATCAGCATATTCGATGGAGATATAAAGTCTTCGAACTCATATTTGGTTTGTAGGAGAGCCAGTGAGATATATTGCAATGGCGTGAGTGATTTAATCCTGTCATGATATATCATCGAAGTAGAAATGTTACGAAAAATGCTCAATAAATGATTGTCCCCCTTTTCTCAGTGACGAGGTGCAGCCAATTCGGCACTCCTGCAAATGGAAAAACTACCCCAGATCCTTGTGGTGTGCTCCGTGGCTCTAGATGCGACTTTTCCTGCGATAGTGGATACAATCGTGTGGGTGCTGATGCATCCACCTGCCAAGATGATGGTTCATGGTCCAGCCCGTCTCCAACGTGTGAAGGTATATCTCAATGGGATTCATATCATGAGCATCTCTCAAACCTCACGTTTGAGAGGGGAAAGATGACAATTTGGCTGTATTTTTAATTTTCCTGTTAGGCGTTTATAATCAACTTTCACAGACAAGATGCTTCTGTTTATGGTGGCTCACATTTTCCACATGATCGTCTCATGCTGTAATGATATGAAAGTGCCAGATGAGTCCAGTATGTGCTGCCATGTTCAATAAGCTAACGCTTTTTTAAAAGAAGATCTGAAATGGATTTAAGTCTCGATTTGTCATTTGGTATTGGCAGAAAGAAAGCGACCGTGCCTTGATATTTGTTCCGAAATACTGACATGCAATAATCAACAAATAACGTATTTCTACAGTTGTGTACTGCTCATCACTGTCTGCACCTCCCAACACTGCCATGTCTGGATGCTATGGGACCAGCTCGGAACCATATGGGAAGGTTTGTCACTTCGACTGCAACGCCGGCTACACGATCAAAAGAGGATCGAGGTCACGTCAGTGCAAGGCTGATGGCTCCTGGTCGGGAACTGAACTTGAGTGTGAAGGTATCTATTGCTTTTCATAACGATATGATCAGATTACAAATCAGTTCATTTAAGGAATAATATAATATTATATTATGTTGGCGTCACCAACAAACAGCTTTCAGCAAATCGGAGGATTGCCACAAGTTCGTCTTGTGGATATCCGCAAAGGTCGCTGGGAAGCGTATTTTTTTAGGTTCAGAACAAAATAACGGCAGTTTTGCCAAATAAGGCTAGCTTTTCGATCATTCATAAGCACCGTCACCGATGGCCGAAATCAAGGGCCAGAAGAGTAGGGCCGATGCGGGAGGTAACATACCGAGGTAGTTGGGCCTGCTGGAGGAGAATGGTCAAAGATAGAAGAAAGCAAAGATGTGAAAATATTCTTGTCGGTGACATGTCGATCTCACGTACTGGTACATGTGATTGCAAAGTAACCACTAGAAATACTGATTAAGGTGCTAATACAACATTTCATACCAAATTGACTTGACGACGTTATGCTTCAAATTCTTCCCACTTAGTGGAAACTTGTTCTGGTCTTCCGATTCCACCCAATGGTGCCATCAGCCCCTCTTCGTGCACTTCCGAGTCAAAGTATGGTACAGTCTGCCATCTGAGTTGTGACGTTGGGTACCAAACAAGCGGACCGACAGAGCAAACGTGCAACCCTGGTGGACTGTGGTCTGATCAAGGCAAACCGACAACCTGCATAGGTAAGGAGATCTTTATTGATTTGACCCGCAGTTTAGTTCACCGTACCATTGGTGTTTGGGTAATAGTCGCCAGTTATCATACAGACAAGCTGTGTTTACACCACTCACTAGCTCCTATTCCTGTTGGTTATACAGCTATGACGTCATAATTATGGATTAATGAGGAAGACAGCAGATAGTGTCTATCATCGACCAATTATACAATGTTGTACGGATGATGATAGATAAACTTTATAACAATGTCAGTTAACGTTGTTATTGAATAATTATAGCATTATGATGATAACATCAATCACCCACTTTTCGATAAGTGTTTATTGTGATCTATAATCATAAAATAAACCACTTGGTTTTGTAGTTCTGAAGTATGAACTATGTTGGATGTTGCAACAGTGTGGGGGTTGCGTTGGGCCTATTTCGAGAATAGGACACTAACTCTCTGACAGCATATATATATATTTTCAAACCTGTATTGTAATGATCTTTTAGATACAGAGCCTCCGACCTTTACCAACTGCCCACCAGACCAAACCGTGTATGCAGGCTCGGGAGAAACATCAGCAACAGTCACATGGACAGTGCCTACCGCAACTGATAATTCGGGGGTTACTCCGACAGTAACCCGTGTGGAAGGAGACGGGCCAGGTACATTGGTTCTACATTGGCGTTTAGTAGCTTTATTGTGTATATTCTACAAAGTTCTTTTTCTTAGATATAATTTTCAATGTTCCAGTTATGATATCATATGATTTCCCACACGTTAACATGGTGTAAGGTTTCCCGAACTTTGAATAGATCATTTACACCATTACCGTATTTCCTTTTCTTTTAGCTTTTGAGTGAGTAAAAGTCAGAGAAGAACGCTCATTGCAAACTTGTAAAGGTCACTTGCGTGTACAAGTAGTTGTGTGGCATTTTTTCCAGTTCTGATGCATTTAATATTGTTCAGACGTCACAAGCGCATTGCGTAATACGGTACTAACTTAATGACATCTAATATGTACATTTCCAATATGTTGTTGCAGGATCTACCTTTGCGGAAGGAGCGCATTCTATCAAGTACACTGCTGTTGATTCTGCAGGACTTAACAGCGATTGTTCATTTAGTATTACAGTCAAGGGTAAGCAAAGCAAATTTTCAATACTTTATTTTCGACTATATTTTATTGTTCTAAACCCTAACTTGACGAGTTACCATGTAAGTAACATACGATGCATTAAATGCTTCATGCATTCTTTCACAGAAGCATCATGTAGTACCGTAACGAGCCTGCTTCCATTCTAGATTTGTCAGAATGAATGAATAAATAAATAAATAATTGAATGAATGAATACATGAATAAGTAGTAAACATGTAGGTGTGGTACATGAAGCCGGTCTGCGATTAGCCAGTGCAACAGAGAAAGAATGCCAGAAGGGAAAGACAAATGCAATACTAGCCACCGGCTTGGAAGGTAGGAGGATGAAGTTCCCTGTCACCACCAAAAAAGCTCTACCACACACCAGCATGCTGCATGGATGCGAGCTCTGGTCCCCAACCTCCCAATGTACAGAAATGCAGATGCTAGAGAGGGTACACAAGGCAAGTGCAAGTGAAGGTCATGAACTTCCAGATCGAGACAAATGAATAGCATGTCCCAGATTCTACAAGACACATGAGACACACAGGAGATCTCACAAACTATGCCACCTCGCAAAAAAAGAAGCCCATACATGGAGAGAACCGGCAAAAGGTCATACACATCAGTACAGCTCCAACAGAGCAAGCACCCAGACCATGCCCCACATGCGGAACGACGATACAGGATGTAGTAGGACACGTGCACCTCCTCACACAGTGTTCAACCTTTAATTCAACAATGGGATGCACTAATAGACAAAACAAGAGTTCCACGACCTCATATCTCCATGAACAATTCTATTCATGCAAATGTCTTACACATTTGCATAATATATGCTTGGTTATAAACACCTTTATCTAACCTACACATGTTGCAATATTGACTCCTATAATTTTCCAATTAGATTCATAGTTGTGTTTTGCATTAATTATGCAAATTAGGAATTCATTTGTATAATTGGTATCTGTTGATGCTCCACTTTCCAGAAACTACATATGTTACATGTATTTGAGTCTGATAATGGAAAACACTGCAAATATGGATTTCCCTCATTAGCTATGCAAATTAAGTCACAATTAGCATAATTTGTACTGCATTAAGTATATCTCTGTCTAAGCTACCTGCATACTATGTATCATATTGACAGTCCTATAATTTTCCAATTAGATGAGATATGGTATTTTGCATTAATTATGCAAATAAGGAATTTATTTGCATAGTTGGTATCTGTTAATGATCCACTTTCCATGAACTATATACGTTACATATATTTGAGTCTGATATGGGAAAACACTGCAAATATAGATTTTCCTCATTAGCTATGCAAATTAAGTCCTAATTAACATTATTTGAACTTCATTGTGTACATCTCTGTCTAAGCTACCTGTATACTAAATATCATGGAAATCCATCGTTCCTTTGTTCAGTTATTCGCCTTAGAAGATTTTCACGATAACGCCCCTGCAGTTCCAGAGCAAGCTGCTAGGGGGCCCAAACACACACCACGTCTTGATTACACCACAAGCTATCTGCCGCCAAAAAATCAAGACCACAGCACGTCCAGGTCAAAAGATACAAAAATTGAAGTTCTGCTGCAGTACCAAGGTCACATACCAGGGGGCCCAAAATCAACCTTTAACTTCGGCTTCACAACACCTGCCCACATACCAAATATCATCGTAATCCATCAAGAGGTTCTTGAGTTATGCTGACTACAGTAGTGCGGAAACACAAACAGACAAACAAACAGACAAACACACAGACACACCCAAAACAATATCTCCATTTTTCATGGAGATAATTACAGCCTATCTGGGAAAAAATGTGGCAGCAAGTCTATACCAACAGCGAGTAGAGAGGCTTGTTGAAGAAGTGGTGGACGCCAGAGTCGCGGAAGAAGTGACAGAGGAACAGTGGGAAGAATTCATGACAACAGCAGCCCATTCCATCAAACCGTTAGCAACAAGAGTTCCACGACCTCATATCTCCATGAACAATTCTATTCATGCAAATGACTTACACATTTGCATAATATATGCTTGGTTATAAACACCTTTATTTAACCTACACATGTTGCAAAATTTACTCCTATAATTTTCCAATTAGATTAATAGTGGTGTTTTTGCATTGATTATGCAAATTAGGAATTCATTTGTATAATTGGTATCTGTTGATGCTCCACTTTCCATAAACTACATATGTTACATGTATTTGAGTCTGATAATGGAAAACACTGCAAATATGGATTTCCCTCATTAGCTATGCAAATTAAGTCACAATTAGCATAATTTGCACTAAATTATGTATATCTCTGTCTAAGCTACCTGCATACTATGTATCATATTGACAGTCCTATAATTTTCCAATTAGATGAGATATGTTTTTGCATTAATTATGCAAATTAGGAATTCATTTGTATAATTGGTATCTGTTGATGCTCCACTTTCCATAAAATACATACGTTACATGTATTTGAGTCTGATAATGGAAAACACTGCAAATATAGATTTTCCTCATTAGCTATGCAAATTAAGTCCTATTAACATAATTTGAACTTCATTGTGTACATCTCTGTCTAAGCTACCTGTATACTAAATATCATGGAAACCCATCGTTCCTTTGTTCAGTTATTCGCCTTAGAAGATTTTCATGATAACGCCCCTGCAGTTCCAGAGCAAGCTGCTAGGGGACCCAAACCCACACCACGTCTTCATTACACCACAAGCTATCTGCCGCCAAAAAAATCAAGACCACAGCACATCCAGGTCAAAAGATACAAAAATTGAAGTTCTGCTGCAGTATCAAGGTCACATACCAGGGGGCCCAAAATCGACCTTTAACTTCGGCTTCACAACACCCGCCCACATACCAAATATCATCGTAATCCATC
Organism: Branchiostoma lanceolatum; assembly: GCA_035149815.1. Taxonomy (NCBI): domain Eukaryota; kingdom Metazoa; phylum Chordata; class Leptocardii; order Amphioxiformes; family Branchiostomatidae; genus Branchiostoma; species Branchiostoma lanceolatum. Next base: position 19,936,969 of record CM068872.1, on the reverse strand, counting down.
AAGAGGATCTTGAGTTATGCTGACTACAGTAGTGCGGAAACACAAACAGACAAACAAACAGACAGACAGACAAACACACACACAGACACACCCAAAACTATATCTCCATTTTTCATGGAGATAATAATGACCCTGAAGTACACAGCCTACAACACACGCACCAAGAACAAAGAACTTACAGACATTAAAAGAGCAAAACACAGGAGCTGAGAGGAACTGAGACTTTCCCATACCTGGAAACAAGAGTCAGGAAAGGACACTAGAGAACTTTGAAATAAGACTGATGATTATGTGATTATGTGTTATGACAACCTTTAAGCCGTTGCAAAAATTATGCCCGATGAGGGGAGGTGAGACTGAAGTGAAATTGAACACTAGTGTAGAACAACAAGTGTCTCAGGCTTTGACATATCGATGTGACGGATGTCATATACCGTAATATTTATGTATATGTTTTTGTCTTTTACAGATGTATCAGTGCTATTATGTTTTAAGTGTGATAAAGCTATGCTCTCCTAAGGGAGGAATGAAGAAGAGGAAAAAGAATGAATGTCAGATCACCTCACGGATGTTATTGTCTCTTCGTGATAAACGCACCATCATGTAAATGTAATGCACAATTATTGATTTTTAAACTTTTGCCCAAAAAGTTAATTCATAATGGATATAAGTGTCTATTATATGAAAGAATGTTTTGACCTAGATTTAACGTTTGTGGCTTATTTGCTTCAGCGGTGTACTGTTCTACACTGAATGCTCCTCCAAGTGGAAGGATAACGTGTAACCGAAACGACAGGCGATACGGTACAACATGCCAGTTCCAGTGCAACTTGGGGTACCAACTTGTTGGAAATCACACAAGTTACTGCGAGAAAGACTCTTACCATGTTGGATTCTGGACATCATCAGCTCCAACCTGCGAAAGTATGATATTGTAGATTCGTTTATAGAAGGAAGATGAAAGATTAGGAACCATAACCCGTCAATGCTTGTTTTATAACGTTGGTTTCCTAAACATCAATTTGAACAAAAGTGTACTGATTGAAATTCTAGATTCACCAGCTACATATTTCTTTAAAAACAGTTGTAACCTGCCACAGCCTGAACACGCCTGATCATGGTACCAAGTCCGGATGCAACAACGTACAGGAGGACTACAACGCTGTCTGCACCTTCTACTGTAACAAGGGATACAGCCCAAAGACTAGCATCAAGCGTACCTGCCAGCAGAATGGAACATGGTCCGGGTCATCACTAACTTGCAGGAGTCAGTGGGATCTTTTTATTTATATATAATATTTCTTTGCTGAAATTGCAACAACTCGATTTAATGTGGAGCACCATGTACCAGACAACAAATGTTAATAATGTAAGACACCCTCCTCCAGCAGGACTGAATCCCTCGGCACAACCTCCGGAATCAACCCTACTCTTTTAACCCCACATTCTAACCATTAATGACGCCACTAACAGTTGCTCATTGATAATTCGTGAGCTGTCCTTATTCAACACAAACCAATCAGCGCCAAGATTACAAAGTTACAAAATTGCAGCGTGGAAGAGTAACCATTTAAAGTGTTTATGACACCAAAATACAACATTTTCTTATTATCTGTAATAGCAATAGTATCATTTAAAGAATATAAACATTTAAAAGAAATACACACCCTTCTTAAGTTATCTAACAATGAACCATTATAAATCATACTTCCAGCTCTTGATTTTTCTGATCTTCCAACAAGGTAATTACATTAATCAGTGATTTTATTCTTCCGATGACGTCACAATGAACATGGCAGCCGGTTCGGAACCTAGCACCATGGCTTGTGAAAAACATTCTTTGATGAGCAAACAGTGGACAATTACAGTGAATACATTCAATATCTAGACATTTCAATATCTAGTTTGTTTGCTTCTCAAAAGAACGTTCTTTCCAAGCCGCAGTGCAAGGTTCCAAACCGGCTACCATGTTCCTTGTGACGTCATCGGAAGAAGTTTAAAGTAACTGATTAATTTGATTACCTGGTGGGAAGAATCAAAAGCTGGAGGTATGATGTTTTGATGGTTCGATGTTCAATAACATCTGAAGGGTGTATATTTTTTGCAAATGTCTATGTTATTAAACAATATTATTATGGTTTATGTTATTGCAGGATTTTTTATTATTTAGATGTCATTGGTGTCTGACACACTTTAAAGATCACTACTAGTTTGAGTCAAAGAATGAGAGCTAATAATTTTCCACTTCACAACAATATGTGCTTCGTCGATCACGATTAGTCAAACACGACCCATGTAAACTTCTGATCGTATCTTTCATCTGAATTTCTACGCTGGGAACCAGACTAGAATCGGGCCGCAGGCTGATAGTCCCAGCGACCTTTGCGGTTTTCCAAAAGACAAGCTTGTGGCAATCCTCTGATTGGCTGAAAGCTGTTTGGTGGTGACGTAATTGTTAGAAATAGTTAGAAAGTGGGGTTAAAAGAGCGGGGTTGATTCCGGAGGCTGCACCGTGGGATTCAGTCCTGTTGGAGGAGGGTAATGTAAGACTTTGATTGTAAAACATAACATGATAATTTACAGAAATACAGCTAATGGACAAATAGAAGACAATTACTGTATTGTTGTAATAAAAGATCTATAACTACTAAAGACCTATCATCCTATCGTCACATATCATTTACAGTTGACACGTGTACAGCATTGAGCCCTATACAACGTGGCGTCATCAACCCAAGTTTTTGCACATCGAGCCCAGCATACAATGACGTGTGCACATATTCCTGTGAGACCGGGTACACCTTAGTAGGCTTACGAATCAACAAATGCCTAGATAGTGGCCGATGGCAGAACAACAATTCTGTGTCCTGTCAAGGTACGTATAACGCCAGGTCCTTACCAATTAATTGTCCCAAGATGCTGATCTGCATTTGTATTATCAAATTTACTTATCGGGAAAAAATTTCTTTCAATCGTAAAACTCTGAGTACTAGTAGTTGGATTAAGCTCTGAAAATATAATGAAAAGCCAATATCAATGTCTGCTACCTGTGCTGTCTAGATATCACAAAACCTGTGTTCCATGGATGTCCAAGTAATATCTACGTCACAGCTGATGGAGGGGAAGGAAGCGTCAACGTCACTTGGACGCCACCAAGTGCAACAGATTCAACTGGTAAGTGTACAACATAACGAATTTTCGATTGTTGTGAACAAAAAAGGCTGTTGACAAATGTATCAATATACCCTTTAATTGACCAGTGAAGTATTCAAATGTATACTATAGCTGCACCACCCAGTTCTACTTCTCTGTTTATTGATGGCTAAAAGCTTTGCAACACTGACGTCTAATTAAAAAAAAAAACACATGTCGTTTTCCATTAGGTAACGCCCCTACTGTCACTTCGACCGGGGTGAAATCTACCTTCGATGAGGGGTCACATCATGTCATGTACACGGCCGAGGATGCCGCTGGTAACATAGAAAAGTGCCAGTTTACTGTCCTGGTCACAGGTAAGGTATATTGACATCATTTGTGATGCATATCAAGACATGCGTCACAAATGATGTCTAATTCAATCAGACATTCAAATTTATCAATTGCATTATTCTATGTTTCGTAATGATAAAATAACGCCGATTATTACAGCACTGCAATGCTGTTACATTTTTCTTGTTTCCAAATGCATTGTTTGTTTGACAGTACACCGCTGTAGAAGTCTTCCACCACCAGCATTTGGACAGTTCGTTAGCACTTGCAACAACCTGCGAGGAAGCAGCTGCAGTATGCAGTGTCACACAGGCTATCGTCTCACCGGCTCTGCTACTAGAACATGCATGGTGATAAACAACGGCACAACTAGGGACTGGACCGGAGTGGAGACCAGATGCGAAAGTACATAAAAACTATTAGCACGTACGAGAATATGAACAATGAAATAAGTACTTGATTGCTGATTTGATTGCTGATAAGTACGATTATACTGCTGAGCCGTTTCAGAATCTGATGCAGAAATATGCATACCGTCCGGCTAAATCTTTTTCATGAAAAAAAAAAGGTTTTGTGTCAAACGCTTTAACGTCAAACATGACCATATAACTACGCCACATTCCACAACTTATATTCTTTTTTCTGTGATTATTGGTCATGGTATATATAAACACCTCCATCGGGCCATAAACCCCTTATTAGCCCCGATGATGTTCTAGTGTGCTAGTATACATAGGAAAAAACAAAATATTTTGAATCATTCAATACATGTCTGATGTCAGTTTTCAGATGCAGCCCTTTATCAAGCCCTACCCATGGAACCATCACCCCTACAAGCTGCACCGTTCAGCCTGTAGCTGGGACACAATGCACCTTCCACTGTCTGTCTGGTTTCGAACTGCAAAACGGCATCAATGCTACGGAATGCAATGCAATAGGCCATTGGTTCCCTAGTGCTTCCTCTACACCTTCATGTAGAGGTATGCACCACAATCGTACACTTTCTGGAAAAATTAGAGGTGTAGCAATGTAGCAGAAGCCTCTACTTCACATCATTTATTTTAGTGAGAACAAATGTACACCTTTGCTTGACAAAATATTTTTTTGAATGCCAGCCAAACCTTTGGTGTAAGTCCCTATGTATTCCAGATATCCAGCCACCAGTCTTCACCAGCTGCCCAAGTGACGTGTTCCTAGAACCAGGCGCAGGGTTAGGAACTGTGCTTGTGAACTGGGACAAACCAACAGCCGTGGACAATACGGCAGTAGCCATTACGGTATCACCAAACGGTACCGAACCACCTTCGGTCTTCTCGGTGGGGACACATGTAGTCACCTACACTGCAACAGATTCCACTGGGCTGATAGCAACGTGCAGTTTCCGTGTCGTCATCAGAGGTATGTCCTGATGTACATCTACATTCGTTAACGCCCAAATAGTCCCTTCAGGGGCAAAGTAGGGGGGAGTTGAGGTCCCGGGCTAAGGCGGGCAGGCATCCAGCCTGGCACGGAACGACTCAACGGTGGGAGCCTTCGCAACCGTAGGGTCGTGTGGCGCAACGGCAGAGCGTTCGACTCAGAACCAAGAGGTCCCGAGTTCGAATCCTGTCATGTCACCGATCTTGTGCCCTTGGGAAAGGCACTTTACACGACGTTCCTCACTCCACCTAAGTGTAAATGGGTACCTGACTTCCGTTGGGGAAGGTCGTATTGAGGTCACCTGGTGGCGCCGAATGGCAGCCGCCTAGACCCTTGCGACAGATCCACAAAATGCAAGTGTGGACAAGATATTATATTTGTTGTGTATTGTGTGAAACCTGAAATACCCTGCATCAATTCAGCGCTAGAAAGGCTGCCATTGCGGGTAATTTCTGACCAATAAAAACCATTAAAAAAACCGTGCCAGGCAGGGTGTTCCACTGAAGGATAGTGCGGGGAAAGAATGAGCGTTATTATTGCATCGGTTCTTGCGTGAATGGTGTAAAACTTAAGGTCGTGGCTCCCCCGGGTGCGCCCCTGGGCTGGTTTCAGCAAACTGTAAGTTTCTATATTAATATGGCTGTTAACAAGTTTATAAAAGAAGGTGAGGCGGGCGCTCCTCCTCCTTTCAGAGAGAAGGGGCCACTGCAGGTCACTGAGCATTTGTGTCACGCTGCTAGTCCACCGGTAGTCATTCAGAATCACTCGGGTGGCCCTGCGCTGGACGGCCTCCACCGCCTGTATCCCTTTGGTGGTGTACGCGTCCCAGACGATGGCACTATATTCCAATTAGGGCCGCACCAGCGCTTCGTTTCCTGGGAACATGCTTATTGGCAGCACCATTAACGGCTGACTTAAACAGCTCCCAGCTTTCTGAGGCAGTGTTATGCTGTTCTTGGTCATGGCTGAATTTTACCATATATTGCTGGAGTGCATCGATGTTGACTTTCCTCCACATGTTTATGAGCCGATCTTTTGTGTTGGATATTTGGGGCTTGACTTGAACATCAATCAGCGGGATGTCATGATCACTGAGACCTTGCAAAACTTTATGATTGTCTAATATTTATAATGAGGTAAACTTAAAGTCCGGTCATGTTCTCCATTGTAGTTACATTCAGCCAGTTAGCACAAAATAGTACCATGATAATGAAATCAGGACACAAGAGGAAGGGCAGTCGCGGAACACTGGAGAGGAAGTGTGTAGCAGACAAGTGCCAGTGGTGACTCGAGAGGAAGAAGAATGAAATCAAAAGAGATAGTAAGCATATGGATTGAATTTTTCATGGATTACTTTTCCGCGAAGAACACAGTGGAAAGGATATCATCATTGAGTAAGAGCACAGTGCCTTGCTCGTCTTTGAATTGTGATTGTGTCTCTTTAACTTCGCAGACAACGAGGAACCAAACATAACATGTCCAAGTGATATTGAAGTAAAAACAAGTAGCCCACCCGAAGCGGTCAGTTGGGCTGTTCCATTAGCAACCGTAAGTACCTGACTTGTACTTATCACGAATCTATCTAGCGTTGTATGTGTATGGTATTACTCATTATGTAGCTTATCAACTTTTTTTAATGCGATACAGTATAAATATGAAGCGAAGTCTTGTGTATTGCCGCACTGTAGCTTACCCCCCCCCCCTCCCTAAAGCTTTAAATCATTCCATTGTGAAGCTGTCCCTTATAGAAAAACACAGTATATAGTGCCGTGTTCTGCCACATTAGAGGTTGGGCAGAAGTGCGGCCTATATCCCCAGCTGAGTAGTGGGAATATATCATCCAACGATACAGATGCAGAACCAGTAGATAATAAAGATGATGAGAGTAACATAGTTAGTAACATCATGACAGGTAGTGTAAATGTCGATCTGTTGTCAGAATTAGCACTGCTTGTATGTCTCATTTCTTCTGTTAATGTGATAAAAGCATCTGGAATAGTCAAACACTTGACTGGATGTTCTTTTCAGGACAATTCAGGCGCAGCACCAACTGTTACGTCGTTGAGTAAAAGCCCTGGCGACAATTTTGAGTACGGACCAGAATATATCACATACGAAGCAATCGACGGATCAGGAAACCGTGCAACATGTACATTCAGGGTAGTGGTAAAATGTAGGTATTTGGATGATATCATGCATTTCAGTAATGTATTACTTGTATATTGCGTAATGCTTAATTATAAATAAGAAAAGATATTGACATACAGCCTTTTGTGCACCCTTTGTGTACGCTGTTTAACTAGTGTTTTTTCTTTAAATCTGTTCATTGTTGAAAATGTCTTTTTGTGAACCACATTAAAACTATTTTCCATTTCTAGCTACCGATTGTCCATCACTCAATACGCCAGCCAATGGCGCTCTTGTGTGCGGCTTTTGGTACTTCGGCACGTCTTGCAATCCAAACTGTGAGGAAAACAGTGACTTTCCAGCAGGGTACACGCCGTCTACATACTACTGTGATCTATCAGGAACATGGGTCACAGGAGTTGCTATAAATGCGCCTCCTGGGAGGGTACCAATACCAGACTGCAGCGGTATGTCAATTGTCTTTTGCTGTACTGTACTGTCATTATGCATTCCATTATGCTGTTACCAAGCTCCATTCTGTTTGGGCCACGTACGCGTCTGTGACTCAACGTCCGTACGCCATGTTGCAAATCTCCAGCTCATGTCCTAAACCAGTTAGAGACACGTTTTTCAACTTTTGCCGCGGAATGAAGCCTAAAAGGCTAATAAATATAGCAACATTCCCGCGGCTTGCAATACAGTTATGTATTAAATGAAATAACTGTCTCTCATATCTGTACGACCAAAACGTTAATGATTTGTCAGATACATCTCGACCGCTGTTGGTAATCACGACTGCAGCTCCCATATCTTTGATCTTGATAGTAATGTCAGACAAGGAGAACATTTTAAGTACTAAGTATTGTGAAAGTAATAACACTGGACCTTTTTTTTACAGAATCATCAATGCCTAATGCAAAAAAGCGAGGTTCCGTCTACTTCTACTACAGTGGGAACTGCAGTGACCCTGCTGTACAACAGCAAATAAAGGACAACTTTATCCATGTGATCACTACTCAGTTCGAACTGGTTTGTAACTTTGCTCTCCAGAAAGATCCTACAAGTGGAGGTTGCAGCATTGACAATGTGCATGTAAGTATATTTCGAGTTTTTTCCTGATAGTATTAATTATAATGATCACTAAGACACGAATGCTACATGTGCATATATGACTGACATTAATGAATCTCTATTGAGAACATCATGTATCAAACTTCGTATTTTACAATGGTTTCTATTGATGCTCCTTTCTTTCACAGGTGACGTGTGGAACACGTTCAAAACGTTCTATCTGGCAGTCTCTGTCGAGGATGGTACGGCAGACATCTGATGACGAAGTGGGCCTTGACTTCACCCTCACCGTTGCACCTGGAAACACAACTGTCAATGATACAGCTTCTGGTTCAGTGGAATCTATACTGGCTACAATGGACAGTGTCTTTGAAGGCCTGAAGAATGCAACTGATTCAGGGGAACTGCAGCTTGAAGTGGGCGGGGAAACGTTGGGCGCTGTTCCCGATTCGTTGCGGGAAAGTGAGGTCATACTTGAGTGTCCAATGGGGACGGTATGGAACAATGGTACTAAAAAATGCGGTAAGATTTTTTTATCATAACATTATTCATCTCAAGCTTTAGCAATGACACGCTCATCAGAAACTAAGGTATACACGGAGAAATTCATTACTAGCAATTACACCTGTGGTTTAAACTTTCGAATAACACACTAGCATGCCCGCTGTCTTCGTTGTCACTTTCTGTTAAAATTGGATTGTATATTTTAGTCGGCTGCCCAGCAGGCTTCTATTTTGATGAAGACAACAACACATGTGTGGACTGCCCTCTTGGCTCATATCAAGACCAACACAACCAGCTGTCCTGCAAAATGTGCCCAAATGGAACGTGGACGGAAGATATAGGAAGCAGAAATGACACCTACTGTAAAGGTGATATGATCTAGCGAAATATATTGCCCAGTGTCTACGTAAAATAAACGTTTTGAAGCTTGAAAGTGACAAAATTTGATAAGAAAGAACATCATCTAAATGTTGATTTGCTAAGATTTAGCTATTATTCACACTGTACAAGGACGTAACTCAAAGTGATCTTTGTTGAAACTTATCTTTCCATTGAAACAGGCATGTTTGGCATCTAAAATCTATAGATTTACCGACCCATAAAGCGCAAGATTTAAGATTGCACGTTTTGAATGTAAATACTATAATGATTTTTATTCCATGGTGCAGAACTGTGCCAGGCAGGGTGGCGTTCCTCTACAAGAGTCCAGCCCTGTACCGAGTGCGCTCTGGGAACCTACCAGCCGGACACAGGCAGCACATCCTGCATCTCCTGCCCATCGCCACAAACCACCAACGCTACATCTGCGACGTCTCCTGCATTTTGCTTCGGTTGGTACTTTTCGCTGTGCTGCAATTTCAGTTTTGTCGTTTTGAATATTTATTTTCTCGCGTACAATAGAAATGTCTAAATGATGTATATTGATTTTAATTGAACTGCTCTGGTGTATCTGCTATGCTTGGCGACAAAGTATGTTTCATGTCTAATTTTGATGAGATAACCGACGGAAACTAATAGGTGTATCATCTTGACATCTGACGTTCATGTATTTTGATGGATTTTGTAAGTCTCAATATACTAGTATTTAACAGTTAGTGATCAAATCTCGATTCCAGATCGGTGCCAAGCCGGGCATTTCTCCACAAACGGCCTGGCTCCCTGTACACCATGTCCTCGAGGAGAATACCAGTCTGCACTACAGAGAACATCTTGTCTTCAGTGTCCCCTCGGGTACACCAGCGCGTCAGAGGCCTCGGGAAGCAGTGCGGACTGTTTCAGTAAGCTTGATTGAACTATTACTGAAGTTTCTGATGTTGTGTTGAGAGTAAGAAATACATCGCAAACCTTAGTTTCCATTTCAAAGATCACCTTCACTTCACTGTACTTTAAACCGTCTGTTATAATTGCTTTTAATAATAAATATGAGGAACAGCTAAGACTCTGTTTGACTACAACATGCAATGCTGTATTCACAAAATAAATCCAGCTTGCATGATACAACTATAAGATCTAGTATGTAATGTATAGTAATTTATCTCAATTCTATTTTCAAAGCTGACGGTATAAAGACTTTAGTCAGCGTTGCTTTACACAATGGTAGATGTTTAATCATCTACATTAATTTATAACTGACGTTAATACTTGGTTTGTCCAACAGACATTGATGATTGTGCATCATCTCCTTGCGTCCATAACGGCACCTGCTTGGACAGAGTCAACAGGTACCTGTGTCAGTGCCTGGACGGGTTTTCAGGTGCGTTGTTGGTTGTGTTAAGTTCTGTTTGCAACTTTCAGCAGTTATCTTAGACCGAACGGCTTTCTTTTAGCAGACATGATATATGATACATACAGAAATTATATAAACGGATTTTAATGTTGAACCGCGCAGTGCATTTTGGACTCATGCTTTCAAGCGTTTGCAACTTTAACTTGCATGTATGATAGCATGAGAGTTCATCTCAGTTTTTTAGTAAATTTTTACGTACTAGTGAGAAATTAAACTGTTCTCCAACTAAAGGAAAAGGAGTCACCGGGAATTTTCGACCGAATCACTCAGTCTTCATCAGCTACCTGACCCAAGTGCTGTAGACACGTGATAGCTGATGAAGACTGAGTGATTCGGTCAAAAATTCCCGGTGACTCCTTTTCCTTTAGTTGGAGAACAGTTTAAATTTTCACTAGTATGTAAAATTTTACTAAAAAACTCAGATGAACTCTCATGCTAACATACATGCAAGTTAAAGTTGCTATTACATGTATGATATTTTGCAGAACAAAGTTTTTAAGAAAAATGTTGAGATTTTTTAAAACATCGTGAGATATTGAGATGTTTTGACTAAATCTTGAGATCCTTTTCAAAAACTATGATTGTTCCTCCGTAGGAGATAACTGTGAGATCGATATTGACGAGTGCTTGTCTAGTCCCTGTGTGAACGGAACGTGTGCAGACGAGGTAAACGGTTACGCCTGTGTCTGCTACCCGGGGTTCACGGGGGAGGACTGTTCAACAGACATCGATGACTGTGAAGTGGACCCCTGTTCAAACGGAGCGGCATGTGTCGATGGAGTTGATTCGTTCAGGTATGTTCAAGTCTATTTGTACAAATTCATGGGTTTCGTTTTATCAGAAATTTTCTTCGGTTACTTAATTCCAAAAAAGTGGCACGTTCTATCATGGTGTTACTTGCTTAGTTAATGCTAGCAATAACATTTTGAGTTCGTACCTTACTCAGCGTAGTGATCGTTGGAAGACAATTTTTGTTTGACAATGTGTCGTTTATGATATGAAAAAAAGGACATGCATGGCCTAATCCATCAAAAGTTCTGCATCAATGTCTGGCTTGTCTGCTTGTAAAAGGCGTCAGCAATTAGCTGTACTCTGATATCATTATAAGTTGTTTCAACTATTACACTGCTATACAATCATACAGCGCTGACTCTTATTCAAATGTAAACATTTGGTAACTTCCGTTACCGTTTGAAGTAAGACGTTCCTGACATTAAGATTTGCCGCATATAAGATGCCGAACTGTCGTTTTTATGGCGAATTACTCACTTTTCAAAACGACAGGTTGACACGTTATATGTGGCATATCTTAAAGTCAGAAACGTCTTACTTCAAACGGTAACGGAAGTTACAAAATGTGTACATTTGAATGAAAACAAGCGACTATCGAAGATAGAAAAACATAAACATGCATGTTTAAAGTCTTTGCCTCATGATCAATAAATACCTAAATCAAAAGTGTTTCCTGATTCTTATAGTTGTGACTGTCTAAGTGGCTATACTGGAATGCAGTGCGAGGTGGAAGTCGACGAGTGTGCATCCACTCCGTGTGCGAACAATGCAACCTGCAATGACTTGGTGCACAGCTATGTTTGCGTCTGCAATCCTGGATTTACAGGTATCGTCACGATGAGCAAGATATTTGTCTATCTGTAGTCATACAAAATGGGAAAGACATTTTGTTTTCGGGATGAATGTTTAGTTCTAGAGCTGGTATATAAGTGACATATTTCATTTATACAATTTTTACAGGGGCACATTGTGAGCAGAACATCGATGACTGTGACGTGTTACCCTGTGTGAACGGTGGAACATGCGTAGATGGTGTCAACTCCTACACATGCCTCTGTGTCGAAGGCTTCGCGGGAGGTAGTTGCGAAATCGATATTGATGACTGTGCATCTACACCATGCACTAACAACGGCACATGTGTAGATGCAGTGGCTGGTTACTTGTGTGACTGTGTATCGGGCTATACAGGTACGAACTGTGCAGAAGATGTCGACGAGTGCTCGTCAAGTCCCTGTCAGAACGACGGGACTTGTAATGACCTGTTTGACTCCTACACATGTACCTGCAACCAAGGCTACACAGGTGTCAATTGTGAAGCAGAGGTTGACCACTGTGCAGCCTCTCCTTGTTCAAACGGTGCAACCTGCATAGACAAGCACGTGGACTTTGAATGTCAGTGTATTCCAGGATACGAAGGGTTAAACTGTGAAGTAGAAATCAACGAGTGTGCCTCCAGCCCGTGTGTTAACAACGGTACATGTTACGACCAAGTCGATGGCTACATCTGCCTTTGCAGCAACGAGTATACAGGTAAGGCGATCAGGACAATATTAACAGTAAACTGTTAGTCACTGAAATTATTAATAAGTAATGATAAAGAACGATGTTGAAAGAATCATTTTACTCTTTCTGCTGCATCGTAACTGAAAGGTACATTGACTACCTAACTATAAATTACACAATAGTGACAGATGACAGATTAGATATTGCATCATTCACTATTCTTCAGGAACAAATTGCGAGTCCATGTTTAGCCTATGCGAGTCTACTCCCTGCCACAATGGAGCAACCTGCACTGATGACTATCCTGACTATGACTGCATCTGCCCGGTTGGCTATGGCGGTTCTACCTGCAGTATCAACCTACCGGAATGTGCGTCCGGCCCTTGTAACAATGGCGGCACATGTGTCGACGGAATAGGCAACTTCTCTTGCAGGTGTGAATTTTATGACTTCAAACCATGAAGTTTGTTGTTAGAAAATATATAAAACTGTCTTGTAGGCTTACAATAAAAGGTATGCTAATAATTAACCGTAAAAGTAATGGAACACAATATCTTAATAATGTCAAATGTTTTCTGACTTCTTTTTTCTTCCTAGCTGCCCATCTGGGTTTGAAGGGGATCTTTGCGAGGCCCAGATTAACGAGTGTGAGAGGTCTGGCTGTGAGAATGGCGGAACGTGTACGGACACATACGGGGGTTTCGACTGCGACTGCCAACTGGGCTACAACGGGACACGCTGTGAAGTCAACATCGATGAATGTGCAACTCACGGTTGCACCAACGGTTCTGAGTGCGTTGATGGGATTGCAACATACACCTGCGATTGCTTGTCAGGTATGTCAGATATTGTTAACTCAACTAATGATGAATAGCATGTTACCATACACAAGGTAACAGTTACTCAAGCAATTGGATATATTTTGGAGTAGGATCTGTAAATCAGCAGGTTTTTAACTACGAAATATAATTTAATATGCAAATAAAGTGAAGGCAATTCTAGATAGGCCAATAGGAAAAAAATAAGACAAAAACAATACCAAGTGGTCAAGTAGCTGCTGTTGTTTGAGCAAGATCTGTAGATCAGCAGGTTTTTACCACGAACTATGGATAATCATAGATAATACAATAGGACACAGAATAAGGACAATGTCAAGACAATGTTGATGTTAATTGACTGCTGTTGTTTGAGTACAGGACCTAATGCTGGCTCGCGGGTAGGATTGGGCCCACTTGCTAGACAGTTCGACACGTAGCAAACCATTAACCAACTTAAACAAGGTCAACACCACTATTCCGTATATCAAATGGGTATCTTTCAAACCTTCAACATGAGCAAAACTTCAAACCTCACTCAAGGTTCCCGGTCGGAGTACGAATCTGACCGGGGGTTGGGTCATGACCCGGTAATTAATCTGCCGGAAGTGCGTGGTCGTCACTCTGATTTCTGCCCGAGATTGCTTGGTGATGGTTTTAGCTGTGCATACATATTTTGAATCTTCTGAAAAGCCCGTGAGTTGTAGTATTTTTGGGCGCGGTGCAGTTGGTTCGCTATCGGAGCCTTTTTTGTATTAGTCCGCGGCAACGGTGATGCGATTTTCTCGCCTGATGACCCTAATAGCATAGTTTTTTATGCATTTTGACCGAATTTGCGTCATCGGAGATTGTGAAAATGTTATCACATGCCTTTTTTATTTTTTTTTCATTTTTCAGAGACACCATTTACTAAGCTTTCTCAGCATATATGCCGTGACCCCAGGAAAACTCGTTTTTTCCGAGCAGGTTCGATCAAAACAGTGTAAAAAATGATAATTTTCGGGTGCAAAATTTACATTTTACTATGATTTCTACCCAAAATAAAGGGACAATGGACAATACCGATAAATACATCGGAAAACAGCAGAAAACCGCTTTTCGACCATGTGATTACATTTTCCGTCCTACTTTTCTTGGCGGAATTGTAGCCCGTCGACCTGAGGGTGTCGGCCTACATACGAAATCGCAAAAAACTCCGGTCCGAGACCTCAACCACCAGGCAAAAACTAGTACATCCAAAATTGCGACCTTACACAGGTACCAAGGCCAATGTCATGTCATTTACATATTCAAATGTGAGAAACCTAACTGCAACAGCGCTTTTAATTACACCGGAGAGACAAGTCCGCCACTTAAAGTAAGATTCAAAGAACTTGCAGATCTAGCACTAGCGGCTACTGCTGAGCCATTTTAACAACATACACCGCAGCCAGGAGCACGCTTTTAATCGCTGGTTCTAACGTGGAGTTAGAGAGGCAATATTTGAGAGAACACTGGTTACCCTCAACCGGGATTGAGGGCTACGTGTCGAACTGCATGGCACGTGAGAACCCAGTCCTACCCGCGAGCCAGCATTAGCTCCTGATCCTGTACTCAAACAACAGTAGATAATTAACATCAACATTGTCATTTTCACTCTGTAGAGTTTGTACTAGGCTAGGTTTTTTTTACATTCTAAGTTATCGGTTGCTTTCGTTTTAGGCTATACTGGACCGACGTGTTCTGAGGATGTAGACGAGTGTTCCTCGAACCCGTGTCTGAACGCTTTGAACTGCAACAACCTCGTCGATGACTACATGTGCGAGTGCCAAGATGGCTTCACGGGGAAGAACTGCGAGATCAACATTGACGACTGTGCGAACGTCACCTGCCACAATGGTGGAGAATGTGTGGATGGAGTTGCTGGATTCATCTGCAACTGTCCTGATGGCTTCAGTGGCAGTCTTTGCCAGATTGATGTTGATGAGTGCACTTCAGGTAAGCTGCAGTGCGCTGCATAATCTGATATTGTGCATCTAAAATCTGGATACTGTATGCTACATCATCTTCACATAATGTAGTTTTTTTCTTATCTAACCTGATCTGTTTCACGAAGGTGCAATGTCAGGCCTTTTTCGTGAAATCATTAATGCATAAGCATAACTTCTTAATGACCGTCACAAATTATATTGATTAATATATGTTGTGTCCAACTAGACCCTTGCCAGTCCTCTGGAACCTGTATGGACGGAGTCAACAGCTACAGCTGTCAGTGCCAGACTGGATATACGGGAACCAATTGTGAGCTGGACATCGATGAATGTATCACTTCACCGTGTAAGAATGCAGCTCCCTGCAGCAACACACATGGGAACTACAGGTAATCAATGAATTCTTTTGGATCAAAATCGCTTTACTAGTTGGCCCAAGGCTCATGCTATGGAAAATGTAAACATTGCAAAATACGTAATTTTCACTAAAACATCCTCGCTTCAGAATTTCATTAGACGTGCTTCATATGCTTCTTTTTATTTTCATTATATCAATTTTCTGTAGATTTCTTTTCATCACAATTGTGTTCTTGTTTTGGGGGTAAAATGTAGTAAAAAAAAAAACACATGTCTTTTCAGCTGTACGTGTCTCTCTGGATACGAAGGAAAGGAATGTGACGTAAATATTGACGACTGTCAGGGTCATCCTTGCCAGAACAACGGTACCTGTGTCGACCAGCTCAATGACTACACTTGCCTTTGCACAGCAGGGTTTACAGGTGACTTACAAGAAACGTATTCATGTATCATAGGGTCGAATGTATTCTTCAAAAAGACCTACATTGTCCACGTTAACTCCAGAATGCAACTTTGTTCTTCCTAATGATTTTCAGTCTCAATTAGATGCATTGTATGTATTGTATGCATTGTATGGTGTGACGGTACAAAAAAACACTACCGTTTAATTAAAATACATTGATATTCACAGTAGTGAGTAAAAACGAATCTTTTTTTTGCTGACAGGTGACAGATGTGACTTTGATGTTGATGACTGTGACTTCAATACCTGTCAAAACGGAGGAACATGTGTAGACGGCATCAACAGCGTCACTTGTCAATGCACACCTGGATATCACGGTAAGCATTTGCTATCTAACCGTTCTTATTGTAACTCCAGGATAATCTAAGAAACGAGTTTTTAAAATAATCCACATTTACTGAGCTGTGTGATTAACATACACCAAGAAGACAATTCTGTCTTTAAGGGGATACAACTAGTGTATAGATATTATTTCCTTCACAACTATTAATTTTCGAGTATTGTGCAGACATAAGTTTAACCTAGCCATATAACTAGTAACCAGCGTCTATATGTATGCACTCCCATGATACTTATAGTACGCCATAGAAACAACATAAAAGTAAAATTTGTCTTCATTCTTGTTGTTTTTTTGCTCGCCGCCTTGTTTTATTTCTTTTTATTTCTCTATATCTTACTAAACCCATATAATGATGTATGCCTTTCAGGTGATTTCTGCGAGACCGAGACCGATGATTGCGCAGCCCTCCCATGTCAAAACGACGGCAGCTGTACAGACATCGGCAGCGACTATCAGTGTGAATGTGCTGATGGTTTCAATGGGAAGGACTGTGAAATAAACACAGACGACTGTGTCGGACACATGTGCAGGAACGGAGCTGTTTGCAAAGATGGAATTGGAAACTATACCTGTACGTGCAAACCATCGTTCACCGGCAGCTATTGCGAAACAGGTAAATATGTATATTATCAATGTTTAATTTTTGTATGTTTCTTACATTTTGCCCTTTGATAAAAAATTGAATGTATTCAGTGTAGGTTTTGGTAACCGTATAACTTTATTAAAATGAAATCGCACGAAATGTAAAACAAATTAATAATTCTGTGAGGCCTTTCAATGTAGCTTTAAGATTATGCTTTCGTAGTTAAAACGAGTATCGTCTATTATAGAGCTGTCCTCGGATTTTGACCTGGTCTTTGATGGTAATGTGGATGGATACAGTTCCACCAGCTACAACATTCCCGATATGACTGCTGTAACGGTGTCGTTTTGGATGCAGACCACTGACCGTAGCAACTACGGCACCGCCTTCTCATACGCCCTGGTAGGATACTGATAATACAGTTCTGTGTTTTTTGCTCATCCATACCCGTACATCAGAAAAAAAGTGTGCATATTATAGCTCTGTGTATTCATGCGGTATATAATCCATCGCCTACAGATATATGCAAAAACTAGCATTAAATGAATACACAATACACATGCATAATCGCACAATCTTACGTAGCTATGAAGAGCGGTTTTTACAGGTTTCCATTAAACAGTATGCTAAGAGTAAGCATTTTTGTCCTATTCACCAATTTCTAGAGTGAAGAAGTCGGAAGTGACAACGCTTTGACGATAAATGACTACACCGCCTTCACGGTGTATGTAAATGGAGAGACAGCCTACAGCAACCACGGAATCCAAGACGACAACTGGCACCACATCGCTGTAACATGGACGAACACCTTTGGCAATTGGACACTATTCGACGACGGGAGCCCTGTCGATGGAGGCAGTGGTCTTGGTGTTGGTAGTACAATACCAGGCAAGTACCGTTCACCAGTAAACTGAGGCAATATTGAACACGTAATGTGATCAATACTACTTTGTTTCGTTTTGACCGAATAATTCTCAGACCAAACATCACACGATACTGCATAAGTATCCTATGTGAGTACATTGTTGATCTATGAGGTCTGCAAATTTATGATGACCGGATGTCTATCATTCAACCGTTGGCATTATATTGCTGTATCCACCCTAGGTGGCGGTCTTGCTGTCGTTGGTCAAGAGCAGGACTATCTAGGAGGTGGTTTTAGCCCGGACGAGGCCTTCATTGGTTTTCTACATGGGTTGAACTGGTGGAGCAGAGCGTTGTCTGACAGTGAGATCACGGACATGGCTACGAGCTGTAATCACTCCCTGCGTGGCGACGTCCTGACCTGGGCAGACTTTAGACTGAACGTGGAAGAAGGCACCAATATAACGGCCCAGTCCGTGTGCGATGGTAGGTACATGTTTCTATTTTGTAAATGACATTGCGCAATGGCGTGTTCAAAGCAAAACTACATAAAAACTACTTAAAACAAGGAAATAATCTTGAAATGTATTCCAATTTATTCCCTTCAGCTAAGGAGACATGTTGAACCTTCAAGTAGTCAAAGACTAATATTCTCTGTTACATTTTTGCGGCTCTGCTTGCATACAAAATATGTTTTGAACTGACTCAATGCCTAACCATTGTTCCAGATGCGAAAGAATGCATGTCGTCACCATGTGAGAACAACGCAACATGCACGGACTACCTTGGCGGGTACCGATGCACCTGTCTTCCCGGGATCACCGGTGTCCATTGTGGAGACAACATAGATGAGTGCCTCGGGATAACATGTGATAACGGGGGAACGTGTGTGGATCTCGTGAACGACTTCTTCTGCTCCTGTCTACCTGCCTACCATGGCAAGACCTGTGAGTTGGACGTGACCACCTGCAGTCCGAACCCTTGTGAACACGGGGGCAACTGTACTGACTCGGGAGGCGGAACATACTCCTGTTCATGCAGGTAGGTTCAATAATTTACTTTGCTATAGAAGCCCAAATAAACCAATAATGGATCAAGATACATTTTAAACTGGGATAGTTACATTAAAGTTCTTGTGAATGGAAAGGTTTCGTAGCATTATTCATCCTATTGTACAAGAAACCCGTCAGAGTTGTGACAAAATAGAGATACAGGTACTGGGGTAATGGCATTACAACCTAAGGCCATATTTATAGTAACTTGTCCAAGATGCATGCTAGTAAGTTATAATATATAAGCAAGAAAGACAACCTCAATTTCTAATCGTGCGGAGTATGGACGACAGATCTAACAACCTCATATGAAGTATATTGACTTACACAGGCCACAATGTTAACATTCAAATAGGTTACTACTCAGAAGAATTATGGTACTTTTACATTAATCATGCAAATTAGGAATGTGTTTGCATAATTGGTATCACCTTTCTCAGCAGGGATGAATGCGCTCGACAAACCCTCACAGCATGCCTTCGTCGTTAATTTTTGGCAGTTATTCTACTGCTAGAGGGCCGAAACCTACATCACTTTTTCTTTACATCACAAGCTTTCTACCACACAAAAAAACAAGACCGTAGACGTCTAGGCAAAAAAAATACAAAAAAACGAAGCTCTGCAGCAGTGCCAAGGTCACATGAGAGGGGGCCAAAATCTACCTTGACCTTTGTCTTCCCAATAACTACCCACATACCAAATATCATTATAATCAATCCAGAGATTCTTCAGTTATGCTGACTGCAAAATCAGGAAACACACACGCGCGCGCGCACACACACACACACACACACGCACACGCACACGCACACACACACACACACACACACACACAAAAGAAACACACACGACGAAAACAAATTGTTAATTTTTCATGATAATGGCCTGATTTTGGTCAACAGCCCAGGGTACTCCGGAGACGACTGTACAGTGGACGTTGATGAATGCTCCTCAGGCCCTTGTACCAATGGCGGCACTTGTGTCGACATTGTCAACGATTACTACTGTGACTGCCTCAACGGATTCTTCGGACAGAACTGCGATGGAGAGGTGGACTACTGTGACCCTAACCTCTGTCAACATGGCGGGACCTGCCAACCAATCACCGATGATTACAAGTAAGTTTCCTTGGAATACATTTTCAATTCTGATCAAATAGAATGGATACCTCAGGTATTCATCAAATGTAACAAAACAAAGAATGAAGCTGTAAAATCCTGAAATATGTAAGGTAAGATAGAGGGAAAAAGTCAAATTCCTATCTATTGTCCTAGTTGCACCTGCCCAGCTGGCTACAATGGCTACAACTGCGAGATCGACATTGACGAATGCGAAGGAGTCGTGTGCATGAATGACGGCACATGCGAGGACAGGATAGCATCCTACAACTGTGCGTGTGTGGAAGGCTTCACTGGTTTGCACTGTGGCACAAACATCGACGATTGCCAAAGCAACCCTTGCGGAAACGGTGGAACCTGCGTTGATGGCGTTGCTTCCTACACATGCGACTGCCCCTCTATGTTCACAGGTGAATTTAGTATCTTGTAAAGTAAAACGATTGATAAATGTAATGAATAATACTTACCTGTTCCATGGTTTCTCAAGAGCACCAGTGATATGCTAAATGATATGTGATTCAAGATCATGTGAAAAATAGGCATCTTCATCAATTGCTATGAGAATTTAGTGGAAACAAGTCTCACCTAGTCCCTGTTACCTTAAACATGGTGACCTATATCAACCTTTATTACTTTTTTCTAATATACAGGAGACAGGTGCGAATTGGTGATTCTCCCCAATCTCCCTGAAACAACAGAGCCGTATGTCTCCACGGGGCAAACAACAACGTCATCATCCGAGTCGACAACATCAGATACCGGCGAAGTGCCTGCACAAGATTCCCAAACTCTACTGATCATTGTATTGCCTATTGGAGGTGGCATATTTGTCCTGATTGTGGTCGGCTTGGGTTGGTTTCTCTGCAAATCCCCTACTGCTGGGTAAGTTAAAGATGTAACACTAATTGTAAATAATGTGAACCCTTCACAAGGCGTCCAGGTCCTTATCATTTTGAAACATGAATTTGGAAACAGCCTATTTACACTTTCCTTTTTAAACAACATACCCACAGAGGTTTTTCAACAACATCCCTGTATTTTCAGACTGACTGGCAAAATAAATGGTTTTATCCCTTTAGTCCCACTGATGTAACTGCTTCTCTTTTTGTACGTAGGTCAAAGGTCACAGGTCTGAGGTACAGGCGGCCTCCAACCCCTAAAGTTGGCGTGATGGATGACTCGATGATCCTCTCCGAGCTATCTACAATGGACCGTGCCACTGCGCGCGCCGGGGAAGACCCGTATGTCGTCGAGTCGTAGAGGGCTTGTTTGTTTGTTTGTTTATTTTCATTTCACCAAAGGAATCATGTCGCCAGCTGGCGGTTTTCAATGAGCCCTGGGGGGAAACTCCAAACAAAGCTGTTTACATAAAGTTCAAACAAGGTTGCAAGAAAAAACAAAACATTATGCGAACCACAGATTGATATAAAACCGGAGTAACTTAGATAACATAAACATAATATCATATAACCAAATATGTGCTTTGACATAATATACTAATAACATAACATGATAGAATGAAATCTGGTTGAAATAAGGATTTGCTTTTAAAAGGAGTGTTATACAGTCAGTAGTTTTTTCACAATAACTTTCTTGATTACGATTGCGGATTTTGTTCTACTTAGTTTACTTTATTTTTTGTTACACCAATTTGAATACCGTATGGAGATATCTAAATCCCGTTAATCTGGATTGTGTGATTGTTTACTCGGAAAATTTTGTGTGAGTAGATTGTTCAGCTACCAATGACTGTAGACATGTAATACTGTAAATGCAGAAGTGTTCGCGGTCGTTTGATGTCCGTATTTTTTTCGGTGAACTATTTACCGCGTACTTAGAACCACCGAGGAAAGCCTTCCATTGTGTGACTATAGCGTCATTTTTGTCTCAAACGCGAACCACCGCGAGCACTCCCGTTTTCTCCCTACCGCGAAATCAAATCACCGCGAATATTTCTGCATTTACAGTACTAGCTGATATTTCTATGTATTTTTTACACTAGCCAAGGGCTTGAGCAAATGATGTTCTCTAAGTGTTTTCCTTTGTCTTTAGCTTCAGCGATTGGTGTCGTTGTGAATTGTGGTCTTTGGTTTAAGTTGAAAAAACGGATTTGGCCTCTAACGCACTGTAGATGATACGCATTTCATGTAATCTATGTAAGTTTTCAAACAGTATGGAGTTTCTCTATTCGTAAGGAAATTAAAAAGCAATACGCATTGTACCCTGTCCCATGAGCTGGGGTACTTGTTACATTCACAGTCAGGACTGAAAGACAGCGGGTGCTGTCTGATTTTTAAAGACTTTATCAAGTAGTTTGATTTTTTTGTTCGCTCACTTTACTGTTATGTTAAAAGATGCCTACTGCTTTTAAAGGGCATAAGACACCGATGACATCAACATTATAAATTTCCTGAAATTGTATCAAATATGATACTATTGTTTAATAACATAGAAAATATACGAAATATTTACACTTCGGATGTTATTGAACATCGAACCATAAAAACTTCATATCTCCAGCTTTTGATTCTTCCCACCAGGTAATCAGCCGATTTGGAACTTTGCACTGCGGCTCGGAAAGAAAGTTATTTTTGCCAGCAAACAAAATAGATATTGTTGTGTCATTTAGTTGAATGTTATCACCATGATTAAGCACTGTTTGCTCATCAAATAACGTTTTTCGCAAACCGTGGTGTAAGGTTCCGAACCGACAGCCTTGTTCATTGTGACGTCATGACCTGGCATTAGTCACTGATTGATAGAATCATCTGATGAGACGATCAGATAAGAATAAAGAGCTGGATCCATAGAAGTATGGTTTCCGATGGTTCAATTTAGATAACATCAGAATTTCGAAGGGTGTGTATTTTTTTCAAACGTTTATATTCCTTGAATGATGCTACTCCTATTTCAGATGATAAGAAAATGTTGTATTTTGGTGTCTTATACGCTTTATTGTATAATGTACCAGGATATCTAACAATCAATGATGTACTACTTTGGTGTGATTTTAATAAAGGTTGTATCTTCGAATGATATCGCCAAAAAGAAAGTTCGATGACTAGATGTAATATGATTCTTGCAACAGTTATGAACAATGTAATACCAGCCCAACTGCTTATAATACACGTATTGTGCTTGTTAACACACTGAAAGAATCCTTATCCGAGACAAAGATATTAATCAAAGATTAATCAATGAGTGCTTGGTCTTAGTTATTTTTTTTAACAACATGACGGGTGAAAGCGGCTGCGCTAGCTCATTGCGCTCTCTTCTCAGGCTGACATTTTTAATACTCGCGAGCCGCTCTGCTGTTTACGACCTCCTGACATCAAGGTTAGTATCGCTACGCGGGCGAAATGTGATCTTCACTGTGGACTGACTCTACTGGCTAATTATTCCTTTTCTTGCCTAATTCTACAATCCATACGCCCGTAGGAGGGCCGGTGTTAGACAAAAAAGGAATAACTAGAGTTCCACGAACACATTATCTTCGCCAAATAATCAAGGCTTATTATGGAGAGTGATTAATATTAACATGCTTATCACCCCCTGCAAATTTGATCATACATCATACCGTTTGGAAGTAATGATGGGGGTGGGGGGGTGGGGGTGAGTCCAGTCTAGATAGGGTTAGAAATCATTTGGTGGCACAGGACTAGTATATGTGTCTAGTGTTCTGATATATGTTATAACTGGTCATGAAAAAATATTGAAAGTGATGATGAAATGGTACAGTCAATATATATGAATAGAATATATCTTTATTCCATATCATCCTCATTTTGAAAGACATAGTACATGTGACTTTTCCATACCTAGCAGTGTTGCAGTTTTGGTGGAGTGTACTCTCCAAGCAGAAGAGGTCCGGCTGGTTTTTGACGCCTTGGACCGCCTGAAACCTAGGACTAGCAGTTTTGTAACTGCAGTGAGATGGCGTACACGGTCGAAGACACGTGTTAAGTCAGTAAGGACGTTAGTATTGCAGAGGACTGGCTTGTTAGTTCAACTTGCCAAGTGCTAGTGATGAATCAGGCTAGTAAGACAATGTGTGGTGTCAGGTAAGTAGGCCTGTGGTTGGAGCCAGCATGGCCATGGCACATGAGGGAAAACCCCAGAAAAGCAAATAACTACTGTAAATGCATTTAAGTTCGCGTGCTTTTTATTTCGCGTTAGGATGAAATTGGAGTGTTCGCGGTGGTTTTGAGTTCGCGTTTTAAACAATATTTAGTAGCGCTACAGTCATCGGTGGGCAAAAAGTTTCGCAGTGGTTTTAAGTTAGCCGCGACTTTACCGCGAAAACTGCGAACATGAATCCACCCCGAAATTCCTGCATTTACTACTTGATATGATGTCTGTTCTTTCTCCTTATACTTTCTTAGCCTCGATGGCATTTGTAAAGTCCTTTGTATATTTGAATTACTCAACTCGTAGTGACATATCAAGAAAAGTCAAGAAAACATCGTGCAGACATAACTTTATTTGCAACATCATTGATGAAGTTACACGTTGTATCAACAGTAAGCTCAATACTTTATAGTAACCACAAACAGTTTGTAAAATATCTGGACAAAATGATTGATATCAAATATACATGAACAGTGCTAGTAGATCGTCAATGTAAATGATATCCCTGGTGGTGCAATAAGCTCCCAAATACCATGTCTTCGTAATTATGCACCAGTCTGTCTGATCAAGGCATGTTTTCTGAGACTAGATGAATAATCTATATTTGCGGGACAGTTTGATTCTGTACACAGTGCTGCTTCCTGATCAAATCTAAATTCCTGATACAAACGAGTCTACTCGGCACGGAGCGTTTCCATAGTGACCAACACAAACAGTGACGCGGACAACATTGCCGGCATGACTGGTACCGTTTGGAAATGTGCAGCATGCTTTGTTTATACCCCCATTCCACTTGGACGGCGCTCTCACCGCGCTCTCACGGCGACCTCATTTTGGCCAGATCGCCGTGAGAGCGCCGACAGCGCGGCGAGAGCGCCATTGAGAGCGCCGACAGCGCGGCGAGAGCGCCGTGAGAGCGCCGACAGCGCGGCGAGAGCACCATGCGCGCCGTCACCTCGGCGATGGTTTTGAACATGCTCAAAACCTTCGCCGTGAGAGCGCCGAGGATGGCGATGAAAAAACGAGCGCGGAGCGAGCGCGGAGCGAGCGCGGTGAGCGCCGTGAGAGCGCCCAAGGTGGGATCAAAGGGCCGCAGCGAGCGCTCAAGGATCGCAGCGAGCGCTCTATGAGGATTGAATGGTCTTAACTGTAGTTCAAACAAATTTCATTCTTGAAGTGGTGTATCTTGAATTTCTGAGAATTTTGTGGTCAAATCATAGTTTTGCTCGTGGGTAATGCAAATTGACGAATAACTACAAGTACTTTCTTGCATTCAAATTCAATTCCCTCCAAGTTTTATTGTCAGTGGTTCAAAATGTGTTTCAAAATTCTGTGATTTTCGTTTCTATTATAACGTAGAATGATAAGATATATTTATTGCAAACAGTTTACATGTCAGACAACACAGACAACACAGAAAAAACAAGTTGAACATACATATGTTACTTAAGACACGCACTGAGCGACCGTGCAGCGACTAAGATTGAATCTGTTTTCCCCTTGATTTTATCATTCAAATATGATGCAAGAGGTAAAGGTATGACTGAGAAGACAATAAAGCACACAAAACGTAACAAAAATTCGTTCTTTATCTCTGGAATTCGTTGAGTGATCTCTGAAATCTTTAAAAAGTTGCTGACATTTGACATTTTGGTCGCGCTGAGAGCGCGCAAGGGTCGCCGTAGATATTCCACTTGAGCACGTTTTCCAGGAGTTCGGCGCTCTCATGGCGCTCTGGACCATTTTAGGTCGCCGTGAGAGCGCGGTGACAGCGCCGTCCAAGTGGAATGGGGGTCTTAGCTGTACAATCACAGCAATCAATCGCCATTCTGTCACCAGCTGGAGTATAGTATTGCCTTCAGACCCGGTACCCATTTCAAACGAATATCAGAATAGAATATTCAGCAAAGCAAAAAGTTGCTACAAAATATTCTATATCAATACACTACAATGGATAGATGTTGAGATTTCTAATTACTATCAACGCATTCTGAGAATCATCTCTGCCTTTATTTTCCAAACCTGTTAGTGTTATCAAAAGTCAAATGGTTCCATCTATCACTAGCTCCTGTGTGGTTCTTCTACCGTGAGCAGTCACATCGACATGATCGGGGTTTGGATTTAAGTTGACACTGCAAGGGCTTGGTCTGGAACTTGCACTGTCACATGTTGCCCTCTAAGTTCCCTTCACATTTTCCACATTCGTGTCTGCTTGCTGTTCTTCAGCTTTGTCTTTTTCAGGAAACGTCCCATAAACATGATCATCATCGCCGTGTTCATGTTCGTCAGGTAAGCCAGTGACTGGATCTAGAACCTGTCCGTCCGTTTGTTCTGTTTCCATTTGCTGTCCCGTTTTACCATCTTCTGAGTCAGGGAAGGTCGCATAAGTGTGATCAGCGTGTTCGTTGGCATTTATCGTCCAAGGGAGCGTCACAAATGTTTGTTCAGACTTATCGTCGACATTTTCTGTCTCAGGGAGCGTCTCAAATGTTTAGTCAGACTTACCGTCGACATTTTCTGTCCCAGGGAGCGTCTCGAATGTTTGGTCAGATTTACAGTCGACATTTTCTGTCCCAGGGAGCGTCACAAATGTTTGGTTAGACTTACCGTCGACATTTCCTGTCCCTGGGAGCGTCATATAGGTGTGCTCAGGGTTATCGTTGACAAGTTCCGTCCCAGGTAGCGTCATATACACATGCTCTGATCCCTCAGCTGCACTTGCAGACGTGGGGACAGGATAGTTGTCTTCAGCTTTGCTCTTCCCTTTCCCGGATCCACGTCCAGTCACTCCTCCTGCCGCTCTGTTATGAGGTAACGACATGTAGTCGTGATCCGAGTCGCTATGGTCATCATCAGTTCTCATGGTGGTGTTTGACGCCAAACCTTTGGTGTTCTTGTCGTTGTCATAGTGCCCAGCTGTCTGATTTTTGTTGTCAGATTCTTCACTGACCGAGCCTAAGGTCTTATCGTGGCTGTCGGCCACGTTACGTTCGGAGGTTTTCCTTTCGTTGTCATAGTGACCGTCTGCTTGAACCTCAGCATGACTAGCAACAATGCGTGAATTTGCCTTGGCCGTTTTGTTGTTTGACATTGCTCTTGTTTTGACCAAGTCCCTCTTATTGTGACGACGCGTGATCCTTTTGGGTCTAGCAGTGGAAGATGGCTTCCGTGGTCCACCACTGGTCGGTTTGCCAGGGGCTGTCCTCACACTGTCATCGGAGAATTGGTCATCGTTTTCGCAGTAACGTCCTTTTGCCCCTTCAGAGTATAAAAACTGGTCATCATTCTCGTACTGACCACCTCTGGCTCCGTCCACGTCTGAAAATTCGTCATCGTTCTCATACTTGCCTTCTGAGTCTTCATTCTTGTCTGAAAACTCGTCGTGGTTCTCGTAATGAGGTGAAGGAAGCGTAACCTGTGGCGGTCCTGTTTTCTAGAGTAAGGGGCACGTCAGGCGAGTCGCACCTGAGATGCTCCCAATCGGCAAACCTTAATACCTTGCTGATGTCACCGTCGACGCACAAGATGTGCCACCTCTGATGTGGATTTTGAAGAAGCCATCTCTTGATATCTCTCAGCTTGCAGTCACACAGCAGCCAAATCGTTGTTAGAGGCAGCCATAGGAATGGAGATGTGACGTAGCTTATCGACATCTCCGATCGATCTGATGGGGTTGCGGAAATAACATTCTGTCCAACAAGTCACGACAGAGTCTTCAAAACGACCGAGATCACCCTTACAACAGTCTAGGTTTGACTGAACAGCTGTGCAATCTGTTCCACTCCACGTTGCCACCAATTGTACTGAGATAAACACACTTCCACGCTTGAAGTCGTCATCTCAAAGTTATGCCAGTTTCAGTAATGTGCTAGATCTTTGAAACCCTCCCGCACCTACGCAGGCAAGATATTCTCTAAGAGTCCGATTAAGTCAATTAACGGTTCTTACAATACCGACATCTCTACTCCGAGATCGGTCAAATCAGCGATTGGGCCCATGCAGTCCTCGGTGTTCCGATCCTCCAGGAGTGTCGTCGCGTGCCTGTTACAGCGCGGCCCTCTTATGCTTCGGTCACAATTGGAAAAAAGGGCCCTGCCGGGTAGTTCCCGGGCCGTTTTTCGCACTTTCGGGCGTGACCCCTACGTGGCCCCGCGGGGCACCCTGCGGCTACCGGGCTATTTTGGGGCCCAGCGGGGACCCGACACAAATTTAGTTCTGACTTAAATTCTACCCGGGCCCCGCGGACAAAATAACGCCGTGACCTCAACGTGAGAACACCGCGAGGTACCCCTCCGGTTGCCGTCAGTCAGCCGGGACAAATTTGTTACGTCACAGACCACATGCCCAGAATAAATGTGTACTTCGGAAGACCAGGTCAAAGGTGTCACGTCACAGGTCAGGTGTAGACAAAGGCGTGAACTTTGTAGTACGTGTAATGTGAGTTCACGTGAATTGTTCATCATGCCAAAAGTCCCGAAGAAGACGGGGGAGAAAGGCAAGGGGAAACAACCGTTGCCCATATCGACAAGGACCAGGCAGACGGAGCGTGAAGATGCCATAGAATCTGATGAAAGTGACAAGAGTGACGCAGAGGGAGGGAGGACGACACGACCAGAATAGACAACACCGAAGTCTAGCATAACGGAAGACCAAGATGAACGGATCGCGTCTTTCGTAGAAAGCCACCCGGCTTTTTATGATCTAACCACACCAGACTACAAAAATAAGGCCAAGAAGGAGGGTTGGACGTAGCTTCTTCAATTGGACTGACGCGTAAGTTTATGACTAAATAAACTGAACTTCACATGCAAATTCTGAATGTCCTGTCTTGAAGTATTTTCAGTGTTTTGAATCTGAAGCAATGCATTTCAAACACGCGGATTTTAAATGTAGCAGTACTTTTAAAACCCAATACCATTGAGTAAATAATAAGTGCAATAGTTGCGTAAGATATTTACGATACGCATGATGACGATGTAATAATAGGCGCAGTTCATGATAAGCCTACTAGTAGTTCTACCATGTCTGTGGAATAATAAACCATTTTTGATTGATTGATTGATTGATTGATTGGTTGATTGATTGATTGATTGATTGAAAGACTTTCCTTGTGCGTATTAACAGCTGAACAGATCATGACTCGGTTCCAAACAATGCGGACGGACTACTTCAAGCTCAAGCGAAAGGTGGCTGGGAAGTCGGGTCAGGGTCAGACAAAACTGACGCCTCTACAAGACTTCAAGTTGCGCCGGTTCAAGTTCCTGAACGCACACTACCGTGGCAATGCGTCCTCCAGGGAACTTGGATCGGTATGCATCTGGAATGACTCATGTATCATTTGTCGATTTCTTGTCCATTCCATTTACACTTTGAAGTTGATGATATCCTTAAAATACTGTTGCCATTCCCTCTGCTTTAGGTTCTGCAGCCACAGTCCAGTTCGGACGAGGATGACGATGAGGTCATTCCCAGAACTAGTACAGGGACCGGCAGTTCGGACCGCAGGGGTCATGACGGCACTGGGTCACCACCTAAGAAAAAGAAGAAGGGGATGACCGAGGTTCTGGTGGGCCTCCTGACTGACTCACAGAAAGAACTCCGTCAGTCACAAGCCACTCTAGCAGAGGTGAAGCACTATGTTTGCTTATTTTCATTACTCCATCTTTTCTTGCCATTGGGAGATAGCAATTCTTAAAGAATGTACACCGACGGTCTCCGCATATTCCTTGTTCTAGGCTGCAGGCACCAGTGCTGGTGGCGAATGCGAGCGGGTCGCCTGGGCGCAGTGGCTCTCTAGTCTTCACAAGGAGATCCCCCGAGAGAAGTGGAGGGAATATCAAAAGGAGACGTTCGCTGTGCCCATGCGCTTCACCGGGGAGGAGCAGCAGCCGCCTCAGCCACTGACACCTGTCTTCCAGCCCGTCCAGCAGCACCAGGTGTTTCCTCAACAATCTGTGTAGTACATGTCTGTACCGTACGGCTTCGGTGCTCCGGGACAGCAGCATTTGAGACCGGTACGTAAACCACTACATTGACTAATCTGAATGATGATATATCGTGGTTATTGCAACGAATACTTCATAATTTCTTTTGCTTCTTTTCTGTCTGCTACATCCACTTGTATCGGCTTCCCCGCCCACCACCACCATGTCAACACTGAGGGCAGAGACGGCCACCCTACATAATGTCGGCCCAGAGGGGAGCGAGAAGGAAGTGTCTGCTGAAGAGTAGTCGAACAAATGCTAGATAGCGATTAATGTTATAGTTACTCTTGTCGAACTTTCACAGACTGTATATTGCTCCGTAATGACTTCGATTGTGAGCTTAAACCTGTTTCAAAAATTTCCTTTATAACGTTTTCGTCCGAATTTGTTCTTTACTTTCCTTCACTTTCGGTTTTGTTAGTACTACTCGCCTCAAAAAGGCTTTTGCGCTCTTGAGTTCAGTCGTAAAATTGCGGTACATGAACATACATGTTTATACAATGTACTTGTCGACTTGGCTATGTTTCGTTCAGCAAAAAGAGCATACAGTGCAGTGGACATGTATGTGTTGGTAGCAGAAGCAATACTATTCAGTATCCTAATTCCTTTGAGAGTATCAGAGTTGGTGTGGCAACATATGGTAGACAGTATCCACAGGGGTCACTATAAGACACCGTCAGAGCAACTGACGGGTACCTGCCGGAGACCGACAATGAAGATTTTACAAAAATGCCACCGAGTACCTGCCGGAGCACCCCGGGACCCCTGCAGGGCAGCGTGAAGGAAACTTTTAATTGTGACCACGACAGCCGGTGCCCCCCAGACGTCAGAGCCCGGCCGGGGCTACATCCCCGACGGGCACGGGTGCAATTGTGACCAAAGCATAAAGTGTTTTTCATCGACATACAATACGTCGTTGCAGGAGGTATGTTTTCAGATGGCATACTGTTTGAATGTTTTTCTGGATTACTTTATACAGGGAAATTATTGTGATAATTATTGATGATACATGGGTAGGTTGAACAATTGACTGTGTGACGTTGTGCATTAAATACAATGCATTGTTCAATGGCGTCTCTTGAGAGAAAATATATATCTGAAAGATATATCCACAAACAAATAAAGGACTCTGTATATCAATGTGAGGGTTTTAAATGACGATGTAATCAAGATAAACCAGTTCAATGTTGTCAAGCTAAATTGTCAGTTTTAACAACGTAAATTAAAAATGATCTATAGTTCTAACATTTTGCCAATTGTTGCGTTATTGTATTTCAATTTCATATGATTAAGTGTAGGTCACTAATTTGTGAATTGTTGTGTGTATTATAACATTAAAGATCGCATTTGAGCTGCATTCAAGAAATTTGTTTCAACATATATGTCAGTCGGACTTTGATTACCTGAGTGGTACAATTGCACAGCAATCTACCTATTTCGCATAATCATATTTCTCCAAACTCTGACACACATGTCATAATCAAAATCAAAGTATAGCAGCATTTACTTTTTTTTAAATATCTTAAAATATTGCCACCATAATATTCACCTGTAGCAAGTTTTCTCAGTAAAGAGTGAAGTGATTGCTATGTGGTGTTCTTAAATGTGCAAGGAACATCTTGTCTTTAAAAGGACTATTTGTAAGGGGAGTAGGGTAATAGCTTTTGTTGACCTTCAATCGATGGTGTGTCCCTTAAGAAGTTCGTTAGTATAGCTGCGATGTTAGTGGTACGCTCAACCCAAGGAAACACAAGGAGTCGCTACATCGTGAAGACGTTGATCTGTATTGTCGCACTCTATCCTCTCTACATCGTATCTCCGCTCTAGTCCAGAGTTCAGACTCTTATATATCTTCTATACGCCTACGTAACTATTTCTGAGAAAAGGTAATTCTTCTGCTGTATCTGAATCATCATGCGTCATTTCCTCTAAAGGGCACTGGACAGTCCCAAATAAGGCGATGTCCACCCGGAAGCATGCTCTGCCCTCCTGGAGAGAAGGTCATTATTTCTTACCGGGTCATTTACTCTAGCCATCATTCCAAGGAAATAGTGACCGCCTACACTCTGTCTCAGAACAGATCATCATAACAGACGTCATCCTAAGGGCATCTTAGACAGTACCCGAACTCAACTAATACTACAATACAATGCTAGTGCACCTTATTACATATTCTAAGATACAGTTGTCTTTACTACATGTACGATGTCACCATAAACACAGTTTTCCTCAAGTTGAACTAGAAAGGTATGTATCATTCGATAATATGTAATTAAATTGCTTTGTAGCGTTGCTAAATGTGCAAGGCACATCTTGTCTTTAAAAGGACTATTCTAAGATACAGTTGTCATTACTACATGTACGATGTCACAATAACCACAGGATGAACTAAAAAGGTATGTATCATTCAATAGTATGTAATAGAATTGCTTTGTAGTTTTGCTAAATGTGCAAGACACAGCTCGTCTTTAAGGACTAGCCTAAGACACTGTGGTCTTTCCTACGATGTCACCATAGGAACAGTTTTCCTCGATCCCCAGGTTGAATTTGTTGCCATTTCCATTCTTGTACAGACTGGTGACGATCTTGAACCAACCGCTCTCACCCTGAAGGAGCACAAGAACACACTGCTCAATCCACACAAAAATCACAATGCTTTTTTCTCGAGCTTGTAGTGTAATGCTGCTTTACTACGGCTTGCATTTTCAAGCAAGCACATAGGGTCACCCCACTTTTCTCGGTAATTGTGTTGGATTTGTTCGTGTGCAGAGGTTTCCTAATGCCAGAAGCTCCTAAGTGTCAGAGCTTGGGATTGAACCCCCGCCCTCGGGATTCATAGAATTTGAGCCAATTAGCGAAATGACGGGGTCACATTATCATGTGTACCACTGGGACATGGTCAGCAAAATAGCACAGAAAAATGGCTGGTATTTGGAGAAGTATTGGATATTCATCAGGACATATTGCCAAATAGTGCATTGTCACCTCTCAGCCAAAAGCATATCACAATAAGAAACTACATAGACAACAAGACAAGAAAATCTGACCTATGAAGCAAACCATAGAACATAATTTGTAGCCAAAAACTCAACTCAACTCATCAGCCAAAGTGTACCAACTGTTATGATAGTACAGGGTTTCCTACTTCCTGTGACCAAATCACGATACATTTCAATTGATCATAAAATGCAGCAAATCTACATAAAGTGAAGATTAGAGTTGTTAACTTACATTTCTGCATCTAGAAACTGTAAAACCTAAAACAAAAAGAATGGTAGAGCTGGCTATCTCTAAGATGATGATGATGATCTTACCCATTGAGTTCCCCAGGAGTTCCTGCCGATCCAGTACTCAGTCCCATCTTCCACACCCCAGCCTGCGATGGACAGCACATGGTTCTCCTGGGGAGGGAAGGGTCACCACACATTCAACAAAAGCAGAGCTCAAAATAGTTTCCTGTATACCTGCACAAGCAGGGGACTTCTACATCCATGTCTGTCTTTAAAAACAAATGTAACACCTGGCAATGGCTGACATGACCTCTGATCCCTCAATGACAAGGAACGGACGGAATTATGATTCGACTTGTATTATTGCATTTGTATTATGATTTGTATTATGATTGTTATCATTTATTTACTATTGTTATCATTACCTTCATTGTTTTCATTATGATCATTATTAGTATTTCTATATGTTGATATTTCTGTTTGTATTATCAGTTATTTTTGTACGCAGGGTCCCTCTGAAAAGCAGTGGTAACCACTGAGCAGGGCTACCCTGGATAGATATGACAGAATAAAATAACCTCTACTCATTTTCTTTCCCTTTTGGTCAATCGAAAACAATGTTTTAAGGTGTTCCTGGCACCATCTTCAATCGAAGATCTGCTGTACATCAGGATTCAGAATGCAACAGGGAACTGTGTAAGGCAAGTATGGGGACAGGTACTCCGTATGCAAGAACCCGTGCAGGTTAGGTGCTGGTAGACATCATAAATACCTGCACAGCTCAATTTCTACCTTCACCTAAACCTGCATAGAAATTTCCAGACAAAAGACATCTTCCTCAAACAGAATCAATCAACTACTCCTTGAATTTAAAGTTTAAACTACTGATGCCAGAAACTGCAAATTCTTGAAAATGATTGGTTGATGTTCCTAGTATTTAGTCTTGATAACACTGGAGCAATCATGATCCAGTGTTTTACATTTGAGGATTAAGAAGTTTTGTGATCTGTCATTCTATGGCCAATGCTTGTTTGCTTGTTCTGATTCTGAACATCATGACATATGATTAGGAATTGGGTAGCTTGGCTTTTGATGATTAAGAAGTTCTTGAAGATTTCAGCTGATTTGATGGCTAACATTATTTCAGATCAGACAGTGCAAGATTACAATTTTGTTACCAAAAATTAGTTGGTTTTATTTTGAAAATGAATAATCAACATTTGATTTTAAAGTTTGACTTTGTAATGATGAAGGTGATTGGATATTGCAGAGTTATTCTGAGATGTACTCACGCTGATATGTTTGTTACACAGAGAGAAACAACAGTTGATTTTACAGATTGAATTTGTAATGATGAAGGTGATTGGATATTGCAGAGTTTTCCTAAGTTGTACTCACCATACTATGTTCGTAATATTCAGAGTAAATCCCTCCTGTGTATTCATCAAACCCGCTGGTGGCCATGATGCCACAGCTGAGGACAATAATACAAGAACAGAAACCGGTTAGAGCAAGAAACCAACTCTACACTCACCTCCGAGGAGATATGGTACTAGTACTCTGAAAACACTCCCTGCCTGTATTCCTCGAAACCTTTAGTCACTATAATGCTACAACTGCAAGTAGAGCCGTTAATAACTGCCAAAGTAATCACGTCATTTCATAATTTCAGAACAGGCCTTTGAAAATAGCTCAATCAAACATGAAATATTGTTTTTGAAAGCTTTTCATTTGTGTCATTTCAATTTTGCATCGAATTGCTTTAGTTTCTTTGAGTATGCAGCAGCCTTGCCGTTTACTTCATTCTCCAACAGTTTGCATGCATTAGGCCACAGCAAGTAAATCTTATGGATGACATCCTCCGCAGACTCCAAAATTAATGAGATAGGGCGAAAAAAAATAAGGCGGGCCAAAAAAAACAAGATTCCTATATTTTGAAATTTTGAGATCGTAAGTCTTGTTACACAAGATTTGAGGCAACGAAATATGATATCATGACCAACAGATCTTTTATTCCTGTATTCAACCAATGAGGTTTCATATATAATATAAAACCTCCTTGATTCGACAGTAAGTATGTCCTTGTAGGTGTGTATACATCTCAATAGACCAACTACAACAAATGCAGAAAAGAGCTTGTTGTACCATCATCTGTAGCAACTACATATACACTTGGAATTCATTTGCGATGAAACACCTTGTGTATACAGCTCAATTAACTAGAACAAACGCAGAAAATAGCTTGTCATACCATCATGGGTAGGAACTACACTGGGTAATCATATGCAACGAAACAACTTAGACTGTCAACATTAAACTGTTCTTGAAGATGTGTATACAGCTCAATTAACAAGAGCAAACGCAGAAAACAGCTTGTCATACCATCATAGGCAGGAACTTCACTGGGTATTCATATATCCGATGAAACACCTTAGACTGTCAACGTTTACGACATATTTGCCAATTTTGGCATGTTGACCACCGTCGGAGGGCAATGAAATTTCTTCTTTTTCATTTCGAAATCAGGCGAAAATTAATGAGCGTGCTGATGTCATCTATAAAAATTACTTGCTGTGGCCTTAGCTTCTCTGGGAATGAAAAGCAAATTGGTGAGCTGTATGCATGTAGAATCATGGTATCGGCCGCGGTAGCCTGGTGGTGGAAACGGGACCCTGATGTCCGTTTGGGAAAGGCCCTTACATGAATATCCTCACTTATCTGACCTAATCTTGGTTGTGTATGTCAGAAAGACAGAAATGAGCTCTGCTTTCCATCGATGCCAGACACAGTGAAGTAAAATTCAATACCGCTACATCGGCTAGACACCAGGTAAGGTAAAGATAAAGGTGGCCCCAAAGCCTTTTTTGTCCAGGGGTGCTTTGAGTTGTTATATTCACTGTGTCTTGTGTATTATATTGCTGGAGTGAGGAAAGTCGTGTAACTAGAGGCTCTGTCTTTCCCAAGGACACAATGTCTGGCCAGGAATCAAACCAATGACCTCTTGATCTCGTGTCTGCTAGCTCAACCACTCGGCCATTGATGCCCCAACAAACTCTTGTAATACATTTAGTTGCAAACCCACCTGACTGGTCCATTCGTGTACACCTCTGCCATGATTTTCTCCCTGCCGTTCACCGGTCCATAGTTGCTCACCTGCCACACAGTGTAGTTCCTAATGACGGCACACTGTCCAAAAGTGGTGCAGGTTCCACACTGGTTAAACCCTTTGCACTCTGCATACAAAAAAAAACAGGGTACGGTTGCTACATGCATAGACATGGAACAATACAAAAAGCGAATTGTTTGTTTAAATCACTGACAATTTTAAGTTACCAGTATCAGAGAGGATTAAAGCTAGATTTGAGCAACAGGATTTTGTGCTCCAGGTCTGTGACTACTATAATCAGTATGAAAGTTTATCTGCGTTTGTATACAACATTGCCAAAAGGGTCTAACTATTTTCCAGCACAAGGATTGGACGCACCAAATTTTCCCCTGTCCTCTAGTCCTTCTTCAGGATAACGGACGACCGAATTGCTCAAGTGGCGCTTTCTAAACAATTCGGTCCTCGGTTATTCCAAAAGAAGACCAGAGGACAAGTAAAAAAATGTTTGTCAAGTGTAATCCTTGTGTTGGAAAATAGTTTAACCCTTTCCAAGACTACTATAACTGCCTCCTTACCCTGGTCCTTGGCCTGGTAGTTATTGCAGGTTTCGTCTGGAATCCCCTTCTCGTGCGCGTACTTGTAAACGGGAAGGTCATCCCCTCCGTGACAGGTCCCAGCGTTCGCACAGTCCAACACGTTCTGGACAGACAGGTACGCCGGCGGCCAGGCGCCCTTACGTTTGATGTTGATTCGATCTGCAAATGAATGGAGAAGAAAATCGTTGATGTCAAGCAAAGCAGAAATTCTAGATATATGGAGATCATAGAAGTATAGAAACCCTTTGAAAGTTTGACAACATGACAGCAGAATTAATTAAGTTGAAACAATCAAATGATTTCTAAAACCATTAGACCTACCTGAAAGAATTTGAAGTGTTCCTAACAGCTGATTTGACTGCAACTATTATAAAGTATGCAGTTCTGATAGAACAACACATGTATAATGATTTATACTACGGCAATCTTAAATGTCTAAACTGAACTTATCATGATCACACCATGTCAATTTTCAAATTCTGGTAGCTGTGCTAAGATGAATCAAAATATGCTTGTTTTTGCTCAAATATTCATCCTCATGGACCCATAGCATCACCTTTTTCTAAATTTCTGGTGAGAGCCCTGCATGTAGTGCTCAAGAAGTGTTTAGTTTGTAGCCTGGGTGCCAGCCTTTTTAGCTAAACTCCGATCCGCTCTCCTACGAAAGTGCCCGAGTGAGCAGAGTAAAGCTAAAAGGCTGGCACCCAGGCTAATGCCTTTGTGTTTGTTGAAATCAATCATAAGAGTTTATGACAGGCTGTATTCTTATAAGTGTAACAAAACAATGTATGCCCCGACCTGCCATGGCACTAGTTGACCCAAAGGCCCAGCAGGACCCACAGAACTGGGGGATGTGCTGGTTGCGGGTGGTGCTGGCGTAGTTGATCCCTTTCACGTTCCTCCAGTCCCACTGTTTGGGCAGGTCCGACACCTTCAGGTACTCCCATGGTCGGGCATAGTTCCTGGCAGAAACAACATTAAGTTAAAGTGTCCCAAACATCTTGATAAGATGCGTAGGGGTGGCGCCCATCTCCATTCTTAGCCCTTGGGCCACACAAGTGCAAGTCACTACAGCAGGGGGCTGGTCCGCTGTTAGTGATGTGTGTGTTTAACTTCCATACTCTTTCCCAAATGCTGAGTGAAGAAGCATGTACCATTTTTAAGTCTTTGGTATGACTCAGCCGGGGTTCGAACTCACGACCTACCGTATGCAAGTCGAACACTCTACCCACTAGGCCATTGCACCGGTCACCAATGCAGAAACAATGGCCTAACATCAAACATCAAGAAAACAGTAAACATGGACTTGAGTCTTTGTACATTGACTGTTTGTTGGCTTACACTTGCAGGTCATCTACATTTTCAGTGTTCTGAAAAGAGGTAGAGGACTACACGAATGTCGTTCATGTTTACAATACAAGTTTTCTTTTTTTTTCATATTCAACATGGCGGTTTATTTCTAAAGCAGGAAACATTTGTATGTGGCAAATATGAACAACAATGTAGCCCTTTCATGTCACATTATTAATCCAGAGTGACAAAGCCATATGCTTGACAAGAGTCGGCAACTTTAGATGACAGAAAATGATTAAAATGAGATTTTAATACAAGACAGGGCAGATGTACGCTTGCTACGTGATGATACTGTATTTGCCTAATATATTTTTATGTTTGCCTTCACAGAAGTAAACATATTGTTTTTGCTCTGTTTCTTCTTCTTCCCTTCCAAACAAATACAAAACATGAATATCTCCAAATCTAGAGCTTGGAATAACTTGAAATCCAACGGTGACAGCTTTACATAAAAACACATACAACAATCATCATGAAGAATAAATTGTTTCAACCCTGAGGCATAAAAGTTATCCGAAACACACACACACACACATACACACACACACACACACGCACACACACACACACACACACACACACACACACACACACACACACACACACACACACACACACTCACTCACAAAACGTGGGACTTGAGGATTTTATTTCGCGATTAAACTGACTGAACAAACAAGATGAGCCGCTGCGTAGAACGCCCTCCCCCTTATAACGTTACCTTATGTCATGGTCATATTCCGTTCACCATGTGATACTACATACACAGCGGTAAGCGGTGGTTTCATCAGTCCTGCTACACAACCAGCGCCGTCAGGGTACTCTAGTGTACACGCAAGGAGGTTCTCCGTATAACCCTCTTAATAATGGTCGGCTAAGTGTTTGATAAGATTCGTGGCCGGCTTGAACATGATAAATGTTGCAAAGTAATCCTGCAAGTTGATTATGATTGACAGGCGGACCGCTTTTAATGTGCGCGGGGTGGGAATCATCACAAAGCAACGTAACTGTAGTTGTAATTTTTTTTTCTCAAAAAAATCTATAAAAAAAAAAACTACTAGAAAAAGACACGAATACTTGGCTTAGAAAAAAAATGATCGTGCGGCTTAAAACATGTCTAGGCCTGTCTTTGCTCTGGATTGATTGGAATAACAGGGAAAAGATTGTCTGCGTACTTTTAGGATTACACATGTACAGGCGGTATTGTGTAGACTGCAGAGGTCAGTATGCTCGGCAACTGAGGGACGTTTCTGATATAGATTTGTCAATTTTTGTGATCATGATAACCAGCGATTTGTGTGAAATAAAGTCTTTGCCGTCTTTTGTATACCTAGCAACCCGTCGTCAATGTCAACATGCCTTTGATTGAAAAGCAACACATGGCGTATTAAAACGGGTGCTAAGGTGCCGCACGCCTACCACACTGCCCAGTACGTCTGATATTTTTGAAACTACCGAAAACTTTCGTGCGAACGCTGATACGCAGCTCAGGAGTCATAAGAACGCAGTTCAAACGTCCGACATCGGTCGAGTAAGGTACGGGCGCGCTTTGTGTTTGCGCTCCAAACGCGGTAATACGCTTCTCTTGCCGCACGATCTCTGCGCAGCGACCACATCTCGTACTTGCAGCGCAGATACAACGCACGATGAACCAACGTATAGCGAATAAGAATATACGTCACCAATAAGTGCCGTTCGTCCTGCGATCGGGCAGCGCATTGTACGTACCAGTAGCGTACGCACAGATAACGTGCGGATAGCGTGCATATAGCGTACTCGACGAACATCCGGGTTACATTCCAGATTTGGTATTTCATTTTGGTCGGGTCGGGTATTCAATTTAGTTAAGGGTGGAGAGGAAACAAACACAGCCAGCAAAGTGTACATAACTTTTGATTTAAATAATCATTAATATTGAAATGGCCCACACAAATGTGCCCATTTTACATACACATAAAATTTCTACCGTTCGTTACTTGTGGAGGCGTCTTATAATAACAGTTTTCGTAATTACTGATATCAACGCAACCAAACAAAACTAATAAACTAAACTAACTAAACAAAAATTGATATTTTGAGCGTACAACTGCGTATTGTCAAAATTCAGCACGGGACTCACACGGAATGGCTTATACGCACAAGTGTGACAGGGGCTTTAACCAAACATGTTGATACGCAACTACTGCGGACTTATCTATACGCACAAGTGTGACAGGGGCTTTAACGCACTATTTATCGCTACGCCTCCGTGTCTTCGACGAACATTACCCAAGTTGACCTGTTTGTGCAACTATAGGCCATTCTTTGGAGAGGGCGCAGGAGAAGAAACGTGGTGTAGAGTTGCGTTGAAAGATTTAAAGGAGAAGGCTTATGTACATAATTGAATAGACACTTCTGTTGTCCGTGGAACTTTTGATAACAACTTAACATTGAAAGGCGTGATATTGAATAAATCTCTCATCCCCATGCAGAGCGTTACTTGGATTTCAACATGGGATTTCAGGATGGATGCAAACAACTTAGCACGGACACTGTAACCACCGACAATTTCATGTAGCCGAATTACGGACACTAGTGCAGACTTTGCTAATTAGATATGCAAAGAAGTTTCTATTTTATCTCCTATTTTTAGATTGCGTATGTTGCAAATATCAAAGCTGTTGCAGAAATTCCTCATCAATTATGCAAATAGTGTTCAAATTCACAAAATGTGTGTCTGATAACATTCACCTTATAACTTAACGTTACAATTGTCACAAGCATAGATATTCTATCACTTCTATCACCGACGTATTACAATATTTCAAAGTGTCCTATATCTATTTCCCTGCGCTGAACTAGAACTTACTTGACTCCCAGAAGATGCCTGTTCTTGGCCCTCACCAGACAGGGCTGATCGCGGTTGAGCGCCTCGCTGGCGACCAGGAACACGGTGAGGAACAGCAGGGCGACTTTCTGTCCGGCCATCTTGTAGATCTAGTTTTGGGTCAATCATAATAAGAAATGTTGCTCTTTGTATGTTTCATAATCACTGTAATAAAACGAAAAACACCACCTTGCACCAGGCCACACCCGAAGAAACAAACTGGCAACACAAAAGGCAAAGGAGACCGTCTGATATGCGCAACAAGTTATTCCATCTGCGCATGCGTAGGTTGGTGTGAATAACTTGGGAGCGGGCCATTGTGATATAGGGGTGGTTGGGCGTTACTGTGTTGTTTTGGAGTGCGCTTTGGCGCAGAAAATATGTTTAATCACTACGAATTCCGACCGTTAGGTTAAACTTAAGCAACTGCATTAAAAGTGGACAATGCCATGCCCCCATAAAAGTGTTAAAAGCATCATCTCCTCACCAAAACTTTCTACTTCATGAAATACAACGAAAAATACCATCCGACACAGGCCCCGCCCAAAGAAAAAACTGCGCAACGAATCCAACTGTTTCCACGATACTTCAGAATACACTCGTGATGGCCACGGGATCTGACACGTAGAACAATATCTAATATAAATGGAAGGGCGATTCTCCTTACAACCAGAGAAAATACGATTCTTCCAAGATAGTTAAGATTAAAGAGTGCTACTCTAAGCTATCCCCGCCTAATGGGATCCATCACTGCCATATGCATAGAGAAGCCGGGCATTCCGCGTGCTTCCTATTCAGAAACATCGGTCCCAATACTGAGATAGAGATAGAGCAACAGGTGAACTGACCGATCATTTGTACCATTTCACTTCTAAGGATTGCTGATAGAAATACAGACTTTTCATAGTAATTCCTGGACATTTCAAATTGACATTCTTTAAGCAATGTATCAGCTATTCAAAACCATAGAAAATATTGAAATGAGGTAGAAAAGTGCATCGAGTGGCATAAAGTCAATAACCTAACTGGGCCTGGCAACATTAAGTAGGCACTACGAATAAAGAACCTTTTTAAATAAAAGTTAAGCAACGTCATAAAAGTGGACGATGCTACGCTAAATCCTTACCTGAGAGTTAAGTTGTGGAGTCTTTCTTCCTCGGAACACAAAGGGCAAAAGAGACCGTCTGCTATGCGCAAGAAGAGTTATTCCATCTGCGCATGCGTAGGTTGGTTAGAATAACTTTGGAGCGGGCCATTGTGATATAGGGGTGGTTGGACGATACTGTGTTGTTTTGGAGTGCGCTTCGGCGCAGAAAATATGTTTAATCGCTACGAATTCAGAACGTTAGGTGCATTAAAAGTGGACAATGAAATACAACGAAAAATACCATCCGACACAGGCCTCGCCCAAAGAGACCAACTGCGCAACGAATCCAACTGTTCCCACGATACTTCAGAATACACTCGTGATGGCCACGGGATCTGACACGTAGAACAATATCTAATATAAATGGGAGGGCGATTCTTCTTACAACCAGAGAAAATACGATTCTTCCAAGATAGTTAAGATTAAAGAGTGCTACTCTAAGCTATCCCCGCCTAATGGGATCCATCACTGCCATATGCATAGAGAAGCCGGACAATCCGCGTGCTTCCTATTCAGAAACATCGGTCCCAATACTGAGATAAAGATAGAGCAACAGGTGAACTGACCGATCATTTGTACCATTTGACTTCTAAGGATTGCTGATAGAAATACAGACTTTTCATAGTAATTCCTGAACATTTCAAATTGACATTCTTTAAGCAATATATCAGCTATTCAAAACCATGGAAAATATTGAAATGCGGTAGAAAAGTGCATCGAGTGGCATAAAGTCAATAACCTAGCTGGGCCTGGCAACATTAAGTAGGCACTACGAATAAAGAACCTTTTTAAATAAAAGTTAAGCAACGGCATAAAAGTCGACGATGCTACGCTAAATCCTTACCTGAGAGTTAAGTTGTGGAGTCTTTCTTCCTCGGAACACAAAGGGCAAAAGAGACCGTCTGCTATGCGCAAGAAGAGTTATTCCATCTGCGCATGCGTAGGTTGGTTAGAATAACTTTGGAGCGGGCCATTGTGATATAGGGGTGGTTGGACGATACTGTGTTGTTTTGGAGTGCGCTTCGGCGCAGAAAATATGTTTAATCGCTACGAATTCAGAACGTTAGGTGCATT
The DNA here is from genome assembly GCA_035149815.1 of Branchiostoma lanceolatum. Classification (NCBI taxonomy): domain Eukaryota; kingdom Metazoa; phylum Chordata; class Leptocardii; order Amphioxiformes; family Branchiostomatidae; genus Branchiostoma; species Branchiostoma lanceolatum. The sequence continues at coordinate 19,893,232 of CM068872.1, read as the reverse complement.
AAAAGTGGACAATGAAATACAACGAAAAATACCATCCGACACAGGCCTCGCCCAAAGAGACCAACTGCGCAACGAATCCAACTGTTCCCACGATACTTCAGAATACACTCGTGATGGCCACGGGATCTGACACGTAGAACAATATCTAATATAAGTTGGAGGGCGATTCTTCTTACAACCAGAGAAAATACGATTCTTCCAAGATAGTTAAGATTAAAGAGTGCTACTCTAAGCTATCCCCGCCTAATGGGATCCATCACTGCCATATGCATAGAGAAGCCAGACAATCCGCGTGCTTCCTATTCAGAAACATCGGTCCCAATACTGAGATAAAGATAGAGCAACAGGTGAACTGACCGATCATTTGTACCATTTCACTTCTAAGGATTGCTGATAGAAATACAGACTTTTCATAGTAATTCCTGGACATTTCAAATTGACATTCTTTAAGCAATGTATCAGCTATTCAAAGCCATGGAAAATATTGAAATGAGGTAGAAAACTGCATCGAGTGGCATAAAGTCAATAACCTAACTGGGCCTGGCAACATTAAGTAGGCACTACGAATAAAGAACCTTTTTAGATAAAAGTTAAGCAACGGCATAAAAGTGGACGATGCTACGCTAAATCCTTACCTGAGAGTTAAGTTGTGGAGTCTTTCTTCCTCGGAACACAAAGGGCAAAAGAGACCGTCTGCTATGCGCAAGAAGAGTTATTCCATCTGCGCATGCGTAGGTTGGTTAGAATAACTTTGGAGCGGGCCATTGTGATATAGGGGTGGTTGGACGATACTGTGTTGTTTTGGAGTGCGCTTCGGCGCAGAAAATATGTTTAATCGCTACGAATTCAGAACGTTAGGTGCATTAAAAGTGGACAATGAAATACAACGAAAAATACCATCCGACACAGGCCTCGCCCAAAGAGACCAACTGCGCAACGAATCCAACTGTTCCCACGATACTTCAGAATACACTCGTGATGGCCACGGGATCTGACACGTAGAACAATATCTAATATAAGTTGGAGGGCGATTCTTCTTACAACCAGAGAAAATACGATTCTTCCAAGATAGTTAAGATTAAAGAGTGCTACTCTAAGCTATCCCCGCCTAATGGGATCCATCACTGCCATATGCATAGAGAAGCCAGACAATCCGCGTGCTTCCTATTCAGAAACATCGGTCCCAATACTGAGATAAAGATAGAGCAACAGGTGAACTGACCGATCATTTGTACCATTTCACTTCTAAGGATTGCTGATAGAAATACAGACTTTTCATAGTAATTCCTGGACATTTCAAATTGACATTCTTTAAGCAATGTATCAGCTATTCAAAGCCATGGAAAATATTGAAATGAGGTAGAAAACTGCATCGAGTGGCATAAAGTCAATAACCTAACTGGGCCTGGCAACATTAAGTAGGCACTACGAATAAAGAACCTTTTTAGATAAAAGTTAAGCAACGGCATAAAAGTGGACGATGCTACGCTAAATCCTTACCTGAGAGTTAAGTTGTGGAGTCTTTCTTCCTCGGAACACAAAGGGCAAAAGAGACCGTCTGCTATGCGCAAGAAGAGTTATTCCATCTGCGCATGCGTAGGTTGGTTAGAATAACTTTGGAGCGGGCCATTGTGATATAGGGGTGGTTGGACGATACTGTGTTGTTTTGGAGTGCGCTTCGGCGCAGAAAATATGTTTAATCGCTACGAATTCAGAACGTTAGGTGCATTAAAAGTGGACAATGAAATACAACGAAAAATACCATCCGACACAGGCCTCGCCCAAAGAGACCAACTGCGCAACGAATCCAACTGTTCCCACGATACTTCAGAATACACTCGTGATGGCCACGGGATCTGACACGTAGAACAATATCTAATATAAATGGGAGGGCGATTCTTCTTACAACCAGAGAAAATACGGTTCTTCCAAGATAGTTAAGATTAAAGAGTGCTACTCTAAGCTATCCCCGCCTAATGGGATCCATCACTGCCATATGCATAGAGAAGCCGGACAATCCGCGTGCTTCCTATTCAGAAACATCGGTCCCAATACTGAGATATAGATAGAGCAACAGGTGAACTGACCGATCATTTGTACCATTTGACTTCTAAGGATTGCTGATAGAAATACAGACTTTTCATAGTAATTCCTGGACATTTCAAATTGACATTCTTTAAGCAATGTATCAGCTATTCAAAACCATGAAAAATATTGAAATGAGGTAGAAAAGTGCATCGAGTGGCATAAAGTCAATAACCTAGCTGGGCCTGGCACCATTAAGTAGGCACTACGAATAAGAACCTTTTTAGATAAAAGTTAAGCAACGTCATAAAAGTCGACGATGCTACGCTAAATCCTTACCTGAGAGTTAAGTTGTGGAGTCTTTCTTCCTCGGAACACAAAGGGCAAAAGAGACCGTCTGCTATGCACAAGAAGAGTTATTCCATCTGCGCATGCGTAGGTTGGTTAGAATAACTTTGGAGCGGGCCATTGTGATATAGGGGTGGTTGGACGATACTGTGTTGTTTTGGAGTGCGCTTCGGCGCAGAAAATATGTTTAATCGCTACGAATTCAGAACGTTAGGTGCATTAAAAGTGGACAATGAAATACAACGAAAAATACCATCCGACACAGGCCTCGCCCAAAGAGACCAACTGCGCAACGAATCCAACTGTTCCCACGATACTTCAGAATACACTCGTGATGGCCACGGGATCTGACACGTAGAACAATATCTAATATAAATGGGAGGGCGATTCTCCTTACAACCAGAGAAAATACGATTCTTCCAAGATAGTTAAGATTAAAGAGTGCTACTCTAAGCTATCCCCGCCTAATGGGATCCATCACTGCCATATGCATAGAGAAGCCGGGCAATCCGCGTGCTTCCTATTCAGAAACATCGGTCCCAATACTGAGATAGAGATAGAGCAACAGGTGAACTGACCGATCATTTGTACCATTTCACTTCTAAGGATTGCTGATAGAAATACAGACTTTTCATAGTAATTCCTGGACATTTCAAATTGACATTCTTTAAGCAATGTATCAGCTATTCAAAACCATGGAAAATATTGAAATGAGGTCGAAAACTGCATCGAGTGGCATAAAGTCAATAACCTAACTGGGCCTGGCAACGTTAAGCGGGCACAACGAATAAAGAACCTTTTTAGATAAAAGTTAAGCAACGGCATAAAAGTGGACGATGCTACGCTAAGTCCTTACCTGAGAGTTAAGTTGTGGAGTCTTTCTTCCTCGGAACACAAAGGGCAAAAGAGACCGTCTGCTATGCGCAAGAAGAGTTATTCCATCTGCGCATGCGTAGGTTGGTTAGAATAACTTTGGAGCGGGCCATTGTGATATAGGGGTGGTTGGACGATACTGTGTTGTTTTGGAGTGGGCTTCGGCGCAGAAAATATGTTTAATCGCTACGAATTCAGAACGTTAGGTGCATTAAAAGTGAACAATGAAATACAACGAAAAATACCATCCGACGCAGGCCTCGCCCAAAGAGACCAACTGCGCAACGAATCCAACTGTTCCCACGATACTTCAGAATACACTCGTGATGGCCACGGGATCTGACACGTAGAACAATATCTAATATAAATGGGAGGGCGATTCTTCTTACAACCAGAGAAAATACGATTCTTCCAAGATAGTTAAGATTAAAGAGTGCTACTCTAAGCTATCCCCGCCTAATGGGATCCATCACTGCCATATGCATAGAGAAGCCGGGCAATCCGCGTGCTTCCTATTCAGAAACATCGGTCCCAATACTGAGATAAAGATAGAGCAACAGGTGAACTGACCGATCATTTGTACCATTTGACTTCTAAGGATTGCTGATAGAAATACAGACTTTTCATAGTAATTCCTGGACATTTCAAATTGACATTCTTTAAGCAATGTATCAGCTATTCAAAACCATGGAAAATATTGAAATGAGGTGGAAAACTGCATCGAGTGGCATAAAGTCAATAACCTAGCTGGGCCTGGCAACATTAAGTAGGCACTACGAATAAAGAACCTTTTTAGATAAAAGTTAAGCAACGTCATAAAAGTGGACGATGCTACGCTAAATCCTTACCTGAGAGTTAAGTTGTGGAGTCTTTCTTCCTCGGAACACAAAGGGCAAAAGAGACCGTCTGCTATGCGCAAGAAGAATTATTCCATCTGCGCATGCGTAGGTTGGTTAGAATAACTTTGGAGCGGGCCATTGTGATATAGGGGTGGTTGGACGATACTGTGTTGTTTTGTAGGGGGGTTCGGCGCAGAAAATATGTTTAATCGCTACGAATTCAGAACGTTAGGTGCATTAAAAGTGGACAATGAAATACAACGAAAAACACCATCCGACGCAGGCCTCGCCCAAAGAGACCAACTGCGCAACGAATCCAACTGTTCCCACGATACTTCAGAATACACTCGTGATGGCCACGGGATCTGACACGTAGAACAATATCTAATATAAATGGGAGGGCGATTCTTCTTACAACCAGAGAAAATACGGTTCTTCCAAGATAGTTAAGATTAAAGAGTGCTACTCTAAGCTATCCCCGCCTAATGGGATCCATCACTGCCATATGCATAGAGAAGCCGGACAATCCGCGTGCTTCCTATTCAGAAACATCGGTCCCAATACTGAGATATAGATAGAGCAACAGGTGAACTGACCGATCATTTGTACCATTTGACTTCTAAGGATTGCTGATAGAAATACAGACTTTTCATAGTAATTCCTGGACATTTCAAATTGACATTCTTTAAGCAATGTATCAGCTATTCAAAACCATGGAAAATATTGAAATGAGGTCGAAAACTGCATCGAGTGGCATAAAGTCAATAACCTAGCTGGGCCTGGCAACATTAAGTAGGCACTACGAATAAAGAACCTTTTTAGATAAAAGTTAAGCAACGTCATAAAAGTGGACGATGCTACGCTAAATCCTTACCTGAGAGTTAAGTTGTGGAGTCTTTCTTCCTCGGAACACAAAGGGCAAAAGAGACCGTCTGCTATGCGCAAGAAGAATTATTCCATCTGCGCATGCGTAGGTTGGTTAGAATAACTTTGGAGCGGGCCATTGTGATATAGGGGAGGTTGGACGATACTGTGTTGTTTTGTAGGGGGGTTCGGCGCAGAAAATATGTTTAATCGCTACGAATTCAGAACGTTAGGTGCATTAAAAGTGGACAATGAAATGCAACGAAAAATACCATCCGACACAGGCCTCGCCCAAAGAGACCAACTGCGCAACGAATCCAACTGTTCCCACGATACTTCAGAATACACTCGTGATGGCCACGGGATCTGACACGTAGAACAATATCTAATATAAATGGGAGGGCGATTCTTCTTACAACCAGAGAAAATACGGTTCTTCCAAGATAGTTAAGATTAAAGAGTGCTACTCTAAGCTATCCCCGCCTAATGGGATCCATCACTGCCATATGCATAGAGAAGCCGGGCAATCCGCGTGCTTCCTATTCAGAAACATCGGTCCCAATACTGAGATATAGATAGAGCAACAGGTGAACTGACCGATCATTTGTACCATTTGACTTCTAAGGATTGCTGATAGAAATACAGACTTTTCATAGTAATTCCTGGACATTTCAAATTGACATTCTTTAAGCAATGTATCAGCTATTCAAAACCATGGAAAATATTGAAATGAGGTAGAAAACTGCATCGAGTGGCATAAAGTCAATAACCTAGCTGGGCCTGGCAACATTAAGTAGGCACTACGAATAAAGAACCTTTTTAGATAAAAGTTAAGCAACGTCATAAAAGTGGACGATGCTACGCTAAATCCTTACCTGAGAGTTAAGTTGTGGAGTCTTTCTTCCTCGGAACACAAAGGGCAAAAGAGACCGTCTGCTATGCGCAAGAAGAATTATTCCATCTGCGCATGCGTAGGTTGGTTAGAATAACTTTGGAGCGGGCCATTGTGATATAGGGGTGGTTGGACGATACTGTGTTGTTTTGTAGGGGGGTTCGGCGCAGAAAATATGTTTAATCGCTACGAATTCAGAACGTTAGGTGCATTAAAAGTGGACAATGAAATACAACGAAAAATACCATCCGACACAGGCCTCGCCCAAAGAGACCAACTGCGCAACGAATCCAACTGTTCCCACGATACTTCAGAATACACTCGTGATGGCCACGGGATCTGACACGTAGAACAATATCTAATATAAATGGAAGGGCGATTCTCCTTACAACCAGAGAAAATACGGTTCTTCCAAGATAGTTAAGATTAAAGACTGCTACTCTTAGCCATCCCCGACTAATGAGATCCATCACGGCCATATGCATACAGAAGTTGGGCAATCCGCTTGCTATTCAGAAACATCGGTCCCTTTACTGAGACATAAATAGAGCAACAGGTGAACTGACCGATCATTTGTACCACTTCACTTCTAAGGATTGCTGATAGAAATACAGACTTCTCATAGTAATTCCTGGACATTTCAAATTGACATTCTTTTAGCAATATATCAGCTACTAAATGCCATGGAAAATATTGAAATGAAGTAGAAAACTGCATCGAGTGGCATAAAGTCAATAACCTAACTGGGCCTGGCAACATTAAGTAGGCACTACGAATAAAGAACCTTTTTAGATAAAAGTTAAGCAACGTCATAAAAGTCGACGATGCTACGCTAAATCCTTACCTGAGAGTTAAGTTGTGGAGTCTTTCTTCCTCGGAACAGAAAGGGCAAAAGAGACCGTCTGCTATGCGCAAGGAAGAGCTATTCCATCTGCGCATGCGTAGGTTGGTTAGAATAACTTTGGAGCGGGCCATTGTGATATAGGGGTGGTTGGACGATACTGTGTTGTTTTGGAGTGCGCTTCGGCGCAGAAAATATGTTTAATCGCTACGAATTCAGAACGTTAGGTGCATTAAAAGTGGACAATGAAATACAACGAAAAATACCATCCGACACAGGCCTCGCCCAAAGAGACCAACTGCGCAACGAATCCAACTGTTCCCACGATACTTCAGAATACACTCGTGATGGCCACGGGATCTGACACGTAGAACAATATCTAATATAAATGGGAGGGCGATTCTTCTTACAACCAGAGAAAATACGGTTCTTCCAAGATAGTTAAGATTAAAGAGTGCTACTCTAAGCTATCCCCGCCTAATGGGATCCATCACTGCCATATGCATAGAGAAGCCGGGCAATCCGCGTGCTTCCTATTCAGAAACATCGGTCCCAATACTGAGATAGAGATAGAGCAACAGGTGAACTGACCGATCATTTGTACCATTTCACTTCTAAGGATTGCTGATAGAAATACAGACTTTTCATAGTAATTCCTGGACATTTCAAATTGACATTCTTTAAGCAATGTATCAGCTATTCAAAACCATGGAAAATATTGAAATGAGGTAGAAAACTGCATCGAGTGGCATAAAGTCAATAACCTAGCTGGGCCTGGCAACATTAAGTAGGCACTACGAATAAAGAACCTTTTTAGATAAAAATTAAGCAACGTCATAAAAGTCGACGATGCTACGCTAAATCCTTACCTGAGAGTTAAGTTGTGGAGTCTTTCTTCCTCGGAACACAAAGGGCAAAAGAGACCGTCTGCTATGCGCAAGAAGAGTTATTCCATCTGCGCATGCGTAGGTTGGTTAGAATAACTTTGGAGCGGGCCATTGTGATATAGGGGTGGTTGGACGATACTGTGTTGTTTTGGAGTGGGCTTCGGCGCAGAAAATATGTTTAATCGCTACGAATTCAGAACGTTAGGTGCATTAAAAGTGGACAATGAAATACAACGAAAAATACCATCCGACGCAGGCCTCGCCCAAAGAGACCAACTGCGCAACGAATCCAACTGTTCCCACGATACTTCAGAATACACTCGTGATGGCCACGGGATCTGACACGTAGAACAATATCTAATATAAATGGGAGGGCGATTCTTCTTACAACCAGAGAAAATACGGTTCTTCCAAGATAGTTAAGATTAAAGAGTGCTACTCTAAGCTATTCCCGCCTAATGGGATCCATCACTGCCATATGCATAGAGAAGCCGGACAATCCGCGTGCTTCCTATTCAGAAACATCGGTCCCAATACTGAGATAGAGATAGAGCAACAGGTGAACTGACCGATCATTTGTACCATTTCACTTCTAAGGATTGCTGATAGAAATACAGACTTTTCATAGTAATTCCTGGACATTTCAAATTGACATTCTTTAAGCAATGTATCAGCTATTCAAAACCATGGAAAATATTGAAATGAGGTAGAAAACTGCATCGAGTGGCATAAAGTCAATAACCTAGCTGGGCCTGGCAACATTAAGTAGGCACTACGAATAAAGAACCTTTTTAGATAAAAGTTAAGCAACGTCATAAAAGTGGACGATGCTACGCTAAATCCTTACCTGAGAGTTAAGTTGTGGAGTCTTTCTTCCTCGGAACACAAAGGGCAAAAGAGACCGTCTGCTATGCGCAAGAAGAATTATTCCATCTGCGCATGCGTAGGTTGGTTAGAATAACTTTGGAGCGGGCCATTGTGATATAGGGGTGGTTGGACGATACTGTGTTGTTTTGTAGGGGGGTTCGGCGCAGAAAATATGTTTAATCGCTACGAATTCAGAACGTTAGGTGCATTAAAAGTGGACAATGAAATACAACGAAAAACACCATCCGACGCAGGCCTCGCCCAAAGAGACCAACTGCGCAAGGAATCCAACTGTTCCCACGATACTTCAGAATACACTCGTGATGGCCACGGGATCTGACACGTAGAACAATATCTAATATAAATGGGAGGGCGATTCTTCTTACAACCAGAGAAAATACGATTCTTCCAAGATAGTTAAGATTAAAGACTGCTACTCTAAGCTATCCCCGCCTAATGGGATCCATCACTGCCATATGCATAGAGAAGCCGGGCAATCCGCGTGCTTCCTATTCAGAAACATCGGTCCCAATACTGAGATAGAGATAGAGCAACAGGTGAACTGACCGATCATTTGTACCATTTGACTTCTAAGGATTGCTGATAGAAATACAGACTTTTCATAGTAATTCCTGGACATTTCAAATTGACATTCTTTAAGCAATGTATCAGCTATTCAAAACCATGGAAAATATTGAAATGAGGTAGAAAACTGCATCGAGTGGCATAAAGTCAATAACCTAGCTGGGCCTGGCAACATTAAGTAGGCACTACGAATAAAGAACCTTTTTAGATAAAAGTTAAGCAACGTCATAAAAGTGGACGATGCTACGCTAAATCCTTACCTGAGAGTTAAGTTGTGGAGTCTTTCTTCCTCGGAACACAAAGGGCAAAAGAGACCGTCTGCTATGCGCAAGAAGAATTATTCCATCTGCGCATGCGTAGGTTGGTTAGAATAACTTTGGAGCGGGCCATTGTGATATAGGGGTGGTTGGACGATACTGTGTTGTTTTGTAGGGGGGTTCGGCGCAGAAAATATGTTTAATCGCTACGAATTCAGAACGTTAGGTGCATTAAAAGTGGACAATGAAATGCAACGAAAAATACCATCCGACACAGGCCTCGCCCAAAGAGACCAACTGCGCAACGAATCCAACTGTTCCCACGATACTTCAGAATACACTCGTGATGGCCACGGGATCTGACACGTAGAACAATATCTAATATAAATGGGAGGGCGATTCTTCTTACAACCAGAGAAAATACGGTTCTTCCAAGATAGTTAAGATTAAAGAGTGCTACTCTAAGCTATCCCCGCCTAATGGGATCCATCACTGCCATATGCATAGAGAAGCCGGGCAATCCGCGTGCTTCCTATTCAGAAACATCGGTCCCAATACTGAGATAGAGATAGAGCAACAGGTGAACTGACCGATCATTTGTACCATTTCACTTCTAAGGATTGCTGATAGAAATACAGACTTTTCATAGTAATTCCTGGACATTTCAAATTGACATTCTTTAAGCAATGTATCAGCTATTCAAAACCATGGAAAATATTGAAATGAGGTAGAAAACTGCATCGAGTGGCATAAAGTCAATAACCTAGCTGGGCCTGGCAACATTAAGTAGGCACTACGAATAAAGAACCTTTTTAGATAAAAGTTAAGCAACGTCATAAAAGTGGACGATGCTACGCTAAATCCTTACCTGAGAGTTAAGTTGTGGAGTCTTTCTTCCTCGGAACACAAAGGGCAAAAGAGACCGTCTGCTATGCGCAAGAAGAATTATTCCATCTGCGCATGCGTAGGTTGGTTAGAATAACTTTGGAGCGGGCCATTGTGATATAGGGGTGGTTGGACGATACTGTGTTGTTTTGTAGGGGGGTTCGGCGCAGAAAATATGTTTAATCGCTACGAATTCAGAACGTTAGGTGCATTAAAAGTGGACAATGAAATGCAACGAAAAATACCATCCGACACAGGCCTCGCCCAAAGAGACCAACTGCGCAACGAATCCAACTGTTCCCACGATACTTCAGAATACACTCGTGATGGCCACGGGATCTGACACGTAGAACAATATCTAATATAAATGGGAGGGCGATTCTTCTTACAACCAGAGAAAATACGGTTCTTCCAAGATAGTTAAGATTAAAGAGTGCTACTCTAAGCTATCCCCGCCTAATGGGATCCATCACTGCCATATGCATAGAGAAGCCGGGCAATCCGCGTGCTTCCTATTCAGAAACATCGGTCCCAATACTGAGATAGAGATAGAGCAACAGGTGAACTGACCGATCATTTGTACCATTTCACTTCTAAGGATTGCTGATAGAAATACAGACTTTTCATAGTAATTCCTGGACATTTCAAATTGACATTCTTTAAGCAATGTATCAGCTATTCAAAACCATGGAAAATATTGAAATGAGGTAGAAAACTGCATCGAGTGGCATAAAGTCAATAACCTAGCTGGGCCTGGCAACATTAAGTAGGCACTACGAATAAAGAACCTTTTTAGATAAAAGTTAAGCAACGTCATAAAAGTCGACGATGCTACGCTAAATCCTTACCTGAGAGTTAAGTTGTGGAGTCTTTCTTCCTCGGAACACAAAGGGCAAAAGAGACCGTCTGCTATGCGCAAGAAGAATTATTCCATCTGCGCATGCGTAGGTTGGTTAGAATAACTTTGGAGCGGGCCATTGTGATATAGGGGTGGTTGGACGATACTGTGTTGTTTTGTAGGGGGGTTCGGCGCAGAAAATATGTTTAATCGCTACGAATTCAGAACGTTAGGTGCATTAAAAGTGGACAATGAAATACAACGAAAAATACCATCCGACACAGGCCTCGCCCAAAGAGACCAACTGCGCAACGAATCCAACTGTTCCCACGATACTTCAGAATACACTCGTGATGGCCACGGGATCTGACACGTAGAACAATATCTAATATAAATGGGAGGGCGATTCTTCTTACAACCAGAGAAAATACGATTCTTCCAAGATAGTTAAGATTAAAGACTGCTACTCTAAGCTATCCCCGCCTAATGGGATCCATCACTGCCATATGCATAGAGAAGCCGGACAATCCGCGTGCTTCCTATTCAGAAACATCGGTCCCAATACTGAAATATAGATAGAGCAACAGGTGAACTGACCGATCATTTGTACCATTTGACTTCTAAGGATTGCTGATAGAAATACAGACTTTTCATAGTAATTCCTGGACATTTCAAATTGACATTCTTTAAGCAATGTATCAGCTATTCAAAACCATGGAAAATATTGAAATGAGGTAGAAAACTGCATCGAGTGGCATAAAGTCAATAACCTAGCTGGGCCTGGCAACATTAAGTAGGCACTACGAATAAAGAACCTTTTTAGATAAAAGTTAAGCAACGTCATAAAAGTGGACGATGCTACGCTAAATCCTTACCTGAGAGTTAAGTTGTGGAGTCTTTCTTCCTCGGAACACAAAGGGCAAAAGAGACCGTCTGCTATGCGCAAGAAGAATTATTCCATCTGCGCATGCGTAGGTTGGTTAGAATAACTTTGGAGCGGGCCATTGTGATATAGGGGTGGTTGGACGATACTGTGTTGTTTTGTAGGGGGGTTCGGCGCAGAAAATATGTTTAATCGCTACGAATTCAGAACGTTAGGTGCATTAAAAGTGGACAATGAAATACAACGAAAAATACCATCCGACACAGGCCTCGCCCAAAGAGACCAACTGCGCAACGAATCCAACTGTTCCCACGATACTTCAGAATACACTCGTGATGGCCACGGGATCTGACACGTAGAACAATATCTAATATAAATGGGAGGGCGATTCTTCTTACAACCAGAGAAAATACGATTCTTCCAAGATAGTTAAGATTAAAGAGTGCTACTCTAAGCTATCCCCGCCTAATGGGATCCATCACTGCCATATGCATAGAGAAGCCGGACAATCCGCGTGCTTCCTATTCAGAAACATCGGTCCCAATACTGAGATATAGATAGAGCAACAGGTGAACTGACCGATCATTTGTACCATTTGACTTCTAAGGATTGCTGATAGAAATACAGACTTTTCATAGTAATTCCTGGACATTTCAAATTGACATTCTTTAAGCAATGTATCAGCTATTCAAAACCATGGAAAATATTGAAATGAGGTAGAAAACTGCATCGAGTGGCATAAAGTCAATAACCTAGCTGGGCCTGGCAACATTAAGTAGGCACTACGAATAAAGAACCTTTTTAGATAAAAGTTAAGCAACGTCATAAAAGTGGACGATGCTACGCTAAATCCTTACCTGAGAGTTAAGTTGTGGAGTCTTTCTTCCTCGGAACACAAAGGGCAAAAGAGACCGTCTGCTATGCGCAAGAAGAGTTATTCCATCTGCGCATGCGTAGGTTGGTTAGAATAACTTTGGAGCGGGCCATTGTGATACAGGGGAGGGAGCAGTTGAACAGACTTCCATCAGATTATATACAAAACAAGGAACAAAAACAGGCTTCAAAGTACACTTAACAGTATTTCAATGTCCAAAAACTTCCATCCACTGGACAGCTTAACATGTCTAGTTGCCGTTTTTGGAAAAAGCCGGTGTTCGACTCTGCATTCTAACGCACTAGACGTGTTTGAACGTAAACAAACCCTGATCTTACCCCCTGCAGCTGGGAATCACTGGTCTAGTAGGGGAAAATCCTCTCCCAAATGATGCAATTCTATACCACAACAAAGGTCAAAGGTCACAATTTCTTTCTGGATTTGAAAATTAAACACATGTCTGGTGCCCCTGCCTGAAAACTGGCCAAAATTGACCAAAGATTTCACCAGGAAAAAATTCTCAAAAATAATAACAAGAAAAAAAACATGGACATGCAAACTGGGCTTTGTGCGCAGGTCCATTAACCGGTCCCTCCCCTTACAGGTAGCAGAACATGGGGGTAGACAGAAAACTACCCCCCTGGCTGATACACTCTAGGGGTATGATCATTTAGCCGAGAGATGAAGTTCATTGATTGCTCCCTTGGGAATTGAGGGCCAGGCCCATACCCTGTTACTGAGCCCTATGGTTAAGCAATGGGACAGTAGTACCAATGTCACATGACTTTTTGCCAAATTTCACAGTGGTTTCTCTCTTTACAACTGTAATTCAGTACTCACCATAGCCTCTCCTCCTACTTGGATGTGAAATTTGAACTTTCCAATAGAAATTTGCCTTCTTTTTACAACTTTTATACCCGACGCCTTGTAATGACATACCAAAGGAAAGCCACAAAATGTACACAAAATGCTCAAAATAAAGAGTTTACATGTTCCTATACACTCCAAATCCATTTTCTTTCAAATAGAGCATTGTCTAATACCACATGCAGGGTATACCTGGCAATAACCCCCTTTTTTTGGGTTCCCGTAGACTCTAAAAGGGCTTTTCTTTGTGCTTGGGGGGGGGGGGGGAGGCAATAGGCATGGCATTTTGATTGACAGTTCATGACTGATAAATAATGGTATGGTATGAACCTGGATGAATCACTCAGTGCATCATTTCCAATAAATCTATACCTTTATTGCAGTCATCTAGCCTCTCCCAGCCATTTCTGACAGCTTTCAAGATGCATACATACACTGTCCAATAGGTAAATACTCTATACTGTTGTGATATCACACTTTTGCTGAAAATCAGACAAAACATGGCATCCACATTCCCCAAATTTGGTGATCATTAACCAACATGTACTTCTTGATAATATTGGAACAGGATTTTGCCAAATTCAAACCAGCTATGAGGTTGGGAGAGGGTCAATGTATTATACTACATTCTAGTACAGGTAGCAGAACATGGGGGTAGACAGAAAACTACCCCCCTGGCTGATACACTCTAGGGGTATGATCATTTAGCCGAGAGATGAAGTTCATTGATTGCTCCCTTGGGAATTGAGGGCCAGGCCCATACCCTGTTACTGAGCCCTATGGTTAAGCAATGGGACAGTAGTACCAATGTCACATGACTTTTTTCCAAATTTCACAGTGGTTTCTCTCTTTACAACTGTAATTCAGTACTCACCATAGCCTCTCCTCCTACTTGGATGTGAAATTTGAACTTTCCAATAGAAAGTTGCCTTGTTTTTACAACTTTTATACCCGACGCCCTGTAATGACATACCAAAGGAAAGCCACAAAATGTACACAAAATGCTCAAAATAAAGAGTTTACATGTTCCTATACACTCCAAATCCATTTTCTTTCAAATAGAGCATTGTCTAATACCACACGCAGGGTATACCTGGCAATAACCCCCTTTTTTTGGGTTCCTGTAGACTCTAAAAGGGCTTTTCTTTGTGCTTGTGTCGGGGGGGGGGGGGGCCTAGGCATGGCATTTTGATTGACAGTTCATGACTGATAAATAATGTTATGGTATGAACCTGGATGAATCACTCAGTGCATCATTTCCAATAAATCTATACCTTTATTGCAGTCATCTAGCCTCTCCCAGCCATTTCTGACAACTTTCAAGATGCATACATACACTGTCCAATAGGTAAATACTCTATACTGTTGTGATATCACACTTTTGCTGAAAATCAGACAAAACATGGCACCAACATTCCCCAAATTTGGTGATCATTAACCAACATGTACTTCTTGATAATATTGGAACAGGATTTTGCCAAATTCAAACCAGCTATGAGGTTGGGAGAGGGTCAATGTATTATGCTGCATTCTAGTACAGGTAGCAGAAGATGGGGGTAGACAGAAAACTACCCCCCTGGCTGATACACTCTAGGGGTATGATCATTTAGCCGAGAGATGAAGTTCATTGATTGCTCCCTTGGGAATTGAGGGCCAGGCCCATACCCTGTTACTGAGCCCTATGGTTAAGCAATGGGACAGTAGTACCAATGTCACATGACTTTTTTCCAAATTTCACAGTGGTTTCTCTCTTTACAACTGTAATTCAGTACTCACCATAGCCTCTCCTCCTACTTGGATGTGAAATTTGAACTTTCCAATAGAAAGTTGCCTTGTTTTTACAACTTTTATACCCGACGCCTTGTAATGACATACCAAAGGAAAGCCACAAAATGTACACAAAATGCTCAAAATAAAGAGTTTACATGTTCCTATACACTCCAAATCCATTTTCTTTCAAATAGAGCATTGTCTAATACCACACGCAGGGTATACCTGGCAATAACCCCTTTTTTTTGGGTTCCTGTAGACTCTAAAAGGGCTTTTCTTTGTGCTTGTGTCGGGGGGGGGGGCCTAGGCATGGCATTTTGATTGACAGTTCATGACTGATAAATAATGTTATGGTATGAACCTGGATGAATCACTCAGTGCATCATTTCCAATAAATCTATACCTTTATTGCAGTCATCTAGCCTCTCCCAGCCATTTCTGACAGCTTTCAAGATGCATACATACACTGTCCAATAGGTAAATACTCTATACTGTTGTGATATCACACTTTTGCTGAAAATCAGACAAAACATGGCACCAACATTCCCCAAATTTGGTGATCATTAACCAACATGTACTTCTTGATAATATTGGAACAGGATTTTGCCAAATTCAAACCAGCTATGAGGTTGGGAGAGGGTCAATGTATTATACTACATTCTAGTACAGGTAGCAGAACATGGGGGTAGACAGAAAACTACCCCCCTGGCTGATACACTCTAGGGGTATGATCATTTAGCCGAGAGATGAAGTTCATTGATTGCTCCCTTGGGAATTGAGGGCCAGGCCCATACCCTGTTACTGAGCCCTATGGTTAAGCAATGGGACAGTAGTACCAATGTCACATGACTTTTTTCCAAATTTCACAGTGGTTTCTCTCTTTACAACTGTAATTCAGTACTCACCATAGCCTCTCCTCCTACTTGGATGTGAAATTTGAACTTTCCAATAGAAAGTTGCCTTGTTTTTACAACTTTTATACCCGACGCCTTGTAATGACATACCAAAGGAAAGCCACAAAATGTACACAAAATGCTCAAAATAAAGAGTTTACATGTTCCTATACACTCCAAATCCATTTTCTTTCAAATAGAGCATTGTCTAATACCACACGCAGGGTATACCTGGCAATAACCCCCTTTTTTTGGGTTCCTGTAGACTCTAAAAGGGCTTTTCTTTGTGCTTGTGTCGGGGGGGGGGGCCTAGGCATGGCATTTTGATTGACAGTTCATGACTGATAAATAATGTTATGGTATGAACCTGGATGAATCACTCAGTGCATCATTTCCAATAAATCTATACCTTTATTGCAGTCATCTAGCCTCTCCCAGCCATTTCTGACAGCTTTCAAGATGCATACATACACTGTCCAATAGGTAAATACTCTATACTGTTGTGATATCACACTTTTGCTGAAAATCAGACAAAACATGGCACCAACATTCCCCAAATTTGGTGATCATTAACCAACATGTACTTCTTGATAATATTGGAACAGGATTTTGCCAAATTCAAACCAGCTATGAGGTTGGGAGAGGGTCAATGTATTATACTGCATTCTAGTACAGGTAGCAGAACATGGGGGTAGACAGAAAACTACCCCCCTGGCTGATACACTCTAGGGGTATGATCATTTAGCCGAGAGATGAAGTTCATTGATTGCTCCCTTGGGAATTGAGGGCCAGGCCCATACCCTGTTACTGAGCCCTATGGTTAAGCAATGGGACAGTAGTACCAATGTCACATGACTTTTTTCCAAATTTCACAGTGGTTTCTCTCTTTACAACTGTAATTCAGTACTCACCATAGCCTCTCCTCCTACTTGGATGTGAAATTTGAACTTTCCAATAGAAAGTTGCCTTGTTTTTACAACTTTTATACCCGACGCCTTGTAATGACATACCAAAGGAAAGCCACAAAATGTACACAAAATGCTCAAAATAAAGAGTTTACATGTTCCTATACACTCCAAATCCATTTTCTTTCAAATAGAGCATTGTCTAATACCACACGCAGGGTATACCTGGCAATAACCCCTTTTTTTTGGGTTCCTGTAGACTCTAAAAGGGCTTTTCTTTGTGCTTGTGTCGGGGGGGGGGGGCCTAGGCATGGCATTTTGATTGACAGTTCATGACTGATAAATAATGTTATGGTATGAACCTGGATGAATCACTCAGTGCATCATTTCCAATAAATCTATACCTTTATTGCAGTCATCTAGCCTCTCCCAGCCATTTCTGACAGCTTTCAAGATGCATACATACACTGTCCAATAGGTAAATACTCTATACTGTTGTGATATCACACTTTTGCTGAAAATCAGACAAAACATGGCACCAACATTCCCCAAATTTGGTGATCATTAACCAACATGTACTTCTTGATAATATTGGAACAGGATTTTGCCAAATTCAAACCAGCTATGAGGTTGGGAGAGGGTCAATGTATTATACTGCATTCTAGTACAGGTAGCAGAAGATGGGGGTAGACAGAAAACTACCCCCCTGGCTGATACACTCTAGGGGTATGATCATTTAGCCGAGAGATGAAGTTCATTGATTGCTCCCTTGGGAATTGAGGGCCAGGCCCATACCCTGTTACTGAGCCCTATGGTTAAGCAATGGGACAGTAGTACCAATGTCACATGACTTTTTTCCAAATTTCACAGTGGTTTCTCTCTTTACAACTGTAATTCAGTACTCACCATAGCCTCTCCTCCTACTTGGATGTGAAATTTGAACTTTCCAATAGAAAGTTGCCTTGTTTTTACAACTTTTATACCCGACGCCTTGTAATGACATACCAAAGGAAAGCCACAAAATGTACACAAAATGCTCAAAATAAAGAGTTTACATGTTCCTATACACTCCAAATCCATTTTCTTTCAAATAGAGCATTGTCTAATACCATACGCAGGGTATACCTGGCAATAACCCCCTTTTTTTGGGTTCCTGTAGACTCTTAAAGGGCTTTTCTTTGTGCTTGTGTCGGGGGGGGGGGGGCTAGGCATGGCATTTTGATTGACAGTTCATGACTGATAAATAATGTTATGGTATGAACCTGGATGAATCACTCAGTGCATCATTTCCAATAAATCTATACCTTTATTGCAGTCATCTAGCCTCTCCCAGCCATTTCTGACAGCTTTCAAGATGCATACATACACTGTCCAATAGGTAAATACTCTATACTGTTGTGATATCACACTTTTGCTGAAAATCAGACAAAACATGGCACCAACATTCCCCAAATTTGGTGATCATTAACCAACATGTACTTCTTGATAATATTGGAACAGGATTTTGCCAAATTCAAACCAGCTATGAGGTTGGGAGAGGGTCAATGTATTATACTACATTCTAGTACAGGTAGCAGAACATGGGGGTAGACAGAAAACTACCCCCCTGGCTGATACACTCTAGGGGTATGATCATTTAGCCGAGAGATGAAGTTCATTGATTGCTCCCTTGGGAATTGAGGGCCAGGCCCATACCCTGTTACTGAGCCCTATGGTTAAGCAATGGGACAGTAGTACCAATGTCACATGACTTTTTTCCAAATTTCACAGTGGTTTCTCTCTTTACAACTGTAATTCAGTACTCACCATAGCCTCTCCTCCTACTTGGATGTGAAATTTGAACTTTCCAATAGAAAGTTGCCTTGTTTTTACAACTTTTATACCCGACGCCTTGTAATGACATACCAAAGGAAAGCCACAAAATGTACACAAAATGCTCAAAATAAAGAGTTTACATGTTCCTATACACTCCAAATCCATTTTCTTTCAAATAGAGCATTGTCTAATACCACATGCAGGGTATACCTGGCAATAACCCCCTTTTTTTTGGGGTTCCTGTAGACTCTAAAAGGGCTTTTCTTTGTGCTTGGGGGGGGGGGGGGAGGCCCTAGGCATGGCATTTTGATT
The DNA here is from genome assembly GCA_035149815.1 of Branchiostoma lanceolatum. Taxonomy (NCBI): domain Eukaryota; kingdom Metazoa; phylum Chordata; class Leptocardii; order Amphioxiformes; family Branchiostomatidae; genus Branchiostoma; species Branchiostoma lanceolatum. The sequence continues at coordinate 19,873,912 of CM068872.1, read as the reverse complement.
GACAGTTCATGACTGATAAATAATGTTATGGTATGAACCTGGATGAATCACTCAGTGCATCATTTCCAATAAATCTATACCTTTATTGCAGTCATCTAGCCTCTCCCAGCCATTTCTGACAGCTTTCAAGATGCATACATACACTGTCCAATAGGTAAATACTCTATACTGTTGTGATATCACACTTTTGCTGAAAATCAGACAAAACATGGCACCCACATTCCCCAAATTTGGTGATCATTAACCAACATGTACTTCTTGATAATATTGGAACAGGATTTTGCCAAATTCAAACCAGCTATGAGGTTGGGAGAGGGTCAATGTATTATACTACATTCTAGTACAGGTAGCAGAAGATGGGGGTAGACAGAAAACTACCCCCCTGGCTGATACACTCTAGGGGTATGATCATCTAGCCGAGAGATGAAGTTCATTGATTGCTCCCTTGGGAATTGAGGGCCAGGCCCATACCCTGTTACTGAGCCCTATGGTTAAGCAATGGGACAGTAGTACCAATGTCACATGACTTTTTTCCAAATTTCACAGTGGTTTCTCTCTTTAGAACTGTAATTCAGTACTCACCATAGCCTCTCCTCCTACTTGGATGTGAAATTTGAACTTTCCAATAGAAAGTTGCCTTGTTTTTACAACTTTTATACCCGACGCCTTGTAATGACATACCAAAGGAAAGCCAGAAAATGTACACAAAATGCTCAAAATAAAGAGTTTACATGTTCCTATACACTCCAAATCCATTTTCTTTCAAATAGAGCATTGTCTAATACCACATGCAGGGTATACCTGGCAAAAACCCCTTTTTTTGGGGTTCCTGTAGACTCTAAAAGGGCTTTTCTTTGTGCTTGGGGGGGGGGGGGGAGGCCCTAGGCATGGCATTTTGATTGACAGTTCATGACTGATAAATAATGTTATGGTATGAACCTGGATGAATCACTCAGTGCATCATTTCCAATAAATCTATACCTTTATTGCAGTCATCTAGCCTCTACCAGCCATTTCTGACAGCTTTCAAGATGCATACATACACTGTCCAATAGGTAAATACTCTATACTGTTGTGATATCACACTTTTGCTGAAAATCAGACAAAACATGGCACCCACATTCCCCAAATTTGGTGATCATTAACCAACATGTACTTCTTGATAATATTGGAACAGGATTTTGCCAAATTCAAACCAGCTATGAGGTTGGGAGAGGGTCAATGTATTATACTACATTCTAGTACAGGTAGCAGAAGATGGGGGTAGACAGAAAACTACCCCCTGGCTGATACACTCTAGGGGTATGATCATTTAGCCGAGAGATGAAGTTCATTGATTGCTCCCTTGGGAATTGAGGGCCAGGCCCATACCCTGTTACTGAGCCCTATGGTTCAGCAATGGGACAGTAGTACCAATGTCACATGACTTTTTTCCAAATTTCACAGTGGTTTCTCTCTTTACAACTGTAATTCAGTACTCACCATAGCCTCTCCTCCTACTTGGATGTGAAATTTGAACTTTCCAATAGAAAGTTGCCTTGTTTTTACAACTTTCATACCCGACGCCTTGTAATGACATACCAAAGGAAAGCCACAAAATGTACACAAAATGCTCAAAATAAAGAGTTTACATGTTCCTATACACTCCAAATCCATTTTCTTTCAAATAGAGCATTGTCTAATACCACATGCAGGGTATACCTGGCAATAACCCCCTTTTTTTTAGGTTCCTGTAGACTCTAAAAGGGCTTTTCTTTGTGCTTGGGGGGGGGGGGGTGAGGCCCTAGGCATGGCATTTTGATTGACAGTTCATGACTGATAAATAATGTTATGGCATGAACCTGGATGAATCACTCAGTGCATCATTTCCAATAAATCTATACCTTTATTGCAGTCATCTAGCCTCTCCCAGCCATTTCTGACAGCTTTCAAGATGCATACATACACTGTCCAATAGGTAAATACTCTATACTGTTGTGATATCACACTTTTGCTGAAAATCAGACAAAACATGGCACCCACATTCCCCAAATTTGGTGATCATTAACCAACATGTACTTCTTGATAATATTGGAACAGGATTTTGCCAAATTCAAACCAGCTATGAGGTTGGGAGAGGGTCAATGTATTATACTACATTCTAGTACAGGTAGCAGAAGATGGGGGTAGACAGAAAACTACCCCCCTGGCTGATACACTCTAGGGGTATGATCATCTAGCCGAGAGATGAAGTTCATTGATTGCTCCCTTGGGAATTGAGGGCCAGGCCCATACCCTGTTACTGAGCCCTATGGTTAAGCAATGGGACAGTAGTACCAATGTCACATGACTTTTTTCCAAATTTCACAGTGGTTTCTCTCTTTACAACTGTAATTCAGTACTCACCATAGCCTCTCCTCCTACTTGGATGTGAAATTTGAACTTTCCAATAGAAAGTTGCCTTGTTTTTACAACTTTTATACCCGACGCCTTGTAATGACATACCAAAGGAAAGCCACAAAATGTACACAAAATACTCAAAATAAAGAGTTTACATGTTCCTATACACTCCAAATCCATTTTCTTTCAAATAGAGCATTGTCTAATACCACATGCAGGGTATACCTGGCAATAACCCCCTTTTTTTGGGTTCCTGTAGACTCTAAAAGGGCTTTTCTTTGTGCTTGGGGGGGGGGGGGGGGAGGCCCTAGGCATGGCATTTTGATTGACAGTTCATGACTGATAAATAATGTTATGGTATGAACCTGGATGAATCACTCAGTGCATCATTTCCAATAAATCTATACCTTTATTGCAGTCATCTAGCCTCTCCCAGCCATTTCTGACAGCTTTCAAGATGCATACATACACTGTCCAATAGGTAAATACTCTATACTGTTGTGATATCACACTTTTGCTGAAAATCAGACAAAACATGGCACCCACATTCCCCAAATTTGGTGATCATTAACCAACATGTACTTCTTGATAATATTGGAACAGGATTTTGCCAAATTCAAACCAGCTATGAGGTTGGGAGAGGGTCAATGTATTATACTACATTCTAGTACAGGTAGCAGAAGATGGGGGTAGACAGAAAACTACCCCCCTGGCTGATACACTCTAGGGGTATGATCATCTAGCCGAGAGATGAAGTTCATTGATTGCTCCCTTGGGAATTGAGGGCCAGGCCCATACCCTGTTACTGAGCCCTATGGTTAAGCAATGGGACAGTAGTACCAATGTCACATGACTTTTTTCCAAATTTCACAGTGGTTTCTCTCTTTAGAACTGTAATTCAGTACTCACCATAGCCTCTCCTCCTACTTGGATGTGAAATTTGAACTTTCCAATAGAAAGTTGCCTTGTTTTTACAACTTTTATACCCGACGCCTTGTAATGACATACCAAAGGAAAGCCAGAAAATGTACACAAAATGCTCAAAATAAAGAGTTTACATGTTCCTATACACTCCAAATCCATTTTCTTTCAAATAGAGCATTGTCTAATACCACATGCAGGGTATACCTGGCAAAAACCCCTTTTTTTGGGGTTCCTGTAGACTCTAAAAGGGCTTTTCTTTGTGCTTGGGGGGGGGGGGGGAGGCCCTAGGCATGGCATTTTGATTGACAGTTCATGACTGATAAATAATGTTATGGTATGAACCTGGATGAATCACTCAGTGCATCATTTCCAATAAATCTATACCTTTATTGCAGTCATCTAGCCTCTACCAGCCATTTCTGACAGCTTTCAAGATGCATACATACACTGTCCAATAGGTAAATACTCTATACTGTTGTGATATCACACTTTTGCTGAAAATCAGACAAAACATGGCACCCACATTCCCCAAATTTGGTGATCATTAACCAACATGTACTTCTTGATAATATTGGAACAGGATTTTGCCAAATTCAAACCAGCTATGAGGTTGGGAGAGGGTCAATGTATTATACTACATTCTAGTACAGGTAGCAGAAGATGGGGGTAGACAGAAAACTACCCCCTGGCTGATACACTCTAGGGGTATGATCATTTAGCCGAGAGATGAAGTTCATTGATTGCTCCCTTGGGAATTGAGGGCCAGGCCCATACCCTGTTACTGAGCCCTATGGTTCAGCAATGGGACAGTAGTACCAATGTCACATGACTTTTTTCCAAATTTCACAGTGGTTTCTCTCTTTACAACTGTAATTCAGTACTCACCATAGCCTCTCCTCCTACTTGGATGTGAAATTTGAACTTTCCAATAGAAAGTTGCCTTGTTTTTAAAACTTTCATACCCGACGCCTTGTAATGACATACCAAAGGAAAGCCACAAAATGTACACAAAATGCTCAAAATAAAGAGTTTACATGTTCCTATACACTCCAAATCCATTTTCTTTCAAATAGAGCATTGTCTAATACCACATGCAGGGTATACCTGGCAATAACCCCCTTTTTTTTAGGTTCCTGTAGACTCTAAAAGGGCTTTTCTTTGTGCTTGGGGGGGGGGGGGGGGGGTGAGGCCCTAGGCATGGCATTTTGATTGACAGTTCATGACTGATAAATAATGTTATGGCATGAACCTGGATGAATCACTCAGTGCATCATTTCCAATAAATCTATACCTTTATTGCAGTCATCTAGCCTCTCCCAGCCATTTCTGACAGCTTTCAAGATGCATACATACACTGTCCAATAGGTAAATACTCTATACTGTTGTGATATCACACTTTTGCTAAAAATCAGACAAAACATGGCACCCACATTCCCCAAATTTGGTGATCATTAACCAACATGTACTTCTTGATAATATTGGAACAGGATTTTGCCAAATTCAAACCAGCTATGAGGTTGGGAGAGGGTCAATGTATTATACTACATTCTAGTACAGGTAGCAGAAGATGGGGGTAGACAGAAAACTACCCCCCTGGCTGATACACTCTAGGGGTATGATCATCTAGCCGAGAGATGAAGTTCATTGATTGCTCCCTTGGGAATTGAGGGCCAGGCCCATACCCTGTTACTGAGCCCTATGGTTAAGCAATGGGACAGTAGTACCAATGTCACATGACTTTTTTCCAAATTTCACAGTGGTTTCTCTCTTTACAACTGTAATTCAGTACTCACCATAGCCTCTCCTCCTACTTGGATGTGAAATTTGAACTTTCCAATAGAAAGTTGCCTTGTTTTTACAACTTTTATACCCGACGCCTTGTAATGACATACCAAAGGAAAGCCACAAAATGTACACAAAATACTCAAAATAAAGAGTTTACATGTTCCTATACACTCCAAATCCATTTTCTTTCAAATAGAGCATTGTCTAATACCACATGCAGGGTATACCTGGCAATAACCCCTTTTTTTGGGTTCCTGTAGACTCTAAAAGGGCTTTTCTTTGTGCTTGGGGGGGGGGGGGGGAGGCCCTAGGCATGGCATTTTGATTGACAGTTCATGACTGATAAATAATGTTATGGTATGAACCTGGATGAATCACTCAGTGCATCATTTCCAATAAATCTATACCTTTATTGCAGTCATCTAGCCTCTACCAGCCATTTCTGACAGCTTTCAAGATGCATACATACACTGTCCAATAGGTAAATACTCTATACTGTTGTGATATCACACTTTTGCTGAAAATCAGACAAAACATGGCACCCACATTCCCCAAATTTGGTGATCATTAACCAACATGTACTTCTTGATAATATTGGAACAGGATTTTGCCAAATTCAAACCAGCTATGAGGTTGGGAGAGGGTCAATGTATTATACTACATTCTAGTATTACAGGTAGCAGAAGATGGGGGTAGACAGAAAACTACCCCCCTGGCTGATACACTCTAGGGGTATGATCATCTAGCCGAGAGATGAAGTTCATTGATTGCTCCCTTGGGAATTGAGGGCCAGGCCCATACCCTGTTACTGAGCCCTATGGTTAAGCAATGGGACAGTAGTACCAATGTCACATGACTTTTTTCCAAATTTCACAGTGGTTTCTCTCTTTACAACTGTAATTCAGTACTCACCATAGCCTCTCCTCCTACTTGGATGTGAAATTTGAACTTTCCAATAGAAAGTTGCCTTGTTTTTACAACTTTTATACCCGACGCCTTGTAATGACATACCAAAGGAAAGCCACAAAATGTACACAAAATGCTCAAAATAAAGAGTTTACATGTTCCTATACACTCCAAATCCATTTTCTTTCAAAAAGAGCATTGTCTAATACCACATGCAGGGTATACCTGGCAATAACCCCCTTTTTTGGGTTCCTGTAGACTCTAAAAGGGCTTTTCTTTGTGCTTGGGGGGGGGGAGGCCCTAGGCATGGCATTTTGATTGACAGTTCATGACTGATAAATAATGTTATGGTATGAACCTGGATGAATCACTCAGTGCATCATTTCCAATAAATCTATACCTTTATTGCAGTCATCTAGCCTCTCCCAGCCATTTCTGACAGCTTTCAAGATGCATACATACACTGTCCAATAGGTAAATACTCTATACTGTTGTGATATCACACTTTTGCTGAAAATCAGACAAAACATGGCACCAACATTCCCCAAATTTGGTGATCATTAACCAACATGTACTTCTTGATAATATTGGAACAGGATTTTGCCAAATTCAAACCAGCTATGAGGTTGGGAGAGGGTCAATGTATTATACTACATTCTAGTACAGGTAGCAGAAGATGGGGGTAGACAGAAAACTACCCCCCTGGCTGATACACTCTAGGGGTATGATCATTTAGCCGAGAGATGAAGTTCATTGATTGCTCCCTTGGGAATTGAGGGCCAGGCCCATACCCTGTTACTGAGCCCTATGGTTAAGCAATGGGACAGTAGTACCAATGTCACATGACTTTTTTCCAAATTTCACAGTGGTTTCTCTCTTTACAACTGTAATTCAGTACTCACCATAGCCTCTCCTCCTACTTGGATGTGAAATTTGAACTTTCCAATAGAAAGTTGCCTTGTTTTTACAACTTTTATACCCGACGCCTTGTAATGACATACCAAAGGAAAGCCAGAAAATGTACACAAAATGCTCAAAATAAAGAGTTTACATGTTCCTATACACTCCAAATCCATTTTCTTTCAAATAGAGCATTGTCTAATACCACATGCAGGGTATACCTGGCATTAACCCCCTTTTGGGTTCCTGTAGACTCTAAAAGGGCTTTTCTTTGTGCTTGGGGGGGGGGGGGGGGAGGCCCTAGGCATGGCATTTTGATTGACAGTTCATGACTGATAAATAATGTTATGGTATGAACCTGGATGAATCACTCAGTGCATCATTTCCAATAAATCTATACCTTTATTGCAGTCATCTAGCCTCTACCAGCCATTTCTGACAGCTTTCAAGATGCATACATACACTGTCCAATAGGTAAATACTCTATACTGTTGTGATATCACACTTTTGCTGAAAATCAGACAAAACATGGCACCCACATTCCCCAAATTTGGTGATCATTAACCAACATGTACTTCTTGATAATATTAGAACAGGATTTTGCCAAATTCAAACCAGCTATGAGGTTGGGAGAGGGTCAATGTATTATACTACATTCTAGTACAGGTAGCAGAAGATGGGGGTAGACAGAAAACTACCCCCCTGGCTGATACACTCTAGGGGTATGATCATTTAGCCGAGAGATGAAGTTCATTGATTGCTCCCTTGGGAATTGAGGGCCAGGCCCATACCCTGTTACTGAGCCCTATGGTTAAGCAATGGGACAGTAAGTACCAATGTCACATGACTTTTTTCCAAATTTCACAGTGGTTTCTCTCTTTACAACTGTAATTCAGTACTCACCATAGCCTCTCTTCCTACTTGGATGTGAAATTTGAACTTTCCAATAGAAAGTTGCCTTGTTTTTACAACTTTTATACCCGACGCCTTGTAATGACATACCAAAGGAAAGCCAGAAAATGTACACAAAATGCTCAAAATAAAGAGTTTACATGTTCCTATACACTCCAAATCCATTTTCTTTCAAATAGAGCATTGTCTAATACCACATGCAGGGTATACCTGGCAATAACCCCCTTTTTTTGGGTTCCTGTAGACTCTAAAAGGGCTTTTCTTTGTGCTTGGGGGGGGGGGGGGGAGGCCCTAGGCATGGCATTTTGATTGACAGTTCATGACTGATAAATAATGTTATGGTATGAACCTGGATGAATCACTCAGTGCATCATTTCCAATAAATCTATACCTTTATTGCAGTCATCTAGCCTCTACCAGCCATTTCTGACAGCTTTCAAGATGCATACATACACTGTCCAATAGGTAAATACTCTATACTGTTGTGATATCACACTTTTGCTGAAAATCAGACAAAACATGGCACCCACATTCCCCAAATTTGGTGATCATTAACCAACATGTACTTCTTGATAATATTGGAACAGGATTTTGCCGAATTCAAACCAGCTATGAGGTTGGGAGAGGGTCAATGTATTATACTACATTCTAGTACAGGTAGCAGAAGATGGGGGTAGACAGAAAACTACCCCCCTGGCTGATACACTCTAGGGGTATGATCATCTAGCCGAGAGATGAAGTTCATTGATTGCTCCTTTGGAATTGAGGGCCAGGCCCATACCCTGTTACTGAGCCCTATGGTTAAGCAATGGGACAGTAGTACCAATGTCACATGACTTTTTTCCAAATTTCACAGTGGTTTCTCTCTTTACAACTGTAATTCAGTACTCACCATAGCCTCTCCTCCTACTTGGATGTGAAATTTGAACTTTCCAATAGAAAGTTGCCTTGTTTTTACAACTTTTATACCCGACGCCTTGTAATGACATACCAAAGGAAAGCCACAAAATGTACACAAAATGCTCAAAATAAAGAGTTTACATGTTCCTATACACTCCAAATCCATTTTCTTTCAAAAAGAGCATTGTCTAATACCACATGCAGGGTATACCTGGCATTAACCCCCTTTTTTTGGGTTCCTGTAGACTCTAAAAGGGCTTTTCTTTGTGCTTGGGGGGGGGGGGAGGCCCTAGGCATGGCATTTTGATTGACAGTTCATGACTGATAAATAATGTTATGGTATGAACCTGGATGAATCACTCAGTGCATCATTTCCAATAAATCTATACCTTTATTGTAGTCATCTAGCCTCTACCAGCCATTTCTGACAGCTTTCAAGATGCATACATACACTGTCCAATAGGTAAATACTCTATACTGTTGTGATATCACACTTTTGCTGAAAATCAGACAAAACATGGCACCCACATTCCCCAAATTTGGTGATCATTAACCAACATGTACTTCTTGATAATATTAGAACAGGATTTTGCCAAATTCAAACCAGCTATGAGGTTGGGAGAGGGTCAATGTATTATACTACATTCTAGTACAGGTAGCAGAAGATGGGGGTAGACAGAAAACTACCCCCCTGGCTGATACACTCTAGGGGTATGATCATTTAGCCGAGAGATGAAGTTCATTGATTGCTCCCTTGGGAATTGAGGGCCAGGCCCATACCCTGTTACTGAGCCCTATGGTTAAGCAATGGGACAGTAAGTACCAATGTCACATGACTTTTTTCCAAATTTCACAGTGGTTTCTCTCTTTACAACTGTAATTCAGTACTCACCATAGCCTCTCTTCCTACTTGGATGTGAAATTTGAACTTTCCAATAGAAAGTTGCCTTGTTTTTACAACTTTTATACCCGACGCCTTGTAATGACATACCAAAGGAAAGCCACAAAATGTACACAAAATGCTCAAAATAAAGAGTTTACATGTTCCTATACACTCCAAATCCATTTTCTTTCAAATAGAGCATTGTCTAATACCACATGCAGGGTATACCTGGCAATAACCCCCTTTTTTTGGGTTCCTGTAGACTCTAAAAGGGCTTTTCTTTGTGCTTGGGGGGGGGGGGAGGCCCTAGGCATGGCATTTTGATTGACAGTTCATGACTGATAAATAATGTTATGGTATGAACCTGGATGAATCACTCAGTGCATCATTTCCAATAAATCTATACCTTTATTGCAGTCATCTAGCCTCTCCCAGCAATTTCTGACAGCTTTCAAGATGCATACATACACTGTCCAATAGGTAAATACTCTATACTGTTGTGATATCACACTTTTGCTGAAAATCAGACAAAACATGGCACCCACATTCCCCAAATTTGGTGATCATTAACCAACATGTACTTCTTGATAATATTGGAACAGGATTTTGCCAAATTCAAACCAGCTATGAGGTTGGGAGAGGGTCAATGTATTATACTACATTCTAGTACAGGTAGCAGAAGATGGGGGTAGACAGAAAACTACCCCCCTGGCTGATACACTCTAGGGGTATGATCATTTAGCCGAGAGATGAAGTTCATTGATTGCTCCCTTGGGAATTGAGGGCCAGGCCCATACCCTGTTACTGAGCCCTATGGTTAAGCAATGGGACAGTAGTACCAATGTCACATGACTTTTTTCCAAATTTCACAGTGGTTTCTCTCTTTACAACTGTAATTCAGTACTCACCATAGCCTCTCCTCCTACTTGGATGTGAAATTTGAACTTTCCAATAGAAAGTTGCCTTGTTTTTACAACTTTTATACCCGACGCCTTGTAATGACATACCAAAGGAAAGCCACAAAATGTACACAAAATGCTCAAAATAAAGAGTTTACATGTTCCTATACACTCCAAATCCATTTTCTTTCAAATAGAGCATTGTCTAAAACCACATCCAGGGTATACCTGGCAATAACCCCCTTTTTTTGGGGTTCCTGTAGACTCTAAAAGGGCTTTTCTTTGTGCTTGGGGGTGGGGGGGGGAGGCCCTAGGCATGGCATTTTGATTGACAGTTCATGACTGATAAATAATGTTATGGTATGAACCTGGATGAATCACTCAGTGCATCATTTCCAATAAATCTATACCTTTATTGCAGTCATCTAGCCTCTACCAGCCATTTCTGACAGCTTTCAAGATGCATACATACACTGTCCAATAGGTAAATACTCTATACTGTTGTGATATCACACTTTTGCTGAAAATCAGACAAAACATGGCACCCACATTCCCCAAATTTGGTGATCATTAACCAACATGTACTTCTTGATAATATTGGAACAGGATTTTGCCGAATTCAAACCAGCTATGAGGTTGGGAGAGGGTCAATGTATTATACTACATTCTAGTATTACAGGTAGCAGAAGATGGGGGTAGACAGAAAACTACCCCCCTGGCTGATACACTCTAGGGGTATGATCATTTAGCCGAGAGATGAAGTTCATTGATTGCTCCCTTGGGAATTGAGGGCCAGGCCCATACCCTGTTACTGAGCCCTATGGTTAAGCAATGGGACAGTAGTACCAATGTCACATGACTTTTTTCCAAATTTCACAGTGGTTTCTCTCTTTACAACTGTAATTCAGTACTCACCATAGCCTCTCCTCCTACTTGGATGTGAAATTTGAACTTTCCAATAGAAAGTTGCCTTGTTTTTACAACTTTTATACCCGACGCCTTGTAATGACATACCAAAGGAAAGCCACAAAATGTACACAAAATGCTCAAAATAAAGAGTTTACATGTTCCTATACACTCCAAATCCATTTTCTTTCAAAAAGAGCATTGTCTAATACCACATGCAGGGTATACCTGGCAATAACCCCCTTTTTTTGGGTTCCTGTAGACTCTAAAAGGGCTTTTCTTTGTGCTTGGGGGGGGGGGGGGGGGGAGGCCCTAGGCATGGCATTTTGATTGACAGTTCATGACTGATAAATAATGTTATGGTATGAACCTGGATGAATCACTCAGTGCATCATTTCCAATAAATCTATACCTTTATTGCAGTCATCTAGCCTCTACCAGCCATTTCTGACAGCTTTCAAGATGCATACATACACTGTCCAATAGGTAAATACTCTATACTGTTGTGATATCACACTTTTGCTGAAAATCAGACAAAACATGGCACCCACATTCCCCAAATTTGGTGATCATTAACCAACATGTACTTCTTGATAATATTAGAACAGGATTTTGCCAAATTCAAACCAGCTATGAGGTTGGGAGAGGGTCAATGTATTATACTACATTCTAGTACAGGTAGCAGAAGATGGGGGTAGACAGAAAACTACCCCCCTGGCTGATACACTCTAGGGGTATGATCATTTAGCCGAGAGATGAAGTTCATTGATTGCTCCCTTGGGAATTGAGGGCCAGGCCCATACCCTGTTACTGAGCCCTATGGTTAAGCAATGGGACAGTAAGTACCAATGTCACATGACTTTTTTCCAAATTTCACAGTGGTTTCTCTCTTTACAACTGTAATTCAGTACTCACCATAGCCTCTCTTCCTACTTGGATGTGAAATTTGAACTTTCCAATAGAAAGTTGCCTTGTTTTTACAACTTTTATACCCGACGCCTTGTAATGACATACCAAAGGAAAGCCACAAAATGTACACAAAATGCTCAAAATAAAGAGTTTACATGTTCCTATACACTCCAAATCCATTTTCTTTCAAATAGAGCATTGTCTAATACCACATGCAGGGTATACCTGGCAATAACCCCCTTTTTTTTGGGTTCCTGTAGACTCTAAAAGGGCTTTTCTTTGTGCTTGGGGGGGGGGAGGCCCTAGGCATGGCATTTTGATTGACAGTTCATGACTGATAAATAATGTTATGGTATGAACCTGGATGAATCACTCAGTGCATCATTTCCAATAAATCTATACCTTTATTGCAGTCATCTAGCCTCTCCCAGCCATTTCTGACAGCTTTCAAGATGCATACATACACTGTCCAATAGGTAAATACTCTATACTGTTGTGATATCACACTTTTGCTGAAAATCAGACAAAACATGGCACCCACATTCCCCAAATTTGGTGATCATTAACCAACATGTACTTCTTGATAATATTGGAACAGGATTTTGCCAAATTCAAACCAGCTATGAGGTTGGGAGAGGGTCAATGTATTATACTACATTCTAGTACAGGTATCAGAAGATGGGGGTAGACAGAAAACTACCCCCCTGGCTGATACACTCTAGGGGTATGATCATTTAGCCGAGAGATGAAGTTCATTGATTGCTCCCTTGGGAATTGAGGGCCAGGCCCATACCCTGTTACTGAGCCCTATGGTTAAGCAATGGGACAGTAGTACCAATGTCACATGACTTTTTTCCAAATTTCACAGTGGTTTCTCTCTTTACAACTGTAATTCAGTACTCACCATAGCCTCTCCTCCTACTTGGATGTGAAATTTGAACTTTCCAATAGAAAGTTGCCTTGTTTTTACAACTTTTATACCCGACGCCTTGTAATGACATACCAAAGGAAAGCCAGAAAATGTACACAAAATGCTCAAAATAAAGAGTTTACATGTTCCTATACACTCCAAATCCATTTTCTTTCAAATAGAGCATTGTCTAATACCACATGCAGGGTATACCTGGCAATAACCCCCTTTTTTTGGGTTCCTGTAGACTCTAAAAGGGCTTTTCTTTGAGCTTGGAGGGGGGGGAGGCCCTAGGCATGGCATTTTGATTGACAGTTCATGACTGATAAATAATGTTATGGTATGAACCTGGATGAATCACTCAGTGCATCATTTCCAATAAATCTATACCTTTATTGCAGTCATCTAGCCTCTCCCAGCCATTTCTGACAGCTTTCAAGATGCATACATACACTGTCCAATAGGTAAATACTCTATACTGTTGTGATATCACACTTTTGCTGAAAATCAGACAAAACACGGCACCCACATTCCCCAAATTTGGTGATCATTAACCAACATGTACTTCTTGATAATATTGGAGCAGGATTTTGCCAAATTCAAACCAGCTATGAGGTTGGGAGAGGGTCAAGGTATTATACTACATTCTAGTACAGGTAGCAGAAGATGGGGGTAGACAGAAAACTACCCCCCTGGCTGATACACTCTAGGGGTATGATCATTTAGCCGAGAGATGAAGTTCATTGATTGCTCCCTTGGGAATTGAGGGCCAGGCCCATACCCTGTTACTGAGCCCTATGGTTAAGCAATGAGACAGTAGTACCAATGTCACATGACTTTTTTCCAAATTTCACAGTGGTTTCTCTCTTTACAACTGTAATTCAGTACTCACCATAGCCTCTCCTACTTGGATGTGAAATTTGAACTTTCCAATAGAAAGTTGCCTTGTTTTTACAACTTTTATACCCGACGCCCTGTAATGACATACCAAAGGAAAGCCACAAAATGTACACAAAATGCTCAAAATAAAGAGTTTACATGTTCCTATACACTCCAAATCCATTTTCTTTCAAATAGAGCATTGTCTAATACCACATGCAGGGTATACCTGGCAATAACCCCCTTTTTTTGGGTTCCTGTAGACTCTAAAAGGGCTTTTCTTTGTGCTTGGGGGGGGGGGGGAGGCCCTAGGCATGGCATTTTGATTGACAGTTCATGACTGATAAATAATGTTATGGTATGAACCTGGATGAATCACTCAGTGCATCATTTCCAATAAATCTATACCTTTATTGCAGTCATCTAGCCTCTCCCAGCCATTTCTGACAGCTTTCAAGATGCATACATACACTGTCCAATAGGTAAATACTCTATACTGTTGTGATATCACACTTTTGCTGAAAATCAGACAAAACATGGCACCCACATTCCCCAACTTTGGTGATCATTAACCAACATGTACTTCTTGATAATATTGGAACAGGATTTTGCCGAATTCAAACCAGCTATGAGGTTGGGAGAGGGTCAATGTATTATACTACATTCTAGTACAGGGGAGGGAGCAGTTGAACAGACTTCCATCAGATTATATACAAAACAAGGAACAAAAACAGGCTTCAAAGTGCAGTATTCCAATGTCCAAAAACTTCCATCCACTGGACAGCTTAACATGTCTAGTTGCCGTTTTTGGAAAAAGCCGGTGTTCGACTCCTACATTCTAACGCACTAGACGTGTTTGAACGTAAACAAACCCTGATCTTACCCCCTGCAGCTGGGAATCACTGATCTAGTAGGGGAAAATCCCCTCCCAAATGATGCAATTCTATACCACAACAAAGGTCAAAGGTCACAATTTCTTTCTGGACATGCAAACTGGGCTTTGTGCGCAGGTCCATTAACCGGTCCCTCCCCTATAGGGGTGGTTGGACGATACTGTGTTGTTTTGGAGTGCGCTTCGGCGCAGAAAATATGTTTAATCGCTACCAATTTAGAACGTTAGGTGCATTAAAAATGGACAATGAAATACAACGAAAAATACCATCAGACGCAGGCCTCGCCCAAAGAGACCAACTACGCAACGAATCCAACTGTTCCCACGATACTTCAGAATACACTCGTGATGGCCACGGGATCTGACACGTAGAACAATATCTAATATAAATTGGAGGGCGATTCTTCTTACAACCAGAGAAAATACGATTCTTCCAAGATAGTTAAGATTAAAGAGTGCTACTCTAAGCTATCCCCGCCTAATGGGATCCATCACTGCCATATGCATAGAGAAGCCGGGCAATCCGCGTGCTTCCTATTCAGAAACATCGGTCCCAATACTGAGATAAAGATAGAGCAACAGGTGAACTGACCGATCATTTGTACCATTTCACTTCTAAGGATTGCTGATAGAAATACAGACTTTTCATAGTAATTCCTGGACATTTCAAATTGACATTCTTTAAGCAATGTATGCGCTATTCAAAACCATGGAAAATATTGAAATGAGGTAGAAAACTGCATCGGGTGGCATAAAGTCAATAACCTAACTGGGCCTGGCAACATTAAGTAGGCACAACGAATAAAGAACCTTTTTAGATAAAAGTTAAGCAACGGCATAAAAGTGGACGATGCTACGCTAAATCCTTACCTGAGAGTTAAGTTGTGGAGTCTTTCTTCCTCGGAACACAAAGGGCAAAAGAGACCGTCTGCTATGCGCAAGAAGAGTTATTCCATCTGCGCATACGTATGTTGGTTAGAATAACTTTGGAGCGGGCCATTGTGATATAGGTGTGGTTGGACGATACTGTGTTGTTTTGGAGTGCGCTTCGGCGCAGAAAATATGTTTAATCGCTACGAATTCAGAACGTTAGGTGCATTAAAAGTGAACAATGAAATACAACGAAAAATACCATCCGACGCAGGCCTCGCCCAAAGAGACCAACTGCGCAACGAATCCAACTGTTCCCACGATACTTCAGAATACACTCGTGATGGCCACGGGATCTGACACGTAGAACAATATCTAATACAAATGGGAGGGCGATTCTTCTTACAACCAGAGAAAATACGGTTCGTCAAAGAGTGCTACTCTAAGATATCCCCGCCTAATGGGATCCATCACTGCCATATGCATAGAGAAGCCGGGCAATCCGCGTGCTTCCTATTCAGAAACATCGGTCCCAATACTGAGATATAGATAGAGCAACAGGTGAACTGACCGATCATTTGTACCATTTCACTTCTAAGGACTGCTGATAGAAATACAGACTTTTCATAGTAATTCCTGGACATTTCAAATTGACATTCTTTAAGCAATGTATCAGCTATTCAAAACCATGGAAAATATTGAAATGAGGTAGAAAACTGCATCGAGTGGCATAAAGTCAATAACCTAGCTGGGCCTGGCAACATTAAGTAGGCACTACGAATAAAGAACCTTAGATAAAACTTAAGCAACAGCATAAAAGTGGACGATGCTACGCTAAGTCCTTACCTGAGAGTTAAGTTGTGGAGTCTTTCTTCCTCGGAACACAAAGGGCAAAAGAGACCGTCTGCTATGCGCAAGAAGAGTTATTCCATCTGCGCATGCGTAGGTTGGTTAGAATAACTTTGGAGCGGGCCATTGTGATATAGGGGTGGTTGGACGATACTGTGTTGTTTTGGAGTGCGCTTCGGCGCAGAAAATATGTTTAATCGCTACGAATTCAGAACGTTAGGTGCATTAAAAGTGAACAATGAAATACAACGAAAAATACCATCCGACACAGGCCTCGCCCAAAGAGACCAACTGCGCAACGAATCCAACTGTTCCCACGATACTTCAGAATACACTCGTGATGGCCACGGGATCTGACACGTAGAACAATATCTAATATAAATGGGAGGGCGATTCTTCTTACAACCAGAGAAAATACGGTTCTTCCAAGATAGTTAAGATTAAAGAGTGCTACTCTAAGCTATCCCCGCCTAATGGGATCCATCACTGCCATATGCATAGAGAAGCCGGGCAATCCGCGTGCTTCCTATTCAGAAACATCGGTCCCAATACTGAGATAAAGATAGAGCAACAGGTGAACTGACCGATCATTTGTACCATTTCACTTCTAAGGACTGCTGATAGAAATACAGACTTTTCATAGTAATTCCTGGACATTTCAAATTGACATTCTTTAAGCAATGTATCAGCTATTCAAAACCATGGAAAATATTGAAATGAGGTAGAAAACTGCATCGAGTGGCATAAAGTCAATAACCTAACTGGGCCTGGCAACATTAAGTAGGCACTACGAATAAAGAACCTTTTTAGATAAAAGTTAAGCAACGGCATAAAAGTGGACGATGCTACGCTAAATCCTTACCTGAGAGTTAAGTTGTGGAGTCTTTCTTCCTCGGAACACAAATGGCAAAAGAGACCGTCTGCTATGCGCAAGAAGAGTTATTCCATCTGCGCATGCGTAGGTTGGTTAGAATAACTTTGGAGCGGGCCATTGTGATATAGGGGTGGTTGGACGATACTGTGTTGTTTTGGAGTGCGCTTCGGCGCAGAAAATATGTTTAATCGCTACGAATTCAGAACGTTAGGTGCATTAAAAGTGAACAATGAAATACAACGAAAAATACCATCCGACGCAGGCCTCGCCCAAAGAGACCAACTGCGCAACGAATCCAACTGTTCCCACGATACTTCAGAATACACTCGTGATGGCCACGGGATCTGACACGTAGAACAATATCTAATATAAATGGGAGGGCGATTCTTCTTACAACCAGAGAAAATACGGTTCGTCAAAGACTGCTACTCTAAGCTATCCCCGCCTAATGGGATCCATCACTGCCATATGCATAGAGAAGCCGGGCAATCCGCGTGCTTCCTATTCAGAAACATCGGTCCCAATACTGAGATATAGATAGAGCAACAGGTGAACTGACCGATCATTTGTACCATTTCACTTCTAAGGATTGCTGATAGAAATACAGACTTTTCATAGTAATTCCTGGTCATTTCAAATTGACATTCTTTAAGCAATGTATCATCTATTCAAAACCATGAAAATTATTGAAATGAGGTAGAAAACTGCATCGAGTGGCATAAAGTCAATAACCTAGCTGGGCCTGGCAACATTAAGTAGGCACAACGAATAAAGAACCTTAGATAAAACTTAAGCAACAGCATAAAAGTGGACGATGCTACGCTAAGTCCTTACCTGAGAGTTAAGTTGTGGAGTCTTTCTTCCTCGGAACACAAAGGGCAAAAGAGACCGTCTGCTATGCGCAAGAAGAGTTATTCCATCTGCGCATGCGTAGGTTGGTTAGAATAACTTTGGAGCGGGCCATTGTGATATAGGGGTGGTTGGACGATACTGTGTTGTTTTGGAGTGCGCTTCGGCGCAGAAAATATGTTTAATCGCTACGAATTCAGAACGTTAGGTGCATTAAAAGTGAACAATGAAATACAACGAAAAATACCATCAGACGCTGGCCTCGACCAAAGAGACCAACTGCGCAACGAATCCAACTGTTCCCACGATACTTCAGAATACACTCGTGATGGCCACGGGATCTGACACGTAGAACAATATCTAATATAAATGGGAGGGCGATTCTTCTTACAACCAGAGAAAATACGGTTCGTCAAAGACTGCTACTCTAAGCTATCCCCGCCTAATGGGATCCATCACTGCCATATGCATAGAGAAGCCGGACAATCCGCGTGCTTCCTATTCAGAAACATCGGTCCCAATACTGAGATATAGATAGAGCAACAGGTGAACTGACCGATCATTTGTACCATTTCACTTCTAAGGATTGCTGATAGAAATACAGACTTTTCATAGTAATTCCTGGACATTTCAAATTGACATTCTTTAAGCAATGTATCAGCTATTCAAAACCATGGAAAATATTGAAATGAGGTAGAAAACTGCATCGAGTGGCATAAAGTCAATAACCTAGCTGGGCCTGGCAACATTAAGTAGGCACTACGAATAAAGAACCTTAGATAAAACTTAAGCAACAGCATAAAAGTGGACGATGCTACGCTAAGTCCTTACCTGAGAGTTAAGTTGTGGAGTCTTTCTTCCTCGGAACACAAAGGGCAAAAGAGACCGTCTGCTATGCGCAAGAAGAGTTATTCCATCTGCGCATGCGTAGGTTGGTTAGAATAACTTTGGAGCGGGCCATTGTGATATAGGTGTGGTTGGACGATACTGTGTTGTTTTGGAGTGCGCTTCGGCGCAGAAAATATGTTTAATCGCTACGAATTCAGAACGTTAGGTGCATTAAAAGTGAACAATGAAATACAACGAAAAATACCATCCGACGCAGGCCTCGCCCAAAGAGACCAACTGCGCAACGAATCCAACTGTTCCCACGATACTTCAGAATACACTCGTGATGGCCACGGGATCTGACACGTAGAACAATATCTAATATAAATGGGAGGGCCATTCTTCTTACAACCAGAGAAAATACGGTTCTTCCAAGATAGTTAAGATTAAAGAGTGCTACTCTAAGCTATCCCCGCCTAATGGGATCCATCACTGCCATATGCATAGAGAAGCCGGGCAATCCGCGTGCTTCCTATTCAGAAACATCGGTCCCAATACTGAGATAAAGATAGAGCAACAGGTGAACTGACCGATCATTTGTACCATTTCACTTCTTAGGACTGCTGATAGAAATACAGACTTTTCATAGTAATTCCTGGACATTTCAAATTGACATTCTTTAAGCAATGTATCAGCTATTCAAAACCATGGAAAACATTGAAATGAGGTAGAAAACTGCATCGAGTGGCATTTATAAGTCAATAACCTAGCTGGGCCTGGCAACATTAAGTAGGCACTACGAATAAAGAACCTTAGATAAAACTTAAGCAACAGCATGAAAGTGGACGATGCTACGCTAAGTCCTTACCTGAGAGTTAAGTTGTGGAGTCTTTCTTCCTCGGAACACAAAGGGCAAAGAGACCGTGTGATATGCGCAAGAAGAGTTATTCCATCTGCGCATGCGTAGGTTGGTTAGAACAACTTTGGAGCGGGCCATTGTGATATAGGGGTGTTTGGGCGTTACGATGTTGCTTTGGAGTGCTCTTTGGCGCAGAAAATATGTTTAATCACTTCGAATTCAGAACTTGACGTAAAACTTAAGCAACTGCATTAAAAATAGACAATTCCATGCCTCCATAAAAATCTGCATCCTGCACTGTTTCATCAATTTAGAATTTCTGCAACGTTTCTAAAGAAAAGGGCTACAAGTTTTAAATAGGATAAAATAATTGAAACGGCATGATGTAAATTGACCCCACGCGGCCATTGCCCTTTACTTTACACTCTCTTTGAAGTGTCATTACGACAGACCAATACACTTGTACGTACATTTTTTTATTTGTAGTAAGGACGGGGTTAACAATGCACACAACAGTTCCCGGAATGCTCAAAAGCCTGCTTGTTTATTCATGGGTCAGAGCTCCATATGCTGGAATGTGGCGGATTGACATGACTTGCTGTTAGATAGGAAGTACCATTGTTGTAAAACAGTATTTTCTTCAATACCCTCACTGTCCATATAAAAGCAAAGCAATGTACAACAAGCACAGGTCAATATTCATATACTTTTAATGGCAATTTCAAAATGGAAAAAGTTCAGGTCACCAAATAAAGAAGTGACCGTCAGGCATTTATCATTTTCGCATTTCTAACAAATGAATGTTGTCATTCAGGGAGAACTGGTTACTGCCTCACCTTTAATTTAAATGGTCATTAGATGATTCTACAAGATTTTAATTTCAAGACATATCAAGAACATCTATTATGATAATCCAGGTATATTTTACCACATATGAAGTTACATATGTACCAGCACAAAATCTTAATTCTTGATAACAGAAAAGTGTAAGCTTAACAGAAAATTTTAAGAATAATCTTTGTCATATCAGCTTGATCATGATGACGTTTATAACACAATAACTGCATCATCATCAACTGTATCATAATATATAATTGTATCATCAGTTGCACTGATTATCTAATAAACACTTGATTATCTAATAAACCAATTGCAATATACATTGGTTTATATATACTAAATTATTTCCAATATGATGAATAAAATACCATACTTCATCTTCACTATAGTGAATGCAGCATATTGAGGCATGCCATACGACCAGCTCTCCATCTAAAAGATTACAAAAATATTGATTACAAATATCATTCCAGAAGCTTCTAATCAACAGAAATAGCAATGCATGTATTTGAGTACATGTACACAATGCAATTTATATATACTCTTGTCTGGTATTAAAAAAAACCCCGTTAATACCATCTTTTACAAACCACAGTAATTCATCTCACAATATTAAGAGTTAGATCTGAACTCCTATTCCAAACTATAACATAGCTTATTTGGTTATTGTTGTTTTCTTGCAGCTCTAATTCCTGTTAATCATCCCACAATTTATAACAAAAAGATGACAAAACATTTTCTGTGATGCAACGATAAATGTGAACCCCATTAAACAATTAAGGGTTAATGACCCGCCTGTTCCTCGGTGTATACGGTGTCATAATGCTTGGTCATGTGCTATAACCACCGAATAAAACCACAGAGTGAGCGAAGCACATAACCAGGCGTTATGACACTATATACACCGAGGAACAGGCGGGTCATTAACGTTATTATCACATAGCCTATCCAAACTGACCCATATAAGAGAGACAAATTCCTGTATGATACATAGATTCTTTAGTACTATACATGTAAAATCAATCCATCGTACATATGATCTTCATTTAATCCAATGTAAACCAGCGGTAACTTGTCTTCTAGCTCACAAGGTTATAAACTGTCGGAGGGGTTGTTAGAACTTAGACGCTTAGCTGTGGTAAGAAAATCGTGCATGTTTACGTCCCCCTTTGCTTGTACTGTAGTTGTAGTTTCCCCGGATGATTTTTGCTCAAGCCGGAAAAAATTCCACAGAAGCGTTCACATATCGGGCTGAGGTAGAAACTTGTAAGAATTTTGGCGATTTTGACCTTAATTTTTTCGTTGCCAACACATCGGTTTGGGGAGGTTTATACGTAGTACGTGACCTGTGCCCTGGGGAGGGGGGCGTTTGTTTTGAACAAGGCGCCATCATTTTGCCGGCAATATTTTTAATTTTCGCCAGGTAAAACCCCTCAGAAACGTGAACATACCGGCCTTGGGTCCTCCTGGGTAGAAACTTGAGGGGTATTGCGGCGGCTTCATGGGCGATTTCTTTGTCTGCTAAGATTAGCTTGGGGAAATACGATATGATGAGTGGGGAGGGGGCTCTGTGTGCCCGCTGCTTCCTGTTGGTCACACACGTCAGATTTCCGCCCCTCAACTGCTGCAGCATGTTAATGGGCGTCTTCCCCAGCTTCCCATGACCCGAAAACTGACTCTAAGACGGCGTCTGACAGTTCCTCGACGAAAAACTGTGGGAGAAACTGTGGGACTCCGAACGGGTAATGGCCGACGTCTGAGAACGGTTTCAATGTCGGTAGAGGTGTGAAAAATGTTGTTTTAGCCCTTCCGTTTAAATTTCACTTAAATTGAACTTTGTTCATTGTTTCACTTATTTTATGTCTCTTAACAAGGGTAGGAAAAAGATTCATCAAAAAGACACCCCCTTTACAAAATGGAATAAGTGGTGTGTTATAACACGGGTGTGTTATTGCCCCATAACACATGGGCGATGGAGGCATCTGATTGGTCGACGTCACCTGGCTATGTGATAATAAGCATTACATTGCCATAAGTATTACCATACGTTATATCATATATCAAGTTCCTACAGCCATTCATAAAACACTTAACCTTCTCTCTGCTGCCTCCCTGCTTCTCATTATTGAATTGAAATTTGGACTGCAAATAATAAGAGACGTCATCAGATGTTTTCTCAGTGCATTTGGTAAGGCCTGTCACACACAATATTGCACCTATGTAAATGGCTTTTGATTAAGAAGCCTGTATGAGATGTATGGCTGACTACACAGTGTATGGCCTCAGCAGCCCGAAACCCTCACATGGGGGGAGGGGTCCTTCAGGAGCTGAATCAGGGCTGGAACAGTAAGCAATGCATCTTAAAGTAAGCTACATGTAGTTCAAAACTTAAAGGATATGCTGGGGTTTACAGCTGACCCACAACTTTTTTTTCTCGCATTGCATTTTGTACCTCTAGCTTATCACCACAGCAGAGGAGCTTAAATATGTAGGTTTGAAGATATCATGAAAGTTCTTATTATACATTATATCATTTTCCATTCAGCACAAATCTGTTTCAAAAGATGATGCCAAAAGTAAATTCTGGTGAGTCCAATTCTTTGATTTGGAATATAGTTTATTTTTTCATTATGATACCATCAGTGATTCCAATTTGACTTGATGTCATGATGGTTTAACATAGATACAAAAGAATGAGACCCGTTATGATTCTATCAGCAAAACTACATAAAGCTACATTTTCCTGGTGTCACCTATAGGACTTACCTCCACATACATGTTCCTTACTTATGGCCATGTGCTTATCCTGAGGAAGGTTTCCTCCCTGCAGAACAAAAAATCCCATTTAAGAGTTTACTTTACTTTGATTTGAAAAGGGTTCAGGACAAATACAATGGCTGAAACACAAAATGGCAAATTACCTACAGCCAGATGAACAGAAATATTCCGCGTCAAAATGATTTTTCTGGGAAGCCTAAGATCTATTTAAGGTCTTTTCAGATTTGTAATAGAAGAAGTAACTTGTTCTGAAACATGAGGCGCCACAGACTCTCTGCAACTTATGATCCACTGCTCACCGTGTCAGGTGTCTCATTTGCATAATGTGACGTCATCTCATCGGTGGTGTTGTACAGCCGAAAATTTGAGTAAGTCCAATTTTTGCGTTGGAAATTACAGTTAAAACTTGTTTCAGAATGATTTCTACCAACACACATGAACTACATGTATGTTCCTTACCTATAAACATGGCAGCATTTCCCTTGACTGTCTCCCATGTACTATTGAAGAAGGACACACAGCCCATGACATAGAAGTTTGTGTGGCGCTTTGTAGCGGGCGGCCGCGGATTTCATACCTCCGCCCTACAGTGGCGCCTACGGTGTCTGCAACCGTTTATGTGCAATATTAGTGTTACCGTACATGTCTGTTCTGTAAATGTCTATACGTACGTCGTCCAAGACCTTCGGTAATTGCTTGGAACTGGATAACCGAAGAGTTTACGTCGATCAGCTATGCCGTGCCTGTTCAACCCATCTTGGATAATGGCGTCCATCGGAGTTCGTCGTTACTCAAGTGGATTTCTACAGAGTCTGCGACGCACGATCACCCCGATCAACGCACAAGCCAAGAAATCTTTGCTTTCCAACGGATTGCTTCGACGATGTAGACCCCGGGGAAGGAAGGCAGGTAGAAATTTTCCTCGAAGCATTTCTACCATTGTTGGCCATCGCCCTCCCTCATCTCGACATGGCCATTTCACATGCAAATCAGTAAGTGGCATTCAATTCCACCATGATGTCATCGACATAAACACCCGTCAACGGCACCTGCTTCCCACATGTGATCCAGTCAACAGAACAAGGGTACTTCGCAAGGTACAGTTAGCTCCCACCGCACTTGCCAAGACAGGGCAACAAGATACCAGGGCTCTTCCCAGTCTATTCCTGTCTAATGTTCGCTCGCTTACCAACAAAAAGTGTGAGCTCGAGGCCACTCTGGCCAGTCACTCTGTGCAGCTAGCCTGTGTTACTGAGACCTGGTTAACTCCTAAGATTCCTGATGACGTTTCATCTATCGAAGGATACAAGCTGTTTAGAAAGGATAGACAATATGGGAAAGGTGGGGGAGTGGCATCGTTCATTGCCGAAGACATTCCAGTCAAGAGACTGTACGAACTCGAGGACGACACTTTAGAGGTAATGTGGTTACGAGTTAGACCAAAGTGGCTGCCCAGAAGTGTTCCAGTTCTCTTCCTTGGAATTGTATACCACCCACCGCGTAACAACGACAAAGCGGGGTGTGACAACATGCTACAACACCTTATTAACTCTTGTGAGAGTCTGTATCGAAAGCAACCTCATGCTGGGCTTCTGCTATGTGGTGACTTCAACAATTTACCACTCCAGAGGCTGGTCACAGTTCATCCCCATCTGAAGCAAGTAGTGAAACATACCAAAGACCAAAACGACAGTGCTACACAGCTTCCCCAACTCAATTCTTGCCGGTCCGAGGCATGATTCCAAACGCTCCGAGGCATAATTCCAACCGCTCCGAGGTATGATTCCAACCGGTCCGAGGCATTTCCAACCAGTCCGAGGCATAATTCCAACCGCTCCGAGGCATGATTCCAACCGGTCCGCGGTACAATTTTCTTTACGCACCGCGACCTGATTCTAAACGGTCCTCGGCAGAATTTTCTGCCCTACGCGCTGACCTGCGTTCCTCGACAGCGGCACAGTCCCCTGTCCCCCACGCTAATACAGTGGACGATCCCAGGTGGGTCAAGGGTCACTCGTGTTGTGAATGTGAACAGCCGGTCAGGTCGTGTTTTTCAGTGCTTCGTTCTGACTATCACCGTCTCTAAAAATACGTGCGTACAAACTAAAAGGAAGCCCTGATTGTCAATATCAACTACAATATCAACTACAATCGACGGACAATTGGCGTTAGATATTCCTTTTTGCCCCTCCCGTGTCAGTAGATCGACTGAAAGGATGATATAGTGGGCGTTGACCCCTCTAGAAATCTGCCTGTCGTGGACTCAACATTGCTACCAGCACACACACACACGTTCACCACAAAACAATGTTGTGTAATATGCACATTAGATATTGGCCATAAAATTCATTGACAGAAACATACGGTCGATAATACAAAAGATATTCTTGTTCAGTCACGGAAAAATCCTGTTATAGCCCCAGCCATGAATGAAATCGAATGTTATAGAAATGCTATCTGTTACTAGTAGTCTGTGTTGTCCATGTATGAACTTTCATCAAATAACTCGACCATGCGATATGCTGAAAGGACTAAAAAAAACCGTGGCCAACTTGAACTTTTGCCACCGTAGGAAGTTGTCCTGCGAGACAGGTCCGTTTATTTCAGGTTCAGAATCTGAAATAACACAGAAACAAAATGCAAGCTATAGTATAACGTTATATAAAAGGAGAGCTAGCTGAGGAAGAGAAGGATGCGTACCGATCCCGTCAAGTACACCGCCAACTCATATGATATATATACTATAGTCCGTAGCACTGACAGTGTCAGGTTTGAGGTCTTTTGAACTTTAATATCATAATTTAAACAGAGCCAAGCCGGTTTTATTGCTGTCACGGTTGTTGCAACAACAGCAAATATGCCTATGACACACGGCGACGAAAGTTTATATTTTCGCAGTTCACATTCGACACGCGTGACCCTTGACCCATCTGGGACCGTCCACTGTATTAGCGTGGGGGACAGGGGACTGTGCCGCTGTCGAGGAACGCAGGGCAGCGCGCGCGTAGGGTAGAAAATTCTGCCGAGGACCGGTTAGAATCAGGTCGCGGTGCGTAAAGAAAATTGTACCGCGGACCGGTTGGAATCATGCCTCGGAGCGGTTGGAATTATGCCTCGGACTGGTTGGAAATGCCTCGGACCGGTTGGAATCATACCTCGGAGCGGTTGGAATTATGCCTCGGAGCGTTTGGAATCATGCCTCGGACCGGCAAGAATTGAGTTGGGGAAGCTGTGTAGCACTGTCGTTTTGGTCTTTGGTAGAAACAGGCCACGCGGGGCTCTGTCACGCTAGACATGATCCTTACCAACCTGGCCCAACACTACAACGACCCACTCAGTCTTGCACCGGTCGGAACTAGTGACCACTCCAGTGTCCTACTCCGACCATGTAAGCTACAACCACAGAACACCAGGTCAGCTAGGGTTGCGCGGAGGGTGGTTACTGCAGTAGGTAAACTGAACCTTGGCCTTTCTCTTGCCACAACAGACTGGTCACCCGTTCACGCAGCGGTTTCTGTGGAGGAGAAAGTTAACACGTTCTACAGTCTGACCTTGGCACTGGTCAACCAACACCTACCGGTGAAAGTCGCGTCAGTCAGGGCCTGCGACAAGAAGTGGGTAACTGAGCGAGTTAAACGAGCCATCAGGAACAGAACTGCAGAGTTTAAGCGCCACGGGAAATCTGATCGATGGAAACGTCTCAGAAACCGAACCCAGACCATCATAAATCAGGCGAAGTTCTGGTACTACAGAAACTTTATCCAGCACCTCAAACAGGAAAATCCACGCAAATGGTGGAGCTTCGTTAACCGTGAGCTAGGCAGGTCTCAAGAGAGATCCAACCGTACCACCATTGAGAACGTGCCAGACCAGGATGTGGCTGAAACTCTGAATCAGCACTTCTCTGAAGCGTGGTGTCCCGGACATGCCCTGTACCTGTTTCCTCTCCAACGTCCCACCGAAGCTGTGGACCTCTGCTCCATCGGGGAGGTCAAGGCTCTACTCAAGGACATAGATCCCAAGAAAGCTAGCGGTCCTGACGACCTTCCTACCTGGACTCTTAAGGAATATGCAGAGGACTTTGCTCCCGTCATCACTCACCTCTTTAATGTTTCATATGAAGAGGGTACGGTACCAAGTGTTTGGAAGGCAGCGAACGTAGTTCCCATCCCTAAGTCTAAGGGAGCAACCAAACCCAGCGAAATGAGACCTGTGTCCCTCCTCCCCGTTTTAGCTAAGCTGCTGGAAAGGTGTATCCTTATAAGACTGCTACCCCCTATCACCCCGGTCATAACCAACCAGTACGCTTACCTAAAGGGCTCTTCCACCGTCTTCGCCGCCATCAGGATGGTCCATACGTGGTTGACAGCCCTTGACTCAAGAGATAACATTGCAGTCCAGGCTCTGTTTGCTGACATGAGCAAGGCCTTCGACAGAGTGAACCATGCAATACTACTACAACGTGTGAACAACGTGGTCGCAAATCCACGCATGGTAGCGTGGTTACACAACTACCTGCAGGGTCGCACCCAGAGGGTTTCTGTAAATGGCGAGTTCAGCGGTTGGAGACTACTCACATCCGGGGTACCCCAAGGAGGGGTGCTATCACCCTATCTATTCCTGTTATTCATGAGTTCTCGTACCACGGTCTACAGGGATACCTTAGATGTGGGGTACGCCGACGACGTGAGTCTGTCTAGGTCAATCCCCTCGGAGAATGGCACTACAGTGAACCCTATGCCAGAAGAAGCGACTCAGCTTGATACCTGGGCACATCACAATGACATGTTGTTGAATGGCAAGAAGAGTCAGGCGCTGCTGTTTTGTTTCAAAAGAAACATTCCTGCGTTACCATCGTTGTCTCTGGGAGGCGAACCTGTTCCAGTCACAAGAACAGCGAAGGGCCTCGGCTTTACCTTTGACAGTAAACTGTCCTTCCAGGATCACGTGAAGTCTACTGTTTCAAAAGCCTCGAGCAGGCTGCACTATTTGAGATTACTGTGTAAGCAAGGCATGTGTGTAGCCGATCTGGTTCAGGTGTATCTGTCCCTTATCCGCCCCGTCCTTGAGTACGGGCACGTCTTGCTAGTAGGCTGCAACGAAGAACTGTCGGCCAGCATGGAACGTGTCCAGAAACGTGCATTACGTATTATCTCCTGTGGGGGCAGGCGAGCTGTTCCAAGCTTACCAACCTTGAAGGAAAGGAGAGAGTCAGCAGCACTAAAACTCTTCAAGGCTATGCTGTCGCCTGAGCACCCTCTCCATGACCTTGTTCCCCTCCAACGCTCGACTGCTACAGGCAGACAGCTGAGAAACAGAAACACTTACACGCTGCCATCAGCCAGGACTCAGCGACTAAACAAGTCATTCCTGTACTGCGCCATAAGACTCTATAATGAAAATGCCTGACCCACGGCTGGCCCGTTTTGGTTTTGATATGAATGTGTAATTGTAAATGGTATATTTTATATGAAACTGTACTGATTTTAAAATGAACACTTGTAAAAATCGGAACACAATTCAGGGAGGCGTTAGCTAATCCCTGCCTTTGTACGATTTGTTTTGAATTGAATTGAATAAACTTGATTAAGTTGATCTTGTCAGAGAAGTCAGTGATCTGTGATGACATACAACAGACTTGATATCTCACTGCCTGTTTGACAGGTGTGAATAACTATCACCTTATCACTAGCTACATTAGGAAATCCTATGGGGGAAAACAAATGAAAATATGTAAAACTTGTGCATAATTTTGCCTGTTGCAAGATTACTTATTAGATGTGTAAAATGACAAAAATGTGTGTGGTTAAACCTGTATGAAACCTTCACCACACCCTGGTCTCCATCCTATTCTAGGTCCAGTTTGCTCCTCAGATTGCTTCCCTATTTAGTCTGAAGCCAATCCCCATTTTAATGTTTGACCTTCATCACTTTAACTATCTTGGGCATCAACAATTTTTAGGCTGCCAGACTATTCCACATGGAAGTGATCAGAGGGCAAACAAGAGATAGAATAGGATGGACTAAAGACTACTAAAATTTTCTACATTTGAAAAGGCAAATTTGAGGGCAGAAAGTAGCCAGATGTGCTGCAATTTGCTTCATACTCACTGAAGGATCATCATCATCTCGGTGTGATTTTTTCTGTAGCTAGAACACAGAATTAGCAGCAAAACTGGTTTGTGATTTGAAGGTGGCTCAGACTAGCTCACACAGAAATCAAGCTAGCAAAATATTGCTGATAAGTAGTGAAGATTCAGAAAGGGAAAAGGATTTAGAGCATTTAAGAACAGCAAAACACATTTTGTTTGAGCATAATATTATGCCACAACATCATAGTTGCAAGTGTACATTCCTACTGTAACACTTCCTTTCGTGTACTTAAACAATAGTCATCGCATATTGCAACATATAATGATTTAGTATTCAGTGTGTGATTTCATTGGAAGCTTGGCCAGAAATAACTTCCGTATGACTTAAAAAAAAAGGATAAAATCACCACGTTCTGAACATAGATGGTAGCTCAGTCTGGAGGTAAGATAAGTAGTTCTGATATCAAAAGTATATTTTTAACAGTAACTTTATGGGTATAAATCTAGGCTTGCCAATGGATAATTTGTTTTCCAAGGGTAAGAAACATTCTTCTTGAAAAGGCTCCACCCCTGCAGATGTTAAAATGCCATTGTTGTAAATGGCTGTGCAACTGTAGCGGCTATCTTTTTCGCCACATTGCCGTCACTACAACAAATAAAGGCTGAGTACCAGGGCCTTAGCCAGGATGTACATGAACTCTCCGTAGTGTAGGTTGGCCTCTTCTAACAGGTGCTTCTGGAACATGTCGTTTATTACGTCTGGCCCAATCAGAGGACCAAGCTGTCGCAGTGCTGACTTACAACCCTAAGGAAAAAGAAGAAAACAAATCCAATATTGTAAGAACTTAATACACTACGGAAAGTGTACTTTGACTATCTTTAAAACAGTTACTGTGTTTTTCACTCAAAATTCCTGATGGGCACTTAGTAAAAACTCTCAGCGGCCTTAACGACCTGTCCTGTTTACCTGTTTAAGACTTCTCCTGCAGAGGAAGGGATTCGATATCAAGCAAGATTATGGATTTTCTTAATTCGTTAATACATTTGTAAGGTTGGTTAATCAATACTAACTATCTTTATTATAGTAATGGGTTGAATAGCGTGTTACATCTGAAAGCTTACTGGAACATTTCCCGATAAAATTATGCTGTGTGCATATAGCTAAGAACGAAGACGTAATATAATGCTTAACGTAACAAATATAAAACAAAAATTCAGGTGAGAGAAAAGCGTATTTTGAGCCTTGGAGACCTATCACTGCAAGTAAACCTTGAGACATATTTTGTTCTCCCACCTTCTCGAAACACGGTCTCATCCTGAGGGTGATGTTGATGAGAATAGCGCCTACATTTCCCTCGTCGACCTCAGCGAGGATCTTGGAGAGGCCGGCCATGGCCTCCAGTGTGATGTGGTCATATGGGTCCTCCTTGTCGTCCATGCCTGCCATCATGGCAGACAGAACCGTCGTGGAGTACTTGTGAACCTGAAAGAGTGTTTCAAAAGGAAAACAGACCCTGCAACTTGATTGATCTATAATAACCCCTTGGGCAGAGTGCTTGCTTGGCAGTCTGGCAAAACCCTGTCCAGGTCATACCAATGACTTTAGAAGTTGTACAAAGTCTACTGCTTAGCACTAAGCATTCATGATAAAGAATATGAAAGTTGAACACATACCACTCTGCCAGAGGTCTAGCCCCCTGATTTAGTGCCTGCACAAATGTGTTGTCCATAAGGGCCTTAAAAAAATGTGCACCTCCCTAAACATAAAAAGGTGGCAGTGAGAAGGATCTTAAGTACACATGAACAATGAGCGAGAGTTACCTGTCCATCTCCCACACTTGCGATGTTGCCGAGCCCCCGGATGCACAACATGCGCTCAATGTGGCTCTCGGCCACCAGCCTTCCCAGCATGCTGTTCACCAGCAGCTCTACCAGCATCAAATTCACACACTTCTGGTTGATCAGCTGAAAACAAACATCAGAACAAATTTACAGATCTTCCGCTCTTGAGGATTCTCAAAAGTAGATCATTAGCTCCTTCTGATCTCTTACACTAGGATTCTACACTGAAAACCTAGTCTAGAAAACTCACCTATCCTGGAGTTATCTTCAAAGACACTCGCATACTATCATGTTAGACATGAAAAAAAAAGAGTGCAGGGATGACAGACAAAACTATGTGGAAGAAAGTATGGTCCAGAGGCTAATTTTGAGTCTGTGTGCCGGCAGATCATGAGGATAATTCTACATTTGTAATCATTAATATAATGATGTCTTTACGTTGTGAGAAGTTATAAGAACTGCTCTTGCTAATCATCCTAGAATATCTGAGGGTTACATGGATAGCTCAGTAGACTCAGACCATCATCAATCTCAGTGAAACTTTAATTTAGATCAGATTAAATACTGTAACAGTAACTTTCTCATAATTCTGTATAGTATTACACATTAACAATACAGCCACATTTCAACATAACATTGGCATAACCTTTAACAATAGGCTGAGCTGAGGTAAGAAGGCTAGTGGTGTTCTTATTTTCATTGATTACCTCTGCAAAAAGGGCAACAACCACAACCCTCTGTGGCTCAAGCAGTCTGGACAGGAAGGAGTTCAGACAGGCCACCACTTCGGCCATATGCTGGACATTGGTGGTGGCCAGACCCCTGTAACAAGAACGTATAAGCAGTAGATTTTAGTCTTTTGATCTTATCATGTCATTGTGACCAGTACCCCTTCCATCATGTTAACATCATCATTTTCAGTGATCTAGATTTAGCCCCACACATCTTTAACATTGAAGTATACTTCCTCCTCTTTAATACTAGTAGCATTTAGCTTGTCGTTTAACGAGTAGACAATGTGCATGAAACATACTCTGGTAATCCCATCTATTTGCAAACCAAATAGCACTTGAAGTTAACCATATTGCCATGAAGAACAATGTACCACTGACAGCTACATGTACAATGTACTTGATAAACTTGTTGTCTAATAGAAGGGCAGCAACAGTCTTGCCCTGATATTTGTTTTTTCAACCTGCAAATCAGTACTCTAACAATGATGTTGTGATTGATAAAATTATCATTAAAGATCATTAAATATTATTTTGTAGACTGTAGCTATTGTAAATGTATCTTTTTCCAAAATGTTCCTTCTGTATCCACACCTGGCCAGCAGCATGATTCCATCCTGAAACTTGTCTGCATCCTTCAGCAGCTCCCAGCCTCCCTCCCCCTCCATCAACTCCAGGATACCTTCAGTCTTACTCCTGGTCAGGAATCCCTGCACAAGTGTGTGGTGACAATGCTGCAGATGTCAGCTGTACTATTCTCATACTGTACTATATCATCTTCTCCACACAAATGACAGTTGTCCACAAACAAGGCTATCTTAGCATTTTCATAATCTATCTTAAACTATTTTCACCTTCACGTAACTTCCAAATGCCACAAGTGGGGAATTCCAATTACATGTATTTACGAAAACGGAATTATAGTATTTTCTCATTAATCATATAAATTACGGGGGTGATTCATTAAGTTTTGCCTTTTGTTTCATATCAGGCTCATTTTTTCATCAAATGAGTTGAAATTTGGCTACAATGTAAAGACATATATCGTCTTTGGGTTGATATATCTTAGTTTGTTGTTCAAATTTTCATGACAGACTGAGCTGATTTCAAGCTGATCCCACCCTAGTTAGTCCGTCGGAATCAAAGAGCAGCACAAGGGAGGTTCAATTACTCTGTAATTAAACACTGCTCTGACCCAATTATAGCCATTGTAGGGGACTGAAACTGCACATGTATCAAAAGCCATACTTCTATAAGCCATATGCTAATTTTCATCTCTATGATCTAGTCAGTTTTTCTGTTTTCGTTTCTAGAGTGGAGTGAGATATGAGTTGAATTCAGAGCGGTCGTCAGGGTCCTGAATAACCATTATATTGATTAACCCTATCTAGACCGGGCTTTTTTGAGACTTCTTGGACCGGGGGGGGGGGGGCTCTTTCGACCCCCCCGTCATAACTTCCGAACGGTATGCTCTATCATCACCAAATTTGCAGGGAGTGATGTTCACGTGAAGTTTTATAATTCCTGTAAGTTTGGTGACGTTATGACGTAATATGACGTAATTATGACGTCATCGATGTGATTTTATTGGCTAAATAGGGAATTCCCATAATATCTAAAAGTATTAGACAAAATAGTGCGTATTATTGATTAAAATGTATGCCAAGACATTTCACGTCAGTGGTGACTAACTTGACGTCAAAATGACGTCGAAGAATGACGTCATGTGTTGTTAGCGACCCCCTGGGATCCGCCATCTTGGATCGGCCATTTTGAAATTTTTCAAAATACATTTTTTTCATGTATGATCCCAAATAACAATCAAAATAGACTAAAAACATTAATCTGAATGATTCTGGTTAAGAAAATTCCAGGTTGTGACGAATTTAAAGGCAAAAAAGCCTGTTTCTACCGAAAATAATGATTTTGTCCGCCATCTTGGATTTTGAGCGATGACGTCATCAAATTAGCATAATTTATGAATATTTAATCATGACAGTTACATTAAATCACATGTGATGTTATACATGTAGGAAACAAGTGTTGTTGAGCAAGAAAACATTGGAAACAACTATGTTTAAATCGAAATAAGCGAAATTTGCATAAAATGCCTCTTCAGAAACCCGTTGCCATGGCAACACGAAAAATGATAACTTAAACTTTTATCATAATATTGTTGCTAACTAAATTTGAGGAAAAGTCACCAAGTTTGGTTGTCCTACCATACGTCGTTTGGCAGTTATACGATGTCAAAGTTGGCGCGGGCACTTTTAGCCCCCCCCCGGTCTAGATAGGGTTAATGGTTTCTGTAAACTACTTTTCCATAGCTTAAAAGGAACGAAACTTATCGTAATTTTTGGTCTTTAAACACTCAATAACTGAGTGAAATTTCATTCCTCTTGATTGATGGAGAGGTAATCTACAAAAACTTTAATCAACTGTTTACGTATTCGGCTATGAATTCAACCGTCTCTTATATCACACCTCACTCCATTCTAGCAGTCGTAAAACAATGACTATTAAGATTTCAGAAATGAAATTTGGCATGTCACCTAAAGAGACATTCGTCATTTCATCTTCTTACAGTAATCGTAAGTGACTCAGAGAGGAACTGATCTTGCTTCCGACGGACTAACTAGGGTGTGGTCAGCTTGAAATCAGCTCAGTCTGGCATGATAATTTGAACAACAAACTGAGATATATCAGCCCAAAGACGATATGTGCCTCTACATCGGTGCAAAATTTAAACTCATTTGATGAAAAAATGAGCCTGTTATGATGCAAAAGGCAATTAACTTAATGGATCACCCTCGTAGGTCTTCATTTGCGTACTTTTTTTACCTATCAATGCCCCTCTCTTTCTCCGTCATCTATGTAACAGCGACTCGACGACTCAAAGACACAACGAAGCGCGAGAGTACGGAGCAAAGGGGTTTACTCAACAACCATCACGGGAACCCATGACGCGAACAACAACACGAGGCCGGCTGACCTCGTTACATCATAGGTCATAGGACCGTACCAACTATAACACTAACATAGGGTGGCGTGATCTCTTTTCCTCCTTCCTACTTTCTCTCTCTCTTAGTGTCTTCCTAAATTTCCTTCTTCCCTCGTTTTCAATAAACTAAAATAACTCGAGTTATGAAGATACATAATAGAATTGTAACTAAAATAACAGTAAAAGGTCCTAGTAACATGCTATTAATAGTTCTGAAATACTGTAATAATGAATCAGTGTTCTTCCATTAACAAATATCTGTTAGCATGATTCACATATTTCTTCTTCAGTTTGTAAAATGGATATTTCCAAAATGACTGGTGTTATACTTATTAAAAATAAACAAACTTCCCACCGCCTACTCCTCTACAAATAAAACAACTATGCTGACAAGAAACTTTCTGCATCTAGATTTGACTTGTTCTGTCTTCCTTTCGATAAGTAACTGGAAAATTATTGTAACTACGGTAACATAACATAATGTCGGTAATGTAACATCTTTCTCAATACAGGTAATACCATAACTCGCTACTGGTCTTGTATGTATTCCTTCTTATGTTTCTTTGTAACTAACTCAAGGTTTCTTCTGTTAATATGAACTCTGTCAAACTTCAAATCAAATCAATTTAGTACCTTTGGACATATTTATGCTGCACATGTAGAGACTGTTTTGTTCTATTTTGACTTAAGAGATAGGTGTGTGACTTGTCCTGTTGTACTTTCAGTTCGTTATGGCATAAAGTTCTGTGGGTGTTGAACAGATGGGGGTGGTTCAGGTGGGGGTCTAACTGCTGGGGTGTCAGGAGCTGGTGGAGGAGGGTCAGGTGGAACAGGAGGAAGACGGTCAGGTGGGCTCTGGCATTCTTCCTTCACCTGCGGTGTGTCGCGTGGGGTGTCAGCTTCTGCTGAAGGTGATACTAACTTGGGATGTCTCTTCTCCCGTGGGGTGTCAGCTTCTGCTGCTGAAGTCAGGTGTTCTTCTTTCACGTGTGAAGTGTCAGCGTCTGCTGCTGAAGTCAGGTGTTCTTCTTTCACGTGTGAAGTATCAGCGTCTGCTGCTGAAGTCAGGTGTTTTTCTTTCACGTGTGAAGTGTCAGCCTCTGCTGGTGAAGTCAGGTGTTCTTCTTTCACGTGTGAAGTATCAGCGTCTGCTGCTGAAGTCAGGTGTTCTTCTTTCACGTGTGAAGTATCAGCGTCTGCTGGTGAAGTCAGGTGTTCTTCTTTCACGTGTGAAGTATCAGCCTCTGCTGCTGAAGTCAGGTGTTTTTCTTTCACGTGTGAAGTATTAGCCTCTGCTGGTGAAGTCAGGTGTTCTTCTTTCACGTGTGACGTATCAGCTTCTGCTGGTGATGACAGGGTCCCTTCTTTCACGTGTGAAGTATCAGCATCTGCTGGTGAAGTCAGGTGTTTTTCTTTCACGTGTGAAGTATCAGCATCTGCTGGTGAAGTCAGGTGTTTTTCTTTCACGTGTGAAGTATCAGCGTCTGCTGCTGAAGTCAGGTGTTCTTCTTTCACGTGTGAAGTATTAGCCTCTGCTGGTGAAGTCAGGTGTTCTTCTTTCACGTGTGAAGTATCAGCCTCTGCTGGTGAAGTCAGGTGTTCTTCTTTCACGTGTGTAGTATCAGCATCTGCTTGTGAAGTCAGGTGTTCTTCTTTCACGTGTGAAGTATCAGCTTCTGCTGGTAATGACAGGGTCCCTTCTTTCACTTGTGGTGTGTCAGCTTCTGCTGGTGATGGCAGCTGCTCTTCCTTCACATGTGTAGTATCAGCTTCTGCTGGTGGTGACAGGTGTTCTTCTCTCACCTGTGGTGTCTCAGCTTCTGCTGGTAATGACAGGTGTTGTTCTTTCACGCATGATGTATCAGCTTCTGCTGGTGAAGTCAGGTTCCCTTCTTTCACTTGTGTGTCAGCTTCTGCTGTTGATGGCAGGTGATCTGCTCTCACCTGTGGTGTCTCAGCTTCTGCTGGTAATGGCAGGTGCTCCTCTGTCACGTGTGGTGTATCAGCTTCTGCTGATGATGACAGGTGCTCTTTCGTCACGTGTGGTGTATCAGCTTCTGCTGGTGGTGACAGCTGTTCTTCCATCACGTGTGGAGCATCAGCTTCTGCTGGTAATGACAGGTGCTCCTCTGTCACGTGTGGTGTGTCAGCTTCTGCTGATGATGACAGGTGCTCTTTCGTCACATGTGGTGTATCAGCTTCTGCTGGTGGTGACAGCTGTTCTTCCATCACGTGTGGAGCATCAGCTTCTGCTGGTAGTGACAGGTGCTCCTCTGTCACGTGAGGTGTATCAGCTTCTGCTGATGATGACAGGTGCTTTTCCTTCACCAGTGGTATGTCAGCCTCTGCAGAAGGGGACAGGTGTTTTTCCTGCACTTGTGGTGTGTCAGCCTTTTCTGATGCTGACAGGTGGTCTTCTTTCACGTGTGGGGTGTCAGTTTCTGCTACTGATGACAGGAGCTTTTCTTTCAACGGTAGTGTGTCAGCGTCTGCTGATAGTGACAGGTGTTCTTCCTGCATCTGGGGTGTGTCAGCCTTTTCTGGTGGCGACAGGTGGTCTTCTTTCACCTGTGGGGTATCAGCTTCTGCTACTGATGACAGGTGCTCTTCCTTCACCGGTAGTGTGTCCGCGTCTGCTGATGGTGACAGGTGTTCTTCCTGCACCTGTGGGGTATCAGCTTCTGCTACTGATGACAGGTGCTTTTCCTTCACCGGTAGTGTGTCTGCGTCTGCTGATGGTGACGGGTATTCTTCCTGCACCTGTGGGGTATCAGCTTCTGCTACTGGTGACAGGTGCTTTTCCTTCACCAGTAGTGTGTTAGCATCTGCTGATGGTGACAGGTGTTCTTCCTGCACCTGTGGGATAACAGCTTCTGCTACTGATGACAGGTGCTTTTCCTTCACCAGTAGTGTGTCAGCGTTTGCTGATGGTGACAGGTGTTCTTCCTGCACCTGTGGGGTATCAGCTTCTGCTATTGATGACAGGTGCTTTTCCTTCACCGGTAGTGTGTCAGCGTCTGCTGATGACAGGTGCTCTAGGGTGTGGACCAGTGACCTTGTGTTTGTTTGTTGTTCAGTCACAGCAGGGATGCTCACAACATGAACTACATGAGTGGTATGTGGCAGGTGCATGACCTTGGGCACTTGAACTTGTACACTGGAACTGTTAGCTGCCCTTCTAGAGCGTGCTAGGTTGTGTTGCGTACGATTTTTGCTGTACGAAATGCTATGTATACGTGGCTGGGCTTGTATGGTAGATGTAGAATAATCAAAGATGGATCCATCAGGGAGGTGAATATAATGTTTACTGAAGTTTATCATTAAACCGTTGGACTCAAGGAAGGGGCTTCCGGCTATAATCGGATCGACGAGGTCTTCCACTACGATCGCATCAAACTGAAGGGCTACTTTCTTCTTGTAGAACGTGGTACAGCACTCACCTACGGCAGAAAGTCGCCGCCCATCTGCTTGGATTGGAGTAAGATCTGTGTTGTTGGGAGTAATGCACAACCCCAAGCGCCGCGCTTCATCGGCACGAATCATGCTCGACTCTGCCCCCGAATCCAGGAGTATCTTGACCGCCGCTCCCTTGTGGAAGGCTTCAAGGTTCGGTGAAGCACTTGCTTTCACTCCGCGTCCGGATTCTTGCTGGGGAGGGGCGCCCACGTGGCGCGCAAAACTCCTCTCTTTGTCCTCGTCGGGCAAGTACGGACACGCACTGAGGAAGTGATCGAAAACTTGCCGTCCCGCTTGTTCACAAATCGGGCAGATCTTCTTGTCCCTTTTAGGTTCTTGGTTCTTCGGGCGTCGGGGGAGATCTTGGGTTCTCCAGCGCCTGTCAGGATCTTGTTGAGGGCTGGGGTTTTGGTTGAAGTTGTTGTTGTTGTTGGAACGCCAGGTCCCGGATGTTGTTTTCCTTCCCCGCCATTGCTCCTTCATCGCTGAGGGTTGCATTCTTCGGACGTCTTTCAACGCGTTTTTTTTTTTCACAGGTTTGCGCGGTATCCAAACTTGTTGGTGCTCTGTGGGCTCTGGATCCCACCGCGTGCCACCACGTCATCTATGTAACAGCGACTCGACGACTCAAAGACACAACGAAGCGCGAGAGTACGGAGCAAAGGGGTTTACTCAACAACCATCACGGGAACCCATGACGCGAACAACAACACGAGGCCGGCTGACCTCGTTACATCATAGGTCATAGGACCGTACCAACTATAACACTAACATAGGGTGGCGCTCAGTTATATATATCACATGTTTGAATAGTTCTATCATACAATGCAGCTGGTTTATAAAATTGCCACATTAATTACCTTCGCTGGTTCGCGGGAAAGTTATGTTTTCGTCAGCGTTCGTGTGTGTGTGTATGTGTGTGTGTGTGTGTGTGTGTGTGTGTGTGTGTGTGTGCTTGCGCGCGTGTAAAAACGATAACTCGAGAATGCCGGGATGGGTTGTCCTGATACTTGGTAGCTGGGTAGGTCTTCTTGAGACCTCGAAATGATTAGATTTTGGGTTCCCTAGCTAGCGACGTGATATGGTACTGCAGCGGAACGTCCGTGTTTGATATCTCGTGTTCTGGACATGCTTTGGTCATGATCTTTGGGTGGTAGAGTAAGTTGTGAAGGTTTGGGCCCCCTAGTGGCTTTTTTGGAACAGCAGGAGACGATTTGTTTCAAACTTCTGACGGATCATCAGGATTTTTGGTACGTAGATAGCTTGAGGGATGATTGACAAAATATCATGCTAATTATGCAAATCAGGAGCTAATTTGCATGGTTAACGATGAATTTTTTGAAAGCGGCATGTGACATATGGAAATTAGATATATGATAGATACCAATTATGCAAATGAATATCTAATTAGATTAGTCTTGCATACTTAAAACAAATTGTTTTATTCGGGTGAAGCAGATCGATGATTAAGTAATAGATCCCGAGAACTGGGTGACTTGATGCCAACAAACTCCCGAGAACCCGGCTGTCTTTCAGGTGCAAATAATATAAAATTTTTCTTAATACATATATTAAAAAGGACATGCATTTTTATTGATCTGAAGGTGTTTGAGGTTAAATGCAAGATGAAGCTTAAGAAAGTTGAAATGTAGAACCTCCTTGACCAGACCATGACAAATTATCTGGCACCTCTGACCTAATGGGACCACTGTCATGTGTTACTGGTAATGACAAGAAAACACATCTGCCTGGTGGCCTCTCAAAGGGTAGGGGTGTACTAAGTAACGAATAAACTGACTAAGTTGGAGACGGCCACAATTTTATCCAATCCGGTTGATGGAACGTTACCTACTGGTGGGCATCTCCAACCTAGTCAATTTATTCGTTACATAGTACACCCCTACCCCTTGGGAGGCCACACTATGTGGATTATATGTCACAAGAACTGCACGCTCCTGATTGGATGAGGAAAGATGATATAATCTATGCACAGGCGGACCTTATTTGCACATGTACTTAAAGGCCAGCGTCCCCATGACAAGGTTTTCAAATTGTTATTCTTATTCAGACATTCACTTAGACTAGACACGTCTTAAGATCGTTTTCGAACCATTTCCAAGCCTTTTGCTAACTGGCGCCATCGGTTAACAACACTGTGCCGAGACTTAAAATCAAATTTTCATTTTAAGCGAACATAGTACGCACTATATCATCAGGGTAATGCAACATTACCGCTAAAGCGCACATTACCGCTAAAGCGCACTAATACATGGTTACAGGAATGATTAGCCGGAAGACTAACAGATCCTAACACTGGGCACAAAAAAAAGAAAAAAAAAGAAAAAGAAATAAGTAACCATAAACATTAATGCCGGGAAATATAAAAGATGATGGCTATAGTGATATCCGAAAAAAAAACTGGAGTTAAAATAGAGGAAAAAGTGCATTATTTGCGCCTTATTTTCTGGGATTACTTTGTATCCAGAATAAACTACTGTGTGAGACTGTACTGAGATGACGTCATGGAAGTTAATCGCCGCCAACGAGGACTGCATGTTTTCAGCCGTCATATTGAACCTACAACAACTGTCAGAGCTATGTATATCAGGAGGGAAGGATACTGGGACAATGTCTACAGAATGAGAGGAAAGGACAAAGCTGAGAGGAAAGGACAGGGCACAAAGTGACCAGAACAAGCGGTTGTACAACTTGATTCGACATGACAAGAACCGACAACGTTGTGGTCGTTCAAAATGTCTCCAAATATCGAGGCGTTTAAACTTTTACACAGAAAGTGAAGCGAAATGGTTGCGGAACTGCACGGGAGCAGATGTAGCGGCAAACTAAAGTAATTTTGTTGACGAATGCAGCAAGATTTGGAGTCTGATACAGGCAACAACAAGATCAAACACATGTGACTGAGGTGAGAGCATTTCTTCGTCATTTGTGACGGAAAATTCTCAATTAAAATGTTCATTCCCTCAGAATAGTTCAGGATATATGCTTCGCACCTCAGTATTCCAACTTTCAGAATATGTTTTGTGACAAATTGTGAGAAAGACACCTTCCAAGTTTCTGTACTTGTAGTTGTAAACGGGTTTACGGAAAAGGCTGGGCTGTCTGCCTGGCCTGTCTACCAGGCCTGTCTACCTCATTCATATACTCACAGATGGTGACAACCGTGCAGCTGCGGCCTCTAGGAAAATGCATGGAAACTACAGCAAACAAAAATGGCGTATAAGCGTACTGACCAGAAATCTACAAGTTAAGTAAAGTAGACTGATCTAAGATATTTGTTTACTTCTTTGTACATGTATTACTAAGGATCTGCAGATTTTAAGCAGATAAACGGTAACATTGTTTAAGAAGACGGAAACAGTTCAGTCAAGAGCCAAACAGAGGAGTCACTGTAACATTGTCACTGTGGATCAACCATCACTAACTGACCAGTCCTAGCGATAAGCGCGTTGGATTCCCAAGCCTTGCGGATCAGAATTGGTGCTCGGGAGTGGCATACTCACCTCTTTGGGTTTTTACAGTCACAAAGGGACCACTGGCTGCAGACCTAGACTCTAGGTGTAAATGGATGTTGTTAGGGGGTGGACCAGAGTGTTTCCCCTCTCCCTTAGCCATGTTGATTTGATTATATGAATGACATCCTCTGGAGACCCCAAAACTGATGCAAGCATGCGACTAAAAAAAGAGTTTGGCGTTGTGTGGCGTAAATTACGCCGTAATGGATAGAACATTCGACTGTCAAACAAGGGGACCCGAGTTCGAGCCCGGGCTTTCTGAACATGCGCCTCGACGTTGTGCCGTTGGGAAAGGCATTCAACATGTAGCTTTCCTCTCACTTAGGTGTGAATGAGGTGTAAATTAGATGTCATCCATATAATCGAATCAACATGGCATTGATCAAAAGTGGAGGGGTAATGTGTCCACATGACTGTCGGCGTGGGCAGTGGGGGCAGCCTTGAACGGAAGTTCACAGACTAAAAATTTTCCCTTCATGTCACTGAAAATTTAGACATCAACAAGGAGAACAATAATGATTGCTTGCTTTGAAACAAGCTAGAATGATATTGTTTGCTTGTTTGCAGGGACAGGTACAGAGAGAATTGAACAGACAGCTGTTTTTGCATTGCTACATGTAATCAAGCAAAAAGCGCAGGTTACAGAATACAACAAGTAGCAGATCTTGACGATCAGAACCTGGGGCTGTAGCTGATATGCATAAACACGTGGATGCGCAATGTAATAGCGATAAGGAGACTTGTAGCTTTGGCATCACATTCTAACCATGGTCAACAGAATGACCTTGCTCTCGACGTTTGGGTCAGTGCCAGATGCTACTAGTAGAGGTCGCAGCTACGCAGTTGTCATCATTTGTGTG
Source organism: Branchiostoma lanceolatum (assembly GCA_035149815.1). NCBI lineage: Eukaryota > Metazoa > Chordata > Leptocardii > Amphioxiformes > Branchiostomatidae > Branchiostoma > Branchiostoma lanceolatum. The sequence continues at coordinate 19,830,666 of CM068872.1, read as the reverse complement.
CATATGAGACATATGTTCACGTACTGTAGAGATAGGGCAACTAGAACAACACGACAAAGCGAGTCTAACCTACTGTATGTACCAATGGTCCGTAGAGAAGTATATAGAAGATCTATCTCCTACTCAGGTACAACTCTATGGAACAGTCTGACACCAAACTTGAGAACGGCGCCTTCAGTTGCAACATTTAAGAATATGTTGCGTCGAGTAACTACGAACTGAGTATTATTTATAGGGAAATGATGTTATATAGTCGACTTATCTTTATATACCGAATATGATTATGGAATGCTGATTGTTACGTTATTTTTGTATAACAATTTATGTTTCTATTATACGATGGTACGTTGAAAGGACCCCTGACCTCCTCTCTTGAACTCTTGAAAAACGGCCTCGGCCGAAGAGTGTATGTTGTACATACTTTCAAGGTTAAATAAAGGTTGAAAAAAAAAAAAAAAAAAAAAAAAAAAATGAAGGGGGGGATCTGAGTAGCCTGACGTGATAGGCAGGCCAGGTAGACAGGCCTGGTAGACAGGTTAGGTAGACAGCCCAGTCTTTTCCGCAAACCTGTTTTACAGAAGAACAGATCAAGGACATTATATAAGGGCCTTGAACAGATACAGATAAAGTTTCTGATTTGTCCCCAGACCAGTCAGTGGCGCCAGAGACAGGACCTGAGAAAAGAAAGCCTGTGTTGTGAGTTCCTGAAAAGGTAAAAGGATTTCATGGTTAGTTGATTTTTGTTCAGAGCGAAAGGATCTAAAGTTAGTGTTGATACAAGTATAAGAATAAACACAGTAATGTACATGGTCACTGTGATGTCGGAAATCGGTCGGTAAGGTTAACATTATTTGAGAATTGCTCGGAAAATCGCCGTATCGCAGGGGAGAATTTATTCGAGATTGAGGCTGTTAGACAGTATAGGTGCTAGACAGTTACTGTGTAATATGTATACCTGACGAAATTTTAGTGGTGATTTACATTATCATCCTGCCAGTAACAGAAAGTTTTACGCTATTGACAGGATGATTCTATGATGTATGCATTCTATGCTGTTCTGAATTGTTTTGATATCTGTCTACTCTTTCACAATCTGTATATATTGATGTGTATAATGTTCACTGATCATAGAAATCGTTTTGATAAGTTGGCAAAAGCCATCATTACTGTGCTCTTGTAGTATCAATGAGGACATCCTTGTCAGGTGCTTACTAGAGCTTAGCTTCCTAACATAACCAATGAGTCAGAAAGCAGATGCAACCTATAAGTTGTCTGACATCTGCCTGCATATGAGTTCAATTTGTATATTTTTACACTGTAGTGTACAAGAAGCGGGTCTACAGAGCCATTGTCGCTTAGATGGCAGCCCAATCTTTAGGCCTGTGATGGGGCAAAGGAAACAACTGCCAACATGAAGAACAATGGTGAGGTACATTGCACACGTTCCATGCAGCTATTATTTGTTTGTATTGCATACCTGGTTAACTGCCTCATGGCATGACACACCAGGTTTGCATTGAAGAGTACAAGATGCATATCCTGGCAGATTTATTTGATCCGCCCACATCGCGATGGACCCCTACTCTTTTTGATAAGTGTGGTGGGCTCTTTTGCCTGCTCAAACACAGGGCTTCCATGTAACGTCCTATCCAAGGGACGCCCCTAACCAAACCTAGGTACTCAATTTTACCTTAGTGAAGTAAGGAAATTTGTGTTAATTGAATAGACACAATTGAATAGATAGATATATCACAGATGCCCAAAATGACAGTGTTTCTAATTGTCATTTCACAACTTCTTCTTCTTCTCAAGTCACCATTCTGTCTGCTACACATTCCCTCTCCAGTGTTCTGCAACCTCCCTTCCTCTTGGAGTCTGGGCCTCCAGGTCCTCTGTGGTGCATGGCACAGGCAGGAGGGGACAGACAACTGTTACAGCTATTAGATTGAGGTAATGCAAAACTTTTGGGCTTTTATGAATTGCACTTTCAAGTTTGTTTCTATACTCCAAACCTTGTTCGCAACACCAAACCTTGTCTGCTACACCAAAACTTGTCCGCAACACCAAACCAGCTTGTCTGCAACACCAAACTTGTCCGCAACACCAAACCAGCTTGTCCGCAACACCAAACCAGCTTGTCCGCAACACCAAACCAGCTTGTCCGCAACACCAAACCTTGTCTGCAACACCAAACCTTGTCCGCAACACCAAACCAGCTTGTCCGCAACACAAAACCAGCTTGTCCGCAACACCAAACCAGCTTGTCCGCAACTCCAAACCTTGTCTGCAACACCAAACCTTGTCTGCTACACCAAAACTTGTCCGCAACACCAAACCAGCTGATCCACAATACCAAACCTTGTCTGCAACACCAAAACTTGTACGCAACACGAAACCAGCTTGTCCGCAACACCAAGCCAGCTTATCCGCAACACCAAACCTTGTCCGCAACACCAAGCCAGCTTATCCGCAACACCAAACCTTGTCCACAACACCAAACCTTGTCCGCTACACCAAACCAGCTTGTCCTCAACACCAAACCGGCTTGTCCGCAACACAAAACCTGAGCTTGTCCGCAACACCAAACCAGCTTGTCCGCAACACCAAACCGGCTTGTCCGCAACACCAAGCAAGCTTGTCCGCAACACCAAACCAGCTTGTCCACAACACCAAACCAGCTTGTCCGCAACACCAAACCAGCTTGTCCGCAACACCAAACCGGCTTGTCCGCAACACCAAGCCAGCTTATCCGCAACACCAAACCTTGTCTGCCACACCAAACCAGCTTGTCCGCAACACCAATCTTGCCTGCAACACCAAACTAGTTCGTCCGCAACAGCAAACCAGCTTGTCCGTAACACCAAACCAGCTTGTCTGCAACACCAAACCAGCTTGTCTGCAACACCAAACCAGCTTATCCTCAACACCAAACCTTCTCCACAACACCAAACCAGCTTGTCCGCAACACCAAACCTTGTCCGCAACACCAAACCAGCTTGTCCGCAACACCAAACTAGCTTGTCCGCAACACCAAACCTTGTATGCAACACCAAAACTTGTCTGCAACACCAAACCTTGTCCGCAACACGAAACCAGCTTGTCCGCAACACCAAACCATGTCCGCAACACCAAACCTTGTCCGCTACACCAAACCAGCTTGTCCGCAACACCAAACCAGCTTGTCCGCAACACCAAACCAGCCTGTCCGCAACACCAAACCATGTCTGCAACACCAAAACTTGTCCGTAACACCAGTCGTTATCCGCAACACCAATCCTTGTCCGCTACACCAAACTAGCTTGTCCACAACACCAAACCAGCTTGTCCGCAACACCAAACTAGCTTGTCCGCAACACCAAACCTTGTATGCAACACCAAAACTTGTCTGCAACACCAAACCTTGTCCGCAACACGAAACCAGCTTGTCCGCAACACCAAACCATGTCCGCAACACCAAACCTTGTCCGCTACACCAAACCAGCTTGTCCGCTACACCAAACCAGCTTGTCTGCAACATCAAACCAGCTTGTCCGCAACACCAAACCAGCTTGTCCGCAACACCAAACCATGTCTGCAACACCAAAACTTGTCCGCAACACCAAACCTTGTCCGCAACACCAAACCAGCTTGTCCGCAACACCAAACCAGCTTGTCCGCAACACCAAACCTTGTCTGCAACACCAAATTTGTCCGCAACACCAAACCAGCTTATCTGCAACACCAAACCTTGTCTGCAACACCAAAACTTGTCCCCAACACCAAACCAGCTTGTCCGCTACACCAAACCAGCTTGTCTGCAACATCAAACCAGCTTGTCCGCAACACCAAACCAGCTTGTCCGCAACACCAAACCATGTCTGCAACACCAAAACTTGTCCGCAACACCAAACCAGCTTGTCCGCTACACCAAACCAGCTTGTCTGCAACATCAAACCAGCTTGTCCGCAACACCAAACCAGCTTGTCCGCAACACCAAACCATGTCTGCAACACCAAAACTTGTCCGCAACACCAAACCTTGTCCGCAACACCAAACCAGCTTGTCCGCAACACCAAACCAGCTTGTCCGCAACACCAAACCTTGTCTGCAACACCAAAACTTGTCCGCAACACCAAACCAGCTTATCTGCAACACCAAACCTTGTCTGCAACACCAAAACTTGTCCTCAACACCAAACCAGCTTGTCCGCAACACCAAACTTGTCCGCAACACCAAGCAAGCTTGTCCGCAACACCAAACCAGCTTGTCCACAACACCAAACCAGCTTGTCCGCAACACCAAACCAGCTTGTCCGCAACACCAAACCGGCTTGTCCGCAACACCAAGCCAGCTTATCCGCAACACCAAACCTTGTCTGCCACACCAAACCAGCTTGTCCGCAACACCAATCTTGCCTGCAACACCAAACTAGTTCATCCGCAACACCAAACTGGCTTGTCCGTAACACCAAACCAGCTTGTCTGCAACACCAAACCAGGTTGTCCGCAACACCAAACCAGCTTATCCTCAACACCAAACCTTCTCCACAACACCAAACCAGCTTGTCCGCAACACCAAACCTTGTCCGCAACACCAAACCAGCTTGTCCGCAACACCAAACCAGCTTGTCCGCAACACCAAACCTTGTATGCAACACCAAAACTTGTCTGCAACACCAAACCTTGTCCGCAACACGAAACGAGCTTGTCCGCAACACCAAACCATGTCCGCAACACCAAACCTTGTCCGCTACACCAAACCAGCTTGTCCGCAACACCAAACCAGCTTGTCCGCAACACCAAACCAGCCTGTCCGCAACACCAAACCATGTCTGCAACACCAAAACTTGTCCGTAACACCAGTCCTTATCCGCAACACCAATCCTTGTCCGCTACACCAAACCAGCTTGTCTGCAACACCAAACCAGCTTGTCCGCAACACCAAACCAGCTTGTCCGCAACACCAAACCATGTCTGCAACACCAAAACTTGTCCGCAACACCAAACCTTGTCCGCAACACCAAACCAGCTTGTCCGCAACACCAAACCAGCTTGTCCGCAACACCAAACCTTGTCTGCAACACCAAAACTTGTCCGCAACACCAAACCAGCTTATCCGCAACACCAAACCTTGTCTGCAACACCAAAACTTGTCCTCAACACCAAACCAGCTTGTCTGCAACACCAAACTTGTCCGCAACACCAAACCTGTTTGTCCGCAACACCAGACGAGCTTGTCCTCAACACCAAACCAGCTTGTCTGCAACACCAAACCTTGTCTGCAACACCAAACCAGGTTGACAGCAACACGAAACCAGCTTGTCCGCAACACCAAACCAGCTTGTCCGCTACACCAAACCAGCTTGTCCGCTACACCAAACCAGCTTGTCCGCAAAACCAAACCAGCTTATTGGAATTAGGATGCATTCTTACTTCCCATGCAAGTTGTTGACTCTTTTGATGATATTAATGTACAATGTGTCATAACACAGTTGCATAGAGTAGGCCACATATTAAAGATGTACATGTATCTTCATCTTCCTAACATGTACCAGTCTTTCCCCATGCAGAACACAAAGCTGCTGAGAGGAATCTTACAGCTGCTGTATTTTCTACCAGGACATTCCACGCCCCCCCCCCTCTTCAAGGACATTCATACTTCAGCATGATGATGATGATGGAGTCTCCTATTGAATCAAAAGATGAGTAAATATAGTACATACATATTTTTTTCATGCTCAGTAAATGATCTTGAAGATGTTTTTAGCATTGAGTTTGAAACTTTTGTGGGCGTCGGGTGGCGTAAGTGGTAAAGCGCGCGGCTGTCAAACAATGGGACCCGGGATCGATCCCGGGTAGTGCCTAGAGACATGTCCGAACTTGCGCCCTGACGTTGTGCCCTTGGGAAAGGCACTTAACACGAATTTCCTCACTTCACTCAGGTGTAAATGAGTACCTAGCTCATCTAGGGTTAGGGACGTCCCTCCGATAGGATGTTAAATGGAGGTCCCGTGATTGGGGAGAGCCACGATGGTCCAAATCCTTCTGTCTGGAGTTGGTGATTCGCTACAAATCACCCAGATAGAGCTCGAGGCCTGTCGAACCTCCGTGTCGTATCAGCCATACGGTGATTTACATCATTCACCCGGACTTGTATGACAGCCAACGAAAGGGCATGTCACCCCGTTAAAAGGGAGGTATAACCCCACCGTAGCGAAAGCACATCGACTGATGATTGAAACTTTTGTAGTGAACATCATACAGGTGTGCCTAAACACCACAATTGGCCACAACCGACCACTACGTACTGATCACAACCAGGTCTAATACTAGTATGCAGTGGATCAGTGGATCTATTAACCTCCACATGGAAACCGCGAACGAAACATTAACTGCATTTATATAACATTATACATTTGTACAGCAACAGATCAAACTGGAGGATGAGTATGTGCAAACCATTACACAGGGGTAAATGCAAACAATACTGTTTGAAAGTGAATGCCAAAGAGTCTGGTATGGGCAACCATATATGCCTCAATGACCTACAGTCACCAGTGACCCTCATACCTTTTGAAACAATCAAGAAATTTATTTTTTGAATTTGTGTGTGTCTGTTTGTAAACAGGATAACTCTAGATGTCATGGAATGTGTATGTATCTTTATGATACTAGGTATGGTGATAGATGTGGACAAAGAAAAAATAATTAGATCATAGCTTCCCATGGTACTACATGTACAGTAGGGTTTCATATCTTATGTTCGGGACATGATATGGCAGGGCTCGAAATTCAGTTTTGGGATCAGGTGCACTGGTGCACCCAACCTAAAAAATTGGGTGCACCAAAAAAATTTTGGGTGCACCACATAAAATAAAATAGAATGTAACTATTGTAAGCAAAACCTAATCATAAACCTTACTGTTCCTCTTCTGAGCTTGTATCTGAAAGGGGAGCTTGGTGACGACGCTTCCATATTTTACTTGCAAAGTCAAAAACAGTAATAACCATAGAAATAAAGTAAAAATGAAAATAATTCGAATGAAAAGTGTATTTATTAATCACCAATCAAACAATTTTTTTTTTTAATATGTGTACAAAATTACTGTGGTGCATTTATTTTCTCGATAGAATTTCAATAAGACTAACTAGTGACGTATAAGGGTCCCAGCGTGTTATTAACATCAACCTCGGTGAAGAAAAAAATCAACGCCACGGAAGAAATAAAGGAAAGCATTATATTTAAAAGCCTTGGTCTTTTGGCAGTCTCTTCTGACATTAAAAAATCCTCATGCACGCAGTTTTGAAGCTTTCAAAATAGAAATTAACTCAAATTCTAACACCAAAATCTTAAACAAGTACTACAACAAAGATCTTATTATTTTCTTACACTTAGATGTCAAGAATATGCTGTCTACTAGTGTGCAGTGATACCTTTACACATTAAACCGTACGAAAATATTTGGGTGCACCAGTGCACCCACAGTAAAAAATTAGGTGCACAGCTCCAAAATTGGGTGCACTGGGTGCACATGCACCCAGTATTTCGAGCCCTGCATGGTCATGATTTTTCGAAGGTAGAGAATTGGGCTCATGAATAAGTGACTTTGGCTCTGTCCCCCTAGCGGCTCTTCATTAAACTGCAGGAGATGACTTTGTTTGACACTAAACGGAGAATAATGATTTCAAAGTTTTTGTATGCAAATAGCTTAATTTAAGTGATGATTTTTCATTGATGCTAACTATTCAAATTGGGCTGATTTGCATAATTAATGAGAAATGTTTATAAGTCTGCTTTCCTTCATGAAGGGAACATGTAACATTTGTAACTGAAAAAGAGAGGAAGTTATCATCAAGAGAGAATCATGTCAATGTTAAGGTTAACACTCAAGAGATGTCAGAAAATGGCATGTTCCAGAGATAAAGTCAAATCGCCGGGTGTCCTGAAAATAGAGAGCACAGCATGGTATGTGCAAAATAAGCGACAAAGCTTACATAGACTCTCCAGGCATACCGGCTGGTTTCCTACGAAGGCATTAGTCTCGCCAAAGATGGGAGGCATTGCTAACAAGGACCGGTTTCACCGCTACTGCCTAACACTCGACAGACGTCAGAAATGTTAGGGCCGTGAGGTAAAGTCAAATTGTCGGGGCTTCTTCTCGCCCCTATTTATAGGCCATATATGACGGGTGTCTTAAAGAAAGGAGAGCGAAGCATGGTACGTGCAAAATAAGCGACAGAGCTTACATAGACTCTCCAGGCATACCGGCTGGTTTCCTACGACGGCATTGGTCTCGCCTAAGATGGGAGACATTGCTAACAAGGAGCCAGTTTTACCGCTACTGCCTAACACCCGAAAGACGTCAAAAATGGCATGTTCATGAGATAAAGTCAAGTTGTCTGGGCTTCTTCTCGCCCCTAGCCATATCCCATACGACGGGTGTCTTAAAGAAAGGAGAGCGAAGCGTGGTACGTGCTAAATAAGCAACAGAGCTTACATAGACTCTCCAGGCATACCGGCTGGTTTCCTACGACGGCATTGGTTTCGCCTAAGATGGGAGGCATTGCTAACAAGGAGCCAGTTTCACCGCTACTGCCTAACACCCGAAAGACATCAGAAATGCGACATTCCCCGCGCAGAAACACTTTCGGCAGCAGGCGTCTTTGAATCCGGGCCGGTGGAGATAGGTCTGCCTACCTCCTTCCCCCTAGGATCGGACTCTGCGACATTCCCCGCGCAGAAACACTTTCGGGAGCAGGCGTCTTTGAAATGGCATGTTCATGAGATAAACTCATAAAGTCAAATTGTCGGGGCTTCTTCTCGCCCCAAGCCATACCCCATATGACGGGTGTCTTAAAGAAAGGAGAGCGAAGCATAGTACGTGCAAAATAAGCAACAGAGCTTACATAGACTCTCCAGACATACCGGCTGGTTTCCTACGACGGCATTGGTCTCACCTAAGATGGGAGGCATTGCTAACAAGGGACCAGTTTCACCGCTACTGCCTAACACCCGAAAGACGTCAGACATGCCAAGTCAAATTGTCGGGGCTTCTTTTCGCCCCTAGCCATACTTCATATGACGGGTGTCTGGAAAAAGGAGAGCGAAGCATGGTACGTGCAACATAAGCAAGAATACTTACAGAGACTCTCCAGGCATACCGGCTGGTTTCCTATGACGGCATTGGTCTCGCCTAAGATGGGAGGCATTGCTAACAAGGAGCCAGTTTCACCGCTACTGCCTAACACCCGAAAGACGTCAGACATGCCAAGTCAAATTGTCGGGGCTTCTTCTCGCCCCTAGCCATACCCCATATGACGGGTGTCTTGAAAAAGGAGAGCGAAGCATGGTACGTGCAACATAAGCAAGAAGGCTTACATAGACTCTCCAGGCATACCGGCTGGTTTCCTACGACGGCATTGGTCTCGCCTAAGATGGGAGGCATTGCTAACAAGGAGCCAGTTTCACCGCTACTGCCTAACACCCGAAATACGTCAGACATGGCATGTCAAATTGTCGGGACAGAGCTTACATAGACTCTCCAGGCATACCGGCTGGTTTCCTACGACGGCATTGGTCTCGCCTAAGATGGGAGGCATTGCTAACAAGGAGCCAGTTTTACCGCTACTGCCTAACACCCGAAAGACGTCAGACATGGCATGTTCATGAGATAAAGTCAAGTTGTCTGGGCTTCTTCTCGCCCCTAGCCATATCCCATACGACGGGTGTCTTAAAGAAAGGAGAGCGAAGCGTGGTACGTGCTAAATAAGCAACAGAGCTTACATAGACTCTCCAGGCATACCGGCTGGTTTCCTACGACGGCATTGGTTTCGCCTAAGATGGGAGGCATTGCTAACAAGGAGCCAGTTTCACCGCTACTGCCTAACACCCGAAAGACATCAGAAATGCGACATTCCCCGCGCAGAAACACTTTCGGCAGCAGGCGTCTTTGAATCCGGGCCGGTGGAGATAGGTCTGCCTACCTCCTTCCCCCTAGGATCGGACTCTGCGACATTCCCCGCGCAGAAACACTTTCGGGAGCAGGCGTCTTTGAAATGGCATGTTCATGAGATAAACTCATAAAGTCAAATTGTCGGGGCTTCTTCTCGCCCCAAGCCATACCCCATATGACGGGTGTCTTAAAGAAAGGAGAGCGAAACATAGTACGTGCAAAATAAGCAACAGAGCTTACATAGACTCTCCAGACATACCGGCTGGTTTCCTACGACGGCATTGGTCTCACCTAAGATGGGAGGCATTGCTAACAAGGGACCAGTTCAACCGCTACTGCCTAACACCCGAAAGACGTCAGACATGCCAAGTCAAATTGTCGGGGCTTCTTCTCGCCCCTAGCCATACTTCATATGACGGGTGTCTGGAAAAAGGAGAGCGAAGCATGGTACGTGCAACATAAGCAAGAATACTTACAGAGACTCTCCAGGCATACCGGCTGGTTTCCTACGACGGCATTGGTCTCGCCTAAGATGGGAGGCATTGCTAACAAGGAGCCAGTTTTACCGCTACTGCCTAACACCCGAAAGACGTCAGACATGCCAAGTCAAATTGTCGGGGCTTCTTCTCGCCCCTAGCCATACCCCATATGACGGGTGTCTTGAAAAAGGAGAGCGAAGCATGGTACGTGCAACATAAGCAAGAAGGCTTACATAGACTCTCCAGGCATACCGGCTGGTTTCCTACGACGGCATTGGTCTCGCCTAAGATGGGAGGCATTGCTAACAAGGAGCCAGTTTCACCGCTACTGCCTAACACCCGAAAGACGTCAGACATGGCATGTCAAATTGTCGGGGCTTCTTCTAGCCCCAAGCAATACCCCATATATGACGGGTGTCTTAAAGAAAGGAGAGCGAAGCATGGTACGTGCAAAATAAGCGACAAAGCTTACATAGACTCTCCAGGCATACCGGCTGGTTTCCTACGACGGCATTGGTCTCGCCTAAGATGGGAGGCATTGCTAACAAGGAGCCAGTTTCACCGCTACTGCCTACACCCGAAAGACGTCAGAAATGCATGTTCATGAGATAAAGTCAAATTGTCGGGGCTTCTTCACGCCCCTAGCCATACCTCATATGAAGGGTGTCCTGAAAATGGAGAGTGAAGCATTGTATGTGCAAACTAAGCAAAAAGGCTTACATAGACTCTCCAGGCATACCGGCTGGTTTCCTAAGACGGCATTGGTCTCGCCTGAGATGGGAGGCATTGCTAACAAGGGGCCAGTTTCACCGCTACTGCCTAACACCCGAAAGACGTCAGACATGGCATGTCAAATTGTCGGGGCTTCTTCTCGCCCCAAGCCATACCCCATATGACGGGTGTCTTCATGAAAGTAGAGCGAAGCATGGTACGCGCAAAATAAACGACAAAGCTTACATAGACTCTCCAGGCATACCGGCTGGTTTCCTATGACGGCATTGGTCTCGCCTAAGATGGGAGGCATTGCTAACAAGGAGCCAGTTTCACCGCTACTGCCTAACACCCGAAAGACGTCAGACATGGCATGTCAAACTGTCGGGGCTTCTTCTCGCCCCTAGCCATACGCCATATATGACGGGTGTCTTCAAGAAAGTAGAGCGAAGCATGGTACGTGCAAAATAAGCGACAAAGCTTACGTAGACTCTCCAGGCATACTGACTGGTTCCCTATGACGGCATTGGTCTCGCCTAAGATGGGAGACATTGCTAACAAGGGACCAGTTTCACCGCTACTGCCTACACCCGAAAGACGTCAGAAATGGCATGTTCATAACGATAAAGCCAAATTGTTGGGGATTCTTTTGACTAGTAGCCATACGACAGATCCAACGACCCTATACATTCGCCGAATGAAATTAACGTTAAATTTACGAATGATGTATTATAAAGGGTTCTCATTGATTATGCAAACAAGGTTGCATATATCATATGAGCTAATGATCTTTACCCAAATAACACAAGTTGGTCAGGTCAAAGAACGGAAGTACAGCACTGTATTTGCAAAGAAGGCTATTCTAGTATTTCTTATCGGTTATCTGGTTTGCATACTTAATATTTTATTATGTTCACCTTAGTCCAAAATGCCACAGGTATCAAATTTCCATCATTTACCACTTTTGAACTATAGCATCATCGCCTTAATCAAGCAAATTATGTCCTCATCTGCATAATTAATATGTCAATCCGCGTTCCTCTGTTTTGACGTCCCATCATGAAAAGCAGTTCCCATATTTTTACCCAAGAATTCCAGCCCCAGTCACAATGCCCATATGGCGTCCTCGTATATAGGTCGCCATCGCAAAAAAAAATTGCACGTTGAAAGGGAATTGGACATTTTCATCATAGATATGCAATTAAGGCCCTCATTTGCATAAAATGCATCTCATTATGTGAATCATCACCAAAGGTTCCTACGTGCCAAAGACAATGAAAATCCACCAAACCCTGCTCGCGTTATCCAAAGTTGAAGACAAAAAGCCCACTGCAGTTCCATAAAAGCCAAACTTACACAACGTCCTTCCTACCACAAGAGCTATCTACCACTCAAATTTAAAAATAACGATCATAGCACATCCAGAATTTGAACTAAAAATAAAGATTTGAAGTCCCGCTGCGGTACCGTAGGTAGCCGCTAGGAGGTTCATTATCGAACTTGATCGTAGTTTTTCCGACCCCTACCAACCTGCTGAATTTTAATTCCATCCAATGCCTCTCGGGTTATCCCGCTAACAAAAAAAGATAACAAACACAAAATGTCCACTGCAGTACTGTAGGAACACGCCAAAAGACCGATTCTCGAAGTTGACCTTCACGATCCATCAAATGCCTCTCAAGTAATCTATTTAACAAACAAACAAACGAACACAGAAGGTCCTCTGCAGATTTGAATGAACCCGCCAGAAGGCCAATCTTCAAACTTGACCTTTCTCTCCACAACAGTAACTTACCTACCCAAAATCATGAACATCCATCCATGGCTTCTAGAGTTATGGCCTGCATCCACAGTCAGTCAACAATAGTCCGACCGAGAGTATAACGTTCTGCCTACGGGTACGGTGAAGGTAATAAACAACTGTTTTTAGTTGCACTTCTTCCTCAAAATGATGACAATACAAATTTGTCAACCAGCCTTGCTTGTTGCTGTTTTGCAAGAAAAAACTGTTAAGTAAAACTTTCAACCTTTCCCAATGGCACAACGTCAACGGAACAAGTTAGGGGACACAAGTTTTCGAACCTAGGGTTCTAGGACTAACAACCTGCCATTATGCCACCGCAACGCCACAGCGGGTAGGCCACGAGACGGTAATTGACAGCCAGGTTTCCTTACTCCATGTACCCTTAGTAAAAGTAGCTATAAATGGGCTTTACTTTGGGATATGTTTGAATTTTATAGCTGAATGTTACAGGTAAGGGTTTTTAACTTCTTAATGTGTTGAAAAATCAGACTTTAAGCCATGTTTGTGGCGTCTGTAGGCTGTAGAAGTTTCCTGTTTTGGTGTGGCCATCAGGTAGTGAAAAGGGGTCAACTTAGGTCAATTTTTGTAAGCATGTCTGATATAAATACGTACGATTTTTGCCGTATGGAATGTCGAAACTTTGCTCTAGAATCTAGATTGACACTTTAGGGGTCCGACACTCCTGCCAATGCATGTTTTTCATGGACTAAAACTCAGGTAGGTGACTTGTGAGAGCCTCTTTCTTACATGAATACCATGTATTAGATAGCAGGTCTTGATAACGAGCCTGTGGTCGGTACTAAAAGCAACTTGTTATTACGTGTTACACTGTCCAGGCACCGGTTAAATCTTTCCGGCAGGTTTTTAATCGGACATATCTTTTCCGTCTGAGAGTACAAAAATTCGCATTCGCTATTTTCTTTATGATCAAATCCCTAGAAGTAAGAGCCACGAAACAACGAATCTTGATATTTGCACACTGACTTATGATACCTCAATGCTTTTTCATGCTTGGGTCGACTTCTGAGTGTTGATTTTGACCGTAAGGCCATTGATTTTGTATTGTAGATAATAGCGAATTGTGATTTTCACAGTTAAGCTAATGACTGTATTCTAGATAGCCAATGAAACGTGTAACAGCGAGTGAAGAAGGGCCCATAAAAATTACTAGGTTTCTTGATTTTGATATTGTATTTAGTTATCGCTGTGTGCCTTAAAACAGTAAATAAAAAATAAAATAAAAAATACAACAATACTGATTCCATCCCAATCTAGACAATCACTGGAGATACATAGACAGTTTGCAATTTTGTAACAATGTCGTTGATTTGCCGAGTTTTAGCCTTTGAAAATGTTTTACGTGATGACGTTAGAATAGATTCATTACTTGATACCACATAGCCTGTTCTTTGTCTTTTTTTGCAAAATGATAGGATAATTATATAGCCCAAGGGATTGAAATAGGCAGCTTTCGTGACAAATGGCTCATACATACATCAAAGAGAAGAGCCGCCTGCCAGGTGTGTATAAGGCCTAGTAACATTAATGCTGTGTTTCCGACTACGTCCTGAAAAGAAAAAAAAGTTCCGGATCAGGTAGGTAGGGATTCTCTCTTTCTCTAAAAAAAATATATTTCAGCCGAAGTGATTCAACAAATCGAGGTAAACATGAAATGCGTCAGGAGACTGATATTTTCAGAATCATATTACAAATATGCATTTTATCTTTTATATGAGCACGAGCAAGAATATCAATAAACTGAACAATATCTACTGCACAATTTTATACATCACTGTTCGAATCCTTAACCTGTCAACAAAGTTTTCATCACACAGATGTCGGATCGAAAATTGTATGAATTTTGCCAGTGGACGAACCAAGAAATGCCTAGGGTCGACAGGTTCTTACCTCCATGAAAAATTCATGTTTTTTTTGGGTGTCTCTGTGTGTGTCTGTTTGTGTTTCTGGGCTATCGTAGTCAGGCATGAATCGAACCTCTGGATGGATTGTGATGATATTTGTTATGTGGGTTGGTGTTGGGGAGGGGTCGGTCGGGTAACCAGAAACACAACATGTTCTTCCAAGGCCAAAAAAGATTTGAGATTTGCCAGTTGCCACAAGCTTATACCACTGAGATCTAGAGTTGCAGGCATCATGCATCTGAGAGGAACTGCCGACATGGGGCCTCTCAAGGCGACCTGTCTTCTGTCTCTTCTGCTGTTGGTGTCGTTACAACAGGTTACTACTGCAGGTAAGCATTCCTTTGTTAACTTTGGTTTAAAGTCGATTACACTCAAACCAACTACACTCACCAGCACTCTGCAACGTTAGGGTGTAAACGGACAGGGGGAAAGGTGACCATAGGAGACATAGCAATAACAAACCTTCCCAAATCTCAATCCAACAGGATATACAGTCGAAGATTCAAGATTGTAGCTCACTGCCTACTAGTATTTGATACAGAATTGACGGCGTTTTGCAGATGCCCTCAACTTGAAAGTCGTCGAAAATGTAACACAATATGGCATCGCCGTTCTGCAAATCGCATTGTGTACCAAATTTGACCATGAAACTACTAACTGATATCGTTGGAAAGCCCTAGAAAAATAGAGAATATATATCTACATGCAGAACACATGTTGTCTGGTACAAATATGCGTTGCGGTGGCTCAGTAGTGTCCGAGTGTTTGGCTCAGAGCCCAATTTGTCTCGGCCACTGAAATCTACAATTTGAGTTCATCTAACCTGTGATGTTTTCTCTTGTATTCAACAGCTGACGTTAAGTTAATTTTTATCCACCAAGTCTTTCAAAGAAATCAACACAAGACATGCTTTTAAACCATTACTTACGGTTCGCTTGATATCTTTGGTACAGTAACGACATATTTGCGTCATTGATGATAGAAATCTACAGTACTAGTGGCAGCAATCACGATTAACGTGAATTCATAAATTGGGGAACCTAAGAAAAACAGATGACACAAAATCACATACGACTACGGAATAACTTGCGGTGGATCAATGTATAGTAAATAACAGTCTTTTCTTTTCATAATTATACACAATGCCCCTTGCATACGCAAACCTTTGGAAAGCTGACACACGCCTGTTGCAAAGACCCAGAAGATAATGATAATTAGTATGTCTTAGCATTAATAACAGGCGTAAGTCTTTGATACAATCAGCTTTCTTTTGTGGTAATCAAGGCATGACAGGGAATAATTGCAGGTTATGTCACACACAGAGAACTGCCAGTCCCCCGTAATATAGGCTAACGCAAGGACATTACAATGTCCCTGGCTAACGTTAAGACCCCTCTCACTGGACCCGCGACACGTTAGCGATCTCGCTGCGACCGAGTGATTTGACACCGCGCTAAACGAATTTCATCGATAAAAAAACATATTTTTACGCTTCGTGTGATTCGTGTCTTGAGTCATACTTGTACGTTCTGCATGGTATTCCCATTGTAAAGTCAAAGCTAACTCAAATTCAATCAAGGACGCAGCGAGGTCGCCAACGTGTCGTGGGTCAGGGAGAGGGGGGGGGACTTTAGTAACACCCTCTTTACACTAGGGTGGCGACCTCACTGCGCGCAACCGAGCCATTTGACCGTAGATTAAAAAAACGAATCTTTTTACACTTTGTGCATTCTGTTGTATTTTCAGTCATACTTTTACATTTTGTACGATATGTATATTAGCTAGTCGAATGTGGGCCCCTATCTCACTGGCACGGCGGCACGTTGGCGGCGTCGCTGCGTCCAACACTTGATTTGTGTTACCCTTGACTTTATAATGGGAATATCACATATGTAAACCCAGGCAAAAAGTAGTTATTTTTTCGTCAACCGATTCGCACTAATGTCAGAGTGGCGAAAAGGGAGGTAACGTAACATGACCTATTTACGTGCAGGAGTAGTTAACGTCCAGATTGGGTCATGTGCACATGTCGCGGTGTATTATGCCAAAGCCTCATGAGAAACAAAGAACGCCATAAGTATGATCCTCAGCCATCTCTCTCTTTTATACAAAACATTTAAAATGGTTTACGTCCAGCGACATAACAGAATAAACTCCTGAACCAGTAACAACAAGTTGCACGGAAGCGTCATGCATGACGCATTTCATATGTAATTCGACACCGCGTATTACATCATGTTTTTCTAACTTACACGATAGCTAGTATGTTTAATTGTAGCTGACGTTAAACCTTTCTTTGATATGCAGACTATCCATGGTGATTCGAGGTTTGAAACTCTTGCCAGTTTTAGGAAGGTTTGATACAACCTAGCGACCCCCGCTCAGATGATGCATTTTTGTACGGCATGACATCATGGCCATGCGTTCATCACGTGAACGCCACGTGCTGCTGATTTCGGGGAAATTCACAATACAAAAATTGTTTTGTTCCATCGCGTCGGGCAAGCGGAGGGACAAACATAGTGACTTTACTGTCATTTGTCTGTAGACTACTTTCGACAGTTACTGTGCATTTTTTTCCGGTCCATGTTCTTCAAGCATAGCACTAGAAGGGAAAATACTGAGGTGGACGATAAAGGGTAAGCCTAGCACAATTCTACACCATATACCCCAGTATAAATACATGCTCGCACGGCGTTAAACAGGCGGAGAAAAACTTACAGACCATGTATTATCTTTTTAGAAGAGCTGATATTTCTACCCATGGGTTAAACATTTGGCCCTGTCCACGCGCTTTTAGAATAAATAACGTTTTGAATAAATCGGACGTAAACTGGTCATGTTACGTTACGTACGGTGCCATTAAATCAATTATTGAAAACTCAAATAAATGTGATTCTATTCCGGTAAAATCACAGAACGAATTATTTATCCCGGTTCCGACCGCAGGGTCTATATTACTATAACGTCATGGTGAAAAAAAAATAGTACACACGACATTCAGGACTTTTCTAGCGAGCTGAAGGCTTACGAAGTCGATTCTTCGGCTGTTATTGGCTAATTGTCGGTGACGCTGGATGACCTGCTAGCACCCATCTGATTGGTCCTCGCTACAAAACTACTGAATGTCATTCACGGCTACGACATTCCCGTCAAAAAGAAAACATCTAATTACTACCAACGTCAATTACGTTTACGTCGATTTCATTTAGAGAACGACACGCCTGTCAAAAGGTCCGACATGCTGCGTCTGCACGAAGACCTGTTTGTGAAGAGCGGCTACGACTCCTACGTCCGACCCGTGCGAGACTTCAAACTACCCACCAACATTACATTAGATCTGGCGCTGGCTCACATCATAGACCTGGTGAGGGAAGTACATTCTTTGCAATAATGTTGTCTGGCGTCTACCGAAGTGTTTGTGCGAGAAATGTTCTTTGATAACTAAGTTCTGCTTTCACAACCAAGACGGATAATCACAGCCGACGTTTCAGTGGCCGTCTGTCACTTTCCTCAGGGCAATACTGACGGGTACTATTCCACACCACACGCTGCTTACAATGCGGTCCCAAAAGCAAAGATTGACATAGATGCGGTCCCAAACATAAAGTATTGTCAAACATAAAAAATATCATTGTCATATATACAAAAAATTCATATTGTCCAGCAGTAATACATAAGGAAATTCTGTACAAACACCCCCCGACCCATCTTTTTTAACGAAACTTTACGTTTGGAACCTCATTGTAAGCAGCGACGCCTAGCCTGCAGTGCAGAATATCAGCAGTCAATATTTCCCCGTGGAAGGTGACAAACGATCATTGAAACGTCGGCTGTGATTGTATACGTCTTGGTTGTGAATAAAGAACCTTAGTATCCAGTGATTCTATAGCCTGATGAAATTATTTTCGACAATATGTTTTTGCGAATTTTAGGTGTGTTTTTTATATTTTAGCGATATCCGTTAATGAAGATTCATTATTCAAAGATCCCCCTTCTTTCTAAACAGGACGAGAAGAACCAAGTTCTGATGGCAAAAGTTTGGTTAAGAATGGTAAGTTTGCAAGATTGTTCATTAGTGATGAAACCTGTTGTATATTCTGGTAAATGAAAAGTCTATTCGAATATCAAGGAAGAAGTTTTGAGCAGACAAATTGAAGAATCTATATTTCGGTTTACGATACTCTGTGTGTCTAGTTTTATTCAACCTTACAGTTTCTAGCCTCGAAGATTTCATAATAAAACAACTTTTTTTGCCAAACTTTAATTTATTCGCACGCTTGCATCAGTTTTTGGGGTCCCCAGATCACCCATATATTCAAATCAAAATGGCCTGAAAAGGAAAGAAAAGGATTTATCAACAGCAGGGAAACAGAACATGAACGAGAGACCAGAATGCTACGACGGTTAACGTTTTTCGTTTGTCTTCTCCCAAACTGAGATTATCACCTATTATCTATGATTTGATTGCTTTCATTTCATTTATTTGTCCATTTTTGTGTATATATTCATACAATTGTTTAATTAAATTCATTTCTTGTCCGATGGCGGCGTTAATATAAGGTTGTATTAACCTTAGTGCGTCGCCATCTTGTTTGTATTTGTTATTTATGTTGTTTAATAAAAAAAAAGAAATTATACATTTATTTCTGTCGATTATAACATACATACATACATACATACATACATAAATACATACATACATAAGTAGATTCGTTTTTTGGAAGTGGGAAGGGACGGACCATTCCTAATAAATACGTTTGGTTCATTACATCCGTGTGTACATCTCGGTGTTTCAGAAATGGACTGATGAGTTTATGAGGTGGAATGTGAGTGAGTACGGTGGGATAGAGACCATAGTGACGAAGGCGGAGAGTATCTGGCGACCAGACCTGTTCCTTTACAACGAGTAAGTAGAGTAGTTTGTCATTGGCTACCATGTTTTTACCGCACTTTTACCCTGAGCGACCATAAGATCAAAATTGTACGAACATTGCCAACAAGAACAATGAACAAATTGCAGATAAAACTCTATTGATTGACTTGATAAGCCTTAGCTGTTTAAAGCTTCTTCGTTATTCTTTATTTTAACTTTCGCCAAAAAGTTCATGTCGTCGGGTGCGTCTGTTTATATATGTGTCTGTTTGTGGACAGCAGAACTCGAGAAGTCGTGGATGGATCTTGATGATATTGGTTTTGTTAGTAGGGTTTGGTAAAAGAAAGAACGTATTAGATTATGGCTCCTAACGGTGCTACAACGGAGCTTCTGTTTTTTTCATATCTCATGTTCTGGTACAAGCTATGGTCATGATTTTTTGTTGAATGGATTAGATAGTTCTTGTAGTCGGGAAGAAGTGACATACGTTCCGATACCTCTAGCTGCTTTCTTTGGAACTACAGGGGGGGTTTCAGTTGCAGACTCTGAAACAGCTGCAGGATAAGTCAATAAGGAATGAATGAATTTCTTTTAATCTGAGTGCCTTTTTGAAAGGGAGCAATGCAAATAAATCATTACGTTCGTCTACTCATCTACAACAAAACTATATGAACAATGAAATTCATCTATCATCTTGGCTTTTAAAAAGTAACTTGATTTGATTTGCTCATTTGCTTGTTACATACGCTTCTATACGTTTATAGAGAGTTAAAAAACTGTCATTGAGTGTTGGTGGTAATGCAAAACATTACCACTTAAGGTCTTATTCATGTGTTACTCCGACAATAAACGGCTGCATGAACGTGTGTTTATATCGGTGGAATATTCCCTTTTAGCCATCCCAATTGATGAAAGCTTGTTTGTAACTGAAGAAAGTAGCAGGTAACGTTCGGCAGCCGCGCGCCAGGTCGAACGTGCACAGTCCGGCATTGTGGGTGATGCGGTCGTCCGCTTACAGCTTGAAAGTGCCCTTTGTGGCATGTAGCTAAGTGCATTTTGTAATTGCCATAAACTAGAATTTAATGGTTTCTGGAACTTTGTAATTTTTTAAATGATATAAGGTAAATGTGCTCAATATAGACTGAATGACCTTGCTGTATTTCCTATAGCTTCATTACGAACCCTTGTCAAACACGTATTATAACATGTAATCCTATGCGGGGCGAAAAAAATCATGATGACATATTTTCACAGTGTAAACCATGAGTTTGACGGATGGCTTGATGATGTCGTCATGATCTCTTCCGACGGCCTTGTGGACTGGAAAGCCCCTGCCGTGATCCTGTCTGCCTGTTTGGTGGACGCGTCGGACTTCCCCTTCGACAACCAGAAATGTGATCTACAGTTCGGTTCGTGGAACCAAGACGGACGATATGTCGACTACTTCAGTAAGAGCAAAGTTGGGGACCTGGCCAACTTGATCCGGTAAGTTCTGTAAAACATGCAGGGCACAGCCTAAAATTAGCTTTATAGAAGACTTAGAAATATGCAAATTCAGGGAGTCATGATTATTCCAGCGCACCAAATCACCCAAAGCAGTAGCCCGCTATCTCAAGTGTCATAATTTAGAAAAAATTGTATACAGCGAAACAGTACGATGGCATACTTTCATACTTTCCAACACTGACGCCATTTTGAATCTGACCACCACTTCATGTTAGGGCTCTACACAGACTTAAAAATGTTTTCAATCAAATTGGAAGGTCTACGCTCTGTGCTGTCTCATCCATCCATTTTCCGAGAAATAGACCATTTAAGATACATTATCCAAGTCTTAAAGACTACTCACAATGGACTTTAGATGCCTGCGTGTGTGACTTTTGCCCTACAGATGTCACATGGGGCAGTGAAGTGTTTATGATACCGAAATCAAATTTATCTTGAATTTTGAAAGCTGTTCTAAAAAGAATGGGACAGAATAGAATGGAATAAAAAAACAAAAAAAGCTGCTTTGTTAAAGTAGAGTCCAACCGACCAAACTGTACAGGTACAATGAATCCCAGTGATTTAGATATCCGTCATCATCATTTTGTCTATCAGTAGAAGAATTTGACTTCATGCTGAAAATATTTACCTTCGTTTTTTTTTCTAGAAATGTAGAGTGGAATGTGACGAAATTAGTCGCGAAAAGAAGCAACCCCATGTACAACGGTGTTCCGTACCCGGACGTGACCTTCACCATTCACCTGACCCGGCACCCCACCTTCTACGTCATCAACATGTTTCTCCCATGCGCCCTGCTGGCCTTCGTGGTGGCGGCAACCTTCTACCTGCCGCCCGACTGCGGGGAGAAGATCTCGTTCGGCGTGGCCGTCTTGCTGTCTCTTGTGGTGTTCCAACTGCTGGTGGCGGAGGCGACGCCTAGGTCCGAAAGCGTCCCCGTCATAGGTATGGACTTGAACTTTATTTCCTTACACAGCAATGTAGGCCTGAATTGTGTTGTACTTTACATGTACAGTCATTTGTAAATTCCGGCATCGTGCCATCATGCCATCATTTATAACATTTAGAAAATTTGACTGTTGAAATTAACACGGTCACCCAATATACTATCTAATCCACTAATGATTTATGATAATCGAGTATACATTAAGATATGAATATAGAATGTTAGACTCAACAAAGGTACGAATTATAATAATATCGGTATCATATTCTTTAACAAAACTCTTACTGCTTCATGATTTTAAGAGTTCTTGGGATAAACGATTTTCTATGTATCTCGGTTCTGGGGAAATGCACGGTCCCATTCAGATGTAAAAAGATTCTCCTAGTTCGTAGAATTTGCTTCTAATAATGTTCATCCTCATCCATTGAGGTCTAACATGTCATCAACGCATGGTTCACATTCCTATCATGTTAAGTAAATATTGCCGTTATCATTGGGCCAAACTGAATAAAATCAAAACTTGCTTACCTACTGAACGCCCAACGGTTTCATATTTGGTAAATTCGATCTAAAGGTTGATGCAATAATGTTAGTCAGACATAAGCCATGTCTTGTCCATATCGTCGACGTTAAGAACTTTGTTTTTATCTACAATCTTTATAGTCTGAATCTCGTTTTCACATAAGATTGCACTTCGCACTGCATCATTGAACAAGAAAGGGAAGAACTCGTAGCTTTTTTGGTGAATTTCGTGTTTCATTAATTTGTGAATTTCTGCTAATTCTGTCCAAGTTGTTTTTTTCGATCTATGCATGCATTTTTCTGCCAGACCATTACTTTAGACCCAGGTCAAGCCAACCCTGCTAGTCTGCGATGACACCATCTTTCGCCTCACATCCTGTCACTCTACAATTTTTGAATATATAATCACGGATGCACACAAACACATAGACTATACCTCCATTATCCAGATGGCACGTAATCATTTATTTTTTCCTCCACAGGTGTGTTCATCATCGTGTCCATGACACTCATGGCGCTCTCTCTTCTCGCCACTGCTTTCGTCATCAAGTTGGGAGACTCCCTCCAGGACAGCAGACCGGTGCCTGAGTGGGCAAGGAAGGTGTTCCTCAAGTACGCCTCTAAAGCTCTCCTGATGGGGGACCAATCCAAACACGGTTGTGAGGCACCTTTGAAGGGATACGCCAATCGTAAGTGTCTATCTCTCCATGTTACTCTTGTTGTGAAGTTGGGACCTACCTCACGTGGCATTTCACTAGCCTCTACTAGGCTGCGCGGATCGCTGGGAAAATTTGCCAAATAGAGCGAATTGTATGAACTCAAGAGATTCGGCTACGGGGAGAGCGATGGTCCAATATGCGATCCTATGCAAAACTGCGCCTGCGAATGAAACCCTCTAATGGCCAAATATTTTCCGTATAATCGGCGCGGTTAGTCTGGAAGAGACTAGCATTTCGCGGGAAAGTGGGGCAGCTCGCGGAAGTAGCGTACACAACAAGGCTAATTTAATGTTACATTCTTTGTCGTCTACAGAAAATGGCAGTGACGAAGAGGCAGACGGGATCGGCAGGCGTTCTACTGATGGACAGCAATCCAGGGTTTACTTGCCAGCTCGATCGATCATGAAGAGTCAGGTATCGATGAAAAAGCAGCTGGAGTGTCTTCTGCAGATCAAAGGCGCGGTTGGAGAGATCTCCGGGTACATGAAGAAGGCGGATGCGATGGAAAATATCCACAACGATTGGAAGACTCTGACGATGGTGGTGGACAGGATCTTTCTCGTTCTTTACTTCATCGCTGCTTCCATCACCCTCGCGGTGACCTTACTGATCGTCGGTCCGCCTGTTTATGAAATGTGATTTTCTGCAAGGAGCCGTTGTGCCTCAACGTTTTCGCACTTCTGTCATTAAGTATAGGGTAATCTTTGTTGACACTGTAACATACATGATATATCCATAATTAGGGTTGCCCCTTTTGTGTAGTGGTCTTCGTTTCTGTTACAAATCACATCTGGTTAAAATTACGGGTTCAAGCCCCGGGTAAGACACCTCTGGACAAGAGGCGCATTGAGTCATACCAAAGACTTTATAAAAATGGTACATACTTCTGAAACAGTATGGAAATTAAACACACTCCACTGCCAGTGGACTAGCCCCCTGCTGCAGTGATTGCACCACAGTGTGTCCAAGGGCTATGAAACGGAGATGGGCACCGCCCTATACACCTAATGGTGTGGGAGGATTTTAACTTTTTAACTTATATGCATATTGAGTATAATGAGTAGCTAGACCATATGGAGGAGGAGCTTTCATTTGTTACCCGGATAAGTTAGCCGTGATTGGCTGGTGAGAGTAGCCAATCACATAGCAACCCATTGTCACCAGAGCTGAGCTTGGAATTTGTCTTAGAGGTCAGTTGGAGTTGCGGTCCTAGGACCAAGTTATGTTTACCTGTTACTCTTATTTACCTACTTGCATCTATCTAATATGTACATTGTATTCCCAACCTGTTATTCTAGACCTGTGTATGTAAGTGTTGAGTATCGTATGGATCAATAAATGCACGGCTCATGGATAGTCATCGACCGGTTCTGCTCTGAGTTCATATATCGCTTAGATAGGGGCTACGATACCAAACACCCCAAACCTGATCCATTACAACACAACAAAAGTACAGCGGTAAGTTGGCGGCGCTCGTTAGCAGACCGTCTAGGAGGATGGATGGAAAGCATTTCAGCACATCATCATTGCCATGTGTGTCTCACGTGAATTTCACGTGCCGCACAGATTGTTGAATATGACTGCACTAAATTATTTCCTTTAACCGTGTAAGCGGTGGATCAAACATAGTTATAGTACTAGCATTTTTCTGCTGACTACTTTGGGTCAGTTATAAGCAATGTTTAGTGATGTATGTAATGTAAGCAGCATGCAAGAAGAAGACAGACGCAAGTGAACGATAATGGGTAACACAAGTACAAATTTTCATTATAGACCTCATCGGTAAAATCCATGCGCGTGCAGTGTTAGTATTAAAACAGGCAGAAAAAAAGGTACAGACCATGCATTGCTCATTTTAGAAGAGATGATTTCTTCCCATTTGGCTCTGCACGTGTATTTTCATCTCCATGAAAAATAGAGATATTGTTTTTGGCGTGTCTGTGTGTCTGTCTCTGTGTGTCTGTCTGTGTGTGTGTGTGTGTGTGTGTTTCCGGACTATTGTAGTCAGCAAAGCTCAAGAACTACTTGATGGATTACAATGATATTTGGTATGTGGGCGGGTGTTGTGAAGCCGAAATTCAAGGTCGATTTTGGGCCCTCTGGTATGTGACCTTGTTACTGCAGCAGAACTTCAATTTTTGGACGTGATATGGTCTTGATTTTTGGGTGGCAGATAGCCTGTGATGTGGTGGTGTAGAAGTGGTGTAGGTTTGGGCCCCCTAGCAGCTTGATCTGGAACTGCAGGGGCGTTATTGTGAAAATCTTTTCCATGATATTTAGTAGGCAGGTAGCATAGACAGATATACACAAAGAAGTGCAAATTATGCTAATTGGGACTTTATTTGCATAGATAATGAGGAAAATTTATATTTGGAGTGTTTTCCATTATAAGACTAAAAAAAATGTAACATATGTAGTTTATGAAAGTAGAGCATCAACAGATACCAATTATGCAAATAAATCCCTGATTTGCAGTTTAAAGTAGTGCAGGCGAAAGTACCTAAGAACCTTTTCAGAGACATTAGCCGCATAGCTATTCTATCGTCATATGCCATATGGAGTGCGCGACACGAACCGCATTGGGAAGGAGACACTTTGTTGTAGAAGCAGCCGAAGTCCTGCCCTAAGTGCAATTTCAATTTGTAACCTTTGTATATAAGTAAATATGTATTTGGATTTTAACTGTTAATTGTATTTGTAATTTGTCTGTCCCTGCACATTGTGATGACCATCGTGACCTGGGCTGCGCTACTTTCTTTCCAAATAAAGAATGATTTTATATATATTAATGCAAAAACACAAAAAATAATCAAATTTAAAAATTATAGGACTGTCAATATTGCAACATGTGTAAGTAAGATAAAGGTGTTTATGATTAATCATGTATCATGTAAATGTGTAAGTCATTTGCATAAATAGAATTGTTCATGGAGATATGAGGTCGCGGAACTCTTGTTAAGATAGATTGCAGTTTGAACTATTTTTACACGACGTCAAACCTTCACTGAATTATGTTAATCTTTATCACTAACTTACAATAAAAGCCTCTCATTCGTTATGCAAATAAGGTTCTGAATTGCGTAAATCATATGAGATGATGATCCTGTCTTCCCCATACACACACGTTGTCAAAAGTATGACATTTCTTGGCGACGCCTAAGAGGTGGGACCTTCGCCAAGAAGGTTATATTTTCGGGTGCGTGTGTCTGTGTGTCCGTTTGTGTCTGATGTGAACACGATAACTCGAGACTACCTTGATGTCTAGTGTGTGGGTAGGTCCATGTATTCATGAGACCTCGAAATGATTAGGATTTGGGACCCCCAGTGGCTCGTTATTGCACTGCAGCGGAAATTTCAATTTGATATCTCGTCTTCTGGAGATGCCATTGCCATGGTTTTTTAATGGTAGATAGCTCTTGGAAGGAAGAATAAGCCGTGTAGGTTTGGTCCCCGTGGCGGCTTTTTTGGAATTGCAGGGGGCGGTTTTGTTTAAACTTTGAAAGAGAATAACGGTTCGTCATGACAATTGGTTGGTAGATAGCTTACGTAATGATTTACATAATCACATGCTGATTATGCAAATCAGGAGCTAATATGAATAATTAATGAGGAAAGTTAATAAATATGACACATTCCGTATATGATAAGGCTCTCAAACACAAGGCATAAGTAACTCAGAAAGAGAGGAATATTGATAGATACCAATTATGCGAACAAGGGCCTTATTTGCATGATAATGAGAAAATACCACAATTCTATAGCGGTAGATGATGGGAATTTCATACCTGCAGCATTAGGAAGTTAAGTAAAGGTGAACATTATCAGACAAAAATCAAGCAAATCAGTACCAAATTTACATAACCTATGAGAAAATGCTACAATAGCCTTCTTTGATAAGGTATGGCTTTTACACCTTGTGCAGCTCGTATTATTTGGGTAGAGAAGGTGATCGAGTGATATGATTAATTCAAATGAGCACCGTATTTGAATAATTAATGATTTTTAATACGTCTCTCGAAAACGTTAACATCATTTGGCGAAGATAGAAAATCTTTATCATAGCCTATAGAAATGGCAGCTGTGCCAACAAGATGTAGCTGAGCGAAATGTCTTTGGGCACATGTTCGCCACAGAAAAGCGGACACGGGTCAAGGTAAGGGAGAAATCGTCATCTTTTACGGAAGCTTTGGTAAGATATAAGATTTCCCGTACGTAGGAGTTGGACATTTGGAATTTGATTGTCTGATAACGTTTATGTGGATCAAAGGAAGTGCACGTGTGGCTGATCCAAGAAAATCCCAACGTTGGACACAACTTATCGGGTATTTGGGGGCAGATGTCAAGGCGCGTTGCTTGTAGTTTTGCTATTGTTTTCACCTTCATGGTCTAAAGATGACATGCACAGCCATACATACAAATACTGTACTTTTCACTAATGTCTCTTAACAATTCCCCTTATATACGAGGGGTGATCAATAAGTCCTCGGCCTCACCCAGAAATAAGGTGCACAACTCAAACATCGGGGAATAATTTTAAAGAATAAATGCTTTATGAATGTCTGCTAAAATTTTAATCATTTTGATCATTAATTTGCAGGTGACACCCAGTAACGTTAAGTGAGGTAGAAGGATTACGGCATGGACGATTGAGCGGTGGCCTGAGGTGCGCGGGACGTCTTGCTCTGCTAAAAGTCAAATAGCCACTTCTTTTTAGTTGAAACAAGAAGGGAATCTTCATCAAACATTCTGACTAAAAAAATGAATGTCTTCGAAGATTTTATGCCGATTCATGGCTTGAGGAAGTCGACCCACACAGCTCTGAACACAGGTCAACCTTGTTTTTCTCGCTATTTACTTAGTACTGATTTTTAAATGGACGTCGACAGGAAAGAAATGACCACAATAATTTAAAATTTGGCAGATATTGCTAAAAGACGTCATACCACATACATATGCATGCCCCGAAATTTGAGCTGTGCACCTTATTTCTGGGTGAGGCCGAGGTCTTATTGATCACCCCTCGTAGACTGATTGAATCCATTTTTATGTTTCGCCAACGAAACATATTGTTTTTGTCAGGTTTCTTCTTCGTCTTCTTCTTCTTCTTCTTCTCCTTTTTCTTCTTCTCCTGTCAAATCTTCAAATCGCTTCTTCTCGGTCGTCCGTCGACCAAATAAGCTGAAATTTGGTATGGAGGTAGAGTTTGTGTATACCCCTAGACCTTTTTAAAATTTTTTTCATATAAGTTTTTAAAATGATTTTATCGAGGTTTTTTGGTCATTTTCCGACAAAAGTCGCACATTATGGCCTCCAGTGCCGTGGTGTTGAAACCTAAGGACCTGAAATTTGGTTCAGTTGTGCATTGGATATTTACCCAAAGGATCCCATAATTTTTTTGGTATACACTACTTCAAAATGATTTATTTTGCAATTTTTTGATGGAATTTTTGGTTATTTTCTCACAACTAGGTCATCTTGTAACATAAGCCCTCCTACACTTCCCCTGTCTGGGAGTTAAAACCAAGCACATGTCAGGGGGTACCTCTACTAATGGTATTACAGAAAGTTATATGTACCTTATGTTACATGGTACGGATGTTAGATTTGAGATGTAGGTACCTATAGGAAAGGTGAATACACCTGACAATTAATTATGCTAATGAGGACCTAATTTGCATAATATATGCATAAAGTTGTATGTCCCTTACCGTAAAAGCTGAGGATGTCATCTTTGAGATGTAGGTACCTTTAGGAAAGGCCAACACACCTGGCCATAAATTATGCTAATGAGGACCTAATTTGCATAATCGATGCATAAAGTTGTATGTCCCTTACCGTCAAAGCTGCGGATGTCATCTTTGAGATGTAGGTACCTTTAGGAAAGGCGAACACACCTGGCCATAAATTATGCTAATGAGGACCTCATTTGCATGATTTATGCGTAAACTTGTAATTCCCTTACCGGAAAAGCTGCAGATGTCAGATTTGAGATGTACGTACCGTTAGCAAAGGTGATCACACATGGCCATGAATTATGCTAATGAGGACCTCATTTGCATAATTCATGCATAAACTTGTATTTCCCTTACCGTGAAAGCTGCGGATGTCATCTTTAAGATGTAGGTACCTTTAGGAAAGGTGAATGCACCTGGCCACAAATTATGCTAATGAGGACCTCCTTTGCATAATTCATGCAGAAACTTGTATTTCCCTTCCCGTACAAGCTGCAGATGTCATATTTGAGATGTAGGTAGCTTTAGGAAAGGTGCACACGCCTGGCCATGACATATGCTAATGAGGACCTCACTTGCATAATTTATGCATGATGTTGTATTCCCCTTACTGTAAAAGCTGCGGATGTCATCTTGAACATGTAGGTACATGTAGGAAAGGTGAAAGCACCTGGACATAACTTATGCTCATGAGGACCTCATTTGCATAAATTATGCAGAAACTTGGATTTGCCCAGGAGTTATTTTGGGACAGCCCACTTCTTGCATGAGGAGTATGGGCGAAACATCCTGAATTTGCTCTTAAAGCAAATGACGGCCAGTCTAGTTCAGTAAGAAAGGCTGTTGTTTTCATCTAAAACTATTCATATCTGGCCTATTTTTTGACGTCACACGCTGACGTAAATTGAATGTCCACGTGAGCCTCTGAGAGAAAAATAAGATGTGATTTATTCAACTCGTCTGCCTTTAAAGAGAGATCGAGGCTTGTGGCGAGACAATTCGTTAGTTCGACGCTGAAGAAACGGACAGCGCCCACCAGCAATATCTATTTCCAACATTTTGACCACAACGTTCTTCTACGAACTGTACGTAGAAAATTACGTATGCTACGAGTCTTACAGATACGGAAAACTACCGTGCAAGGAAAACTTCTACAAAGCACCATGAAACGTCTCCTTAGCGCCCTGAAGGTATGACTGTTAATCGTTGTCGTACAATCCGCTGCCGCGAATGATTCTTGTTCCCCCAAATGTCGCTGGCCGGGATCAGCTGCTCAGACGGTCGTCTACAGTTTGACGGGAGCTGGTTTAAGACTAGAAACGTCAACCATCCTTGTATCACTTGTGACCATGGTTCCCCTATCCCTGACGCTTCATGTTTCCTACACTCATACTGGGTAGGCGTAAGAGGCGTTCCGTTTGGCGTTCTGTCGGCGACAAAGTTATCCATACCCGAACCGACAAAATTACGCTTCCTTGCTCTCGTTGACACCACCATTACGGACTTCGCACTCGCATTACGGTCTCTCTCGCACAACAGATTTGCACGCCTAGAAGCAGGTTGTTTCAAAGACCTCCCTAGTCTTCGAGACTTGATCCTTTCGAGTAACCAGCTGACGTATATAGATCAATCTAGCTTTCTGGGATTTGGTATGCTAAGGGAACTTGTTTCGGCCTTAAATCACATTGAAACAATCCCTGACAGAACCTTCCAGTCTTTCAAACAACTCATTGTCTTGGAACAGGTTGGTACGTGCATGTCTCGGTGCTGAGATATTTCATGTGAAAAACCAAGCAAAGCATATGTTGATTATGAAACTCTCACATACCCATGGCAACGCGGATGTCACAAAACAGTGGAGCCTCAGTCAAAAATTAGATATGACTGCCGTTATCGAGGGCTACCTTTTCTGTTTACGTCATGACCATGAAAACAAATATCATGTACATTGGGATGATAAGGGATCCAAATATGATATTTTAAACTCTTCCCCTTGTTGGGTATTGTCTAGATCAAAGACTCCCCCAATTGTCGTGCCAGCTCTTGTTGTTGTTGTGGCTAAAGTAGGGACATCCCCTAAAGAGCAGTGTTTACTTGCTTGGAAGCACAAAAAAGGCATAAAGTTGCATTTGAGTCATCGTCTTAACATTCGGCTTGTAACTATAGATATCGAGACATACGGAAATCTCACGAAAGAAAATGTGGCGTTAGTATTCGATGAGCAGTCACCAGAAACGGGAAACAATGCGAAGATTCTAGAGGAAATTATATACGAAAACAAGACCGCTCAAGATCCAGAAAAAAAGAACGTAACCTGCATTTCACTCGCAGATAGCGAACCCTTCTCTTTGTCTAAAGTTGATACCGCACAGATCGCCTCTGGCGACACGTGCTCAGAAAACCAAGTTCACAACAACACCGCGTACAATACAGTAGAGAACACCTCCACTATTATGGCAAACACGTTTCATCTAAAAGACGCAGCCACACGAACAATGGTGTTTAACAGAACAGTTGTACCTAACAGATCGTCAGGAAAGCAACAGATCATTCTAAAGATAATTTTGGCATCGGTCGGTGAGGGAGTGTTCTGCCTAGGCCCACTAGCCTTGGCCTACGCGTATAGAAGACGACGTTTCATTGTACGAAACAATGACAGAAATTCTCGACCATGAAAAAAGACCATGGTAACGGTACAGACAGCCGTAGGCAAGTTTAATCGACTATGACTGTATCGAAAAAAGTAAATCAAAGAGCAAGATCGTCGTCGCTCATAGTTGTTACACTTCAGGACATGCGGATCTTTGATAGGCTGCATAGAAGTACGCATCTCGGACGGCGATATTATGTACACTATAATTGAAGGAATAGAACCGTGTTATTTTCTCATTGATGGTTACAAAATTATAGCTGACTAAAGTTTCGCCCCACACTCCATACGTAAGCATTATAGAACAATGACACGGGTCTAAGATCAATCTCTTTACCGAGATTTTCAAACTTTACATTCCAACAATAGGGCACTTGGCAGGTATTGGAGGAATGAAACCGCTTTATTTTCTCATTCATGGTTACGGAGTTATAGCTGACTAAAGTTACGCCCCCACCCCATACTTAAAGCATTCTATACCAATGGCACTGGTCTAAAAATCAATATCATTACAGGAATTCTCAAACTTTACATTCAAACGATGGGGCACTTGGTAGGTATTGGAGGAATGAAACCGCTTTATTGTCTCATTCACGGTTACGGCGTTATAGCTGACGAAAGTTGCGCCCCCAACCCCATACTTAAAGCATTCTATACCAATGGCATTGGTCTAAAAATCAATATCATTACAGGAATTCTCAAACTTTCCATTCAAACGATAGGGCACTTGGCAGGTATTGGAGGAATAAAACCGCTTTATTATCTCATTCAAGGTTACGGCGTTATAGCTGACCAAAGTTGCGCCCCCACCCCATACTTAAAGCATTATATACCAATGGCATTGGTCTAAAAATCAATCTCATTACAGGGATTCTCAAACTATACATTTAAACGATAGGACACTCGGCAGGTATTGGAGGAATGAAACCGCTTTATTATCTCATTCAAGGTTACGGTCTAAAAATAATCAGCTTCGTTATAATTGATCATCCATATTATTATCATCGTTATGTCTAATTCAATGTTAAGTTTAGCTTAGAAGCATAAGATTAGACTATTTGAAATGTATGTTGTTGAAATTTCTTCTGCCTTTAAGTTGCGTGTGGAACGAAGGTCTGAAAGGTAAGGTCTCCTTTCTAATGCCTAGCAAAACAAGAAGTACGATTTTGAATTCCACGGCGCATTTTTCCTCTAGTTTTGAAAATGGATTGCTGTCCAAAAGCTACACAACACGCTATAGTATAGTACCAGTAGCTGAGAGCCTGTTGTGGAGCTCGAGCCCGAGGCTACGCCTATGGTACGGTAGCCGGGAAGAGCTCGGAACAGGCAGCCTCGATCTAGTTTGGAAACCATTCCATCGGGGGCTCACCGATACCTCTACGGCACTGGGAGTGATCCCCGCCTGCCCAGACAACTTAGTCCGCTCGTTTGTGTTTACGGCCTTGGATTAAATTAGTTCGCCCTCTAGGGTGGTGGCGGAACTTTCTATGGCTGCTAAAGTAGAACGAAACGGACTGAAAAATAAACCTTGCACGTCCACCCCTTAATAGAAAATGGTATGCCTGAAGTGGTCCATATTGTTAATATGTTACTTTTACTAATTAGTACTTGTAAACAATCGAGAGATGCGAGCGAACGCATCTTGATAATAATTAACTCCAGTTCTATTTCCTTTGCGTTTTCATAATCTATCACGTTTCTTCAGATAGCACATTCAACCTTGTTAGGGCTGATGAAAAAATCTGTTCTTCTACAAGTGTCAGGCCTCGCTTGGCTTCCTATATACCTGATCGTTCCGTGTAGGAACAGTATAAACAATGGAGGTCGTAGGTCGCCTTATTCTTATCTAACTGGGCCACCCACTTCATTCGTGAGAAAATGGCCGGTACAGTCCAGTGGATAGCTGAGACCGTCCTGGAGATTTTGCCGACCTCTGGGCGGACGCTGCAGACGTTTCTTGTCTTCTGTGCGACCTTCCTCCTGGCATATGTCGTCTTCAAGCGTCCCAGAAACCTGCCTCCTTACCCGGCAGGACGTGTGCCTGTCCTCGGGCACCTCCTCGCCCTACGCCGAGCGCCTCACCTCAAGCTGACGGTATGGAGGCAGCAGTACGGGGACGTCTTCACCATCAGGATGGGGATGGAAGATGTGGTGGTTCTGAACGGCTACACTGCCGTCAAGGACGCGCTCGTGGACAGGTCCGAACTGTTCGCGTCCAGGACGCCAACCTACCTGTTTGAAGCGATAACTGGTTTCGGAAAAGGTAAACTTCTATTCACCATATGCTTTCTTGACAAATGTCGTACGACAAGTGCGCAGCTAGAAATGAAAAGACTAGGACACTTTGTCAGCTGTCCTGTAACAGAAAACTCCTCGCTGTCAGTCCAGTATACTAAAGCGTCGCTGAAAACCGTACGTCGTATGTAACTACAGTTGATCTATACTGTCTTACTGAATGGCGTCAGCATGGTGTATTCTCAGCAGCATGTATGATATCAAATTACATTTTTGTGTTCTTTGTTGCTGTAGACATTATTGCTGCTCGTTGGGGGACAGGGTTCAGACAAAGGAAGAGGTTTGCCACCACCGTAATGAGGAACCTGGGCATGAAGGTTGGACGTGGCAGCATTGAGGAGAAAATCCGTGAGGAAGCGGACTGTCTCCGCAACAGGGTAAGATGAAACCAATAAAACTAATGATGACCTATTTAGGATCCCGAGTTTTCCAGCTCAAATATGTGTTGTCGGATTATTTATTTGATGGTATCGGCGAAATTATCATCGTCAATATGTTGATACGTTTTCAGATCAATAACATGTTTCTTTTCCCTCATGGCGATTGTTTCTTGAAGTAATGTTGGATGGTGTTTGTGATAATAATTGTTCTATATTGTTTTCATAATTTCTATGAATTGAACACAAAAATTGCAATGGTATGCAGTCTACGAACTGTAGGGTCGTGATACGTCTGCCCAACACCTCTTAGGACTGTTTCCATCTTGAAAAATTCATGCATAAGAATATTGGTTTCGCCATGATTGCCAAGGTCTCAGCTAATGTATGTATCCCTATTTAAGCAACTCAAACGTTTCTTGGATCTGTCTGAATTGTGGATTGCCAAACCTCTCCACAACATTCTTCTCCGATTGTCACGACCTATCTTATCCTTATCCATTTAGTCCACTAAGTAACGACAGCCCAGGAATTCCGCGGGCTGCGTCTTCCACAAAATCTCCTGTACAAAACAAAAGTTCCACGACCTCATATCTCCTTGAACAATTCTATTCATGCAAATGACTTACACATTTGCATAATATATGCTTGGTCATGAACACCTTTATCTAACTTACACATGTTGCAATATTGACAGCCCTATAATTTTCCAATTAGATGAATTATAGTGTTTTTGCATTAATTATGCAAATTAGGAATTTATTAGCATAATTGGTATCTGTTGAAGCTCCACTTTCCATAAACTACATACGTTACATGTATTTGAGTCTGATAATGGAAACACTGCAAATATAGATTTTCCTCATTAGCTATGCAATTTGCACTTCATTGTGTATATCTCTATCTAGTTATTATCAAGCTACCTGCATACTAAATATCATGGAAATCCGTCTTTCCTTTGTTCAGTTATTCTCCTTTTAGTTACAAGATTTTCACAAAAACGCCCCTGAAGTTCCAGAGGAACCTGCTAGGGGGCCAAAACCTACACCACTTCTTCATTACATCACAAGCTATCTACCACTTAAAAATCAAGACCATGTTCAGGTCAAAAGATATAAAAGTTGAAGTTCTGCTGCAGTACCAAGGTCACATACCAGGGGGGCAAAAATCGACCTTGAATTTCGGTTTCACAACACCCGCCCACATACCAAACATCATTGTAATTCATCAGGAGGCTCTTGAGTTATGCTGACTGGAGTGGTGCGGAAACACAAACATACACACATACACACACACACACACACACACACACACAGACAGACACACCCAAAACAATATCTCCATTTTTGATGGAGATAATAACACAGGGCGAAAAGGTCTCAGATTCAACCTTATCCGCACAGGAATATTGATGTATTTGTAGCAGATACAAGCGGATTCAAACAGTTGCGAGTGGGATTCAAAAAATATCCAAAATTTGGATTCGTAGGGATTCGGAATGATTTGATCCTAACATATCCCCAAATGGGATTTTTCACGGATCCTAAGTTTTCTTAGGGATTTCTCCGTATATTTGGACGGATCAGATCCTAAAAATTCCCAAAACGGCATTTTCCGCGAATGCAAAGTCGTATTTGTAAGGATTTTTTACGTGATTTGGAATCATCGGATCCCCTCGTCTTGCGGACCGCCTATATATAGGCGCTCAACATTTGCGGGTCCTGCGGACCGCCTATTTTATTTATAGGCGGCTGGGAGTTCTTCCGGCATGAACGCGGCGAACTCCCGCGTCACGGCCGTAGAACACAGTATTAATGGGCGACCCCAATAGTAGTTCGGGTACGAAGTAGTGCGTCACATTGCTTGAAAACGCCGTAGTTTTTGTTCTGTGCACGTTAGCGAGGCTCAAACTGTGATGAATGGTAGAGAAATACGTAGGTTTTGAGACAATACGAGTGTGATTACGATGTTTGTTCGGTCGGGTTGGATTCGCGCCTGGATATTGTTACCGCCCGACTACTGTAAGTCGCCTGCAGTACGGTGACCTCTGCTGGGTGTCATATCAAAGTGGCTTTTAAAAGAGAACGAGCCGGCAAATTTAACCTCATTTTGCAGATATTTTGTAGATTGAACCTTGAAGTCAAGCATATTAAAATCTGGCACGCTATTTGTGCACCTTTCTACAAATTTTCAAGCGTCGAAGCTTCGAATTCCTATAGGGGCAATACTGTTTTCTACAACCTTAACCCCTAGCGGGGGTTTGCCATAAACGTTGCATTCGGTCAAATTTTACTGGTGTATCAGTAATCGACTTCGACTCACTGAAATCGGTCGTTTTTGTTGCCGTCAGACTGGCCGTTGCCATGGCAACGGCCTCTAAGACCGCCCCCTATACTTAACAGAGGACTTGGTGTGGACCCGGACACCGCTCCCCCCCCCCCCTTTCCGTCGTAAGTAACTATGAAACTAACCTAAAACCACTCAGAACTGAAGAATATACAATAATAATTCTCTCCATGAAAAAAAACACCCACCAGAATAGTAAATTTGGCCAGATAATGAGAGCACTGAATGGCCCGTCATATAGGCCTTGCCCTGGGTCTCCCCCTATGCCAGGCCCTGAAGTGCAAAACTGGCGATATCTCGGCAACCGTTCGGACGCTTGCAATAAGCTTGGGTTTACTTCTTCAACTCAACCTGTTACATTGCATGAACAAAAGAAAACCAAGGTCAAGCTAGTCTTAAGGCCGCAGAACACAGTATTAATGGCTGACCCCCGTCCTCAATAGTAGTTCGGTCGGGTTAGATTCGCGACTGGATATTGTTACCGCCCGACTACTGTAAGTCGCCTGCAGTACGGTGACCTTTGCTGGGGGTCATATCAAAGTGGCTTTTATAAGAGAACGAGCCAGCAAATTTAACCTCATTTTGCAGATATTTTGTAGACTGAACGTTGAAGTCAAGCATATTAAAATCTGGCACCCTAATTGTGAAGCTTTCTACAAATTTTCAAGCGTCGAAGCTTCGAATTCTCACTTTGGGATCCTTAACTACGTAAATCCCTACAGGGGCAATACTGTTTTCTGCAACCTTACGTCCGAATCCCGGAATTAACTTAGTGTTGCAGCATGGTTAGGGTCAATGGTCAAAATTTTGGTTACGCAATCCGGCCCATGATGCTTTTCGGCCGCTGTCGTCTGCTAGAGTGTTTTGATCGATCTTTTCCGTCTTTCTGGCGGCATTTTCGGTGTTTAAACGCAAAAATGGATCGGTACACGGTCGCAGACGTTGTTGAGGACAATTTGATGAACGATTCAGTGGTGGAATATCCTTCATCAAGTGCAAATTCCGCTGAAATCAGTGACAGTTCAGCTAGGTGAAGAGGAGGAGCCACAACATCGGCCTCGCAGACGTGTCAAGGCAAGCGGAGAGGTACCCTTACACGTTGCTGATGAACTTGACAGCGGTGCTGACATTGCTTTTAGCCGTGGAAGAGCTCGGGGTACTTCCCGAGGACGGCGTGGACGTGGCCAATGAGGTAGTGGACGTTGTCGCGGGCGGGGAAAGGTGCATGACTTTATTGTGGGGCTGACCTGTATAAGGCCAGTCTCAGACTGTGACAGCCATATACTCACCTGTTACGATATCTGTAATTCGTATCCCTTTACATATGATATGATATCTCATTGTGAAGTTGTCAAAACTGGTCGGAAACGTTGTAGTCTTGGTAGAAACCTCTGTGCTGGTGCTATACAACAGTATGTGAAAACATAGTGGAATAATATACTTTTTAATGCTTTTAGTGTCTTTGTAGCCTTTAACTTAGACTGTAACAACTGCATGTTGATATGATATGACGAGAAAGTTCAGACTATAAGCTTTCCGCTCATGTATAGAAAGCCAGCATTTCAATCGTTCTATGGCTACAACATGAAGTGCACTGTTCTGTATGGGAGCGGATTTTGCTGAAACGTGGGTTCAGCACCAAGGGCAGTCTTTAGCCATATACTCACCTGCAGCTGTTTCAATACCTGTTTATTATATTCCTTCACATCTATCATTCTGATATAGACTTGTCAGAAGTTTTGAGGGCCTTGTTGAAGGTCCAATTTTGGTAGCCACACTTGGCTAAAGTCGCGCGGAGATGTCGATGTTCTTTTGTTTTCGCTTCGTCTGATGTGATGACGTGATCTGCTTGATGGAAGAGAGTTGTAATCACTGCTAGTCTGTATTCCAAAGGGTGGTGGGAATCAAAGCCCGGATATTGATCAGTGTGGGTCGGTTTCCTGAACACCTCGAACTGAAGGTTGCCATCCATGGTGGTTTTGGTGTCTAGGAATGGGAGCCTGTTGTTTTGACACGACTCCTGTGTGAACTTGATGTTGTCATCTACCTCGTTTATATAATCAAAGAAGTCGTCCATTACACTCTCTTTTAGCCTGCACCAAGTGTCGTCTACATAACGATACCAGTTTGCCGCGGAGGGCTATTGAAAGTACTGGGAGCTTAATTTGTTCTCAGACTTCTCCATGTGCAGGTTCACTACAATAGGGGATACCGGTGATCCCATAGCACAGCCGTGCACTTGCTGGAAAAAATGTTGTTTGTACGTAAAGTATGTGCACCCTAGGCAAAGGTCTAGTAGTTCACATATGTGGTTAACGGAAAGGTTGGTTATATCTGCAAGTGTTTCGTCGGCCTTCAAGGCTTCCCTAACAACTGGGACTGCATGCCTCCTTAGGGGGTATGCAAGTGAAAAGCGAGCACACATATGAAGTGATGATTTCATCGTCTGCTACATCGATGTTTTTGATTTTGTGGGCACTATTCTGTACATGATGCTGAGACTTCCCCACTAAAGGTCCCAAGATCTTAGCCAGATGACCTGCTAGGTTGTAAGTGACTGATCCTATACTGGAGACGATGGGTCGTAGGAGGACGCCCGGTTTGTGGATTTTGGGAAGGCCGTAGAATGCCGGGGGTTGTTCTGTAGTGGGATTAAGCCTTAGATAGGTGACACGATCCAGAACTTTCTCTTTTTCTTCCAATCTCTTCAGAACGTCATGGATTTCCTTTTTGAATTTGCTTGTGGAATCCCTTTTCAACAATAGGGTTTGAACCTTCTTGTCATACTGGTCCCTATCTAAGACTACTGTGCATCTGCCCTTGTCAGCAGGAAGGATCAATATGTCTTGGTTAGTGGCCAAATCCTTGATCGCGGTTTGTTCTTCCCTGGTGATGTTCCTAGAAGGAGGTTAAGAGACTTTCAGAGTGGTGGCTGTCGACTGGTCTAGTTTACATGCAGATGGCGCTGGAATATTCTATTCTTTCAAGTTCGAATTCTCTAATTATTTGTTTCAATTTTGGCTGGAGAGATTACGAAAAAGTTTATTCGTTAGCAAAAGTGTTTTGAAGTGATCTATTTAAAAAAACATGGAGCTGGAAGAGTCAATTCTTAAAGGGGGACATTTCATACATTACATTTCGGGCTGGGGTACCTATGCAAAAGTCCATTGGTTTAAACCCTGCTGGAGTTCCAGAGCAAAAATTTACCCCACTGCTGAAGTGCCCAGAACATTTGAAATAAAGGGTACTCGTCTGATATTGCTTAATTTTAGTTACCACACCAACAACCACGCAGGTGCAATGTGCGCATTCTAGACATATCCTCAACCTAGCAATTGTCAGGGCTAGCATACAGGACAAGACTGTGCAACCCGACAAATGTCGGGCGTAGCAGGACTAGGGCAAAGTGGATATGGTTTTGGACTGATCCATATTGTCTGGAGGTGCCACTTGCCACTCCATATGGAGGGACTAATTGTTTTTAAACTCAATTTTGAACTGGGGTGATCAATTTTTTAGCAAAAGTATTTTAGAATGGTCCATTATTATTTTGAACAGTCCGTTTTTTGCATGGGGAGAAGTATAGTTAAACATGCTTTATTTGCTCGCAAATGTTGCCTTTCCAGGCTACCTATATATATATATAGTTTGCGTTAATTTTGTCATTTTATGAATTTAGGATTTTTGAAGAATGTGGGAATTGCCCCCGAGGGGACAACGAAAAATGCCGTTGATAGGCAATATGTAACACCCCCTACCTGGTTGAATCAATAAAAAAACAAACAAACAAACAAACAAACAAATTATTCAGGTTGCAGAAAACAACGGACAGCCCTTTAGCATCGCCGATGACGTCGCCGTGACAGTGACCAACGTCATCTGCTCCATGACCTTCGGGAAGCGGTACGACTACGAGGATGAAACTTTCCGAGAGCTGAGGGAGGCGTTTGTCACAATGCTAGCTGGACTCGGACATGGGCAGATCATTAACGTTTTCCCATTGCTACGTTTTGTTCCTGTCGGTAGGTCAAATTGTTCTTTGCACAACATTTTCTACAGTTCCATAAATATACTGGTAGGTCGTAGAACGATTAGTTTACTTTTACGATTAACAACCTTACTTGAATCTACTTGAACGACATTAGGGTAGCTTCTCAGCTAGCTTCCATGGGAAATTGATCTGGGTCACGTTTTGGGACAGCTTCATTGCCACAACGCCACCATGCAGCAAAGAGTAGTATACGCCAAAAAAAAATTACTCAAGCAACTGAATAAAATTTTGAAACAGTCAGACGTTTCAGACAGCATCCACTGTCTTTCGTCAGTGACTGACGATAGGACTGAGAACACCAGGTTTTATACCAAAACTCTTAATAGGTATGTTAATTAGGTTAAGACAATTAAGGATGCCTTGAAGTAGTCTTTAAAAGAAGATTAATTCAAACAAAGTTTTGTGCCAATAGTTCAATTACCTACTGTTGATTTAGTACAGTAACTACCTGTTGTTCGTCCGGGGTTGGGGGATGGTGGGCAGTACATTATCCCAAGTGCCAGAAAGTTCAACGCGTAGACCCCCTTTCCTGTTGAGGGCGGGGTTGTACATCCTCTCATATATTGCTCCTCTAATTCCCCGTTCGAACCAGCGTTCTTCCCGATCTAGGATGTCCGTGGATTCGAGATTGAATAAGTGTCCCTGGTTGTGTTTTAGATGGTGGAAAATGGCAGAGGAGTAGCGGTAAACACTCTTTCTGCGATGTTCCTTGTACCTTTCTCTTAGTGGTCGACTTGTCTCCCCAATGTACATGTTCTTGCAGTTCGGTACCTCACATTGCAGTTTGTAGATGACATTGGCTTTGATGCCCTTTGGCCTGTCTTTTGATGGACCGATTTCTGCCTGAGAGTTGAGTGGGGTTTGAAGTTAGTGACAATGTTGAAGTTTTGGAAGATTCGTCTGAGTTTTTCCGATACTCCTTGGACGTAGGGAATGGTAATGTTGGCCTTGTTTCTGTTGGTCAATGGTTTGCACTTGAGTGTTTTTTTAGACTGGTCAGAAGGTTTGAGGGCTTTGTTAAAGGTCCAAATTTGGTAGCCACACTTTGCTAAGGCCGCACGGAGATGCCTGTGTTCGTCTGTTTTCGCTTCGTCTGAGGTGATGACGTTGTCTGCCCGATGGAAGAGAGTTTTGATCACTGCTAGTTTGTGTTCCAAAGGGTGGTGGGAATCAAAGGCCAGATATTGATCAGTGTGGGTCGGTTTCCTGTACACTGTCTCAAAATTTTATCCAGTTGCTTGAGTAATTATTTTTGGCGCATCTTACTACCTGGATGTCTAACTTTCATCAACATAAAGAGTAGTATAGTCAATTCAGGCGATGGGGAAGGTTGCTTAGGAGTTACCAAAAGCTCTATGGCTATTTCATCACAGGCAAAAACTTTGTATTTATGTTAAATCATTACATGCATATTTTTTCAGTAAATAGAACCAGTATAAATGTACTGGAGGCGTACCACAAGGTCCGCAATGTGATAAACGAGGAGATATCTCGCCATCGGGAAAACCTGGACCGCGAGAACCCGCGAGACTTCCTCGACTTCTGCCTGCTGGAGCTTGAACAGCAGGGAAAGGTGGACGGTCTGACAGAGGAGAATGTTCTGTACATGGCCGGGGATCTTTTCCTTGCCGGAACGGACACAACCGCCAACACGCTGCTGTGGAGTCTACTCTACATGACTTTGAACCCCGACATCCAAAATAAGGTACTTGTGAGCAATTTGCCTTCTTCAAAACCTTTCAGACTCATGGAGGGCTGGTCAAAGATCGCAAGATATTTGGTGCTTTTCGTGCGACTTTTAAAGTGCATAATACACCAAAATACAACACTTTCTTATTTTCTGAAATAGGAATAGCATCATTCAATTAATGTAAACGTTTAACACAAATACACACCCGCCAGATGGTAAAGTAAAGGACATAGCACAAATATCTATTTTGTTTGCTTCCAAAAATAATGTTCTTTCCGAGCCGCAGTTCGAAGTTTTAAATCGACTTCCATGCCCATGAGTGGGCAAGTCATCGATTAATGTCATTACCTAGTGGGAAGTATCAAAAGCTGGAGTTATGATCTTTTGATGGTTCGGTGTTCTATATAACACCTGAAGTCTGAAAATTTTACGAAAATTTCTATGTTAATAAACAATAATATTATGGTTAATATAATTTCAAGAAATTCTTAATTTCGATGTCATCGGTGTCTTATGGACTGCCTTAAGGTGTTATATAGGTGCAATTGCATGTACACAGGCACAGCAGGAGCTTGATGCCGTTGTTGGTGAGAGTCTGCCCACCCTGTCCCACCGTTCCCAGCTGCCCTACGTGAATGCCTGCCTGCTGGAGGTCATGAGGATCCGCACTCTTGCTCCTATTGTGGGTCACGCCACAACTCAAGAGGTCAAAGTGCAGGGATATGATATTCTTGAGGGAACTAAGGTATGA
This sequence comes from Branchiostoma lanceolatum, assembly GCA_035149815.1. Lineage (NCBI taxonomy): Eukaryota > Metazoa > Chordata > Leptocardii > Amphioxiformes > Branchiostomatidae > Branchiostoma > Branchiostoma lanceolatum. The sequence goes on along the minus strand of CM068872.1, from coordinate 19,787,361 downwards.
CTGGATACATATTATAAGATAAACCTTTCTGTGCCGTTTCAGAGATGATTCCTTGAAGTTTATCAACTTGAAGAGTTTCTTCGAGAAATTGTATTTGTGACCACATTTTCACTTTGATTGTACCAGGTGCTGATGAATCTGCACTCCCTCCACATGGACCCCGCCTACTGGCCTGATCCGGACCGGTTTGACCCCGAAAGGTTTCTGGACGCGGAAGGGAACGTCATCAACAAGCCCGAGTCCTTCATGCCTTTTGCAGGAGGTGATTATCAGACTCAAATTATTATACATGTTACCATTGCACAAATTTCACCACAGCAATGATTACATACTTTCTATGTCTATTCTTTTTCCTACTATTCATTATGTGTTTCCAGGCCGCCGCGTGTGTCTCGGTGAGCAGCTGGCCAAGATGGAACTTTTCCTGTTCTTCTCGACCCTGCTGCAGTCCTTCACCTTCAAGACGCCAGAGGGCGCTCCTCCTCCAAACACTGAGGGCGTCTTTGGTGTAACGTTGGCCCCGCATCCGTTCCAGCTCTGTGCGATACCGCGTTAGTTTTTGCTGAATTGTGAAGACCAGGAGTCACTTACGGAATGATGAATGAAATTTCCCCAAAAAATCCTTGTTCGATAGTTTTACAAGGCACAATCTATGGAACAGCTGAAACAATTTTAGAAGGCTAGTCTATTCCATGTTTGCAAGTTGCAACACAAATAACTTTTGTCATTGTCATTTGCAATTATTACAACATATTGTCATACACAGATGATTTAGTCTCGCTCTCGTAATCAGTTATAGCTTTAAAAGAATAAGGTGGATGTAGTGCTGAGTGTGATAACAGTGTAATGCGTATTAAGTTGGATAACTTCTATACCAGAATTTGTCTCAAAAGAGGGACGGATTTATTTCTATATTGAACTGTAATAATCTCTGAATTGTAAACAAATAACGTTATGACAGTACATAAGAAACAGCCTGAGTGAGTGTTAGATATTCCAACCTCCACCAGTTCCGGACGAAAAGCACGAACCCAAAGCTCAACGGAAATTGTCCTGTTTCTATGATCAACTTATTTTGTGAATTCTTAGCTTTCCTTCTGTCAAGTCTTGTTTAAAAGCGTTTAGATAACGTTTGAAAACTATGTAGTTTACATGTTTTCCAGTTTTAAGTATCGAGAGGAATGATATAAGGTATAGGGCAATGTTACATTTCTTAAACAATAAAGATAGATATATATGTTTAGTGCAAGTACATACCCGAAGGCTAATTGCAAGTTCATAACACATGCGTATAGTGGTACAGATAAATAGCTATTAAGGACTAATTTCTACTACAGTCAACTACTTACTTTTACATTCTAGAATATACATCGATCAAGTTATGTTGGGTTTGGCTTCTTCTTTTGAGGCAGTGGCAGACAAATTTACACACTTCTTCTATGATATGTGGGTTCCTTGATTTGAACAGTAGTATTGTTTTTTTTCATGGTCAGGAATAATGGGAAAGTGTGAATATCTTTTAGACACGTAGTTAAACTAATACTTTCTTATATCATCATAAAGTGGACAGCTAGATTAAGTTAATGAATAGGATTATGAATACAGTCGTGTGTGCGGCATTTTCCGTAGCTTGCTTATTGATTCTGTATAATGATAATACGTTCACTGTAAATTCATGCTTGTAGGCTTTAGCTAATTGCATGTTAACAACAGTGTCGAGGTACAAACATAAAGTGATTGTAAGGAATACCTGTGATTCAAGATTAGATTATTTTGCTTGTCAACACTAAGTACATCTACGGTACTAATTCGGGTGTTGATTTCTTCTTTGAAAGCAGTAAAAAATAAAAACACACTTTCGATGATGAGTGGGTTGGAATATCTTATACCATGCAAACGCGTACGATCATGTATACATGCGCTTGTGTTTAAGATGAACTTCTGATTGTCCGCTGGGTAAGGGCCGGAAATTGGACGCCCCAGTTTGTTATATAACTGATGGACTTTGGACGGACATGCCTTTGCCGTGTCGCCTGATTAGGGTAGAGATAAAGGTGTATAAAACGAATTTGCCCATGAAGATTTAGGGACTGAATTTTAAACAAGAATGGCCATATGGATATTTGAGTCCGTCCTGGAGACTTTGCGGCCCCCTGGGCTGACTCTACAGACGTTTCTTGTCCTGTTCGCGACTTTTCTCCTGGTATTTGTCGTCTTTAAGCGTTCCCTGAACTGTCTCCCTACCCGGTAGGACGCGTGCCTGTTCTCGCCTCCAGGCAGTCACACAGGCTGTTCCCTGCCATCAGTCACGGTGGTCCAATTGCCTTGCATTTTTCCGCATCGCTATTCATGTCTGCTCCGCTCACCGCATCGCGACCCTGCATTCATAGCTTTATACCTGTACACGGTGCAAAATGTATCTCAAAATAACGCATGAACCGATGGGCGTGTCAAGAGACAGCAAGAAGTACCTACAAAGACGATATGTTGACTTTTCAAATACATTTACGAATAAAAGTGACAGCTATACACTGCGCTCAAAATAGTACGTTAATCAGAAGAACGCTAAGAGAAATCCGAATCGACCGTTGCGGTCGGAGATGGAGCGTCACAGGAAAATCACCACAAGTGAACAAAGTTCAGAACGTCGCGCGTTCAATCGCGGGTTCGGTGGTTAGTCGGAATGTTGGGCAAAATGGCGGACAAGTAAAGCGCGGCGGTGAGGATTGCGTATATATATATTTTTTTTCAAGACGTTCGCATGACTACAAAGACGCATCCTTATGTCATGAATATTGCTGTGCAGTGTAATAAGGTATATTGTACTAATGATGTAGAAAGATAACCAAAAAAAGACTCTGAATAGATATGTTAATGAGGTAAAGACGATTTCAGATGGTTCAATAGGATAGTAAGTTAAGACAAGGTTGTATGCTTATGAATCAATTAGCCCCGGTTGTTTTAGGAGCTAAATGTTGTTGTTCAGGGGGGGGGGGCGGTGCGCTGTCCCAAGTGCCTGAAACTTCAAAGCGGAGACCCCCTTTTCTGATTGATTCATTAGCATACAACCTTTTCTTAACTTACTATCCTTCTAAACCATCTGAAATTGTATTGACCTCATTAACATATCTATTCAGAGTTTTGGTATAAAACCTAGTTCTACCAGATCCTTCTTTAGTCACTGACGAAAGATAGCGGATGCTGTCTTAAACGTCTGACTGTTTCGAAACTTTATCCAGTTGCTTGAGTAATTTTTTTTTGGCGTGTCTTAAGTACACTATGAATGAAACACTGCATGAGGCGCTTCGGGAAAACTCTATCAACTAAACTGTAAACAAATAACCTATCAACTAGTTATTAAGCAGCAGCCACAAACGCTGTGCAATTTTTTGTCGTTACGATTTTCAGGGAGACTACAACGGAACAGAAACGTCGGTTGAATAAATCTCTTGGTTCTGTAAAAAAAAAAAAAAGAGTCTTTTAATTCGGTATTAGATTTCGTAGTTTTTGGATCTAGTCATAGTAGATTGCAATAAAGTTAGTTCGCAGATAACCCCAAAGGTCAGATACGGGAAGTGGCAGGTCAGAGTAGCCAGAACTACACATAAATCAGACATGAAAGAAAGTACATGGAAGAGGCCTCTCATTCAAGGATCGGAAAGGTGTTGTTTATGGTCTATTTGTGTTGTTACTTAAGGGTTAATGACCCGCCTATCCATCGGTGTATACATTCCCCCTTTTGGATTTCCTTCTGATTGGCCAATATCATTCAAAAAAACTTATAGCTCCTTCTGATTGGTCAAAAATCATTGAACACCACTTGAGAGATTCATTGAACATCACTTGAGATTCACTTTGGGACTTTTATGGCATTATGGCGTCATAACAGATAGGAAATGAAGGCTTCTGATTGGTCGACACCATCTGGCTATGTGCTTATGTTATATATTTCACAGATGCTTATTTCATATAGCGTTGCATAGTAGGAATTATGTTCAATGTTGATGATGTTTGTCATGCATCCAATGATTTTTGAAATTGACGAGGTTGACGTGAAACAAATGAAGATATAAACGAGCTTTTATAAACAGCCTGCATTCAGGCTATAGTTTTTAGCTGTTCTCTTCCGAGACTTATATGCATAAATGTGGGCAATAAACCATGTCGTCAGTACCAAAGTAAGAACTAATCTCAGACTGTCTCTCGTACAGTCCTATTTGATACACGGAGGTAAACTGATTGGAAGTTCACAAAAGTGTCTCAAACATGCGATATTGCAGATATTAAAGCTTCCTCCGTTATTACTCTGTTTCATCTAATGTTTTTGATCTTATAAGATAAAAGTGGACAGTTTCTTTGTGTCTCAAGCTAAGCTTAAACCTTGCCTGTGAACCTGGCGTGCTAAGCCGAAGGGTGGATATATCAGCCGAACAATACAGACTAATACAGATATCGACAAACAACTTGCCTGGTGTAGGACGTGTTTATTTCGCTATCCAGAAACCTGACAAGTGGCATCATGTCGGGAGGGCAGCAGCAGTCCCAGACTGGTGACACTCATGGTAGGACGTTTTTGTTACTCTCCAAGGAGAGGTTGGTGGAGAAGATTGTGACCTTTTAAAATGCCCCGTTTTCTTTCGGGCGGAGGGTGCCAACAGAAATCGGGGCATATGATAAAAGGTCACAATCTTCTCTATCTACCTCTGCCTGGAGACTGATTTTCATCCTATTCCTGTAAAGGTTTTACACTGTTTTTATCTTAGAAACAATTAGATAATGACAGTCTTAATTCATTTTTTTCACTTTCTCCCTTCTTGTTTTTCGACTTTGTAAAGGTATATCTTAGGCTAGAAAGTTCTTTTTTCACATACAGAAAACCAGAACAATATTACAATGTAGGTAATTTCTAGGAAACAGTACTAACTGAAAAAGTGTACCGTTCCTGGGTAAACAACAGATTATAGTACGGGCGATATTTTTGAATTTCCGATATTGTTTTTGTCCAGGCATCATCAATATGCAGCAGTCCCAGACAGATTGGACGCACCTTGCCGACATTTCAGCGAACACACCCAACACTATTTACGTTTCACGCGCAGGTAAACATAGATACGGTGTTTTACTTAAAAAGTAATTCTAATTCAATAAATACAGTAGAAGCCACTTAATTGCACCTCGGATAAACGCACATTCCATTTAAGTGTACAATAAATTTAAAGATTCTCTATGCAACGAGCACATAACATAATTCATGCCATAATTCATACATAACAAGTTTGCCATGCAAAATATGTAAATACATAAAATACTGCTTTGTCATAAGAAAGCAATACAAATAATGCATTAGCCCTACCTGATTGTAATAAGATACTGCATATTTACTAATATATGTATTATCTTATTAGAATTATATATATATATATATATATATATATATTTAGTATTTCCATTTTGATCATAGTTGATCATAGGAAAGCGCTGTATAAGCGCATTATAGTCAATGAAGCTTTTCTTTCCTCCTTTACTTTCTTTCTTTCTTTCCTCCTATCCTCCTATCCTCTGTTCTTTTCTTTCCAATTAGGGGGTTGGGTGAAGGGGTGCAGGCACATTTTCAAACCGTCGCACCGCCGTGGAATCAACAGGATGTTTTCTCCTTTGCATTTTCGGGTTGGGCTCCGTGGAACTCCCATCGGCTGTCAGACAATTTCCTCTGTTCAAAAGGAACATATTAAGAAGTAACGGCGCAGCTATTTTACTTACTTCAAAATGAGTAGAAAACGGACTACCTACAACGTCGACGTCAGACAATAATTGGGAAATCGAAAGGACTCTTTGTACTTTCTCCCTACTAATGCTAGCTTTACTTGAAACAACGCTGGGATTCATTGTCTTACATATATATATATATATCTTCAAATGTTTGATGCTGTCAAATCTCATAATTCTGCTTGGTAACCGATACACTAAAAACGGCGTTATCAAGGTCTTTTTTCAAGAATATATTGTACACGTAGATAATCTAACTACAAGTCCTTTTAAAACAAGCCGGAAAAGCGAAATGAAAGAGTGGTAGTTTCTCAAATGACTGTAGGTTCACAATGAAGCATATGTATGCATGGAAGGTCGCGATGCAGAAATATGCATAACTCGGGGATCCCTTAGTAGATCACTTGGAGTTCACGTTTTTGTTTATTATGAGTTGGTATTAGGGTATCCGGTCGAGCTATGAGACTTAACGTTACATAGAAGGTGAATATTGTTCTTGTATAGGTATTGAATCAACCGATGATGATGTGTACACTGATAGCAACAAGATTAAGAAGAAATGCTGCAAAATACGCAAAAAGCTGTGGAAAACCATCGGCTTTGTGTTCGACGTCACTATGGTCATACTCTTGGCGTATTTTGCAGGTCAGAATCTGTAATGTCTTTTCATATGTTCTTGTGATTGTGAAGTGCATAATTGTACATGTAATAGTGAATAACAAATTGAATCTCTTTATTAACATCCAAAGAGTTTAAATATCCAACGGTTCGGTGTGATGTTGTTGTTACCTAGCAGAGTAAAACTTGCCAATCAGAAAATTAACAAAATCTTTAATTTACTATTTGATAAACAAAAGAACAAAAAATCAACGTTTGCTTTTGGCTCTACTACGCAACTCAATTACTAGTTCTTCCCTCACGAAGTTATATCAATTACTTCTTGATTTTTGTGAATCATTTTCAGCTAAAGTCACCATTATTTCTGGGGAAGTGTCAAAGCTTTCGGAGGAAATGAATGAACGAGTCACCAAACTGGAAAGTAAGCACTGCCTTGTAACACTAAGTAATTGTTTTTGTTTTGTACCAAAATATTCGGTATTGCTGAACGTGTACATATAACTTTTATTGACAGTGTTATTCCATAAACTTGATATTCTATGGCATTGCTTTAACAATGTGAATTATTATTGCATATAATGCAATATGGCCTTTATTCGTTTATGGCATTGCTTCACAGATGTCCATCGGTAAATGTAATAATCCAGAGCTATGTGCATTTGCGTAGTAATTATGGAATTTATTGCTTATCCAATGGATTTGAATTGGTGATATTGCTACTTGGTACAAACTATATCTTTCAGAAACGCATCTGTTCCATGCGCATGCGCAATCTTCCTCTTTGGGGAAAAGGGGGACACCTGGCCCTGCACTTAGTCCTGGAACAGGGATCATGGGGGGAGTAGTTGGGTCTACAGGTCACCCTGTCTCTCCAGGAGAAAAAAGAACCAAGATGGGAGTGGGTTGCCAACATGGGTTTCCTGGGTCTGCCCAACCTGTGGGGTCTCCAGAAAAGAAGGGATATGTAGGAATGACTGGGTTACCTGGGTCGGCTGGGTACCCAGATGAAAAAGGACCTGTGGAAGTGCATGACCAGACTGTGTTACCTGGTCATGGGTCTACTGATTCTTCTGGACATGAGGTAACCCTGGAATTGGATGGTCAGGCTGAATTACATGGGTCTACCGAGTCTTCTCAAGAAAATGGCCTCATGGGAAAGGATGGTCAGGCTGGGTTACCTGGGTCTACTGGGTCTTCTGAAGAAAAGGTCACCGTTGGAATGAAGGGTCAGGCAGGGTTACCTGGGTCTACTGGGTTTTCAGAAAAACATGCGCCTGTGGGAATGGATGGTCAGGCTTGGTTACCTAGGACTACTGCGTCTCCTGGAGAAAAGGTCCCCGTTGGAATGGATGACCAGGCAAGGTTACCTGGGTCTTCTTGTGAAAACGGACCCACTGAAATAAATCGTCAAGCTGGGTTTCCTGGGTCGCCTGTGGAAAAGGTCCCCGTGGAAATGAATGACCAGGTTGGGATAACTGGGTCCACCGGAGCTTCTGGGTCTACGGGACAAAGGGGAAGCATTGGAATGGGTGGCGATACAGGGGTAACTGGGTCTGGACCCCTAAAAGTAAAGGGGCCCATGGGATCGGTTGGGCCTCTAGTGACGATGGGACCTGTTTTGCCGCCTGGACCAAAAAGGTCAAGTCTTTTCACGCATCCCGAGACACCTGGCCCACATGGATCGAATGAAGGTGAGGCATTTAGACAAGTGTAAATACGTGTAAGATGTTGTGACACGGACGTTTACGATATCGCAACGATAGCGTGCTACGACTTCCTGCAGTACCGAATTCAATTGCAACATTAAACTTAACATGAATGTTTCAGAAACGTAACTTTATTTCGTTACAGTGTGATAAACGATGTGATAAATAATTTTTCATCAGGTTGGTAGAAAATTTGATATTGAAGTTTTCTTTTTCACAATCAGCAATGTCTGTCACCTGCTTACGTCTCGATGTCTATCAGACACCTTCCTCAGAGCTTCTGACCGGAGTTTCTGACTTGAGTACTGCTATGTGTAGCCGATGTAGGTGGAGCTTTTGCGGCGAGAACATAATACCACCCATGGCTAAGTTTGTTTTCCCCCTCGTCCCGGAGTTGACTTCCTTATCCAGACAGCCTCCTTGATCCATCGGATACGCCTGGCTATTTCTAAGTACCTTGGGCCCGCCCAGTCCATTACACAGTTGTTTCTAGCAATGTGGTCCGTCACTACCGATTTTTTCTCTTCGCGGCGGCGGGGGTTCTGAGGTATGATAATAGTTATTTTTCATTGAAGTATGGAGGAAAGAAACCATACTTTTTCTAACACAATGTACATTGCCATAGAAAACAAATGTCGTCTCGAACCGATGATACGGCAGGACTGTGGCTGGCCAGGTATCACGCCAGATCAATGCCATCGGCGAGGATGCTGCTTTGATAGTTCAACGTCGGGAGGGCCTTGGTGCTTCCACAAAGTCAAGAAAGGTAAGCGTGTTCTATGAGTGCTATGGTCGTGATTCCTAATAAGTGTTGAACAGCTCTTGTGGCAGGGACTAAGCGGTTTAGGTTTTGGGCAATTTTGGCTATATTGACCATGGTAAAATCCTAATGAATACGTCGGGACTGTGGGTTGGCGACATATAAAGAACACGATTAAAAAAAATTATGCAAATTTCGACTGAATCTGCAAAATTAATTAGGAAATTCTATAATTAAAGTTGCTTCCATTATAGGACTTTTGTATTTGTAATTTGTCAGATGGAACATTGATAGATAGTTATTATGCAAATATATGCCTTATTTTCATAATCAATGCAAAAGTGTCATCATTCATCTTGGTGGTGAATGATGGTACTTTCATACCTGTGACATGTTAATTAAAGGTGTGCATAACCATGCATGGAATATTCAAATGTGTAAATCATTTCTATAAATCAAATATGTAAGAGGTCTCTTAACGCTTGTATTCTATAACATCAATAGATACTTTCTGTGTGCATGTATGAACACGAGAAAAACAAGATATTACATCGTCGGTAATGTGATAAGTCGTTAAAATGGACATTAGCGCCATGTCTACATCACAAGGCCGCGTCCATATTTCTGATCTTGACCAAACAATTTCCCCCAAGGAGCTTCAGAACCACCGGAACCTTTTCCTAAAGGTTATACGAAGTGGCGCGGAATCTACTTCAAGGTGTTCAAGACCCTGAAAAGCTTCAGTGCGTCGGCGGCGACCTGTCGTGAAGACGGCGGCACCCTTGCCATGCCCCGAGACAACAAGACCAACGCCTTCCTCATCTCCCTATGCCAATCCGTCAGCACAGCTCATCGGTTCTGGTTCTGGTTCGGCCTGCATGATCAGCGAGAAGAAGGACAGTTTGAGTGGATAGACGGCAGTGCCCTCGGGGAGTACAGCGCGTGGTATCCGGGAGAACCAAATAACGCTGGCAGCGGGGAAGACTGCGCGCACTTCTACCCTCCTTACACAACCGGATGGAACGATGTTCCATGCCATCGTCCCCTGTCCTTCATCTGCCAAGTCGTTCCAGGTAATGTAGGCAAAAATATGGCATGTCCATCCATTGTTTATAAATGCACTTATTTATCGAGATTTACCACATTTGTGGAAGGATTGACATAACAGGTGACTATCGCCTTTTCAAGATGTCAACCCGGACCAGACTTTAAGTTTTGATCCACTCACACCGGGAATGGCCCCTACTCTTTTCGATAAGTGTTGTGTGTTCTTTCACGTGCTCTTGGTGTGTCTGTCATCAAACACGGGTCCCTCATTTAACGTCCTGTCCGAGGGACGTTCCTTTCCAAAGCCAGGGGCTAGTTGAAGGAGGAAAGTCCCAAGGGCACAATGTCAACGGGACAGATGATTACAAATGAAAACCTGACCTAACTTGTTCTTTTGAATATGGACATTGCAATTGGTATAATTATTGTCGTGACTCATGACTTATAAACCTGTTGATTCTATTAATTATTCATCCCTCTTCTTCCTTAGCGACTGGACCAGCTTTCACTGCAGAAAACCCTCCGTCCACTCCAAAGTGACAGAGACAACGTGGAAGGCAGGTTACTAAACAACAAGTGATTAAAGGAAGCGACTAGGCCGCTGTTTTTAGTTGAGGTGGTTGAGATTTCCATAAAGCTGCACCACTTCAGGAGGGGAATTTCTATCTGTATTGTAGATGAAAACTTCAGAAACAGAAGTGACAATTATATGTATGAAATGGTGGTCTATTCAAATTATATGTCATTAGAACAGTAGTTGATCGAGAAGAGAATGGTAAAAAGTCATCATAATAAACAAAATGTGAGTTATGTATATCCATCTGACTTCTTGTTGAAATTTCATATGAGATTGTAGTACAAAGTTAAAATTTTGTTCTAATGAAATCGTTAGAATTTTGTTCCAATAAAATGCAAAGTTTAAGATTTTGCTCCTACACAAATATTCAAAATTTTACTCCAAAACCAAATGTTCAGATTTTGTTCACAAGCAAAAAGCGTTTCCACTTCAGAATTGAAATGACCTACTGGTATCACTTACATGTAGGTCACGTGACCTTACAGACATATGACGTCAGCTGTCGGTCAAAAGTAAAAGGAAGTTTATATCGCCCGCCGTCTCTGCGATTCGATGCACTGATTGTTTTGAATTGGAACAAAGGTTTAACTCTACTATATTAACTACCACCACAGATGAACTTTGATGTATATGACGTTTTCAATTCATATAAGTGTATATTTTAGAAAACAACGCTCGTGACTTTGTATTGTATTTGGTTAGTTTGAACCTATTTTTGAAAGATCATAACGTGGGGTCATGTGACGTAACGACAGGGTGTTCGGCCTAGAACCAAGAGGTCTCGAGTTCGAATCCCCCTGACGTCACCGATGCTGTGCCCTTGAGAAAGGCACTTTACATGACTTTCCTCACTTCGCCAAGATGTATTTAAAAAATAGGTATGTTGTTATCTGTACGTGGCACTGTTAATATAAGCTATAAAACTTGAGTGAAGTGCCACGTCGTCCTTGTCTGTCAAAATCCGAAGTAAAAAAACAAAAGATCGTAAAGTCACGTTTTCTGACCGGTCAGGATTTCAGATAGTTCTTCACCTCAAGAGCGATGTTGACCATGAGAAGTGGGTGTCAGAGAAGCCCGGACAGTCAGAAAACATGACGACTTTCTACCCGGACATCTGCTCGGATTTTAACTCCGCCTCCAGTGCATGGCGCTATGTCCCTCCTCGTTCCGATAGATGCCCCCAATTCCCTATACATAACATCTAACATTTGATAAACTACACGCATCATTAGCGACCCCTTAATGAGGAACAGACGTGCCAACATGGGAATCGATTTTAACTCCGCCTCCAGTACATGACGCTATGTCCCTCCTCGGTCCGATAGATGCCCCCACTTCCCTATAGATAACACCTAACACGTACGTAACAAACTACACGCATCATTAGCGACCCCTTAATGAGGAACAGACGTGCCAACATGGGAATCGATTTTAACTCCGCCTCCAGTACATGACGCTATGTCCCTCCTCGGTCCGATAGATGTCCCCACTTCCCTATAGATAACACCTAACACGTACGTAACAAACTACACGCATCATTAGCGACCCCGTAATGAGGAACAGACGTGCCAACATCAGAATTGATTTTAATAAATCCCCCGTTTAGGATTCTCGGCGCGGCCCATATGGAGCACACGCCAGAAATGGTCCCTTCAATAGAAATACGCACTCATATACAAAAGCTGGAACAGAATAATTTGCGTTGCGTTAAAATCTATAATCTACATCTAGTAGACTTTATCTAGCAAACGTACCACTTTCACAGAATGTGGTGGAACAGAAACGTTGCCCTCTAATCGTTACGTTCGTAATTTTGTGATTCTTCGTTACCTTATACTTGGAACAGTGTCCCCGGTGAGACAGTGTAACGTCGTTACGAATAGCGTAGCACAAAAGCAAGTCATCTTATAGTCGCCACAACTACGTATTGCGTTGCAACTACAACCTCCATATCATAGACCCTCCCATTGCCTCGCATTGTTGGTTCTAATTCATCCCCCCCCAAAAAAAAATCGTCGCCAACAAAAATGGGTGTGTGCAATCTGCATATGACCCCTGACCCACTGTCCTGTTATCATACAAAAGTGCAAAGATGTTATTCATAAGTATGTCGCCAGAGAACGCAAAACACTCGTCCTACGCTGCCATCTACACGCAACATGACGTCTTGTACAACCATATACTTCAGATTATATACTTTGCACATGTTCATTTTTTTCTTGTACACCGAGTTAAAGGCACCCTGAGCATTTTACGAGGCTTGAAAAGCTGAAAGTATTCTAGTTGCTGTAATTTTTATGAAATTGACATTTAATGCCGCTGTTTACCACATTTGTGTGCGGATTTCTTACCAAAAGTGCTCAAAAGCGGCACAAAAATAAGCCACATGGTGATATTTTCGTTTAACGCGCCTAGTGTAAATAGACCGATACCATAGCCCCGCCCACCTCCGTCAAAGCGTAGAAATGCAAAATGAAAAAATGAAAAATGCAAATATTTGACGGATATGCAGTCATTGGTCGAACCGCTAATTGTGATGGACAGTCAGGGTCAGTCTATTAGGGCTTTGATTTTCTATCGGTTCTCACCACATAACGACATCGTATCTTTGCTCCTTTATTGTCGATATGTAATGGTACAGTGTTATTGAAACTTATTATTTGTAGGAATGACTAGAAATTGGATTTTTTAAAGTGAAGTTTCAGGCCTCATAAAATGCTCTGAATGCCTTTAAACCCTATTAGATATACAGTAACAGGTCAGTGGGTCAAGGGTCATATGCAGATGAAAAAAGAGCCCTGGTATTGTCAAATGCTATTTTATTTATAATAAAAGATATTAATGACTAATTGTGCTTTAAAGAAGTTTATAGATAAAGCATTTAAGATTTGTGTTGTAATACCTTCAATGAAATATGTTTCACCATTTTCTTAGCCCCTCATAGGCGTTTTTGATGGAATTAATGCATCATCACCACATTTATTGCAAAACACATTTTTTCAGCTATAGTTTTCAACAAATATACACGGATATTTCACTAGCACATTAAAAAAAAAAGAATCGGCCACAGTCAAAATGATAAAGTTAGCATCATCTTTTCATAGAGGCACATATTCATAACGTTATTTACATCTGAATGGAAAAAAAATCGTGTTTACACCTCATTGTAATGTGTGTGTTTCACTAACAAAAATCAAGTTAACGGCGGTTCGGATATCGATATTATCTATTTTCATAATAATGGTAAACATCTTTCCATATGGACAGATGATGGTATCACTCATACTGCTACAATATGGGTGTAACCTGTGTAGCTTCATCTAACCTTTGACCCTAAGGGTTATGTTACTAGTATCGTCATCAAAATGGCTGACGCAGATCAAGGTCTCCTACCGCAATTAGGCCGTACCATTGGTTTACATGTTATATTGCGCAACTTTTATGGCCGAAAATCCAACAAAGAAACAGTTTTTGTGGAGATGTTTTGCTTTCTACTATGAGCTCACTTCTTTGTGAGGCACTGAAAGAAATGTCACAAAAATCTGACCCGGCGAACGATATTTATGGAATTCATAACTGCACTATCCACTATGTTCGCAAGAGGCCCTCTTCGGCCGCCAGCCCCTGACCGCATCACTAAGAACGAAAAAGCCGTACACGTCCGACAATCACTCGGATGCCGAAACTTCCCTACCTAATCCTAGCAGTAATACACAAGCTTTCATCCCAAATCCTTTATATATCAGGTGGGGTCGATTAAAGATAATTTATCATCCACATAAACACACCCTGTCGGGGTCTATTCATATTTTTGGACCACGGATTCCTTGAGACTGTACACTCGGAGTAATACAGGCACGAGACCTTAATTCCATTGATTATTAAGATAGGTGGTCAATCAAAAGAATAATTGTCTCTCCATTATCTCTGAAAGTTTGACCGCTTTGCGTCACTCCGTTGCTAAGCAACAGCTCACTGAAGGCATGCCTCCTTCTGCCATGGCAGCGCCACCTACCAGATTAGTCCAGAAGTCCAATAGCGGTAACCACAGGGAACACAGCTGACTTTCCTCGACCCTTGTGACGCACCGGAACTTGATATTTGATCAATTTTCGGTGATTTTGTCAAAGAAACGTGCTCGGCGCATATCCTTTCCATTTATCTTAACCAACTACGGAGAAAAGGACCATTCGACGCATTCTCCCAACGACATGGCTGGGAGCACCTCCAGGAGGAAGAGAAAGAGAAGGGGACGCAATGACGGGAAATGGGGAACAAGCAGACCTCCACCAAAGAGGCCGACAGCTCCAAAATAAGATAACAGCAACGTCGAAGAGATTCGTCGTCACAGGAGCGACATTTGGCGCTTGGCGACAGACAAGGCCGGTGCCAATTCTTCACCAGGTAGGCTGCGTCCCTTACCCACCGACCCAACTGAAATGGACAAGTTATTAGACGTTGGCAACAGTAAGACCGACGACAATGTTCAAGGACAAAGGTTGGTCACCATGCCTCTCCTAGCCAACTTGATTAATGACTTCTATGACCATCATTCCCGGGAGAGTCCCTCGTGCAGCCCTCGGTGCGTCATACCGAGCTCTGGGGAGACCGCGTATGGGTTTGTGGTCGAGGAAAGTTTGAAATGTTCCAGGTGCAGGTTCGTGTTTGGCCCGGTGAAGCTGTATGAAGAAGGTGAGCGATTTCCTGGCAGGACTAGGGGACGAAAGCAAGCAAAAACGAATATTAAATTTGCTGTGGCTCTCACCAAGCTCGGTATTGGGGTAACGGGAGCTAAGACCTTGCTTTCTGCAATGGACATGCCTACGCCGGCTATGTCCACCATGCAGAACCTGCTGACTGGCGTGTGTGAGAACATGGAGGAGATTCTCAAGTCTTCGAAGTGAGAGCGGCACTCAAACTCCGCGGGAAAGAGGTGAAAGAGGGGGAGCCGGTAGCAATTGGTGCTGTAGCCGATGGCTGTTACAATAACCCATGCTTCCACGGTGTGTCTCAAAGGGCGACGCAAGCGTCGCTGCCCGTGTATGAGACGGAAACATCAGAACAGCTCTTAATAGGGTTTCAATTTGTAAACAAGCTGTGCCAGAAAGGGGAGAGGCTAAGGGCAAGTGGCGAGGAAAACCCTGGGCATGAAGGCCATTGCTCTGCAACTTTCCCGGCCGAAGAACCAATAGGCAATGCAGAGAAAACGATAGCTGAGAAGGTAGCGTCGGATCTGCTCGACGGCTCACAGCCACTAGTTATCTCCAGCCTCACCTCTGATAATGATAGCAAGACGATCGCGGGCGTTCAGAAAACGTATGATGCGTTAAAGAAGGAATACCACGCCCTCCAGGACGCGAAGACTAACGGACTCTCTGGCGACGCAATGCCGCCATCGTCGAGCCAAGGAGAGGGCAAAGGAGATCGGCGTGTGCTCGTCGGGCACATATGGAGGGAGGGGATAACCGTTCAGAAGGAGGACTGCGTTGTACACGTTTCGCGTGGACAGCGAAAAGCTGTGTTCAAGCTACAGCTAAGCTCCCAAATAATTCACGGAAAGCCTCTGCCTTCAACATCTAAGAAGGGCGTCGCCCAGGGCAAGAAAACCCGTTTCTGCCAGATTTTAAGCCACGCGCTGTCGCGCCGTTGCCAAACAGAACTCGCAATGGCAAGGGCGCGCCATCGCACCGACAACGACAAGTTTGTCAGCGCTGTAACCGAGGCTAAGAATAACATCTTAGACTGCTTTGCTGGCAATCATACCAAGTGTAAGCTGGTGTCGTTCGCCTGCAAGGCGAGGCCGAACGACCCCAGCTATAAGCCATGCCACCTGCCATGGAGTCAGAGTCTTTGCATGGCGGACGGGGACAGGGAACAACTATGGACCGCTATAGAGTACAAATTGTCAGCAAAGATGATCGCACGCCAGCAAAACCTACGCTCAACCAACATCTGCGAAGCCCATCACCTACGCACGAACAAGTCGCTTCCAAAATCAAGAACGTCCAAGTGGAATGCGGCAGGCAGGGCAGCCAGTGCAGCGCACTCAGCGGCCGTCGGTGGGATGGGCGAGTCGATTGCGAGGATAGCAAAACGTCTTGGTTGCGAGTTGCAACCAAGGGGACCAGGAACTCAGTTCCTGTCATCGGCAGACAGGAGGGCCAGAGCGGACAAGTTGCGGCAGAGGGGTAAGCCGTACACGTCCGACAATCACTCGGATGCCGAAACTTCCCTACCTAATCCTAGCAGTAATACACAAGCTTTCATCCCAAATCCTTTATATATCAGGTGGGATCGATTAAAGATAATTTATCATCCACATAAACACACCCTGTCGGGGTATATTCATATTTTTGGACCACGGATTCCTTGAGACTGTACACTCGGAGTAATACAGGCACGAGACGTAAAGAACCCCACGCCAGCGCAGTTCGTCCTCGTTCCTACCAAGACGAGAGCTATCTGCACGGGTTTCTTGAAACTGTGGGCGACTAACAGAAGGCTGGAGTACTGCAAGATGTCGTCCTTGAAGCCGAGGGCCGACGGTTTCCCTGCCATCGGCTTGTTCTATCCGCGGCCAGCCCCTACCTCAGGGCCATGTTTACAATTCACAGTGCTCGCGGAGGTCGTTAATTGGTAGTACTTGGGTCGTACTTACTTCTGGATTGTGTCGTTTATTTTGCTCGACCGTTTTACGACTCTTACTGCCACTAAAACACGACCGCCAGGCTGAATCCACTGAGTTCCGTTGACTGTATCACGACCAATTTACTACCTGTATACTGCCGCTGTCGTTAATCAGTCGTGATGCGTCGTATTTAGGTCGTCCACTAGAAGAGAGGTCATAGTGTGCGTTTGATCCTGATTACCAAAATAAATAAAACGTAGGTCAGTCAGATGAGTAAGTAGTTCAAGTTTGCCTTTTCCGGTATATTAACCCTCAAACCACCGTAGCCTTTTTACGACTAATCTTACCGTATGGGGTCAAAACTGACCCCACAATGTTTTCTACAAATATAGCTTTATTGGTGACTATTTTTGTGGTTTGTATATATGTATAGTTTAAGTAATCTATAAGGGACAGTTTGACATGATAAGGTGTGAATAATTTCTGCGCGCTCATTATCATAATTTATGCAAAAATAGGGAACATTGTCTTTTGCAACTAACGCTATTCAGACAAGCGGGCTCTTTTAAGGCCTGCGTCAACACTTGATGTCATATAGCATCTGAATGTCTTACGCTAGAACAACCAAACTTGGTCACCTTTCCTAAAATTTTGTTGGCAACAATTTTAATTTAATGAAATATCTAATCAATGTTTTCACTTTGCTATGGCAACCTGTTTCTTAGAGCCATATTTGGAAAATGTCGCTAATTTTGGATGTTACAATGTAATTCTAGGGCTGTATTTTTAAACTGCACTTATTTTCTTACATCAATACCAACCAATTTAACTCACTATCACTTTTATGATTCAATATTCATTATTTATGCATATTTGATTACGTCATCGGTCAAAATCTAAGATGGCGGACGATATAATTAGATTAGCTATAACCGGCTATTTCGACCTCAAATTTCATCATTACCATGTTTATTCAAACAGAAACAATCTTAATATAAACGTTTCGGTCCATTTTTATTGTGTTATTAGGTTATATGATGAAAAAATCCATTTAAGATAATTCAAAATGGCGGAACCAAGCTGGCGGATTTCGCAAGTGTAACTTGATATGAATATAATTTTGACGTCGATCCTGTTGCCATTTACAAATAACGTCTTTGACTATATCATGATTTATCATACATAATTTCTATTTAAGTTTTATCATGTACCTTTGAATTATATGGAAATACCCAATTTGTTGGTTTTCGTCAATAAAATCACATAAATGACGTCATAATACGTCGCAACGTCATTAATCTGTACGTTCATTTAAAAAATTTGTTTTTTTCACGTTTCTACAAAATTATATTTTGTAACTATGATCATAATAACACTTATCATACATGTTACTAGATGACAAGTATCAAACAATATGGAATATGAGTGCAGATTTTGCTGGGGTCAGTTTTGACCCCACTGGACCATGCGTAAACTTTTTAGGATAACTTAATCAACAATGAGCCAATCTCGGTAAAAAAACTTGTGAGAAGTTATAAGACATATATACAAACAAACTCATAAAAGGAATTTTGTTTTCGACTCGAAATATCAAAATGGCATATCTTGATATACGCCTGGGGTCAGTTTTGACCCCATACGGTGGTTTGAGGGCTAAGCAAATTGATTTGCATTGATTTTTCTCAGTGTGAACAGGGCTGACTAAGTTATGGGAGAGAGTAAGTGAGTGAGTGAGTGAGTGCTCATGAGTGAGTGAGTGTAGACAGGGCCACAAAGAACTGTCAGAAATAATGACCAATACAAAAGTACTTCTCGTGGCAGAAAAAGCTATAGATCAATGATCTTTTTTTTTCATTTCTGACATCATTTGCATGTACAAATTAATGTATATGTCCATGTGGGCCATCAGAAGTACCCACACCCTACAGGCCCCCCTGTCTGACCGTGGGAGGATGTTGGTAGATGAAGCTTACATCAGCTACCTGGTCGCTGCAGCCAATGGGAAACTGAAGGAGAATAAACGCAGGGTGAAAAGGTCGGTGTCATGGTAACTGTGAACTATTCTGTTTAAAATTTGAGGAGGAGTCAGGGCTTTCCCATTGTCCATTGCTGGGCTCTGTTGTTGTACTTGGCTTTCCCCGGTGTCTGTCAACCCATGATGGACCAGTCGGACTCTCTGTTTGTATTTGTGATAGAATTAGATATATTCTCTTTTTCTAGATTCTTTAGTAACCTGAAAGAGCTGCTGTCAAACCAAGCTGGGGAAGTACAGACTCATGACGTCCAACACAGTAAAAAGGAACGCCAGGAAGCACACAGGAAACATCGTCATGAGAGGGGGCCGGACACGTATGCCACTCACGACCAGGAACACAGCGATGACGGGGTAGACTTACACGATGTGTTTGAAGGAAGTTGACCTCAGTTGTAAGATAAACACCAAAGTTGGCTTTTTGTTTTCTTCTTCTGCCATGCATCATGGCACAAGATTAATACAATGCTAAACTTTCTTCCAACACTAAGGTATTCACGGATCGAATTTTCGACGACCACTGTCGCCTTCTTCATTACACATCATTGATCGCATTATTGATCCTGAAGAAGGCGACAGTGGTCGTCGAAAATTCGATCCGTGAATACCTTAGTGTTGGAAGAAAGTTTAGCATTGTATTATGATTACTACCAACACAGATGAGCTTTCATTATGGCACAAGATTATGTGGGGTTGTGTAGTACAACGGCAGCATGTTTGACTCGGAACCTGGTGGTCCCAGGTTTGAATCCTGCTGTGTCACGGATCTTGTGCCCTTAAGAAAGGCACTTTACACGACTTTCCCAACATGCCAGAATGGTCGTCACCAAGACCTTGGACATTAATGGCAAGAAAGAAAGATCACGTTACCCCTCTGTTGATGACGAGTTTTTGAAGGTGCAGTCAATCAATCCTGAAGTGATGGCCAGCTTTGTTACAAGCACCACCCAGTCACTGTGATGGCTTTTGGTGGTTCCTTTTTAGTTATTCTTCCATTCATCCAAACGTTACGAATCCTGCTTGTAGGGGCCAGCTGTCTACTTCTACCATCTTCTGCCAGTCTTTTGAATGGGCACTATAGACAGGTTTGGCTGTACATATACATTTATATGGGGAGAGGCTGCTAGTTGATCAGACAATCACTTGTTGCAAAGTTATTTTAGAGTTGTTCACAATCTACTCACAGATTAATGATTATATTTTACTTACAATTACATGCTATAGAACAAAGTTTGTGTCTTGTTGTGTTTCGTTTGTTTTGTTTTTCACACTTTGTTAATCAATTTCAAACAAGTAATAGTGGAAATATTACAAGTAAGTCAATACTGGAATGCCAGCAACCAAAATTCAACACACTGACCACTAATATAAACTGAATCGTATGCGGACTACAGACAGCTTCATGGATAATGACTATACTGAAGGTATGTAGATCTAGTCTTTCTGTCCTTTATTATTGTATTTACTCTATGCTCTAGTAAATAGATAATGATTAAGATAAAAAGATTAACATAGTAGAGCCATTTAGAATACAGACATGTCCTGTATGACAGGCCAACATATCTATGACTATGGGTCAGTCACAAGTTTAACATACAGGGCAGGGGATCTGTACACATGGTAGTCCAGTAGGACAGGACTATTGCCCTGTCACACGTGTTACATGTACATGCCCTGTAACATGCAGTCTAGTTAATCAGGTGTTATGTACGATCTGTAGGACAGGCCAACATGCCAATGGATATTTCACACATTTTACAGGTACAGGTAACATACATTACATGGACTAGATTTCACACACGTCTGCTCGGGCAGGCCAAGATGCCGCATGTGTTACAGGCCCTGTGTCCTACAGAATAGGGCATCGGTTATCGTAGAAGAATACTAACTCGCCAGAAATATAATTTTTTGTTGTTGATTTATTTCTTTATTAATCTTTAGGGTGGCCCCTTCTGTTGACTATGTTACCATGTAAATGATTTCCAAGGGAGACCTTACATTACATGACAAACAATAACTTCCATCTTACACATTTGCTAGCGTATACTTCAAGTGATTACACACTTCCCAAAAATCCTCAAATTCCTTTCCAGCCTGTTGTCTGGCCCCGTTCGCTTTACCAATGAGTGCTAATACGCACACGGGGACAATGGCCTAGTCACTAAAGCCAAATCGGACGGGATTGTATTTCAGGAACTAAAGACACGCTTCTTTGGCACTTTGAGAACTTGATCTCCGTCTTAACAGCTTACAATTTTACTTAAGAAGACTTCATATGCAGTAACTGGAAAACACGCACCTGTTAAAAAGAGGATCTGTAAAATAGGTGACCGGCTACTAGAGGAAACGTGGAAGCCCTTTAATGTGTCTAGAGCATTCAAGATGACTCCAAACGTGGCACTTATCGTCCTCCTGGCCTGCCTGGTCGCGTTAGGCAGGGTTCTTGGAACGCTACAGCTATCAGCGGCCGTTCCAGAGAACGCTCTTGCGGGGGAAACCGTCACAAGTGTTCAGTCGGCCATAGCGGAAGGTCGGCAGGAAGTCAGATGTGAAAGAATGCTCCCACTAACACGCCGGAAACGCTCAATTTTACTCCTAGCATACACTACAAGAAGCTACACACACGCACACACAAATTAACCACCCCAGCCTATTGTGTTGTCCCGTTCCCTTAAGATACGATGGAAGTGTGGCTGAGGCATTAGTGATCATATGTTGTATGAAAAAAGCACACGGGGGCAGTGAACCAGTTAAAGCTACTGCTTAGTATTCGTGTCATGTACGGTAACTTAAGAAGACTATGCAGATACAGTAACTGTACAAAACAAACACCTGTTCAAAAGAGGAACTGTAAATATACCAATTTAGAAGACCGGCTGCAAGAGAAAGCATGGACGCCCTTTAACTTGTCTAAATCATTCAACATTACTCCAAACGTGGCACTTTTTGTTCTCCAGACCTGCCTATTCGCACAATTCCGTTACGTGACGTCATCACCAAAAGGTTCAAATGTCAAGCTGTCAAAAACAGGTTTGTTCGGTATTGACTTTCCTTGTCGGGCCTTACTACCCCTCCAGGCTATAGCTACTAGCTCTAAATCTGTCGAGACGAGCCTAAAACATTCAATATGGACAACAACGCGCCATTTTTCATCCTCCTGGCCTGCCTGGTCGTGTCAAACAGGGTCCTGGGAACGCTACAGCTGTCAGGGATCGTTCCAGAGAACGCTCACGCGGGGGAAACCGTCGCAAGTATCCGGTCGGTCATAGGGGAAGGAATGGAGGAAGTAACATGTGAAATTGTCGCCGGAGACAGGAACAGACGCTTCCGTGTGGCCGACTGCGTGATCCAAGTGGCGCGTCCGTTGGATTACGGCGTCGACACGAGCTATAACCTCACGGTAAACGTCACTGAGTCTTCCGGAAACCCCGAGCAGCTGTTTGTTAACGTTAATGTACAAGTCCGAGACGTGGAGGGATACCCGCCTGTTTACAACTACGCGTGCGAAATGCCGATTCGGAATGGCCCTGGGAAATCAGGCGATATGTTCGTCGATATAAAAGGGACTATAGAGGGTATGGCAATGGGTGTTGGGGAGATGTCTGCCTCGGGGTACATTCAACACTACGTATGGCATGATTATTTTTACGGTTACACCGATAACAGCGATTGTCTGGTGCAGTTTGCATGGCACTCCTGGCATGCTTATGACACCGAAGCATTTCAGTCAGTGTGGGATGCCGGAATACGGTGCGTTCACTGTTTTAGGTCAACAGATGGGGCGTCCGTCCTCCAGTTTGAATTATTACACTGGGATGCCAAATTTTCTGGCAGTTGTTATTTAGGGCCTATTCATGAGTTAGAGAGCTTCGTTATATTGGCCGGTTCGTTCACGCTGTCTACAATGAAAAATAATCATTTCACGTGCGAGCTGCCAGAGGACGTTTCCGTACCAGTTAGCATTAATGACGTGAGACGCCAACTCAAACCGATATCTTTAAAATTTGATGTCAAACCAGTCGGATGTCCCACGAACAAGTACGGCCTGTTGTGTGATCAGAACTGCACCTGTGAGAACGGTGCCCGCTGCCATGGGCTGAACGGGGCCTGCAAGTGTCAGCCTGGATGGCAGGGTGTCGTCTGCGATATTCCTCACAGCACCGTGGCCATCATCGCGACCCCTAGCGACTCGCGGCGAATTTACATCACAGGCTCTGTGGAGTTGCACTGCAAGGTTTTCCATCTTGCTGCTGAAAGGTTGATGTGGACATTTCCTAATAAAACGGAAAAGTGGCTGCAGGGCGCTTACGAAGATATTGTAAGGATCCACAACATACAGTCCGAACACAACGGTACCTACACCTGCACTGTGTTAATTGAATACGGGGAGGTCGTTAACGCAAGTTATGAGCTTCAGGCCGTCGCGTGTCCTCCCGGGAAAACGGGTGAATCGTGCGAAGAGGAGTGCGTCTGTAGCCATGGTGGCAGCTGTGACCGGTGGGCCGGCTGTGTCTGTCCGCCGGGATGGACAGGAACCGCGTGTCAGACCTCCTGCCTACCTGGCACCTACGGGCAGGGTTGCAGCAGCCGGTGTCGTTGTCAGAATGGCGCCACCTGCTCCCCTACCGACGGCCGGTGTAACTGCACGGACGGCTGGTTCGGCAGTAACTGCGACAGGCCCTGCCCTACAGGTCGGTACGGCTGGAGATGTTGGGAAGCCTGTCTCTGTAAGAACAACGCCACGTGTCACCACGTGGACGGAACCTGTACCTGTGTTCCACCATGGACTGGCAAAATATGTGGCGTCGTTGAAACGGACACATTTACATTTCCGTTGTCGCTCCAGATTGTCATACCCCTTGCACTCACTCTGATAGTCGCCGCACTGGTATTGTTCACACTCTACAAGCGAAACAGGGCCAACCACGCGGGACAAGAAGAAGGTATAGAGGAGGCCACAGCTCTTTTGGAGCTGAGAAGTATGGAAGAAGACCTGGCACAGAGTTTGCAGCCCGGCTGGCTCAGCCGGTGGGAGAGGAACGCCAACGATCTGACTCTGGACGAACTGGTCGGGCTGGGCGCGTTCGCAAAGGTCAGGAAAGGACAGCTTCGCATGGATGGCGCCGAAGTCACCGTAGCGGTCAAGTCCGTCCGCGGAGAGGACAGGCGGTGCTACCGAGCCTTCTGTCGGGAAGTCGCCGCGCTGGTAATCGTGCACGAAAACCGCGAGGAACAAAATGGCGGACATCCCAACATCGTGGAACTGTTAGGGATTATCATGACGCACACATCGAAGTGTATTGTCTTGGAGTTTGCTGCCAAAGGAGAACTGCTGATCATTCTTAAGCAACAGCCTCGACAGAACCGCCATCTTGGCAGGTTTCTCCGCTATGCCGTCCACATATCCCGTGCCCTGAAGGAGCTCCGACGTCTGCGTATCGCTCACGGTGACGTGGCCGCCCGAAACGTCCTCGTCAGCGGCGATGACGTCGCCAAACTTGCTGACTTTGGTCTGGCCCATGACGTCTACACCACTGCCACCTACGTCTCCTCAGCCAATAACGACGCGGACGAACTCCTGCCGCTGAAGTGGATGGCTCTGGAGTCGCTGGAGTCTCGCGAGTTCACGTGCGAGAGCGACACGTGGTCGTTCGGCGTGCTGCTGTGGGAGATCGCGGCCTTCGGGGAGGAGCCCAGCTACCAGCGCCAGCGCCAACTGTGTTGTCCCAAGTTGGTGGGGATCCTGAGGCAGGGGGTCCGTCTGGACAGGCCGCCCGGATGTCCGGGAGAGCTGTATGACGTCATGAAGTCGTGTTGGCTGGAGGAGCCGTCAGCAAGACCAGAGCCGGCAGAACTGGAGCAGAAGCTGACAGAATGTTGCCACGAAATCGACCCTCTTCTGGCCATTGAGGATGAAATCCTGGTTTGAATAGAGATGTAAAACAGAACAGCTGAAAATGAAATATAATATGAAACGTATATTTTCACAGATTCTATGCAAATGTGTTTTTACTAATGGCATCAAAATGTTCCAATTCCCTGACGCTTCTTTTGACACGTTGTATATCTTGATTAAGTCTGGACGTGTTTTTCATGTATAGAAGTAAATGGTTATCGGGGCCAGATGTTGTTCATAGTAGCGTAGTTTGTATAGGAGTATATCAGACCTATGTTCATGTTTATAGTAATGTAGTTTTATAGGAGGATATCAAACCTCTCTTCATTCGGAAACTATCTTGTACTGTAACAGTTAAGCATCAGTTACATACTTGTATTTGCTACCATACATTTTTAAAAGGTTTGTTCTACAAAGACATTTTAGAGTAATATTCTTGAATTTTCCGCATATCATTTATAAATTAGAATTCATTATATTTTATCATATCATATCATGATAATCATATATTATATTATATTATTTGGGGAATCATAGAGGCCTGTATATAGGCCTCCTGTGTCAGGAATATTAGCACAGTCGACCCCTTGTAAATTTTACATTAGAAAAGGATGGCGGATCGAGTATAGTAGTATCTTAATAACTTTTATGCATGAATTATGCTTATAACCAAGATGGTGGCTCATGTCTCCAGGACAATACCTCGCCATAATCTCACCTGTAGTGATCCTTCGGTAAATGTTTTTCTCATATTTGTAACTCTGATGTTGTCAGTGTGTCTTAGGGATGCTGTAGCTTTGATACTAATACTGTTTATATGGTTCAATTTCTAATACATAAACTGTTTCATAATATAATGTTTTATTGCATTATTGCCCTTGCAAATCATTATTACTGAATCCAGGTATAGATTGCAAGGCATTTGCTTAAAGTAGAGACTCTCGGCTTTTTATTGATGTATAGCATTATAGTGCTACTTGGAAGAGAAGTAACTATAAAGGAGCAAAGTAAAAGCAGTACCTATCTTTCAAGAGGAACTAAAACGTCCAGTACTGGGAGAATGTATGTAAAAAACCCAGCCAGCATGACAAGGGTTAAATGATGTTAGAGTCCTATATGGGCTAGTCTACATGTACGACAGCAGCGCTAGAACTGCTTATTTCCATCTGCAAGTATCTATCTCAAAAATGTACTAAATGTTATAAGCTTTGGGTTGGATGTGTTTTTTTGTTAAAAGACAAAGATACAAACGACTGTAAATGCATTTTAGTTCACGTGGTTTTTATTTTGCGGTAGCAAGAACATGGAGTGTTCGCGGTAGTTTTAAGTTCGCGTTTGAAACAATAGTAGCGCTACAGTCATAGGCGGACAAACAGTCTCGCGGTGGTTTTAAGTTCGCGCTGAAGAGTTAACTGTGAAAACCGCGAACATAAAACCACCGCGAACATGTATGCATCTACAGTATCATCTATCCGTACCTAGTTAGACTGTTTAAGATTTAGTGAAAAGAAAATACTTTGTCTACTGCCATAACCACAGCTAATTCATAACAGAAATAGGACCACCGTTCATTTGTAAATACTTCACAATATATTTCATTAAGGCACTGAAATACTTCGGCAGCACATATACTAGTAAAGTCAACTGCCAATTCTTTTGAAACTGCAACAAATGCGTTGATTATACTGATGTCTCTGCCAATTCTTTTGAAACTGCAACAAAAGCGTTGATTATGCTGATGTCTTTTTTCTGACACAGGTATGCTAAATAAAGGCCTTTATGATCCCTAAAATGTTTTTAGAATAAGCAGAGTGGAAAAAGTAGTGGTAGGAAACTTCTATCTCGGGATGGTACGGGTCTGGTATATAGGCCTTTGACAGTATCTTGCATGACTTTGGAGTCCAATCCTTACAAGGCAGTCTCGACCAACATTTTGATATAACACTCTTCTAAAATATGTAAAATCAAAGAAACCACACATTATAGAAGAAATAGGTAAATTCATCTTCCACTGGTTCAAAAGAAGAAGGCAAACCCAGTAGAACTTGTACCATGCAGATTTTAGAATGTAACATAACATTGGATGCAGTCCCTAATATCATTGTATTATACACTATCATTTTTTTGCTTGTAGTTGAAAGTAGGTAAATAGAAAGGACAACCTAAAGTCAACCGTACACACTCACGCCACATCTTCAGAAAAGACGCTGTCGCCGCAAGTTCCCGTTTAGAACTTAATTCAATCCCACATCAAGACTAGTTTCGCCTGTGTACTTGAAAGTAGGTCATAGGTATTTATCATATAGAGGTTGAAGAGTTCTGGGGCTGTTGTCTATCTTTACGGTTCTCTTTCTATGCTGCGCAGTACTGTTTGTTTGTTTTATTAAGATCTCCATTAGTGTACAACAATTTATACACTAATCTTCCTGGAGTCCGCCTAATTAAATACAATTTTATCAATACAATAACAATACAATTAAATCAAATACAGGAAGAACGAAAACAATTGTTAGATAGTAAATCATACAAAATCAAATATGATGAACTTAAAAATGAGCGGAGAGGTCAGAGGTCAACATAAAAAACGGAATCATTGTATAGATAATAGTATATAAGGAAACCCAGAACTAATACCAAAAATTGTTCAACATAATTGAGTGAACTTAACATAAATATAAACAAAGGTAATCATAATGATAACATAATATAATAAATTCAATATACTAATCATATACAAAAATTACCACCATGTGTCAAGACGCATGTGCTTGTTCTTTCCATTACTTAATTGCTTGATGTGTTCTTTGAATGTGCGAGCGTTTCCAGCTGTGATGTGAGAAGGTAGGGTGTTGTATGTTTTTATGCTCCTGTATACAAATGTCCTGGTTTTAGCTTTAGTCCTTGGTTTGGCTAGTGTGAACGCCCCTCTTTTTGACAGTCTCGTGTTGTGTGTGTGTGCGTCGATTCTATTCTTTGCAATTCTTTGAAAATACATTTCGGTTGATTCTCATTTACAATTTTATGGAATGAACAGATGGTGCTGGTGAAAAGTCTTTCTTTGACTGTTTGCCAGTTTAACTGGGTGTGAAGGTTGTCTAGTCTGGCATCAAAAGTAGTGTTTGTGGCTATGCGAGCTGCACGGTTTTGTATTATCTGTAGTTTGTCTATGTGTGTTTGTGGTGCGGAGGACAGAAGTGCGGAACAGTATTCGAGATGTGACAAAACAAGAGTCTGTATAACTGTTCTTAATGCGTTTGGTGTGAAGTAGTTTTTGTTTCTTCTAATTGTAGCGAGGGTGCCTGCCATTTTCAGCTTGGTTTTGTCGGTTTGGGCGGTCCATGCAAGGTGTGGATCAATAATGAAACCAAACAGTTCGGCGTGATCTACTTGGGTGATGTTGGTCCCGTCAATGATAAGATGTTATTTGGGACTCTGTTTTAGTTTTTGTGTTGTACCTATCATTAAGGATTTTGTCTTACCAATGTTAAGTACACGTTCATTTGTTTCTACCCACTTCCAAATCCGCTCCAAGTCCGACTGCAGCTTGCTTTGCAACTGCGCTACAGTAGGAGCTGATGCTGACGGGGCGGAGTCATCTGCATACATTACTATCATGCTATTCTTTGTAACTGTGGGTAGGTCATTTACAAATATTGAAAATGTAAGGGGACCAAGGCAGCTACCCTGGGGCACACCGCAATTGGACTCTCTATAAGATGAAAAACTACCATTAACAAATACTGCTTGTTTCCTTTTACCAAGGTAACTACGTATCCAGTTAATAGCCGATTGTTCGAAGCCATAGCTTTTTAGCTTAGCTAAACAGATGTCATGGTTTATGATATCGAATACCGCGCTAAAATCTAGCATAACAGCACCAACCAAATATCCATCATCTATCTCCCCCAGCCACTTGTCTGACATATGTATGAGCGCACTAGCTGTGGAGTGTGATTTCGTATACGCATGTTGCATGGTTCTCCGAAATGATGTCATTAGCAATCAGGTAAGATTGAATTTGTTTCTGGCATATCCTCTCCATGACTTTACTAATTGCCGGTAACAGGCTGATTGGGCGACTGTTTGGACCATTTAGCGGGGCGAATTTATTATTTACTAGTGGCAGCACCTTTGCTATCTTCCACTGTGAAGGGAAGATACCTTGACTAATGGAACAGTTGAAAATATAACATAGTGGGCTAGCAATGTGGTCAGCGCAAAGTCTCAACAATGCATTATCTATGTTGTCATGGCCAGTAGCATTCCCCTGAGGCAGTGCTATTAATAACCCATGCACCTGCTCGACTGTTACCACATGGAACGTGAAAGAACAGTTTATTTGGGCCATGATATCTTCGATAGGTTTAATTGAGTTTCTTATATCGGGATCTTGATCTTTTGTGAGTTTTTCGATTTTTTCAATGAAATAGTCATTGAAATATTCTGCTATCTCACATGGTTTCGTCAATATGTGTCCGTCCACTTCTATGAAAGTCGGTGTACTTGAAGTGTTTTTGCCTAGCATTCTGTTCATTCCAGAGCTGTTTACTGTCTTTATTCCTACTGCATGATTCAATTTGTTCTTTGAAGAAGATTTTCTTTTTGGCGACGCCTCAGGGGCGGAGCCATTGGTATAGTGCTGGGATCAAAAAAGGAGGAATTCTAAATATTCCACGCACGCATTCCCCAGGGAATTGTTTTTTGACTATACCTTACAGGAACGGTTTTTGCACAGGGAGGAACTCAAATGTAATGCGTTGGGTACAGAAAAGGCGGTAGTTTATACACACAGCATTTTCCTGATGCTTTTGCTACAATATAAAAATTTGGTTAGGCAGGGTATGTTGCGCTGTAGATCAATATGTCACAGCTGTTTGTCGATGTGTTTGACTTCTTACTGTAAAATAAAGGATTTCATGTTTGGACACGTAGCTGATATAGGTTTTTATAAATTTAGATGCTCTCTGAAGACTATAGTTAACCAAGGACTTGAGTTAAACACATAAAGGAAAGACGCAGAGACAAGCTTTCTTGAATATTGGGCATGGTAGGTGTTTTGTGTGAGACTTTTTATTTATTAATGTTCCATTTGTTTTTATCATGTGCTTTTGCGTCACCCTTGCTAATCCATTGTTTTTCTTTCTTTTTTTTTGCTTTCGCGGTGATCCTGCATTCAATGTTTGTTTCTCCTGGGTGAATGTTATCGGCGCATTCTCCAGTTCTTCCCGTCGATTCATTATGTAGTCTGACTGTCTGAGGGTAGCCATGTCGAAGTTCGTCTGCGGGCACTAAGAGAGAAAATGGCATATATAAATCAATGCAATTGACCCATCTCTGTCACAATATGTTCTGTGTATATATACTCTTCCCCTGTATAAACACGATTCAGGGTCTTGTTTGTGTCACATTCATGTTTATGCAAAGCGTGTGCGCCAATAAATTTTACAGAATCCAAGGGAGCGCACATCAACGTATATAAAGGTTGAAAGTCACATGTTTGTCATTTATCAGGAGAAGACCTTGAAAGGACACAGTATATCGACTACATGTCACCCTGTTCAACAAAAACGACAAAAATACTACTGTGTGTGTTGGCTTCCCGTTGAAATACATCGTTTTCAAGTTGTCCCATAAGCAGTGGGCCACCGAGTTTTGTCCCTTCTCTAAATGGATTATTTGTCCATCTCACCTTTGTACTCTAGTCAATGATGTCCTTCTTCATTCCGAGGGTGGCCGTGGCGTAGGTAGCTCACCTACGGGCACAAAGGGAGAAAAGGGCATTAATAAATTAAAAACTTCTATAGTTATCAGGCGTTCTGTAATTTCTGTTATTATTATTAGACTTTCAAGCTCAAGACGTTGGTGGAATATCTTCCCTCGAAAAAATTCCACCAATATTCCACCACTAACAGCCCCCGTCTACGCCACGTCACGGTAATACGAGCTAAGCTCTATTTGATTGGAAACGGTAATGGTGGCGGCTGAGCGATCTGTTTGAGAGGCTTGTAAGGAAAATTTAATCACCTACAGTGAAGAATAAAGAGAAAGTTACAAGGCGAAACAAGGGAGGAAAAGAATGGGCGTCTTTAGCCTGCCTAAAGGCTGGGAGTCTAATTTCTCATTATTTCTAGTGTAGGGCGCATGGCGGTATGTGAGACCGGTGAATAAAATGTGTTTTTTTCCGACTTGCCATTATTCTGTTTATGTCCTTGTGTAAATTCCTCGCAGGGCGTATATACGTGGTAAAGTTTTGTTGTGCTAAACTCACTGCTTCTTTTCTGTGCCGATTCTAAAAAAAAAAAAACATACATGTGTTGCTCGTGAGAAACCACGATGACGGAAACCAATGCGGTGGGAGAAGGACGACAATGATTATTTCCGGGAAAATCTTTTCGTCAAAGAAAATTCCGATGACGGAAAAAATTAGGCTGGCTGTTGCCTGTGTGGGCTTACCCCTATGACATATCGTTTTCCACGTTGTCTCATAAGCGGTGGCCGTGGGCCACAGAGTTTTGTGCCTTCTCTAAACGGATTGTCAGTTCATCTCACCTTTGTACTCTCGCCAGTGAATTCCTTCTGGAGTCTGAGGGTGGCCACCTGCCGGTGCAAAGAGAGAAAAATGCCATTTACTACCGATCACCTAGAAACAATCCAGTTTACTTTTTATCCTAATAAAATCATCAATACTTCACAAAAACTTTACAAATTATTCAATGTATTATTGATTTTGACCTAGAAACGGCTAAGACTATCGACAATGATTTTGTTTTGATATATCATACTTTCATTTGTTCTACTGAATGTTGTTCACATGTGTCTCCACCTGACTGAATGTAACATGTCTTGGCATGGCCCTCTTGGAAAACAACTTTTATAGATTGACGGGACAGCCCTGCTGTCTTGTGATGAATAAAATGAATTAAGACCAGTTGGATCAGTGATAAAAATAAACGGCTGGACCACTGGCTCGGGCGACTGCGTACACAATCACTCAAGCATACAATTTACAAAACTAATTGGTCCTAGTTGATACAACCGATGTACTGAATCACGCTGACCTTCAGCTTCCTGGACGACGTAATGGAATCACTACCATCTGGAGTTGTTGGCATGGGCAGGTGATAGAATAATAGCGTAGAACATAGCGTGTCCCTGGATACAATGGTTCTGGGTTCTCGCTGCACGTGTGAGGTTTACTGAAATACAAGAAAACAGATCCCGGGGAACAGTGTCCCCTGTGCCGTCACTGACCGTCCAGCGCCAGAGCCAACACGACGAAAACAAGCTACATCAAAACAACATGAAGCCAGCAATACAACTGTTGAAATAGACTGCTATAGTCCACTATAGAATCTTGCTAATTGTACTACCGTCTGGCCATTTCTCTACTCTAGAATATTCCCTTTCGTTTGCCTCCGTCGGTCCAAGACGCAAATACAAAACGCACGGAGTTACGGATCATTTTGTTGTACAACTAGCGACCAAAGGAAAAAAAAAGTGATTCGATGAGACGATAACACCAACCGGCCGAAGCAAATTTTTTCGAACAGAACGGTCACTTAAGTTAAGATACCATGAATTTGGACAGAGCAATCATAAATCGACATCACAACTGTACATCTAAATAGATATTACGTAAACAGAACATTAAATGATAGTAAGTCAGAAATTGACGGACCATACCGCACGGCTACACAATATTGGCAAAACGGACACAATAACATTCTATGAATTTCGTTCGCAACTGAAAGAACAGAGGCAATACTCCTCTGTTTTTTTAAGGCTATGATATTGGAAAGATCACAAGATGTCAGCAGTTTTGTTGGTGTAAACAGTACGGAATAAAATGATTCCAAAATTTCTAGCTCTATTGCAAGAAATACTGGACAATACAGTTACATACTGGGCAACCGGACAAGAACTACCATGGACTTGGAGCCTGAGATGACGAATAAGGGAAAGGCAAAACGCACATAACCTACTTCAATAGACGTAAAAAACAACAGCGCTAATCAAGACAAAATCGGACAATGAACTTACATTTCAATCTACAGTACACACACACAAGTTATGGCCGACGGCAAGGAGGTCTTTTTACCGGTCATGACAGTATTTGTACCAGACGGCCGCGGACTAGCGGTAGGTATTTGGTCTCTCTAGATCGATCTCTAGTTACTTATAATATCTAAAGGTTGGGCGCTCTCGCCATCGAGTCGCTAAGTAACAAGCCACCAAATGCCACGGGTACAGTCCAACAGATCAACTGTTCTATTCATTTGCCGTCAACAATCTAGTACAGGAATATTCCTACGCTAAAGGTTACACAAAACGAATCATAAAGAAAACCCTTAACATACATAGATATATCATAAACAACTAGTACCTGAACTTGACCAGCGAGCAGTCTCTTAAGTTTCAATGTTCGAATTATAAAATTGACAGCCGCTTTGCTTTGATGTGGGCAGGACTGGCGGTCGATCTGAGAATTAATCTCTAAATACACAGACACGAACTTTATTGAATGTAAATGGTGATTTCTCAATGCTTGCTCGAAAAAAAATCTAGAGAAACATGAATAGCGGGCCCTAAAAATTGATGATGTTCAAAATGTGTCATGGCTTTGCACTGAATTGACTGGAATAACAGACGCGAAATTTGTCACAGAGTTCACCACATCAGCTTCCGGTGTTACCATGCTTTCCAAAGACTTTTAGACGTACTTGTACACATGTGGCAAATATGTGGCTTTTGGGGTGTCCATGCTATGGAGTCATTCATATGAAATGGAGTATCTACTTTCGTTGCCATACAAAGCAACGGATCGTCACCCAACGTTAGAATGCTACAAGCGACGTGGTTGCTACAGCGCGCCTGCATTGGTGGAAACACACGCGCGGTCAAAATTATTTACTAGAGGGACATTGAAGCTAGTTGACGCGAAATTCTTCATTCTGTTTACTTAAAATGGTCCGTACAAATAAAAGATAGACAAAGTTATTTGTATGTATGTCGAAGTTTAATACGGTACCCTAATTAGAATGAAACACTAAATCCTCAAACACCGCTACTCTCATTTGACGCAACACTTTCCAGACAACCGTCAAGCCCCGGTTTCACATAGCCGAACATGGCCTACCGACATCGACTCTCCCCCGACCATGGTTAGGAGCGATTCAGGTCGGCTGGCGTTCGGCTGAGTCGGCTGGTGTTAGGGCTGCGCCAGCCGAATGTTTAAAACAGTCAGCTCTGACGGTGGGTCTGAAATGGGTTGACTGGTGTTCGGCGCAGTCGGCTACGGTGTTCGGCTGTGTTCCGCTGGTGTTCAGGAGTAAGGCAACGATAAAATTGGAACCTTTTAAGCCCCGGTTACACATAGCCGAACATGGCTCCCGAACTTCCGGGTATCCGAGGCGCATCACGGATCCGGAGGAATACGACGTCGGAATGTGTCGGATCTGCGGGCACCTCGGTATCCGATCAGTGAACTGGGATTTGTCCGGATTCGCTCGGAAATGCCATGTGGCCCGATTCCGGATCCGTCGGATCCGTCAGGATACGTGGCCATTTCGTGCAGTGTTTTAGAACCCAAGTCTGGATAGGGTTAATATAACCATGGATTTATAAAACTCGACCTGGTTGGTCGAAATAGTCAATTTAATTAGGAGCACTAATCTGCCAGGTGCAGACAAGCACAACTTCACTGCGCGCTGTCCTTGTGTTGCTAATGTTGTGTTCTAGATCCTACTGAAGTTATGTGAAGATTCAAAATCTACGCCTTCATTAACAAAACTTTTCTGGTTGTGTTTTTCGACATAAACGTATTGCTCTATATTCATCTGTGTGTTTATAAATATATACATATATAGTTATGTAGCAATAACTTGTTTTCAGTTACACCAAGAGTAGGCAAAGGCTCATATCCCAACAAATGGTTGCGTATTCTTTCTTTAGCAACATTTCTTTAATGATGGTATGTGTCAGTGTTATAGTACATGTCACGAAATACGAATCAGGAAATTGTGAAACTCTTGCAAAACCTTAGTTGGTTCCGAAGAACTGTTCGCTCCGTAATGCAAAATTATCTGGACTCTCGGATTGCGGAAATTCTTTCGCAGAGGAAATCCAGATCTTTAGCAAGATTCTAGTTGTTTAAATTCAGAAATTTGAATGATAAGTGTTTATCCATACACCACTGGAAGAGTCTGAGGGGGGGCATTTTTCAACATTCAATTTTGGGCTTGGTTGATAATTAAAAAGGTCAAGGTGTTTTTTGACTGGTCCAGTATGAATATAAGTCTTCAATTTAATTCTTCATTCAAATACAGTAGAATCCGCTTAACTGCACATTCCATTTTTCAGCGTATTTTGTGCAATTATCCGGCTGGTGCAATAACGCGAAATTGCCCAGCTGGACCGGTAGTACACTGTACATGTATCATACAGGAGGTGGATAGTTTATAAACCTTGGTGTTAGCACGCATTTAGATGTTAGAAAGCTTTCTTTCTACAGGTAAAGTGCGGTAACACCGTCTATTCTACCTCTTGTTAGGGACACGTTTATGTATTAAAACAATAAATTTCAAATTCTCAGGAAAGACATCTCAGGGCACAGTGAGTGAAATCAGTAAGCGCCAGAGAGGCCCCAGTCATGGTTGGACAGATTAGACTGTGTACATCATGGTAGTGAATTACTGTACAATGTACTGTACTACGTATCACTTGGTATCCAGTGGTAGATGTAGTTTAGATGACTTATATCAGTGATAGACCATTCTCCTAATATCAGAGCCGAATCCGCTTATACATCCTTCGGGTGAATGTAGGAAGTTTCAAAGACGCGGATTAAGCTCTGCCATAAAAGAATGTGAAAGATGATCACGTCAGCACTGCACCGTCAAAAGCGATGTCCGTCCACGCCGATGCAGACTCCTCCCGGCTGTTTTCATTTTGTAAGATCAGGGCTTTCTACGTCGGAAACAACTACTCTAGATCTCCAAGCAGAGGTTGGTGGGAAAGATCGTGACCGTTCTATCATTTGCCCCTTTTTTTGTCTCGATCTTTCCCACCAACATCTGCTTGGAGAGTAGGAAACAACATGCCTGACATAACCCCCGGACGGCTGGATTGTGCGTTTTACAGTCTAGCTTGCCCTAGACCGCACGGTACTAGGCTACTCTTATTAAGCATGTTGTATTGATTTTCCTGTAGTACGTTGTAAGGTTAGTAAGTCCTGAAAATTTCATCATCCTACGACATTGGGAAGGTAAAAAATGTAGTACTCAAACATGCTTCCCAGAGCATTTTTGCCCCACTGTCAAGCATGCATTGAACTGAAAAATTGTCTAAGTCTAAAATTTTTTTTTTTTAAATTTCAAGTCGTAGAAGACTGCGGTTTTCACCATTCGATAAGGTATTGGACCAATCACCATCATCATAAAAAAATTCTAATATGAGGCTTATTTATGTAAATTAGGTTTCCGGCATTGTTAACGAGGTAGCATAATTAAGTAATATCAAATAAGCGATTTAGGATTTCAATGCTCTCATAATTCATGCAGCCTATCTATCCATTTCCTACAATCACCTTATAAATTCTCAAGCTGAGAGACTCATAGATTCCAGAATGTGCAGCTTAATATGCTTTATGTACCATATTCCGCCCCCTCACCATGAATGCTTTACACTGACCACTTAAAATGTGCTTAAATTTTTACTTGTCACAATACTACAAAGATGAAACTTCATATAGTAATACAAAATAACAAGTTTTTTTAACCATTATTGTTTAACCATTAATGACCTTTGAAAAAGGGCAATAATGTACATATCCTGAATCCCAATGGGCCGTAAACATGATCAACATGGCAATTTGCGACGTTGCAAAGTGATGTGCCCTCCCTATTTATGCAACGTAAAGCGTAATCCATAAATTGCTAGTAAAGCGTAGGCTGATTTCAAAATGGTCCAATCCACAAGCGAGCGCCTCTCATTATCATGTCCGCGTGTCACGCCCATGTCAGAGGTGACTCACAATAAGCTCCAGAGCGACCAGACAGGTTCGACTTCATTTCATGCAGAAGTAATACCGTGGCGGATCACGACTAAGATATCTCTAACATCGTCGTCCGATTTGTGGCTCACATGTGGGAATACATTTACCGTACAAATTCTAGATCTTTGAGGAATGTTTGCATTGCAACATAGAAATTTACATATATATATATATAAGTTGCGAAAAAGTTGTTCCGAAAGTTATTTATTCGGGTGGAAAAATACATATACGTGTCGAGGTTGGGTAGGAATGAGGTGGGGGTAATTGGTTTGGTAGGTAATGGACGTGATCAGATTATCAATTACAGTCACTGTCAGTGCCGCAAAAAATAAGTGTCTGTTACAAGAGCGCAGGTCAGGATGCCATGTTGTCATTGAAAGAGCCATGACATTGTGCAATGAGACCGTATATTCTTCAAATACGTTGGAGTTGAGTTAGGAGAACTTCAATTTATGTGATAGAATAGGTCCCTCTATAACGTCACATTACTATTTCTAGATACACGATAATAGAAATTTCCACCATAAAAGTTATTCATTCATAAGCAAGCCGTGGTGTTTATCGGGCTCAAATGTGACCTACCATGTCAGATGTGACGTGAAAGTTCAAAGTTCAATAGTGCTACGAATTATAAGTTAACAAACAGGTTGGACTTCATTTGATACAGAAGTCATTGCGTGTGACCTCACGCTAGTCTCGACTTCGTCATTATCACTCATGCGTTTAATGCAAAGAACTAGATTAAGGTGATTTTCAAGTCATCTCCAAGATGCTAAATGTCACCAGCTTTGAAGTAAGCTAAGAGTTCAACCACTAGGTGCGTGAGTTTTGACTCAAAAGTTAGAGTAGGGCGTGGAGAGGCTGGCTGAATTTAGCGTCATATGTAGCTCAGGAATTTATCGTCGAGCGTTCTCGAGACGCCCCCAGGCGGGCCTATTAATGCAGGCCCCTCTCAGGGAGGTGTCCGCAAAAGTAGATATTCAACATAACATGAATAGTTTTGACTCAGAACGAGATAATTGAATCTTGTGGTAAGTCTTGAAGCCTGTTGGGAAGCCTCATGATTTAACGTAGTTCGTAATCAGCTCTGAGAATTCAATGAATTTCGAAATAGGCGGCGAAAATGTTGCGTAATTCGTAATCACTACTCCCCATGAAGGCCCTCTTCTGTTACTTACCTGTGGAAAAAGAGAGAAACGGTTAAGAATGTAGTTGCACTTGTTCAGGTCATGCTTTGACTAGCAGCGATATGGCTTCTTGGTAATAGATAACCGTATCGTTAGTACATTCCCAGACTTACGTGATAGACACGTTTGGGCCTCCTCTCGTGCGTACCAATGCGTAACACATGAGTGCCAGAGTGGTGCAATGAGACACATACGGCAGCTAATGGTTGTGTGGTGTAATTGAATCTCGCCCGTGGTGACGACGACCGTGTAATACTTTCAACTCGCCCAGCCGTACAGGGTTTAGCACATTAAATCACTAGTTAGGGAATTTAAAAAAAAAATCACTTGATACTGATTTTATGAGTTAGAGGCATGCTAGCTCATTAAATCGCCAAGTTGGGGATTGAATTATTCCTTACTAGTGATTTTATGAGTTAGAGGAATGCTAGCTCATTAAATCATTAGTAAGGGAATAAAACATAACTCTTACTAGTGATTTTATGAGTAAGAGGCATGCTAGCTCATTAAATCACCAAGGGATTTAATTACTACTTAACTAGTGATTTTATGAGTTAGAGGCATGCTAGCTCATTAAATCACCAAGGGATTTAATTATTCCTTAACTAGTGATTTTATGAGTTAGAGGCATGCTAGCTCTTTAAATCACCAAGGGATTTAATTATTCCTTAACTAGTGATTTTATGAGTTAGAGGCATGCTACCTAATTAAATCACTAGTAAGGGAATTAAAAAAAAATCTAACTGGTGATTTTATGAGTTAGAGGCATGTTAGCTCATTAAATCACCAAGTATGAAATTTAATTATTCCTTTACTAGTGATTTTATGAGTTAGAGGCACGCTAGCTCTTTAAATCACCAAGGGATTTAACTATTCCTTTTCTAGTGATTTTATGAGTTAGAGGCATGCTAGCTCATTGAATCACTAGTAAGGGAACTAAAAAAAACCTCTTACTAGTGATTTTATGAGTTTGAGGCATGACATGACATGACATGACATGACAAAGCATAGCATAACATAACATGATTGGTTTATTGAGTGGACTCTCTTAACTTAAAAAGGTAACCCAAGCACTTGAGTGGCGCACAATAAGCCTTGTTTTGTGGTGAGAGGAATTAAATAGAACAAAAAAGTCTGAAAGCTCGTTTGTGCCTTTAATCAAAGACAAAGACTTAAAGTGCGATACCTATACTAAGCAGCATCTACAAGCCTGCGCCATTTTGTCTTGTCGATCAAGGCAAGAAATGTAAACACAGGTAAAGTGATTCTAGTCTTGATTGTGTTTTTTTCTTACGCGCATATTCTTTGAAAATGCTATTGAGACAACTTAATCTCGACGCACTTCACCTAAACAATTTTTGAGTGTAAATATTCACCATTGTGCTTTTGCTACTTCTGCATTTCTAACCAGCTATAGGTCCGCCATTATGAATACAGGTAAGTTGACACATGATACCCCCCCCCCCCCCACACACACACAACGCCGTGGTTGAACTTTCCCACAGTGCTTGAAGATCAACGAAAACGTCAATTTTTTTTAAATCTAATCTTGGCCTTCTTTGATTGCCTATCACGTAATTGTGAGTATATTAAGGGAATAAGCCCGAAATTGATACAACCTTGGAAATCGCTATCTTTACAACATTGTTAAGAATTTCTCTTTATTTCTCTTACCACAGGACCTAACGCTTTCCCGGTGTTTTGAGGGCTTTGAAGCACAGCTATCTACATCTTGCAAGAATGTTGAAAAATCAGGGCCAGCATGAAACGCCCGCAGGCAACGAACGTAAAGGTATTCATCCATTTAAAGTCTAGTTTGTTTTTATCTTCGCCGACAGGATTATGTTTTCGTTTACACCAGCTGTGGGCTGGGTCTGTATGTATGTCAAAAGCATAACTCAAGAAACCTTTAATGGATCTTCATGATATTTATTAGCTATGTAGCAGTTGTGCGAACAAAGGTCAAGTTCGAAAATCGCTTACCTGGCGTTCTTCAACAGTACTGCAGCGGAATATGCATGTTTGTGTGCTTGTATGCAGGCAGAAATAGTGACGAAAACGTTGATGGATCTTTCTAATATTTTAGTAGGTGAGTAGCGGTTGTGCCAACAAAGGTCAAGTTCGAAAATCGTTTACCTGGCGTTTTCCAACAGTACTGCAGCGGACTTTGCATGTGTGTGTTTGTATGTAGGCAACAAGGAAATAGTGACGGAAATGTTAATGGATCTTCCTAATTTTTGGTAGGTAAGTATCGGTTGTGCGAACGAAGGTCAAGTTCAGAAATCGTTCACCTGGCGTTTTCCAACAGTACTGCAGCGAATTTTGCATGTTCGTGTGTTTCTATGTAGGCAAATGTGACGGAAACGTTGATAGCTGCGGGCCCGGATACCACACCCCGCTGGACGCCATGAAGGCCCCACGGGAGCAGATTGTCTACCTTCCCTGTATCTACCGCAACACTGGTGAGTAAAATAAGTCTTATGTGAATCTTCATATTTCAGAATATTGATATTATGTAAATACTAGCCAATTTCATGAAACTCGGTAAGTTGTTTTTGTAATACCTATCGTGTCACTTTTTTCAGGTATAGACAGGCCGGACTATGTCGCTACCGTGGATGTGGATCCCAAGTCACCGACATACAGCAAGGTACGGAATTATGGACGCATAGTCTACCCCCCGCTAAATATCTGCACTTGCACTAACAATGCCACTCGTGTGCATACACACTGGCACGCATACGTGTACACACACACACTCACAAGCACATAGATACAGACACGTGCACATAGACACACAAGCACACACACACACACACACACACACAAGCACACAGATACACACAAACACTCACACACAGATACACACAAACACACACACATAGACACACACACACACACACAAGCACACACACAAAAACACACGCAAACACATACGCAAACTCACACACAAACACACACACAAACACACACGCAAACACATACACAAACTGTCAGTCCTGTGCATACACACTGGTACACGTACACGCATATATGCTGTGACGCGCGTACACACACGCACACGTACACACATAACCTTTTCGACTAACATCTTAATTCTAAGGTCTCCTCTCGATGAATGTGATAACTCTACATAACCCTACATATTGTAAAGATATACATGTAGAGGAAACCATATGCATGGTGTCTTGGTTATTAGCCTTGGTGTCTTGCTCAAACTATATAGAAACGCCTCCTTATATTAGCGGTCGGTATCATTTGAATGCCCGAATCCGTGATTGTTTATCTTACAGGTGATCCACCGTTTGGAGATGCCGAACATAAAGGACGAACTTCACCACACGGGGTGGAACGCCTGCAGCTCCTGTTTCGGCGACCCCAGCAAGCGTCGGAACCGTCTGATCTGTCCCGGCCTCGTATCCAGCCGGATATACGTCATCGACACGGGAACCAATCCACGAGCTCCTAGCATTCACAAGGTGATTGAAAGTATTTAAACAGTGAGATTCCCATTCGTCGCGAATGAATTCTGCAGGTTGGTAAATGACTGAATGACAAGATTCTTAATTTACAACGAAGGAGTTATAGCAGTAATTGTTTTAGTGACCGAATGTCAGCTTCCTTAATTAGCCCCAACATGCCACCCTCCTTTATCAACGCTGAAACCCGCTCGGAAAATGTTCGGCAAACCCTCCGGGTCTCAGCCCTGATCTTTTGAACGGAGATTTTGGATTCTGGGGACGTCACTGACAGTTGCTCATAAATGAATAATGAGCTAGCCTTATTTGGCACAAACAGTGGTTGGTTGCTCATGAATAATTAAGTAGCGATGTAAGACGTAAGCTGATTGACTGATAGCTTACCAGCGTCATTTGCGGCTTTGCTCAAAATGAGCTTTAGCAAACCCTCTGATTGGCTGGAAGCTGTTTGGTGGTGACATCGCCAGAGCCGTGTTCAGGGGCTCGGAAGGGCACGGCCGCTATGTGAGGTAACGAACATATCGGGCCTGCTGGGAGGATGCCAACATGCATTCCTATTGGGGTATGGATCGTAGAATGAGGCAAATATTCTTCCAAAAGGCGGCGTAGTTAGACTGGTAGAACCTTTACCTTACTCAGGGTAACAATGACTGGTTCTTCTTCGCACTACAGCTAGGTGTCGCTGTTAAAGATGCGATCCTGAACGAAAAGTGATTTGGTTTTTGATGATAGCAAAATACGTTGAGTCGCTGATATTTCCTTTGTCGTGTGCATGTGTGTTTTATAGACTGTGGAACCGACCGAGGTGTATTGGAAGACCGGGTTGGCTAACCCCCACACCACGCATTGTCTGGGCAGCGGCGAAATCATGATCAGTACCATCGGGGATCCAAGCGGAAACGCTAAAGGTACGAGATCTCGCGAGAACAAGTGTAATTGAGATTTTACATATTTGGTTGTAACAGTACGTCGCCGGAACGTAATGTGTATATGGCAGTTACCCTGCTTTTTAAACCTATTATAACTGCCGAATCTCTTCTGTTCTCTTTGGTCAACATTGCATT
The DNA here is from genome assembly GCA_035149815.1 of Branchiostoma lanceolatum. Taxonomy (NCBI): domain Eukaryota; kingdom Metazoa; phylum Chordata; class Leptocardii; order Amphioxiformes; family Branchiostomatidae; genus Branchiostoma; species Branchiostoma lanceolatum. The sequence continues at coordinate 19,744,549 of CM068872.1, read as the reverse complement.
GGAGTAACAGCCGTTGCATAAGATATGTCTTTTGATACAACTAAATGAGCCTATATGCGAGATTTTAACCTTAAATACGCAAACACGAACTTAAACGCATGTTCTTGCTCTTTTTCCATCGACGTGCTGGTTTTAACACTTAAATTTGGCCACAAAGGAATATTTGCATCAATACAGGAGAGTGTAAGCAGGAAATTCCAGTTAGTAAATTTGACCCATTAGTGACCCTATATGTATCCGGAAGCTTCGAAGGTCACGTGTAAAAAAAAGTGGGTTAGTTAAACCTGAAGAAGGCCAAATTTTCAGTCCAAAATTTGAATTGATGAGTTATTCTTTCTCATGTTGGACGAACAAAACTTTCATGTTTACAGTATAGATAGTTGTACAAACTTTGAGAACTACATGTGTTTGTTTTTTTCTATACTGTTTAGGAGGATTCATCTTGCTGGACGGCGAGACCTTTGAAGTGAAGGGGAACTGGGAGTCGCCGGGAGATGAAACCGAGTTCGGATACGACTTCTGGTACCAACCTAGGCATAACGTCATGATCAGTACCGAGTGGGGACACCCCAAACTTTGGGCCTACGGATTCGACCCCCAACATTACGCCGACGGTACGACGGTGCTTTGGCGTAGAGCTAGCGACTTTCGTAAATATTAGGTCTATTCATTGGAACGATAGATTTCATGCAGAATATGTTTTGGTTCTGATGTTTGCAAGATTCAATCTTGACTCATGGTATTTCGCAATTATACATTCTTTTGACAGCGATTATTTTGGTTTTCCTACTAACTAATGCATATGTATTTCAAGAAATCTTGTGGGTAAAATGATCATATCACTATGCCTGTATTTGTAAAAAAAAAATCTCGTTTATGTGATGTGGCCTTGAATTTCAAAATCCATATTCCATGTAGATTATTGTGTTTATAATCACTTAGTTATCTATTCATTCATTTGCATTTTTCTTCCGTCATCAATTCATGTTTTCCCCAATATTTTATAGTTTCTGTCATAAGAGCTTTAATTAATTTCCAAACCCACATGATCGTGTTTGTTTATTCATTTATTAATTTGTTTAACTTTTGGCCATGAATTGCAGGAAAGTTTGGGACTGGACTACGCACAAGCGAATTCAGGACATTGACCTCGGCCCGGAGGGCGCCATCCCACTGGAAATCCGCTTCCTGCACAACCCGGAGGAACCGCAAGGGTACGTGGGATGTGCGCTTAGCAGCAACGTCTTCAGGTTCTACAAGACCCCGGTAAGATGATTTTCAAGACAACCCCATGAAGCTGTTTACTGTGTACCGGTACTGTACCGTAAAAATTGATCATGAAGTACCGGTATTTTACCGATATAAATTTACACCAAGTATATGTGCTTATTTTGTGACTGATATCCTGGCATCATGCAACACCAAACGTGACCAATACCTTGGAACAGCGTAACTAATATGCAACAGATCATTCAGGCAAGCCGGGAGTTTTGATAGCAAGGCCAATGGAGTTTGGCGGTAGGAAACTTAGTTATGTTCTTTGAATAAAGATACTGACAAGTTGAAAACAGTTTATGTTTTTGTAATAATTGAGAAGTTCATATGTCAATTTTTCAAATTGTTCAGGTACAGGTACAGATCCGGACCTGTGTCTAAAAACCTGTGTACCGGTACCTGTACCCGTACCTGATGTTAAGTTTAGGTACGCAGTACTAGTATAGACCAGTGGTTGTGATGATAACATATCATACATGCTGACATTGTAAGAGATGCAAAAATCAGGAACAGAATGATAGATATAACAAGGTACATTCCATCCAAAAGTATGCACACTGTAGCAATGATTACAATATAATTAACGGTTTAAATGATGGCAACATAAAAGCGATGTCTACTGAAGGAATGCAAGCAAAAACAGGTAGAGGATGCAGGACACTTCATAACAACAAAATGCATATCCTGTCCAAGAGTATGTTTGATGTGTTTTGTTTGTACGGAAAGATGTAGTAACTATGTCAAAGCAGCAATGTTGACAATGTTGAGCTTCTTAACAAACAACTAGCATTGCTTTTAAATGTAACATTTTCAGCTCACCCCGGCCCCCGGCTGAACAGCTTTTGGTTTGGTGGATAGATGGATGAAAGCATGAGAAAAGATTAACCGCTACAGTGTTCCTAGTAATGCTTTTCAACGTTGACTTGGTACATATCCCTCATTTCTGTTGAGTTATCGTGACGTATGATCGCATTGCATAATTCCATCACCAGAGAGGAGACTGGGCCACAGAGAAGGTGATTGACGTCCCGAGTAAGAAGGTGGAAGGCTGGGCTCTTCCTGAGATGCCAGGTGGGGGAATATCTCAGCAAAATGTTTCATTCACCATTTGCACACTTCCCAGAATTCCCGGTTACGTTTGACATCTCAGTCCCAGAATGCATCGTCTGGGTCTGGATTTTACGTAGTACAGTTTCTCGACAGGTGCCCATAGTTTTTCTCAGCGTGTGAAACAAAGGAGGAAACAGCTAAAACCTTGAGTAAAAGGACGGTAAAACATAGGAACTCGTGTATCGTCTTCGTTCTTTGTTGTGAGAACATGTTTAGGCCATATCCTGTGCACGGTTCTTAACCAAACTGCCGTCTCTGTGTTCTACTCGGTGAGAACTGTTTTCTGTGCCCACGGGCCATCATGTTTTGTGTTTTCGCGCACAGGGAGAAACTGTACTACGCAATTACCAGGCCCAGACGATGCATTCTGGGACTGAAATGTCAACGGTCACCGGGAATTCTGGGAAGTGTGCAAATGGTGAATGAAAATGCACACTTTATTCTTTCAATCAAGGCGCCTTATGGGTCTGTAGTGTAATGTAAAAAATGTGTATGCGTGCTGTTATCATGGCAACATTTCATTGAGAAATTAGTGTTTTTGTAACATTAGAAACAAGCCCGGGCATGTCACTACTCTACATTATATTCTAGTTATCATCAAAGCTTACATGTCAACAGAACTGTTCTTTTGTGTAAAAAAAATGCTATAGGGCTCATCACGGACATTCTGATCTCCATGGACGACCGCTTCCTGTACTTCAGCAACTGGCTGCACGGTGACGTCAGGCAGTATGACGTCACTGACCGTAGGAACCCCAAAATGGTCGGACAGGTTAGAGCCAAGAATAGAAACAAACAAACGAACAAACCGACAAAGTTCACGATTACGAGTACGCTTGCGCAAGGTCAAAGGCGAAGGACCCAGACATATACGGTTCTCATTGCATATCAGACCTCTTTTGTTTCTGTCTCAGGGTCCTTCAACTTACATGCTGATGCGCATTCGTACTCGGGATAGTGAATGACCTTATTCTAAAGCATCGCAAAGGATCAATTTGAATGGAGGGGGTACTCACTCGGGTCACTTTTTTTTTAAAACATTTTGAGACGTCAGTTTTGCTCTGCCCTGCTGGAAAGCTATAGACTATTACCTTGCATTGGTAAGATTTTCAAGAAATAGCGTGGCAATATTCAAACGTCGCCGCCATGTTGGAGCTCCTATTTGCATTTCAGTCAATCATAGTTAAATCGGTTGTGGCTATCTAAAGATCTTCTTAACGTCTTAGATAACCGCATGTCAAGGTCACAGCTCAAACAACAACTATCAGTTTGTTTTTAAATGCTGTGTACACTTTAGTTCTGATGTATTGAAATGCCACCAACATGGCTGTCAGCAAATGTCTGATATGAATAGTAAAATGAATGTAAACGCTCTACATATTGAACTACAGGTGCCGTGGTACAACTCTACAAGTAATGCCTATTCATTTTACAGCTGTTCCTCGACGGAAGCATCTGTAAGGTTGGCCCTGTTCAGGTGACATATGACGTGGAACTGGACCAATAGTAAAATGAATGTGAACGCTCTATATATACAACTACATGTACCAGGGTACATGTATACAACACCATGTAATGCCGTGTTCATTTTACAGCTGTTCCTTGGCGGAAGCATCTGTAAGGGTGGCCCTGTCCAGGTGACACATGACGTGGAACTGGACCAGCAGCCCGACCCCATGGTGCTGAATGGACAAGTCAAGTGCTCGGCACCACAGATGCTGCAGCTCAGTCTGGACGGGAAACGTCTCTACGTCACCACGTCTCTCTTCAGCGCCTGGGACAAGCAGTTCTACCCGGACATAATCAAGTGAGCTTTATTTTTGGCGACGCCTCAGGGACGAGCCAAATTGATATATATTGTGTGCAGTTTGTAAGATTTCTAGGAATTGCACAGGAATGTGAAAGTCTATGGGACGATAACAATCTTGTTGCACTTGTATGTGCAATATATGATCTCTGATCATACACTTAGAAAAGACCATTAACGTTTATGTCCCATAAAGAGTGTGATATCTGTCAGATACATTTCATTCCAAGAAATCTTCCCTGTAAATTCTTAATGTACTATACTGTAATGTAAACCAATCACAAGCTAGTGAAGGACGACACAACAGTTGGGAGAAATAAAGTCATTGTGAGATATCTCAATCAAAAAAGACATGTCTATCCACTCAAAATTTTGTCCCCATGAAGAATGGACGTAAATTCTTCTCTTTTGTTTCTTTAGTCACTCGGACTTTCCTCAAGGTTTGAATTTTTGTGCCAGTTTGTTTTCCTTTTCTCCAATCAGAATTTATTTTAGCTTCAATTAAAGTGAACGTTTTCATTTTTTTTCTCTTTGCAGAGAGGGTTCCTTGATGTTCATTGTTGACGTCAACACGGATGCTGGAGGCCTGTCCCTTAATAAGGACTTCCTTGTTGATTTTGGTCAGGAGCTGCACGGTCCCGTCCTGGCTCACGAGGTGCGATACCCTGGCGGCGACTGTAGCTCCGACATATGGCTTTAAACGGCGTGAAGGCTTTTTGATTCTTACAGTGTATATAACACCACAATGCAGCATTTTCGTATCATATCCAACAATGATTAAAGTATTCAATTAGCATAAATTTTCACTTGAAAGTTCATCTGTGTTGGTAGAAGTCATTTTGAATTAAAGTTGAACTGTAATTGCCAACACAACAAATTGGACTCACCCAAATTTTCGACTGATCAGCTACAGTCTTTGTCAAGGGATGAGCAACAGAGACGGGGGGCGTCATAAACTTTTTGCAACATATGATCCACTGGTCACCGAGTAACGTGTCTTTTCTGCATAACGTGACGTCACAGAAGCAGTGGATTGCTCATTCCTTGACAAAGACTGTAGCTGATCAGTGGAAAATTTGGGTAAGTCAAACTTGTTGTGTTGGCAATTACAGTTCAACTTACAGTTTAACTTATTAGCATAAATGGGTGCTTCGAGCCACTGCATGTGCTTACGAACGTTTTGGTCTACATTTTTACACATAAAGACAGTAAAGTCATGATTTGATTACCTTGTGGCAGAAATGTTCAGTCTGAAAAATGTCTTCTTTTTTTCTGGTGCAACGTTCAATAACAGAAGAGGGGTCGATATTTAGTACAAACACGTACGAGTATAAAAATTGAATTTTGCTGGCAGTGTTGTTGATGACAGCGGTTTGCTTGTACCAGGGCAGATTGCAAACCTTGCTGGCCGCACAAAAAGACTGGAAGCTACTTACAGTCACCTGCGTCGCAGCCGACCGATGATGTTTGAATACAATCGATGTTTGATGAGTGATCTTTGCCAAAAATATGACAGAAGGCCTCTAAAAGTGATATCTTTTCTTATGAAAATATCACAGAGCTTGATACATTCCGTACACGGGGTCAGTAGTTATACATTTCATATAGCCATGTACTTATTATCAATAATTTCCAAACTGATATTGTACGGATAGACTAATAAAACTTGCTTTAAGATCAAAACCACTCAATTGTAATGTTATTAGAGGATTGGAATCTAGATGTCAAAGTAATCAGTACATCATACTGCTAGTATATACATTCAACCAATAAAATTGCTTATAAAGCTTTATTTGATAGTGATTAACTTAAAGTAAAATCTTATTGGAACTGGTGGTTTCCACTGTATATTTGGTGTCAAGTTGTACTAACATTGCTTAATTTTGCAATTTCATAAACTACGCAGTAATGCTATTACTTACGAAATGGTATATATAGGTGATGAAAGCAGTCAAATTGTATGAATGGCAGTATTAAAAAAATGGCAATTCAATTCAATGGGTTGGAAAACATTGATTACAGTGTAACTATACTCATATATATCTTAGAATATAATAAAAGATCTAGGTGGAAGACTTCATGTGTTTCATCTCATGTTTGCTCGCACTCTTATATAAAGCCTCACGTTTCATTAAGTAAATCATTAAGACTAAATTGCATATTCTATAATTTTCTCTGTCACTATTGTGCTATAGATATTTTAGAATTTCAACGACATACTGCGTAATATTTCTGTCCGATATCTGTCAGGTACCGGTTGGGTTTTTAAAGGATCAAATTTAAACCAACACTTAAAATGTTGTTCTTCTTGTAGATAAACGTTTATCGGTGAAAAGGGTTGTTGTAGTGGTCCAAGTGCGTTAGATACGTAGATTGGTACCGTATCTATATACACCGAAAGATCTGGGAATGATACCTAACCAACATACAAGGAATACATTTATTCTACATATTCTGTATATAGTAGGTGGCTTGGTACAATGTGAGTCCTAGCTCTTGTTGTCCTCAAGACTTGGCGATGTTTCACGTGTTGCTCAAAGTACGCTAGGCGTCTTCTTGATTGCTTCTGGGCGAACATGTCAGAACCCCGGGTAAGTCTGACGGCGGCCAGTAACACAGAAAAAACACGTCTCAAAACTGATCCCTGCATGATCCAGCTGCAATCCTTCACCCTCAAGACGCCAGATTGCGCTCCTCCTACAAACGTTGACGGGTTGGTTGGTCTGATGTTGAGGCTGCATCCTTCCGAGAGAAATGTTAAAAATCCCGGACACGCGACTGAAACCTCTGCTTGGAGAATAAATATCACCAGATATTGTCCTATAGAAATCACAAGAAAGGCAACACAAATCCAATTTAGGATGCCAACTGGCCACCGTAGCGTTCTTTTTTGAGCTGCAAGAAACGATTTTGTTATATCTTGCTCTTTTTTTCTAGAGGTGCACAGTTTTCTTACTGTAATCATGTTATGATAACTAAATCCATATAATTCGTACGTCAGACAGCTAATAGAACAGTCGGTACCATTTAGAAAATAGTCCAAAATACTAGTATCAAAACGACGACTAGAGTAGTAGGGCCCGAGATCGATCGGCTTAGCCGGTGGCGGGCCGTCGTGACCGGTTTGGAACCGGTTAACCATCAGCTTGGAGCTCGACTCACAAGGACGAAAAACAACATTCTCACGGCACCCGATGAATCAGCAGTCCCGGGCAACGCCCAGATAACAGACACAGCAAAATTGTAGTGTAGCCACACTATCCATTGGGAGTTATAATAAACTTACCGGCCTACATGTTAAACCATTGATGAATTTGTTCATGGCCTGCTCTGTTTGATAGAAAGGCCAGCAACTTACCGAAGCTTTAAAGAGAACAGATAAATATTCCACGTCCACCCTTGAGTAAATAATGGGAAGTCTGAAGTGTTCCCTATGCTCTATTGTTTACTGTATCTCTTCATGGTAAAGAATCGTAAAATGCCACGGATTGTATCTTAATCAACTACAGTATTTTTCAATGCTGTTTTATCATGTTTGAAGCTCTATATTAAAAAAAAAAAGACATCTTATAGTTGGTGATAACATCGGTTCTATTTAAAATCAGGCCTTACTTGCCTTCCTATACACCTGCGGCTTTACCTGAGTTGAATAAACACTGTAAACAACGGAGGTCATAGTTCGCCAAAATTCCCATCTAACTGGATCCCCCACTGCATTCGTGAGAAAATGGCCGGTGCTGTGCAGTGTATAGCTGAGTTTGTCCTGGAGATTCTGCCGATCTCTGGGCTGACTCTGCAGACGTTTCTTGTGTTCAGTGCAACTTTCCTCCTGGCAGCTGCTCTACTCAAGCGTACCGGAAACCTGCCTCCTTACCCGTCAGGACGTGTGCCTGTTGTCGGGCACCTCCTCGCGTTGCGCCGAGCACCTCACCTCAAGCTAACGGCATGGAGGCAGCAGTATGGAGACGTCTTCACCGTCAGGATTGGGATGAAAGATGTGGTGGTTCTGAACGGCTACACTGCCGTCAAGGACGCGCTCGTGGACAGGTCCGAGTTGTTCGCGTCGAGGCCGACAAACTACATAAACACTGCGAAGAAAAAATCTCCAAAAGGTAGTTTTCCATTCTTATTTTTGAAGTCGTACAGGTGTACAACAGAAAACTAGGTCCTAATAAGGAAAGTCTTGGACGCATTGTTAGCTGTATGAAAGGTCCTTGTCTTCAGTGAGTTTTACCATAGCTTCGTTGAAAATCGCCAGACGGAAGTAACTATCTTCTAATCGATACTGAGAGATAGAGAGAGAGGGGGAGAGAGAAAGAGAGCTAGAGCACCCCATTCTTATACCATCCTCGATAATACTCGTAGAATGGGGACCACCATCCATCGATACATATCGAGGTAGCATACTAATCCGCTATGCTGGCATACACCATCCTCGAGAGTATAGCGAGTCGGGGTGATGGTGACCTACTCTGGCGGGGTCACCGTCCTCAAAGTGTATGCTGGGAGTGACTAAAGGTCGTCCGATTTTCCAATATGGCGGCTTAGTGTACCGTGTTCAGTATTCCGCCTTTTGGACCAGAACAAACATCAAGAAGTGTACTGCTTCGAGATGTTTACAGTATCAACCTTTCACAAATTTGTGTTTTGTTTCTGAGACTCTGCTTGCCTTTCATCAACATCGATCGTGCCGATGACATGATCGGATGATCCCAGATCCAACCACCAGACGCAGCCTTTATGCATTAGGTTTGTTTGTTTGTTTGTTTTATTTACCTTCGCCAAGGTTAGGTTTCTGGTAGCGTTTTGGTATGTATGTTTGTATGTATGTATGTATGTATGTATGTATGTATGAATGAATGAATGTGGCAAAACGTGCCGCAAAAGTATCAAAGTAACGGGTTCCTCATTGGACATCCAGAATGGAAGAAAGTTCGTAATTAGCTATAGAAATCCAGGGACGAACGGCTTCATTTCCTAGTACTGAAGCCCCCTCATAAAATATATGAACTCCGCCCATCACTCGGTTGATGAACAGCATAATTGAGAAGGCCTGGAAGTATTGCATTGTCTCAATGACCTGCAGTGGCCCCTTCTCTCCGAAAGGAAGAGGAACGCCCGCCTGCAGAACGACGTACAGACAGTCCTCTTTCTTCCCACGGACAGCTGCAGAGTGGAACTCCTTGCCTGCAGAGATGGTGGCTGCCCCCTCCCTGGCGTCTTTCAGGGACAGGGTGACCCACCTCCACTAGACCCAGCTAGACATTTACACTAGACACCTTCCCCCGTCACAACTGGTACAGACAACAGAAACCATCCCAGTACCAGCACTACCCCTCAAGCGCAGCAGATTCATCAACATGTTGATGTTGGCTGCCGAACCACAAAGAAGAGAAGAAGTAGAGAAGTCGGTCTCACCTTTTTCTACGAATCATATCAATATAAACGCAGACAGTCTTCTCAAACCAGCCCAGGGGCGCACCCGGGGTAGTCACCATCTTAAATTCCAAACTCTCAACGCCCGGACAGACACATACAAACATTCGTTCTTCCCCCGTACCATCCCACAATGGAACGCCCTGCCTTGCACGGTTGTATCGGCTCCCACCGTTGAGTCATACCGTGCCAGGCTGGAGGCCTGCCAACCTTAGCCTGGGACCTCCTCAACCCACCCCTACTTTGCCCCTTGCGGGGTTATCTGGGGGGGGGGGGGGTAACCCCAAGGAGGTTTTATATAAAACCTCCTTGGTAACCCCAATGATGATGATGATGATATTTGGTATGTGAGTGGTGAGGCCTGGAAATTGTATAATGATGCCGCCCACCATCCTGGATCGTTATATAACTTATGTATAGTAATAGTATACTTCCATGTATAATACAAGCAAAATTTGCCCTTTATCTGGAGTCATATATGAACATTTAAAGGTAAACTGTACTGTCTGCTTTGCCCTGAATTAGAGCTCTGTCTAGAAACATGATGATAACATTAATTTTTTAAAACACTTGCATTTATAAGCTTGTTGAAAAATGAAAGTTGATAGAGACCCCACTGGAGGCGTTGTCTGACTAATCAACCATTGTGACACGTTGATGAAGGTTAGACATCCAGGTAATAAGATACGCCAAAAATAATTACTCAAGCAACTGGATAAGATTGTGACTCCAACCATTGTGACTCCAACCATTGTGACATTCATGTCAATCCCCATGTCCATTTGTCTTGCTATACCCGTTTAATTTCTTGCTGTACCTTTTGACTCTTGCCATACCGTACCCTTTTTTTTCATACCTAGACATACCTGACGTCCTGGTAGTGTAATGCCCAGAACCCAGAGGTAGTGGTTTCGAACCCGGGTACGTCCCCCAGGAAATTCAATGGAGTTCCAATGTTGAGGAGAGCCACATCTCAAGCAAGTAAAAGAACCCACCCCTTATATCGAAGACTTAGAGGACCTTCCTACTATTAGTGTGAGTGGATCAGATAAATCTGTCCAGATATTCAGTACAAATCTGGTGTGTTACGTATATGCCATGAGATGGTTTACCGGGTATGCAATACAAACCCTGTACGGTAACATTACACAGCCCATATAGCTGAGACCAAAACAAACCTTCCTGACCACTCTCTCAGCCATGTGCCATTGTATGAATCGTGCCTAATCTTGAGAACAATTATTCAAACATGAACACTCCAGACCGCATCTCACTTAACAGTAATTTTTTGTTGCAAGAATTGATCTCAATATTGCTTTGGGCGTGATTTTTAAAAGTTACAATGGCACTCGTCAGAGAGGTGGTTTGATAAACAGTAGGAATGTTAGCTTGACCGTGCATAGGCCATATGAGACTACATGTATCATTTATCATACAGGGTATCTAGATATAGACACGAGTTTTGAGTAACAACTCACTATGACTATAGACTATAGCTATGACTATGTCCTTCATTTGGTACATCTACATCTACATCTAGGTAACCCCCCGAATAGCCCCTTCAGGGGCAAAGTAGGGGGGGAGTTGAGGTCCCGGGCTAAGGTGGGCAGGCCTCCAGCCTGGCAGGGAATGACTCAACGTTGGGAGCCGTCGCAACCTTGCCAGGCAGGGTATTCCACTGTGGAATGGTGCGGGGGGAAAAAATGAGTGTTTATAATTATATGTGTCGGTTCTTGCGTGAATGGTGTAAAACTTGAGGTCGTGGCTCCCCTGGGTGCTCCCCTGGGCTGGTTTCAGCAAACTGTAAGTGTCTGATTGTTAACAAGTTTGTAAAAGAAGGTGGTACGACATAAAATGACCGAATTATCTGGTACAGCAAGAAAGGAGTTTCAGGGTGGTGCACATGCATGCCCTCCTCTAACTGACTATACTAATTACTATAGACAAACCCAGCATAATATCACTGTCAAGGAAATTGATCATTGTATATGACAATATATTTTGTCATATTTTGGAATCACCCCTTTTACTTTTTAAAGTTTATTTGCTATCATCACCCCCCAATATGTTTACTACCCTGTACGACATATGTTTGCGACCCTGTACGACATCTAATATCTATTCCCACAGTAGTCCATCATGAACTTGGTATTGTGACCGTCACTGCACACCACTGGTTCACCCTAATGGCCAAGAATAACATGAATTTGTTTGCTGATAGTCAGATTCAGATAATCAGATATTGTGCTCCAAATTTTCACTGAAAGGAGTTCTAAACTCCAGGAAGGGGGTGTTATTTGTCAATGAATGATAATATTAGGAAGTAAAAAATGCATACTGCTTTTTCAAATTCTACTGAACTTCCCAAGTTATCTCTGATTAAACAGAGGGATCTCAGCCTATGACTAAGATTGAGTACCTAGCTTCGGTTAGGGACGTCCCTCGGATAGAACGTTAAATGGAGGTCCGGTGTTTGAGGAGAGCCACACCTCAAGCACATTAAAGAACCCAATACACTTATTGAAAAGAGTAGGGTCATTCCTGGTGTGTGTGGATCATACTAAATCTGTCCAGATATGCAGCTTGTACAAACCTGGTGTGTTACGCCTTGATGCGGTTTACCTGGTATGCAATACAAACAAATAAAAAACAATAACAGACCTGAATTGAAGATCCTAAAGCTGTTGTTTTTATTCTAGTCACCTTCCACATACATGTATGTCTACCTGTTACTCATCCAGAGTATAAATTATAATTGCCCTTCAGTGTAGTGCATTACAAGCATGCAGTGGCACAGGTGTACATGCAGAAAGTATAGTTAAATCATATGAGAACTCTAACAGTGATAGGCTAAAAACCATCTCTTTTATAGAAACAATTCCAGGAAAGAGCAAATTTTCAAACATTCAGCTTAATAGTTTTTGTTACCTTGGCCTAAAACTAGTAAAAGGTTATGTTTTTGTCAGCATTCCTGTGTGTGTCTGTCTGTCTGTGTGTCTCACGGTAACTTGAGAATGCCTTGTTTATGATATGCCACTTGTAGGGAACTTCGTCAAGTAACATTTTCATTTCTAGAATGGAGAGGTGGGAGTGTTATATTAATTCCAGTCATTTTTGACTATGATAAAGTAACGACTTTACCATTGTCTACTTTACAAAGCAGAAATACGTCCCAAACTCTATTCGTTGTCAATGACTTGGTAATACATGTACATTACCATGAATAGAATGCAGATGCCATTTTGTGTTGCAAAACAAATCATGTATGATGTAACATATGTGTGTGAGTGTGTATGTGTCTGTAACTGTGGGTGTATGTGTGTGTAATTGTGTGTGTGTGTGTGTGTGTGTGTGTAATTCTGTGTATATGTGTGTGTGTGTGTGTGAATGTGTGTATATACTTGTGCATGTGTGTCTGTATTATATGTGTTTTAGTGTTTGCTTGTCATCTGCCAACCAGATGGCAAGACTGGCAGAGGATAGCCAGCAGGCATGGCAGGGGAAAACCTTTGCTGAACACTATGTTCCCCCTACGGATTACTTAGCTATGGCAGAAAATGAGTGTTTGTGTGAATATGAATGTGTGTGTGCACTGTATGGGTATGTTGAGGTGAATTTGAGTGACTTATGTTTGAGTGTGTGTGTGTGTGTGTGTGTAGGTGTGTGTGTGTGTGTGTGTGTAGGTGTGTGTGTGTGTGTGTGTGTTCGTGTGGGGGGGGGCGAGGTGTGTGGGTGTGTCTGGTTGTGAGTGGACAAATTCAGCTTATCTAGAATTAGAGCTTCTGAAGAGTGATGAGTCACAGGGAAATGTGTGAAAGGCTAAACTTATGGCTATCTGCAAGGGAAAATTGCTATACAATGCTCTCTGTTATGTATGAGGTTTTTATTGTTGTCATACAATCACAAGACACAGATGCATTTCTGTGCCTATGATAAGCACTCAGCACTAGGCAATGCAGTGTAATCTAATTTGCTAACCTTCACCAGAATTATGTTCATCACAATTGTAATATTTTTGTGTTGTTGTTGCTATAGGTGCTGACAATATTCAACCCAGGCAGACCATCAATGTCATGAGATGACAGTGAACAAGAAGCTGATAATGTAGCAGTGGATTAACTGCTTCTCCATGAAGGCGCTATTTATTAACAACATGCAGTGAGGCAATGCAACGAGTCTGTACAAAATGTCAAATAGCTATTGGAAGTATACACATTTAGAAAGCTTTTCTGTAGTGCACTGTGTGTGTAATTGATTTGGCAATGGCTCTGATTCAGATGCTTTTGAAACTATTTGTATTGAAGATAAAGTAGAAACTGTCATGTTGTGATACAGTATCATTATTAGGACAAAATTTGTAATCTATTGCAAGAGAGCAAATTGCAACATGAAACAATGTATAGAAAAGTATACATACAGTATAAGTTAACAATGGTGACAGGTGGAACAAGTGACTTTTCTTTAAACTGCTACGTAATACAATCCATGGTTTTTTGGTATGACTTCAGGGTTGTGAGCAAGCATCCTACTTATTATATATCCCAAAACTATGTATGATGTTAGTAACTGTAATTGTTCAAGTTTTTGACAGTTGTTTGTACCCACATATATATTTCTATATGCAATAACACAGTACATAGCAAAGATTATGAAGGGAGTGACATTGAACTGTATTGAAGTCATTTAACCTGCTAATGAATTTATTTTATTTTATTTTGTGCTTTAACTATAGAGCTTTTCACCATAAACTGTATGTGGTCACTGTCAGCAAAGTCTGATGTATGAGATGACACCTGATATGTGTGTTGCATTAGAATACTGACTCAATGTACATGTATTTCTTTTTCTTTCTTGATTAAAGTGTATGAATTTAAATAATTTGTGTTTGGGAATGCCTCTATAAGTAGCAACACCTGTACTGCGGTGCAATGTGAACCAGTCAGAATTCCCTTCAGGAAAATCACTTTGTTGTATAAAAATGTATGTTTCTATTCAGTGACTTACTAACCCGATGAAACTATTCACGGATGAGATACTGATATTGTAGAATGCCAAAGTCAAAGAAAAAGTTTGAAAGAACAAACATGAAGTATTTTGATACACCATACTCTGTGTTAAATTTTGTTCATTCTTCTTGAGCACATTATGAAGACATGCCAAACCTCTTTTCTTTATTTGCACGATCAGTTTCGAGGTTCCTAGAGGATGTCATCCATATACATGTACTTGTAATAAAATCAACATGGCCTTCATTTAAGCTGGATTTCTTAATGATCTACCCATATCAGTTTACATAGCTGTAATCAACAAGTAAAAGTTACCCTCATTTGCACATAAATCATTAAATACAAACACAGGATCATGTCAAATTGCAAAAGAAGGTGTTGACCAAGTAGACAGTTCTTGATATGGGATTCATCTTGCCAAGCTTTTTTCCTCTGCACCATCAAATAAACTGGTCTTTGAATATAAATCTGCTTTTGAAGTTTAAGTCCATGGACAGTTTTTGGATATGTGATACTGAATCTCCTGACATAATACACAGGACTTCAAATTGATGTTTGTTGTATCACACCTATATATAAATAGAATACTGTATATAGAAAGATGATGATGATGATGATGATGATGATGATAGAGAGAATAAAAATGATTTCTTCGAAATTCGCTGGCATAGTTGTGTATGCTTATTTCATTGCTGAGGAAATTTTTGTGTTATAGACATATTGACTGCAAGCGCCCAGAAAGCGAGACAACTGAAAACCTGTTTGTCAGACTCCAATGGAAAATTATGCCTATGCATTAAAATCGCGGTAGTTCATATCTATCTCGCTAGGAAAAAAGACGGCAACAATATATGCTAACAGCGCCAATTTGCACTTCATTCAATTGTCGCTAGAGGGAGCTAGTACCATAATTCATAGTTTTTTGTAAATATACTTAATGTAACGCATTGAAAAGGCTTTTGCACTATTGAAATATCAAAATATGATTTTTTACTAATTTTCTAGATCAACATTGATGAATAGAAGGTTTAAATTCGGCCAACAGCGCAAATAATACACTGCGTTTCTGTACACGACTGTATGGTTGAAAATAAAGACAGATAAAATGCGTATATTTTCGAGACGAGTGAGGGGAAAGCAAAACTATTGACAGGAATGATAGATCAACATATCAGCTTACTGTTGTGAAAGTTTCAGCGAAAAATATCATTTCCTTCTCGTTTTACAAAGAAAAATGGACTTCTGTCAGATGCGGTTTAAAATCGACCTAGAATTGTCTATGCGAAAGATAGCCGTTGAAAGGCGGCTTCGCTTTTGCAAGACATGGCCGTCTTGGATTTTCAGATCTCCCCTAGAAAACGACGGATTTCTCTCAAATCTTGCCAAAATGTCTATGGAAGCTTACTTAGTCCTTGTATGAATTCCCATGCGATCACCGCCATTGGTTTTTGAGTTATTAATAGTTGATTTTCGTTCATTAAATTATTGTTTTCTGGCAACATTTATGAATAAAAGTTTACATTTGTCCTAAAAGATTGAGTGCAAAAACACAGGAAGGAATAGGTGATACCACCGAAATATTTCTAGCTGATTTATATGAAAAATTTTGTCAATTTCACGATGTAAATCACTTAGTTGCGTCATTTTTATGATGTCGGACGGGGACTCGGACCTTTCGGTTTGGCACTTTTGACCGTACGTGCTCCATATCATTAATAACCTGTATCCTCGAGCAGAAACGTGGAATAGCAAAACTTCTAAAAGTACAGATAGATGGGCATATTGACCTACTTTTGTGAAAGTTTGATCTACAAATATCACTTCCTTCTAGTTTTATGAAGGAGAACTCTATTCCGTAAGTTAGACAAGTCGGAGAGCGCGCGGTTGGAGAGCTTTGCCCGGGACTACGTTGAGGGTTTCATAGCTCGCCTAGAATGCAAGGGGTCTAGCGCTATAACGTTTATTAGCATATTAATCTACTTTCATGAAAGTTTAATCGAAAAGTATCCCTTCCTTCTTGTTTTATGAATGGAAACACCCTTCACCATAATTCCGCAGGTTTTCGAAACACCGTGCCTATCACATGTACCTATCGGATATACATAATTTCGAAGTTCGTAGAGCAATCACCAAGATAAGAATATGTAGTCATAGATTGAATGTGGAAATCGGAAGATACCATAAAAGTCCCCGTGACCAGAGGTTTTGTCCATTCTGTCCAAATGAGATTGAAGATGAACAACACTTTATCCTAGATTGTCCACGATATCATGATAAGCGCTCAAAGCTGTTCAACCTTCTTTCCGCCTGCTCAACAGAATTTGATGCATTCCATTCTATAGATAAATTCAAATACATTCTAGAAGGAGACAACCCTTACTGTGTACAAATAGGTAAATATATCAAAGAATGTTTAGATCTTAGAACTAGTAGTGTAAGTGATAGGTGTATTTCGACATGTTGAAGTATTCATATACTTGTTATATTTGTACTAAGGTGAAGTAATTTGTATCCCATTGTTATTGTTTGCATGTTTAGTTGTAGAAGACCTTACGGAAGTCGCTGTACTTCTGTTGTGTCAATAAAGATTTCACATGATACTCGACAGGTGTCAGATAGCTTTTCTGATCACCAAATTTATTACTAACTACGCCAAAAAGCCATTTTCCTAGCGTTTGTACGTATGTTTGTATGTGGTTTAGCAGCATAAATCAAAAAGCTATGCAACGTTGTCGAAAAAAACCCTAATGTACAATGCACACAAAAGACATTGCAAACAATAGAGTGAATAAATCTTCAAATCTTTATTTGTTTAAACCAACATCGCAGAAGTACATAATTCATACAGATACATAAGGGTAATTCAGTTTTAATAGCTGTTCTGAAATAAATGTTACTAGTTCTCCTGTAATTCGCTTTATCTTCACGGTAGCACAATTTCACGGTGTAAGCAAAATGCACATTTTCACTGAAATTTAACTTCACGGTGATGGCATGTGATTTACAGAATGGATGTGTGAAGGAATGATAAATAATCACAATAGTTTTTTTTACCGAGACGATAAGTTCACGGTACAGAGGTGACCACGAAAACAGTCAACACAAAGTTACAGTGAAAGAAACAAGAATAGTCTTATTGGAAAAGAAAACTTACAGTATTACACTTCGTACCAGCAAAATACAAAATATTGAGCCGAATACAGAATTTACTACATTGTATATGCTAATTGCTTCATACAGTTTTAGCAACCTATTCCTAAACATGTGCCACTCAGAGGACTAGGCATGAAAAGGGATCACATCAAACCAACACAGACAAACGGCCTTAAATTCACTATCATTTCTAACCATTCTATGTGTCGATTTCATCCTTAATATATTCTCATCAGTCAGACCAAGGAGGTTAAATGTGTATTTAACCTCCTTGGTCAGACCAATGATATTCTTAAAAGGCTCAATCATTTATAGAACATAACAGAGAGTTTGCTAATTGGCTACCTCGTTGAATCAGTCATGACTGAGGTGCCACATGACTTTGGAACATATGATCTGTTATGATAACATTCCATAGGATTAGCTTAAACGACAATTCAATGCAATTGAATGAAATGTACTGTGTTATACATGCATTGGTACAATTGCACTTATAATACAGACAGGTTACTGTAGTCCTGGAATACATAATCAATTGTTACTTATAAGAGACTATAAGAGACATTACACTGGGTGCCCATAACTGTGGATTAATGATACTACATGCGATATGTATTATCTTTAGCATGACAATTTTCTACTACATCTTCAATCTAGTAAAGAGCTATGCTTTTCATAGAATCTAAATCAGAGTCATTGCCATTGTAATAAACATATTTATGTCATGCCTGGGCCTGATACGGGTGTTCCGGACCGTGTGATTACTATCCGTATCGCATAGGGTTCAGGAGTGTTATCACTCGGACTTCCATAGAATATTTAGAATGCAATTCGAGCGAGTTGATTGCACCGCCGCCGAAAATTTGAATACTGGATTCGGAAGTTGGAGGACACAAAACTCCGTCAACTTCTGGCACATTCCGCATTGAAATGTGTTTTCTCAAGTGGGTATATATAACATAAATGAAATACAACACAGTGTATTCTGCATTACCCTCGGTCCCAGCCCTACCACGGGTCGAATCCCCCTCCGGCGGTCAAGCTGATACCTCGGGTGTTACGGGATACCCCGTGTTGTATTCTATATATACATGTTCAGTGCACTAGAATTGAAATTGCAGTTTGGATTTCTAGGGTAAACTTGTACTAGCTGTTTGACAGACTTATTGTATTGGTTAACCCTCCATGCATTATAAAAAAGTAGGACTTGGTTGGTGTTGATATATAACTCCTCCATGCAGAAGCAGGTAATCCATTGCTGCATTATCAGCTTCTCTCTCACCCACTGTCATCTCATGTGTAGATATAGGGCATTGATGGTCTGCCTGGGTTGAATATCATCAGCACCTATAACAATGACAACAAAAAAGGTGAAGGATGGGTTGATAAAGACAATTGCCTTTTTCCTAGTGCTTATTGTTGCCACAAAAATGTATCTGTTTAGTATAACGTCTTATGACAACTATAAGGACCTAATAATATACTACAGACAGAAGTCTTGGCAACTTCAGCCTTTGACACATGTCCCTGTGACTGCTCACTCATCAAAATCACATTTCTGCTTTGTAAAGTAGACTGGTAAAGTTGTAAGTTTATCATTGTCAAAGTATATGGGGTTGGTAT
Source organism: Branchiostoma lanceolatum (assembly GCA_035149815.1). Lineage (NCBI taxonomy): Eukaryota > Metazoa > Chordata > Leptocardii > Amphioxiformes > Branchiostomatidae > Branchiostoma > Branchiostoma lanceolatum. The sequence goes on along the minus strand of CM068872.1, from coordinate 19,725,139 downwards.
ATGTACTACCATGCCAATTTCAGGACAAACTAAAGTTAATTTACATGAAGCTAGGTCCCATTCCATACAAGAGACACGATAATTAAAGATTAATGAATAATAATTATAAAGAAAAATATTGTGACTTTGTTGAATGTTTGAAAATGTGCTCTTTCCTATGTGAAAAATCGCTCTTTCCCACAACTTTTACTTATAATGGAATAAGATATTAGAGTTGTCGTGTACTGGTATGTGTGATAAATGAATACAGGAGAAAATATTTCATCTATACTGCCCATGGCTATAACACAAAACCAGCTGCCTTTGCATGCTTGTAAAGTTTGAAGTTAATTTACACTGAAGGGCAATTATACACTGAATGAATAAACAGAAACCGGTATGTGTTGATGGGTTTAGCATAATAAAAACAAGTCTTTAGAATTTTCAATGCAGATCAATTATGGGACATCCTACTAGTAACCACACCTGAACTTACATTTTTGTGACAATCATAGACTCTGTTCATAATCATACCAGTATTTACCCGGACACAGAGGTTGATTCCTTTCAGGATTCCTGGTACTGGCTGGTAGGAATGGTAAAATCCAGAATAATCCTGACTTAAGTTCCCTGATCATAATGAATATCTGAATATCTTTCATCACATAGATCATAAGTGATGGGATTCTTGTCCAAGGGTGAACCAGTACTGTGCTTTGTGCCAATTGCATCATAGACTATGTGTGGGAAATTTGTGGGAATGGATCATGTTTAGCTTTCCGACAATACAACTGACTTTTAAAGGAAACTGTATGGATGGGAATAATCCAATAAATACCAGGTTTAACAGGCGACCTCATCAGACTTAGGACGAGGCATGACATTTTTTTGTAGCAGGTAACAGTTCCAATGATTATTAAAAAAAAAAAATGAGTTTAACACTAAGAAAACATCTAACTGCAAGCCAATGGATACTGCACACCACATTCCTTTCTCGTTATTTTACCACAACCACGATTTTCTCACGAAGTGGAAAACTTGTCCTGTCATTTTCATTTTCTATCAATGTCCCTCTCTTTCTTCAATAGTTAGATATGTTGGGTTCTTGGAAAATGGCCCCAAGGATATTCATGGGGGTTTGGCCCCTAATGGAATTTCCCTGAGGAAAAGATGGGTCAATCTATGGGGTGGCTGGAGGGAAGGCAACTCATGATATTGCTGGGCCCGGGATTGGGGGGTGGGGGTGTGGATTGTGGTGGTGAGCAGACACATCATACTGCCAGTCAGGCCTACAGATTATAGTGGCTTTGTACCCGCACAAAAAATATTACCAACACAAGCTTATGCATAAGTATACATTGCACAAGAACGCACAGACACACACAACACATTATAAACCAAATACATGCATGTACTATCACACATACACACAAACACTATATATACAGTCTGTATTCCTGTATACAAGATGTGAGACATCTGTTTAAAATTTGTGGCATACAAAGGCTCATTTATTGCCTGGCCCATCAAACTTCCAGTTTTCTTTATTTTCCATTGTACACCCCCCCCCCCATTATATTCCATTGTGTACTTTGAATTTTGTTTATACAGTAATTGGTGGCTTTTTACTAGTATTGGTGGAGTTCTTACTGCAGCAACCAACCACCATCCTCTACCCCCATCCCTCCAAGCATTCCCCCAAGGCTTGAGCCAGTTTTTCTTCAAGGGAAATTTCATAAGATTAGCCAAACCCTGAAACCCCCATGCATAGCCTTGAGGCCTAGAAAAGGGACGCCCACCCCACTAGCCCAGCCCTAGGGTAACCACTTTTTTTCCGGAAAGCCATCATGTGTTTGAATAGTCCTATAACAGAATGCAACATGTTTCTAAAATTTCCTCATTACTCAGTAGCTAGTGGCATGAGTGGTATGCAATGTGGCTTTGCTATGGCTCACATTTTTGGACAAGCAAACCGGGTCACTCCCATTCTTCTCAATAAGTGCGTTGGGCTATTTTACGTGCAGACACTTATGCCTGAAGCTCCCTCATATACACAGGGCCACTGGCTTTGCATCACCATCTAAAATGACAAATGCAATAGTGTGCCATAGTGACATTGTAACAGTGGGGTTCAAGTGCCTCCAACTGACCAGTCTAACTGGTCACAACCTTTTAGCCTAGTGGCTAAGGCGTGCGTGCCTGTGATCTGGGCTGCCGGTTTCGGCGTGGGTTCGAATCTCGGTTGGGATCACTTGTTGTTACTCGCTCCTTTGATTTGTTTCAACATTAAGACCACAGCAAGTCCAGAAAACGTTATATCAAAACCTGACAGTTCCACTGTACTGCAGCACCATAACAAGCTGCTAGGGGGCCCAAAATCTATTAATTGTCTAATTCAGAACAAGGAGATCTAAACCTCCTTGTTTAGACCTATTTAATTATATATTATGTAAAGATGAAGAAGGGAAAACAAGAAGCCCTGGATGTAACACACGGTTGATCGTTTCAAAGCTTCTTTTGTTTGCTCCTAACAATGAAAAAGAAGTCTCCGAACAGTAGGGCAGGGTGGGTTAAGACAAGATATTGACTGAAAGTTCGAGTTGGTAAGTTCTGGATGAGAAAAAGTGATGTCATGTGACCTGTCAGCAACCTGATATTGGAGTCGGGAGGGGGGTCTTCAAGTAAGAATTATCCAGGATGGTGGGCCATCCTTATACAATTTCCAGGGCTCATCACCCACACACCAAATATCAATACAATCCTTCCAGACCTTCTTAAGTTATGCTGTTCATCAACGGAGTGATGAGCGGAGTTCATTTATGGAATTCCTGGGCTGAGCATTGGGGGGGTGGAATTATGAAGCCGTTCGTCCCTGGATTTCTAGTCACAAACTTTCTTCCGTGCTGGATGTCCAGTGACGAGTCGCCATATTTTTGTTTCCGGATTCGTTACTAGGTGTCCATTATCTAAAACCTCTATACTTTTGCCATTGTTTGGACCGACTGGACATGTACAGTTTTGGATTTAGTTGTCTGAACATACTAACGTTTAGGTAGTACTGTTTTGTTCCTTGCTTAATTGGTTATGGACATAGATTTTGGTAGGTAATATAAAGTACATTATTATTTCAGTGTACGTTTTCTCCCGATAAAGCCACAAGCCACAAGGATATGTTGTCGTCGTTGAAACGTAACAGAATGTGATATTCATACTGTATTTTATTTTTTTCTACATTCGAACGTTTTCCAAACAATAGCTTTGATTAGTGTTTGAAGTAGGAAAAAAAAGCATTGAAGAGATGCAGCCCTGAAAATAACGTTAGACGCTCGTTAGAGTCTCAGCACTCTGTTAGCAGTCCTGACAGGAGGGTTCCCAGTACTGAAGCTGCCCTGAGTACAGGAAGTCCAGTACGTATACTGAGAAAGTCTCAGTACTGGAGCTCCTGTTCTGACGACCACTTCCGTACCGGTTGTCCAGTACTGACAAAGGAGGCAGTTACATTTGTATATTTGGCTTTTGCCACATACATACAAACATACGCTACCAGAAACATAAGAATGACGAAGGTAAATATGCACCTACCTACTGGTTGATAAGGCTGCGCCGGTGGTCAGTGGATCTGGGATGTGTCATCGACACAATCGATGTTGGTGAAAGACACTTAGCAGAGTCTCAGAAACAAAACACAAATTTGTGAAAGGTTGATACTGTAAATATTTCGAAGCAGTACACTTCTTGATGCTTGTTCTGGTGTAGAAATTGGCAGAATACGGCGGAATACGTTGTTGTTGTTGTTGTTGTTGTTGTTGTCCTTGTTTAACGTCTATTTTATCGCTGGACGTGGTCTCTTGGTGCTGTGTTACGCTTAGTTCAGATACGGCCATGTTATCTACACTAAGCCGCCATATTGGAAAATCGGACGACCTTTAGTCACTCCCAGCATACACTTTGAGGACGGTGACCCCGCCAGAGTAGGTCACCATCACCCCGACTCGCTATACTCTCGAGGATGGTGTATGCCAGCATAGCGGATTAGTATGCTACCTCGATATGTATCGATGGATGGTGGTCCCCATTCTACGAGTATTATCGAGGATGGTATAAGAATGGGGTGGCTAGAGAGCGAGAGAGAGAGAGAGATGGGTAGATAGACATTAGTTATATTGAATTACATGCTAAATATATGTTCCTTGTTACTGTAGGTATAATTTTTGCACCTTGGGGGACACCGTTAAGACAAAGGAAGAAGTTTGCAACCACTGCCCTGAGGAACCTGGGGATGAAAGTGGGGCGTGGGAGCATTGAAGAGAAAATCCGGGAGGAAGCGATCTGTCTCCGCAACAGGGTAAGATGAAACCAAGGATTAACCGTGTGACATGTAGAGCTGTACAGTCAAACTACTGACCCTATCATAACACAAACCCTATTATAGCACGGATTGTTTTACTGATATTATCGTGCAGAAGTACGCCGTGTGTGTTATCAACGATGTTGATAAGAAATGTAAATAAGTCGATGCACATTTGCTTTCATAATGGGGTCTGCTATTTTACCGGAATGTCCTTTTTACATCGGAATGCCCCGGAATGTCCATAAAGGAGGGTAAATTCTACCGAAATACACCATGCTTTGATGAGTAAACATCACAGGTTGCTGTATTTTGGCATAAAATGGTATATTAATGGCCCAGGGAACGAGAAATCACTAGAAATTAGTGATGGCCATCGGTGTCGGGCGCCCCGCCAGTTGCCATGTTTGTTTTTATTGCAGATTACAATGTTTGTTTTGTTTAGCGAGAAATGCACAAAAAGGAGGTGAAATGTCGCAAATACAGGATGCTTTGGTAAGTTAACATCGCAGGTTGTTATACTTTGGCATAAGATAACGTATACGTGACCCTGGGAACTAGACATTACCGGCGATCCCGGCCCGTCGCGTCGCTAAGAAGCATATCGGAAAAAACAACATGGCGGACCCTGTTGAATGAGGGAGTGTCCAGTCTTTGAAGCAATAATCTAAAGGAATATCTCGACCTTCACATGTGGGCTTTCACATTTCACTCATCATTTCATAGACATCTTACCGCATTAAGTAGCATAATGCAGCACCAATCCGAGACGCCGGTAGCGTGGATTTTACCCGTTTTGGGAGAACTTCGTCAATTTGGTCTTTGAATTTCTCCCACTGTCTGGTCCGCTCTCTTTTCAATAAGCAGCGCCATGTTTTTCGCTGGCATACGAACTCGAAACTGTAGCATAACTGCTTATTTCTTATGGAGTGTACTGTATATTTCAAAATTCCGTGGCTTTCTACTTTGTTTCCGTCGGTCAAAAGTTCTAAATTGTTACTTATTTTCGCGCGTTAGCAAATCTGCATAGGGCACTATTGTAATTCATTCATTGTCTCCCCTGCGCTCTCTATTGTAATATCTACATTATAATTGTTATTTGATCACCGATATACATAGGCAATGTTTACGTTATAATCAATGTGGGACGCGTGCGCTCGATGGCATTCAGGCGGTAAACTCGCGACCGCTTTGAATTTATATTATGTATCAGCGAACTGTATCTGTTCAACATGTTTTGTTGTGACCTGTACTTAGCACAGTGTGGCAAAAGTGCGCAATTAAGTTCTTTCTTCTTCTTTATTCCTCTCTTAGTAGAGCATAGCTTCATCACACTTATCAAAATATCATAAACATGTCGCCAGGTAATGTCTCTAAGTTCCCAGGATCTTATATTCGTTATTTCATACCCAAATTCAACAACCTGCAATGTTAACTTGCCAAAGCATACTATATTTCCGAAAATTCACCTCTATTTACATGTATGTGTATGTCTCACCGTGACCCCACTTAGAAACAAAAATTGTAATCACAATGAAAACAAACATTGTGACTAGCCGGGGAACTATCGCCGATAGCCCTGAATTTCTAGTGATTTCTTGATCACAGGGTACTGTATTTGCGACATTTCACCTCCTTTTTGTGTACTATGACCCTGCTATTTAAAACAAACATTGTAATCCGCAACAAAAACAAACATGGCGACTGGCAGGGGCCCCGACGCCGATGGCCATCACCAATTTCTAGTTATTTCTCGTTCCTTGGGCCATAAATATATGATTTCATGCCAAAATACAGCAACCTGTGATGTTTACTCATCAAAGCATAGTGTATTCCGGTAGAATTTACCCTCCTTTATGGGCATTCCGGGGCATTCCGGTAAAAAGGCAGACCGTCATAATGTATACGTATTGGAACATATTCATTTCTTGTTTTGTCGAAAAATAGTATTTTGACAATAATGATGGTAGCCCTGAATAGAGGATCATTGCGTTAGAGGCGGCCCGTGCTGCAGAATATACGACCTTCATCAAGCAGTAACACGGCTGCCATGTACATAACATAACATAACATAACATAACTTAAACTGCAACTGGGTGTACCCTGGGTAAGGCAGTGAGGAAGTGCTCCCCACTGTACCCTTTCCAGCAGTTTTAAGGGTTGAATTGACTTCCATAACTACATAAAAACATAAAAAGTGCAGACTGCCTACAAGCTGAAAAAAGGCAGGGGCAGATAAGCATAATACTGACTTAAAATTCAAATATTTTTTCCATGATAATACATTATGTAACCCTGCAAATTGACCTAGATTGTTGCAACAAATTTATATTATCCACGCAATAGTATCTGAAACTTTCAGTTTTTGGAAAAAAAAATCTTGTGCTTTTAAGCCAGCCCTGTCAGACTTGAATTAAAATGTTTGATTTTATCGGGCTATGTTTGCACCTAGAATGTGTATTATTCACAGCTGAATTAGCCCTTATAGTTGTGTGTCTAGAAATGTGGCTAGTAATAACTGACATCTATTTGTAAGTCTAAGAAACCAGTACAGACAGGCCTAGGGGTTATGTACATGTAGATCTAGAGCTGTACAGTCAAACTACCAGCCATGTGCCACATTACCAGTGAGAGCATGGACAGCCGTAGACTGGAATCCATACCATCGGGGCTCCTCGATATCTCTACGGCACTGGGAGTAACCCCCGCCCGCTCAGACAGCTTTGTCCACTCGGGGTGTGTTTACGGCCTTGGAATGGAAAGGTAGGGTGGCAAGCGGAAGTAGTGGTAGCGGTAGGAAGGCTATCAGAAACGGTTCAATAAAGCAAACTGGGCCCGGTAAAAACGCCTAAGCCGACCCCTAGAGACTGGGACCAGGCAAGGACAGGCGGGGTTGTCATTTCTTTCTATTCTGGTATGGGTTAGGTGAATCTTTAGATGCAATGCTTCAATTCCTTATCCATTGTTTCTGCATTTTAAAGTTGTCTTGAAGGGTAACTTATGCTAGTCACTGTCTTAGACTTAGCCAGGCCTCTTCAAACACAATGACACTGGTAGTTCACGTTAGACGAATCCATTGGGTGATTGCATAATGAATGAAGACCTTTATTGCACATTTCTGCCACACTTGGCTAAGTACAGGTCACAACAAAACAAAATACAAGTACAGTTAACGGATATAAAAGAATATGACTATCATTAGATAAATTCTACTTCTCCTCGCTTTTCGGTTATAGTAGATATAAAAGAACAGACGTGTTTTTCAATGGGAGGTTTGTCTAATCGCATTAGGAATATGAAATTTTTGTACAGTACTTAAATGTGTGAAGTAGGGAAATAGATTTTCTACAAGCTTATATAATACAAGGATTGTCTTAAAAACATTCAAACTCTTGCTGAAAACTAAATTCTGTTCAGATTGCAGAAAACAACGGACACATCTTTGACATGGCCCATAACATCACCGTGGCGGTGGCTAACGTCATCTGCTCCATGGCGTTCGGGAAGCGCTACGACTACGAGGATGAAACATTCCGAAAGCTGTCAAAGGCCATTTCTACCGTATTACTTGGACTCGGCACTGGGCAGATCATCAGCGCTTTTCCCTGGCTGCGGTTTGTTCCTGTCGGTAGGTAGAACTAGAAGTAACAATTTGCTAGCCGATACTGACATGTTTACGTTTTAGTGCATTCATGGTATATATGTTGGGAAAAATTGTAAGGAGGTGATATTACATGTAACGGGGACTGCCCTAACTCATGACGCGCCCTAACACGTGACGGATTTTTTAGTGATCTTTTTATGTATAAGTACGCCGTGTTTGTGTCCACTGACTATGCTCATAAGGAAGTTAAATAGACTAAGTTCATGCACATAATTGCTATTTGCATTCCAAACGTATCTGTACATATTTATTTCTTGTTTTGTCGAGAATAGTATTTTGACAATAATGACGGCAACGCTGAGTTGAGGGTCACTGCGTAGCTAGACGGCCCGGCACCTAAATATACGACCTGTGCCAAGCAGATACACAACTATCATACACATAAGAAATACAACTTCATAAAACACCAAAAAAAAATTGGGTCTTTAACTGTTTGTTGAGAAGAAAACCGACCAAAGAAAACAACGTAAACATCGCTGCCGTCTGGCCACGTTGTTTTCCCGCCATTTTTTTGGGCCCCGATGGTGGCGGACGGCGATTCAACGCACAGCTTTGTAACGCTCTAACATGTGATTGGTATCGTCTATGAAAAGGAAACTGAATACAGAGATGGCTAAGATATTTCCCAATAAGTAGAAGGAGTATTGTTGATGTAAGCGGTATCGTTTTTTCGTAATGATTTTGTAAGTCGGGTCGTATGCCAGACGTACGTCGGGCCGCGCGCACAGTGCGTAGTAGCCTATTTCCCGTGAAAACATGAGCTGGGATGCGCTGGATATAGCCCTTCTCACATAACGTGAGAAGTTCACACAGTCAAAATTTTCCGGTCAAAAGAAAGCTAGAATATAGCAGACTTCAAGCCTTATTTACATTTCCCAAACTTCATCACCAACTTCCGAAGAGAGCAACATTATCAAAGCGTAATAAGTTAGGCACACTATCTGGCGTAGCACTAAATCAGAAGGTACATTCGTGAAAACGTCTCACAGCGTTTGCCGCTTCTACCGCGGAGCGTGAAGGGCCCATAAACAGTATAAATACATACATTGTCCAAGTATGTTCTTTAGATGAATGTGTTCAAAATTCATTCATTAAAACATTCTCTGGCAATCAGCAATGGAGCGCCGTGAGTTCGAGCGCGTAAAACAACGTCACGTGTTTGGGCGACTCCCGTTAGAAGTGAACCTTTTTTGTTGCTATTGGGCACTATCTATGTCTAAGATTTATTACCTTCGCCAGGAATATCATGTTTTCGATTGGGCCATGGTGGAGCGGCTGTTGTGTGGGTGTAAATGTAGGTTGACAGCTCAGGAAGTTGTGGATGGATATTAATGCTATTTAGTAGGTGAGTAGCGGCTGTGGTAAGGAAAGGTCAGGATTGAAAGTGGTTTACCTGGCGTTTTCCTACGGCACTGTAGCGAGCTGTGTGTGTGTGTGTGTGTGTGTGTGTGTGTGTGTGTGTGTGTGTGTGTGTGTGTGTGTGTGTGTGTCAGTGTGTGTGTGTGTGTGTGTGTATGTGTTTAAACATAACTTGAAAAGCTGGGCATGGTTGTCCATTGTATTAATTAGTAAATATGTTGGGTCGAAAAAAGGGAGGTCAAGTTCGATATTTGGCCACCTAGTGGCTACCTACGGTTCTGCCCCAGAGTTTTACGTCAAATTTTCTGCCAGTGCTATGGTCATGATATTTAAATGGTTGATAGCCCTTGGGGCAGGGAGTAAGTGATAACAGTTTGGGCCTCGTAGCGGCCTGTTTGGAACTGCAGTAGGCCTTTTGGCTTGTAGCTTTCAAGTGAATAATGCAACCAGGGATTGGTTTTCAATTGTTTTGGTGTATTGGTACCTTAGATGATGAGTTACATAAATCATTACCTATTCTATATAGTAATTGGGAGAAACCTCAGGTGCTGCTTTACATACTGTATATTTCATATTTCACCATATATATAACGGTTCACAGTTTGTGCTTGGAATCAAGGTCAATAGGTTAAAATATAGCTGGCATTACTTGTTGGGCGTTTGAAATGCAGGACATATTTGAACATTAATTTGTCTTTGGTATAAAGGTAGCTTATTATTGAATCTGATGATTCACATAGTGTAATGCTAATAATGACAAAACAAAAACTAGTTTGAATAATTGATGGGTTTTGAACTAAGCTTACTTTAATTACGCTTCGATCCATAATAGCAACTTCAAACATATGGTATCTGTCACTGAAAAGATTGATAAATATGCAAATAAAGACCTCATTTGAATGATTGATGAGAACATTATACTCAAGTACTATACTGGTAAATGACGGGATTCTTCTTTTGTGTATGTTTTGTAGGAAAATTATTATTAATTACCTAAACCCGCTGCGTTTCCACAATCTATGCAGTTGCCTGAGGAACTGTTTTATTGCGTATCTTATTACCTGAATGTCTAAACGTCATCGGCGTTCCATGATACATACATACATACATAATCATACTCTAACGACTTCAAACGTCTTTAAAGTCAAGTATCCTCGGTTAAACATCATTTCTGTCAGGTCTTTCCCACTTAGACCAGTTTCTAATTCTATAATGCTCTAAAGTGTGGAGTATGGACGGCCTCTTCCCATTTTGGCTTCTGGGGTCCAAATGAGTAGTTTACCAGCTGGTTCGTCGTGGCGAAATACGTGACAAAGGAGTCAATGATATGACTTTCAAAAATGTGTCATATGTCACTGGGAAAGAGCGGAATATCGACAAATACGAAAACGTGATAATGCGATAATTGTAAATGGTTGGAACTCGATACCTGTATCAGTCGTTAAGCTTGATATTAGCCGGCAATTAGCAAAGATATGAGTTCGTGGAACTCTTGTTTTTAGTATTTTCCCATTTTTTTCCCAGTATTTAGTGCTAGAATTATCTTTTTGTTGCGATTTCCGAGGATTTAAAGATTTTGCATTCAATGGCAGTCTTATTAAAAGGACGAAAATGTAGAATTAATTTCGGGGTAAGTGAAAAGTAACGTAGACTTCCCGGGTAATGTTTGGGCTAACAAGTGACATCGAAAATGTTTTGGGTTCCAAGGAACTCGAGTACTCGTAGTCTGGTTGGCCTGAATGAGGTGACCAAACTGAATGTCGTGATTGGTCAGGCGTTTTTTCAAGAAATGGCTTCTAAAATGCGGACAAGAATTAAATAGGAATCGCTACTATTTAGTAATACGTAATATGCAAACATTTTGTATAATTCCTTCAAAATACATATATCAATTGGTCGTAGGGACGTAAGGTTATGATAAGATAATTGATTGGATTTAAGGTGGAACGTCGTTTCCGTCACGTTTAGCCTCCTTCGCAGACTTCTTGGAGCGGCGGCGTTTATTTTTTCGGGAAGCGCTGATACGCGATTTGCTTTACACGGGACAAGGTTCTCCAATGTCGGCTAAAGGAGTTATGTCTCCGAGGGAAGATCGCCTCTCCAAGAAGTCTGCGTTTAGGACAGCATCCTTGTCGTAACGCCACGGGCACGGACGGGCACGGATCCCGACACGACAGCCACCCTATGGTAAATAAAGTTCATACAGGTCACGGATGAGGAATGTCTCTGAGGAGTTACGAAAATATCCATTCTGAACGAGATATCTGCATTGTTGTGTGGTTATTTGCATGCGTTTCTTTCAGTAAATAGAGCCGGCGCAAATACGATGGAAGCGAGCTACAAGATTGAACTTGTGTTAAAAGAGGAGATATCTCGCCATCGAGAACACCTGGATCGCGAGAACCCGCGAGACTTCCTCGACTTCTGCCTGCTGGAGCTTGAACAGCAGGAAAAGGTGGACGGTCTGACGGAAGGAAACGTCCTGCACATGGCCCAGGATCTGTTCTTCGCAGGAACGGACACAACTACCAACACACTGCTGTGGAGTCTACTCTACATGACTTTGAACCCCGACATCCAAGATAAGGTACTTGTGAGCATTTTGCCTTCTTCAAACCGCTTCACTGTTGAACTCTGTCAGACTCTGGGAAATCGGCAAAGAACGCAATATATTCTGCTATTTTCCTCTGAAATTTTTGAGAAGCGTAAGGTGTATTCAATTGCTACATTGCTGCAATTTCATTCTTACAGGTACAGCAGGAGCTAAAAGCCGTTGTTAGTGAGGGTCTGCCGACCCTGTCCCACCGTTCCCATCTGCCCTACGTGAATGCATGCCTGCTGGAGGTCATGAGGATCCGCACCCTTGCTGCCATCACACTTCACGCCACCTCGGAGGAAGTCAAAGTGCAGGGATATGATATTCCTAAGGGGACCAAGGTATGTTAGTTTATTAGCTAATTGGTACATAAGATTACACAACCTATTTTGTATCGTTGCAGAAAGGACACCTTAAATTACAGATCGCCACATGGAGATTTTTTTTTTTTCATCATTGGATCCAGTGACCTCTTCAAGTCGGAGGGATGGTATGGTTGAAGTTTATCCATACAAGGAGTTTCTTGTTTCTAGAAATTGTGTTTGTGACCTCATTCTCTTTTTGTTTGACCCAGGTGATGATGAACCCGTACTCCCTCCACATGGACCCGGCCTACTGGCCTGATCCGGAACGTTTTGACCCTGAAAGGTTTCTTGACGCGGAAGGCAACGTCATCAACAAGCCCGAATCTTACCTGCCTTTTGGAGGAGGTAATTATCAGGCATAGAGATGTCATTACTGAACGTTTGACCAGACTTGTTATAGAATCATTTCTATTCGATGGATGGCTGGTCTTACTACTGGGTATTCTTTACAACTGTCTTAAAAGAAGCGAGAAGAAGTTGAACCGGTACATACTGGTATACATTATCCCGTATATGCAGTGAGATACGACATTATTACATCACTAATTGTACTTATAACTGCTTTATAATCTTGACCTGTACATAGGTCATAAGAGCATAAACTGTCTTTCATTCATTTTTTTTTTATTCCCAGGCCGACGCGGGTGTCTTGGGGAGCAACTGGCCAGGATGGAATTTTTCCTGTTCTTCTCGACCCTGCTGCAGTCGTTCACCTTTAAGATGCCAGAGGGCGCTCCTCCTCCAAGCACTGACGGCGTCTTTAGTCTGACGCTGGCTCCGCAACCGTTCGAGCTCAGTGCGATTCCCCGTCAGTAAATGCTGAATTGTCAGAGCAAGGAGTCACGTTATGAATGGATGAATAAAAATCATTGTTCGACAGTTTTAATCTAAGGACACAATTTAAGGAAGTAATAATTATACAACATTTTTGAAGAATTTTCTATTCCGAGCACTACAACTTATAACAGTTATAACTCAGTAACTTGTGGCATTGTCAATTCAAATATTAAGGTGGGGTTTGGAGTTGGATCTTTTTTTACACGTTCCTGGCCACATGGACTAAAGTAAAATGCAGTATAGTAGTTTCAATATTATTCAGTGTAGAGAATCATTATATAAAGCGTTCATACACACTCAGATAGATAGATAAAATATCTATGCTATACGATATCTATCGATTACACAATAATCAAACGTTCCTAGTATAAAGTTTCATGTTTCTTCACTACAATTGGTGTTGGTTTGCAGAAATAAAGATAATTAATGCAAATGATTATTTGGCCAAATGTATCATTTCTGTAGTATGAAAGGCACCCTGAATTAATAAACAATGGTGTGCAATGAACTGATACTTGTACATGCTTTTGTTTTGATGTTTGAAACCATGTTTGAATGAATACATAAACTGAATGAATCAATGACGAAAAGAGGTGACAAGGAAAACCTGTTTCATATCTATAGTATTTAAGCAGCTTCGTATTAGAATAACGCCGGAGGTGAAAGAACGTGCCCCTACTACTATGAGAAGCTAGATCACGACTTGTGGGTGCTAATCTTAGAGGGGGGAGCATATCTTGATGAATTAAGACCCCGTTCATATTCGCTCGTTCTCATTTTTATGTACACATTTTCTAACTTCCGTTTCTGTTTGAAGTAAGACGTTTCTGAAATTAGATATGCAACATAAACTGTGCCAAACTGTCATTTGGATGACGACTTTAGACTTTTCTGGCTTTTAAAAATGACAGTTTGTCACCTTATATGTGGCACATATTAATGTCAGAAACGTCTTCCTTCAAACAGGAACAGAAGTTACAAAATGTGTACATTTAAATGACAATGAGAGATTAAGCCTTTAAAAGCCGGTTGTTGATTAAAGGTGGATTGAATTGAACCTGCTCAAAGTCATACCCTTATCTATCTGGTCAATTTGCATTCATATTGGGCTAAGACGGTCGGCTAAATTACCCGGGTAAAGCTTTAATTCAAATCAATACAACCAGCTATGATAGGCTTATTAGTTAAAGATCAGAGGGAGGTTCCACTATAAAACCACCCAATACATTCGGCTAGTGTAAACTGTCTGGGCTCAGTCCACCACTGACTGGCATGCTGTGCACATGGGTCCCGGGGCTGCACAGTAGAGTACCAAGTAGTTACTCTATAGTACACTTTAGAATGCAGAAACAATAGATGAAAATTTTAGTTTGTCACATAAAAATCAAATAAGTACAAAGAGTATAAAGTACATGTACGTATTATAACCTGGTTGAGTAGCAGCCTTGTAGGGATACATCGTCTGATGGTAACTGTGGCAGTAATTCTGGTCTTACAGATTGATGATAGCACTTCTTATATGAGAACAATTGCAAGACACCAACTAGCTTTTATCAATGCTATTATTGACATTTCTAGATCCGTAACTCAGGCAAGTACAGAGCAAGATTGCATTGGAATCAAAATAACAGAAAATCTGGTCAACGCTTTGTATCAGTTGATCTTTCATCAAAATTAAACTTGAGGAAATTACTGCATACAATATCTAGCCTTGCTGTAGCTTTCTGGGCCATTTTACATGGTTTGACAACGTTTTTTTTTAAATAGTGGAAAGCAGCTCCATACCATTTTTCAAACTGAAACGGTCAGTAATATGCAAATATCTGTCTGTTTTGTGTGGCCTTTATTTTTTGGCTGTGACATGGCTGGACTCCCCATGGCTTTATGTGATCTGGGGGTCAATTCAGCTTTCAAAGTCCTGGCAGACGACAGCAGGGAGTATCTACATTGGTTTATGGTTATGGTTGTTCCCAGGGAACAGGAGTTCAACCTTTAATGATAATATGAACAAGGAGTAAGTAATCCAACTTCACCGGATCGCGTCATGGATAAGGTTTTGCTAATTAATTAGACCCTTGTTGTGAAAGGATGCTACGTCTCACTACCACAAACTTCACACACGTACCTCTCCACAACCGGTTACCAACTTACAAACCTACAGAACTTTACTGCCCTTCTTATACTCTAGTGGACAGGAAATCCTCCTACACAATATTATAATCATATTAGTCATGATTGCATTCCGTAGACTTTAATCATATCGTAGTTTCCCATAGTTCTTAGCTACTTCTATACCCTTATAAGGACTTTGGGGTTCCCCAGCCCCATATATGGCGCAGCTGTCTGTCCTAACTACGTCAGCAAGGTCCATCAAGGGATGCTCCCGCTGGGAGTTTAAACGGGTAGAGGGGTCCCACTTTAAACGGGTAGAGGGGTTTTCCAAGAATTTGACTAACACATAATTATTCATGTAACAACCTGGAAAACCACGGATTCACTACTCTTACAACACACAAATGTCACAATGTACATTTCCCTATTTCCCTGTTCGTTACAGATGTTAGACTTTAAGACATGTCGTTCAGCCCCTAACTGAAAAATGTCCCTTAAATTTTTGACAGAAAAAAAGATTCTGTAAAATCTTCCCAAAAGTATGGAATCTATTACAAGATCTATCCTTTCGTGGACAAATTCACATTGAAAAACAGAACTGAACAACATGTCAAAAAACAGACTGTACTGCCTTGTACTCTCTGTGTCCGTATCCTGCACATTAACACTGACAAGTATAATGATGTGTTTTCATGCCCTGTTTAGATATGGTAGGTATATGCGTGCCACATGGAACTGTGAACCATGCGTATACTGTTTAATCAGGCAGAGTGGCCTTGAAGTCTCTCCAGACATCCGCAGACCTATCATACACATATATAAAAAGGTTTGGTGATGGTCCGTCTTAATTTGACAGTGACTCAAAAAAATATGTGCAGCTGGTTCTCCAGTAGGAAAAGATTGGGACGAAAATGCATTTCAAGGTTTCCTGGGTTCGGCCAGCCTTGCAGTTTCTGTAAGCAGTCTAACTCAGTGTCGTACACCATAGTCTGGATAAAGTCAAAATCTGTGCAGAAAATCTCTGTTCCTATGGCGACGGCTAGATGAGGAGGAATGACCATCGGTGGGGTACACCTGCACCAACGGTCCAGGCTCGGGTCGTAGCTATGCATTTCTGTGCTTGTGAGGAAATAGAGGAGCGAACCGCAGGTCAATGTTGCACTCTGGTATATGATTTCGTCAACTTGTAGATGTGAACACTCCTGCCACTTTTGTGTGTGCCAGTTGTACTTTCTCAGCTCCAGCAATGGACGGTCTCTTTCAGGATTGACAGCAGTGTAGTACAAAATCCCATAAACTTCCAAAAGGTGTTCTTCATAGCAATTATCCTGTATCTTAGATACTTCGGACTTACATTCATGTTTCCACACATTCTTTGCATGGTTTTACTTAATCAGGGACATCTGAATACCATGCTCTAATTCTTTAGCATACAGGATGTAAATGTTGTTATCACTTGTGACCGTTATGCCTGAGGAGCGAGGAAGGTCTGCAGGATCGTGGATGATGTGCTTCCGTTCCTGAGGGTTTATGAGGAGGAGTCGTTTGAAACTGGAGAAGACGAAATACATCCCAAACTGTCAATAAATAAATAAAAAAATCGTAACTTTTATAGGAATGAGGTCGAAATCAGGGTTTGCACTGATGTCCTCTATGAAATCATATCTTGTGACCCCTGAGAAATGTCCTTAAGTATCATAAGATGTAACTAGATGAGGAGAAAATGACAATAACGGCACCCTTAGAATTTGTATTGCAGGACCACAAAGTATGGAATGAAATGCATCCTTTCATGATTGTTTCAGACCTAGCGAGTCAAACAAAGAAGAAGTACATACTGACAGCCAACCTTCGTAGAGCAAAGCCATTTCCATGGTCATCCCAAGCCTAGGCTTCTGGTTGGAGTTCCCTCTTTGTACCACGTTCCTGATGACCTCCGAACTCCGAGGATCCTCCCTGACCAGGGGGTGTCCCAAGATGGCTGCCGTGTCATCTGAGGTCAGCAGGTTGAAGCGGATGTAAGGGAGGATGCTGGGTAAGTGTTGCTGTCTGTAGCATACAAGGGAAGGGTGGGTTGAAGATCATTTTCAACATCACTGATTGAATCATGTGGCTGAACTGGAAAAATTGAACCCATGTGATTGTTATCAACAGAAATAGACATTTGCAGTCATACAAAGTGCCCATACAATTAATTACTGGCTAAGATAATTATGATACCCACCTGTCCTCCCTGCTGTGCTGCACCCATCTCACCACAGCCTCCCACACTGTTGTCTCCTCTTTAACATCTAGCTCATCGTGGCTAATGATCTCAGTCAGCTGATTCACACTCAGGCTGCAAAACTCCGCACTGGAGGCAACCTGTGGAGGCACCGAGTACATGTATGGTACTGTAAGAATGTCTCTTGATCAACTTTCAATATACAAAAATCATTCATACTCTTAACAAAAAGCTTTTTTAGTTGCTAACATGTTTTTGAAGTAGTCATTTGCAACTTATGAAGGCTGGAGTTTTTTCTACTGTGCTCAATTATCTATTCTAAAATTTGATTCTACAGAGTGACCTTATCATCTGGTAAAATTATAAAATAATGACTTACTTCAGCAAAGTTTCTAAAGATCAACTGCAGACAAGCTTTTCGTGTAATTTGTCTACAGAGAAGAGATCAGCAAACTTGTACAGGTCCACACAGGTGGAGCGCTCAACGTGGGGTGGGGTGGGGAGCATGCAAGGGACAAATGTTACAGGTGGGGTGAGTACCTTACAGCATACCGGACAGAATTAAAGGTGTTCTTAAGTCCAGAGGGGGGAGTTATTTTCCAATAACTGATAATTTTAGGAAGTAAAGATGAATACTTTTACAGTACACGACAAAGTACCCACTAGTCCCGGGCGCATAAAAAAGCATTCAGTATTCTACCGAATTCCCCAGATGACCATCTATTTTCTGATTAATTAAATCAAACAACCTCAGCCTATAGATGGCTTATTACAATGTGCCTGACAAGGCCTGACAGATTACAAAGTTAAGTTAGATTATAAAAAGAATGTCAGAGTGGTTAAGAATGTCAGAGTGGTTTCAACCAGTTCGGCTGTCTCCCGGGTCGCTCTACGACACATTGTCTAGTCAACATTGTCAACAAGCTAACAAGGACGGCTGACCAGAGAGGTACAATAACAAGCCTTGTAACGACTGACTTCTCTAAGGCGTTGGATCTTGTCGATCACCACCTCGCGGTGACAAGTTTGCTTGACATGGGATTACGATCGTCACTTGCCAGCTGGCTCTGCAGTTTCCTCACCCAAAGAGCACAAAGAGTCGCTTACAACGGAGCATACTCGGACTGGACTATGCCCACTTGTGGTCTTCCCCAGGGAACGGTGCTTGGTCCTCTCATTTTTCTCGCCATCATCAACAACGCGTGCCAAGATGCCACAGCATCGCGGTTGAAGTTTGTTGATGACATGAATCTGGCAGAGAGCCGATTGATAGACGCGGTCTCCACCTTACAAACCGACCTAGACCATCTGAACACGTGGACAAACAACAGACAAATGAAACTACATCCCAAGAAGTGCAAAGTGATGCATGTGTCGTTCTCCAAAGTCCATGTCCCACGACCACATTTCTTAATAGCTGGCGAATCACTGGCGGAGATCAAGGCTGTGAAACTACTTGGCTTGCACGTCCAAGCGGACCTCAGCTGGGAACTACATGTCAACCACGTGGTAAAGCAGGGCAATCGGAAACTGTACCTACTCAAGCGACTCCGGTGTTTCGACCTCTCCAGGGAGGAATTACTGACATGCTACAAGACCCTTGTGCGCCCAGCATTGGAATACGCCGCCCCTGCATGGTACGCCGGACTAACAACAGCACAGCGTGCCAGGATCGAAACCCTTCAGAGAAGAGCCTGTCGGCTATATATAATGCTTGGCCCTGCCTACACATCCTACAGGGAAGCGTGCAGCACCTTGGACTTGCCTACGCTAGACGCCCGGCGCCGTGACCTATGTCTCAACTATGACTGAGTCGAGACCGAGACTGATCGAGACCGAGACATTCAGGGACTGGTTCCCACCTACCCGGGGCGAAATCAGTTTAAGAGACACTAGAAACAAAGACCTTCTGGCCACCATAAGAGCAAGGACAAAAAGATACCAGAACAGTCCCGTACCATTCATGACGACCCTATCAAACGAACAGACTCAGTAACAGAACTCCGACATATTGATTGCTATGATCGCCAGCTACAGAATTTACCCTGTTACTTAGTATATGTATATGATAATTATGTTTGTATTTTATAAATCCCGACGTACCCGTCTTCAACCTACCTGTTTTAAGGTAGTGTTTACCTGCGATTTTAGAATGTATTAATTTTGCATAGGAGTGATGATAGTGTAACCGTTTTGCCTAATGTCACCAGTTTTTTAATGTAACACAATGTAAAAAGTACGCAATTCAGCCTATGGCTGCGAGGTACTTTCCGACATCCGATCAAAATGATCAAATAAAATCATTCATTCATTCATTCATTCATTCATAAACTCGTCTTGCTTTGTGTTCTTTTTTATTTTATTAACAATTAGCCTAACCCCCCTCATCCATGCCAAAAATACTAACCATTAAAGATGTATGTTTGCACATATCGAATACATGGGTAGGATCTGCAAGGGTTTAGTGAGTATCATGTTGTTTAAAAAAAACACACCTTGTGTAATTTACCATAAGCAAAATTCTGTAAAATTGTCTGATTATGTATTCATTGATACATAATCCAGTGTAAAATAAAAACCGCCTTCTGGAGTTTAGGACCCCTTTAACCCTATCTAGACCGGGGGGGGGGGGGCTAAAAGTGCCCGCGCCGACTTTGACATCGTATAACTGCCAAACGACGTAAGGTAGGACAACCAAACTTGGTGACTTTTCCTAAAATTTAATTGGCGACAATATTATGATAAAAGTATAAGTAAATCATTTTTCGTGTTGCCATGGCGACGGGTTTCTGAAGAGGCATTTTGTGCAAATTTCACTAATTTCGATTTAAACATAGTTTTTTCGAATGTTTTCTTGCTCAACCACACTAGTTTCCTACATTTATAACATCATGTGATTGAATGTTACTGTCATGATTTAATATTCATTAATTATGCTAATTTGATGACACCATCGCTCAAAATCCAAGATGGCGGACAAGGCCATTATTTTCGGTATGAACAGGCTTTTTTGCGTTTAAATTCGGCACAACCTGGAATTTTCTTAACCAGAAAAATTCTGATTAATGTTTTTAGTCTATTTTGATTGCTATTTGGGGTCATAAATGGAAAAAAATGTATTCTAAAAATTTTCAAAATGGCCGATCCAAAATGGCGGATCCCAGGGGGGTCGCTAACAACACATGACGTCATTCTTCGACGTCATTTTGACGTCAACTTAGTCACAACTGACGTCGAATGTCTTGGCATACCTTTAAATCAATAATACGCAATGTTTTGTCTAATACTTTTAGATATTATGGGGAATACCTATTTAGCCAATAAAATCACTTCGATGACGTCATAATTACGTCATATTACGTCATAACGTCACCAAAATTACAATTACAAGAATCATAAAACTTTACGTGAACATCTCTCCCTGCAAATTTGGTGATGATAGAGCATACCGTTCGGAAGTTATGAGGGGGGGGGGGTCAAAAGAGCCCCGCCCCCCGTCCAAGAAGTCTCAAAAAAGCCCGGTCTAGATAGGGTTAAGGCCTCTGCCTGTTGTGTCCTGGCCTTCGCTCGTTCACACTGCTGTAACAGTAATGGTTTGTCCCTGAATGCTTTATGATGACGTCATGAGTAACATGTAGCTGGCTGGTCACTGACACTACGTCACTGAGCCACGTGACAGGTTGACTTACTGACCAATGACCCTGCGATCAAGACCTTCCAACTTTCGGACCAATAGGGCGCCAAAACACACGCCTATGTAAATTACTAGTGACTATATGAATCAGAACTCAAGACAAATTGGAGAGAGGAGACGGAAATCTGAGGTCCCAGGGTCTTGACAACAGGGCGGCTTCTTCATTGGTGCTAATGAGTAACAGTCAGAGTAACTTCGGGTATTAGTTGTTTAGTCGTTGTTGTACGTTACCGCCCCGGTAACTAGTCGTCTCAAGCATCTGTCGTTGGTAAGTTCCCATTTTGTGATCAAGTTTAGCTGTTGGATTGTATTGTATTGTACGGCACTGAGCGTGTGTTTCTAAATTGTGATCTCGGGGAAAAACCCCACGCCCCGCGGGTAAAGTCCCGCTCCCGCCAAAAGTGTGATCTAGGTTTATTGTTGTATTCATGTACTAGTTATTATTGTGTGTGGTTGCCTTTCAAGCAAATAAACAGAGCTTCAACGGAACCCTTGACCTTGTGGCCTTAGTTTGTGGTGAGAAAGCTTAGTTAAGTAGTGAGCGGTCTGGGTATAAACCCCCCGCTAACTTAGTTAAGTTGTGACAGAGTCGAGTCCAAATCCTGCCCTAGACTGTATTGTGTCAAATGGTTCCCACACCGGGAATCGAACCCGGGCCTTGGCGGTGAGAGCGCCAAATCAATTTAGGCTGTGGCTCTAGCAGTACGCACCCTTTCTGTTTACCATTAGTCCCTGCCTTCCAACGCGCCGCTCTCCTACCCGAGGAGCACGGGGCCACCGACCGCCTGGTTAGCGTATGTCGCTTCCCACCGAAGCCCAGGTTCATGTGTCCAACATCAAGGGAGAACAGTCAACGTACGTGCCAAGGTCGCCGAACCACGCACGTCAGACCTCTCCGGGCGGGGCCAGGTTGTGGCCCATGACGGGTAAGATCCCCCCACCGGTGGGGGACGACCTAGGCCAGGCGCAACCTTGCGATCCCGCCTCCCATACCATCTACAAACTCAGCCACCACCCGTGCTGACAACACGTGACCTGGGTAAGGTGGACGTGACTTCCGCTATCAGGCGGGACAAAGCACCCCCTCCTCACCAGGGAATGGTTCGGCGACGGTTAGGCACACGGGTTTACCGGGGTTCGCTACCTCCGTGGTGCGGGCTGGCTGAGAGTCCACGTGTTGTTTTGTTAGTTTTTGGCAGAGAGGTTCCTTCGGGGTCCAAGTCCCCAGAAACAAAACTGTGAGAAACCCACCTCTGTTCTGTAGTTGCGCTGAACGTTCAAGGTACCATTGTAAATATGTAAATAAAACAGGAAAGCAGGAGAGGAAAAGACTGTGAGATATGGCATCGTAGTCAAAACTTTACTCGTGACGACGTTCAGAGGAACCGATCGCATCCAGGTAATAACTTGTTTAGTCTCTGGTTCGGGTTGTCGTCCGCCTTTCAGTTTCCCCTACCTACATGTGGTCCTTTCGACTGGTTTTAAAAACCGACCAGTCCTTGCAGTCAGCACGTTCGAAATGGTCACCGTCAAATGGTACACATGCGCTTACTTAGCAATTATATGAGTAAGGTAGCGTTAAGTGTTAATTTTTTTTCTTCTCTAAAACCTCGATCAATCTTTGCTGCAACGCTGATTAGAAATTAGTTTTTCTTACTTTGTAACGTAGTGAACTAGAATGCCAGTGGTGAGGGAGACCACTGTTTCAGTATGTTTTTCTTACTTTGTAACGATTAAGTACTAAAATGGTGTCACTTCGGTAAAACATTGTTTTTTTGGTTGTTGTTGTTCACTACCATTAACCAGTTTTTCAATAGATTTCCTTGTATAAGTTTAACTTTCGTTGTTGCGATGTTACTAGTTTTAAATGCGGGGACGCATTTTCATTTGTTGGGCGGGGATGGTTGTAACAGTAATGGTTTGTCCCTGAATGCTTTATGATGAGGTCATGAGTAACATGTAGCTGGCTGGTCACTGACACTACGTCACTGAGCCACGTGACAGGTTGACTTACTGACCAATGACCCTGCGATCAAGACCTTCCAACTTTCGGACCAATAGGGCGCCAAAACACACGCCTATGTAAATTACTAGTGACTATATGAATCAGAACTCAAGACAAATTGGAGAGAGGAGACGGAAATCTGAGGTCCCAGGGTCTTGACAACAGGGCGGCTTCTTCATTGGTGCTAATGAGTAACAGTCAGAGTAACTTCGGGTATTAGTTGTTTAGTCGTTGTTGTACGTTACCGCCCCGGTAACTAGTCGTCTCAAGCATCTGTCGTTGGTAAGTTCCCATTTTGTGATCAAGTTTAGCTGTTGGATTGTATTGTATTGTACGGCACTGAGCGTGTGTTTCTAAATTGTGATTTCGGGGAAAAACCCCACGCCCCGCGGGTAAAGTCCCGCTCCCGCCAAAAGTGTGATCTAGGTTTATTGCTGTATTCATGTACTAGTTATTATTGTGTGTGGTTGCCTTTCAAGCAAATAAACAGAGCTTCAACGGAACCCTTGACCTTGTGGCCTTGGTTTGTGGTGAGAAAGCGTAGTTGAAGTAGTGAGCGGTCTGGGTATAAACCCCCCGCTAACTTAGTTAAGTTGTGACAGAGTCGAGTCCAAATCCTGCCCTAGACTGTATTGTGACACTGCGTACTTGCACCCTTCCCTGTAATGCAAATTGATATTCATGGTTTCACACGTTCTCTATGATACGTAGCATCTCTAAAAGTTCCCTCTTTCATTTAAGTCTAAGGCTGCACCAAGTAATTTTTATGGATGACGTCCGCGCGCGCATTGATTTTGGTCTGTTCCCAGAAAAAAACCCAAGAAATTCAGCTTCCTGTAACTATGACCAAAGAGTTACGACAGTGCCACAAATTGTAAGATTAACGTAAGACACGTCACGCGAAATGGGATATGGAAAGAAACGAGACAGGACAACAACTGCTGTTCAACTTCAACTGATTTATTCAAATTATTGCTGTTTTCATGATGAATAAAACAATTGTTAGTTGTTACACTGTGTTCTCTCATTTAATTTGTGTCCTAACATGTGTCGTCGACTATAATATTTCAAATCTAGGCATGTTGTTTTTTTCGGCCCTTCTTGTTGTTTTTTTCGCGCTCTCGCATTAGAGTTAGGGTCTCCAAAGGACGTCATCCTTGGTGCAGCCTAACTACAGGTCACGCCAACTTTACCTGTAAAACAACCGTCTTCTGCCGACTTTCCGCCATGTCACTTGAAAACATGGCCATGAAGTAGGGGCTGGCCGCGGACAGAACATGCCTATGACAGGGAAACCGCCGGCCCTCGACTTCAAGGACAACATCCTGGAGTACCCCAGCCTTCTGTAAGTGACCCACAGTTCCAAGAAACCCGTGCAGATAGTTCTCGTCTAAGGAACGAGGACGAACTACGCTGGCGTGGGGTTCTTGGTTGTGTTCTGCGGCAGCCATGTTAATGACGAAACACGGAGGGTCAAAGGGTAGATATGTTTATACTGATAATCCACATAATGTAGCAGTAAGACTTTATTTCTCGAGACAGAAGGATGTAAACAAACGATATCGATATCTGAACCAATGCAGGAAGTTTCTGTTTGAAATGCTGTTAAATTGAGTTTTGATTCGGTATTGTGATGGGTTCTATTCCACGCGTCGTTAAAATTACTTGATCATGAGTGTTGATCTGTTACTGAAAACATAACCGACAAAAACTACAAGATGTTTTTTTCTATTTTGCAACTATCTTGCTGTATGTGCATATATCATTCTATATATGTGCATATATCATTCTGTATCAATCAGAAATTGGACCTAGTGATGACTTGAAACTGACGTTTCATACATTGGATCATACTTTTTGATGTTAACTTTATTATTTTGGCTGTGGGTAACTTTAAATCTTTTTTTAGGCTGCATCAACGTGTATCATAATTGCCCAAGTTAGCTTTGTTGAAAACTGCAGAGTCGATCCAGGCTTTTGCAATAAATGTGATTTCAATGTGATTTATTTCATGTTAAAAATGCTTCTGAGGGGCTGACAAAATTGACAAAACAAGTTTTCATTAAAAGTACAGCAACACAAATCATAAATGCATAAATGCAAATCTGTCAAATTCTTCAACCAAAAATTGGCCTTTAAACAGAATAGCACTTGACAAAACGATGATCCTTTCTTTACATCAGTAAATATTTATTGTTCAAAATGGCATACATTATATCTGGACATTCATATGTAGAAACTCTATTGTGCGTAACCTCACAATTCCTGGCTTCGTTAGGAAAGGTGTAAAGTGTAAACTGATAAACAAATATAATGTCAATGACACGTCAAAATGTACTAAACATGCAAGTATAGTTATACAATATAACAAAATAAAAGTTCCATAAAGAGTCTTAGTACTGAGTACTACCCTACTTAGTCAACTGGGGCTCCCATACTACCCTCCCTCTAACAAAATGGGGAGTATAATGGAATAACTAGTAAATTAACAAGAATGAAACCCAGACAAATCTGTAATTAGATACAATGAAAGAATTGCTTCGGCCCCATGTTAACACCTCTTCCACACGGCACGTTCATTTTAATA
Source organism: Branchiostoma lanceolatum (assembly GCA_035149815.1). Classification (NCBI taxonomy): domain Eukaryota; kingdom Metazoa; phylum Chordata; class Leptocardii; order Amphioxiformes; family Branchiostomatidae; genus Branchiostoma; species Branchiostoma lanceolatum. Next base: position 19,699,369 of record CM068872.1, on the reverse strand, counting down.
AATCAGTTCTGATGACGAGTGGGTTGGTTCTTTTTATTTCTGTTCTTGAATATTTATAATTATGTCTGGCAGTTATCACTTCATTTACTGCTGTAAGACTTCTCAGAACATTACTTCAGTTCCTTGTAGAAAGACGTCTCTTATCCATCACAAAGAAGGAAGCCTTTCCATGAATTGTATACTAAAGTCTAAATCTAGTACAAGACCTATCCCAATAAAGAGGTGTTCAGCAAAACCTGATTAACAAAATGTTGTTAATCAATCCGCATGCCCTGTACTCTGTATGTGTGTCCTTCGGTTGCACTTAAACGCTGAAAAGCGTAAAAAGTGATGTGTTTTATCCCGCCTTAAGATATGGTAAGTATATACGTGCCACAGGGCAGTGCGAATAATACTTATCGGGTAGAGTGACCTTTAAGTCTCTCCAGGCATCACCAGATCTGTCATACACATACACCAAATATTTGTCTTCATCCATTCTATCATTCACATGAGCATACTTTTAGGTTAACATTATGTGCAGTTGGTTATCCAGAACAAAGAGAATGGACACACTTGTACTATGGAGGTTTTCTAGTTCTCGGTTCTGCCAGCCTTGCAGTTCCTGCCAGCAGTCTGACTCTGTATCATACAGCATAGTCCGAGAGAATTCAAAATCAGTGCAGAAAATCATCTCTGTTCCCATGGCAACGGCTGTGCAGACGTCGTAAATCATCCTTGGTGGGGTCCGCTTGAACCAACGGTCCTGGCTTTGGTCGTAGCGATGCATTTCATCACAATTGATAAAATAGAGGTATGAACCACATGTCAGTGTTGAACTGTATAATATACCTTTTTCAAGTTATAGCTGTGAACACTCCTGCCATTGGTCACTATCGCGGTTGTACTTTCTCATTTTCAGAACTGGTCTGGCTTCATCTGAATCAAAACTAATGTTATACAAACTCTGATCAACTTCAACAAGGTGATTCTCGTAGTAGCCCGGTGGCATAGACATTGAGGACATGCCTGCATGTTCCCACACATCCTTTGCATGGTTGTAGTTGAACACGGTCAGCTGATTCTCATCCTCTGACTCTTTGATTCCCAGGATGTAAATATTGTTATCACTGGTGACTGTCATGGCTGAAAAATCAGGAAGGTCTTCAGGCTTGTAAATGCAGCTGATGTACCTTCCTTGCAGGGGGTTCATGAAGAGAAACTCTTTAGAACTAAACAGGACAAAAACACACTGCAAAGGGTCAATTAAAATGGCCTGGAAACTAATATCTTTTTTTCAATCAAGGCATACACTGTTGTCATCAATCAAATATCATTTTGTAGCCCCTTGAGAATTGTCCTTATGTTTCAGTTGTAATTAGATGACGGGTACATTTACATGAATGACATACTTGAAATGTTATTTGCAGGACCTCAAAATGTGAAATAATACTGTGAAAGGATTGTTCATGACCTCCTAATTATAAGACAAAGTAACATGAGGAAGTACATACTTTTACAGCAGAGCCATTTCTGTGGTCATCCCAAGCCTCGGCTTTTGGTTGGAGTTCCCTTTCTGTACCACATTTCTGATGACCTCAGAACTCCCAGGATCCTCCCTGACCAGGGGATGTTCCAAGATGGCTGCCGTGTCGTCTGAGGTCAGCAGGTTGAAGCGGATGTGAGGGAGGATGCTGGGTAAGTGGTGCAGTCTGTAGAGCACAGGATAGGGGTGGGTTCAGCTAAATTCTTAGTATCATAGCAGCGTCTAACCAATTATGTTCATTTTTTCTTAAAACTGCAACATGGACCTACAAAACATACATCTATCATAGCCTTTGGCTAGCTGTAGTAAGCCTAGGCTGAACCAACAAAGCAACGATACCCACCTGTCCTCCCTGCTGTGCTGCACCCATCTCACAACAGCCTCCCACACTGATGTCTCCTCTTTAACATCTAGCTCATCGTGGCTGATGATCTCAGTCAGCTGTTTTACACTCAGGGTACAGAACTCCTCACTGGAGGTAGCCTGTGGAGGGGCAGAGTATAGGTACTAGTACATGTCTGGTACTGTGGGAAATAGCTTATTATAACTGAAAATTTAGCATGACAAATCAATTAATCAATCGTTCGAAGGCATCAGTATCTGATGCATGGCGGCTGCAGACATGCATAGGGCTCGCCAGGCTGGTCCGCTCTCGGCATAGACCCTCCAGTCGGTTCTAGTGATCCCCAGCCCCTGGAGCGTGTGGAAGATCTGGTCTTCCAATCTTCCTCTTGGGCGACCTGTGGCGTCCGTGTGGCGCAGTGGTATATCACTCGGCTGTCAAACAATGGGTCCCCGATTCGTATCCCGGTGTGCCCAGAGACATGTCCGTACTTGCGCCCCGACGTTGTGCCCTTGGGAAAGGCACTTAACACGACTTTCCTCACTTCACTCAGGTGTAAATGAGTACCTAGCTCATCTAGGGTTAGGAACGTCCCTCGGATAGGACGTTAAATGGAGGTCTCATGTTTGGGGAGAGCCACACCCCGCGCACGTTAAAGAACCCACCACACCTTTCGAAAAAGATTAGGGGAATGCCCCGGTGTGCGATGGTCCAAACTTTACAGTCCGGTCTGGGATGACATCTTGAAAAGGTGATAGTTCACCTGTTATGTCAATCCTTCCACAAATGTGGTAAATCGAAATAAATCTAAATCTCTATGTCGCTTCCATGACGGGTTGAGTTCCGATAAAATCAGTTTAAGGTTAATATTTATTTATCTATTTATTCATTAATTTTTGATCATTCAGAGGCAGCTATGGTATAAAAGTTACAAACTTGCAGATGGCATCCTTTCACAGCCATAAGAAAAGACATAAACCTTAACTTTGCAGAATTTTTTTTGACACAAACAAATTTCCATGACAGATCTGGCAACTTTTGCCAAAAATGGAATTCATGAAATGAAGTGAACTACTGTAAAAATATAACCGACCTCAGAAAAGTTTCTATAGATCCACTGTAGACAGCGGTTCAGGACACTGTCCACAGAGGATATCTCAGCAAACTTGCACAGGTCCACACAGGTGGAGCGCTCCACGTTCATGGCCATGTAGCTGCTGCTGGTGTCTCTCACATAGTCCAGTTGGAGGAGGTCGGCTGCCTGGTACAGGGGCTGCACTTTGTCGAGCGACACGTGGAGGGTTCCCGAGTAGATGTAACTCAGGATCTCCCTAAACATTCTTGCATCTATACCCTGCAAAACAATAAAAAATTACAACGTTAAAAAATGACCTCATATATAACATATTAAGGGATTTATTTGTTTATCTATTTATCAATCTTTAGGGTAGTCCCTTCAGTTAACAAGTAATCAAGATGTATATTCATAATTGCAGGAAGATATATCACTAATCTTTTCAGTCATGTATATCAAATTTCCATTCAATTGTGTTATTTAATCTACATTCTAATCACACCTTTAATCTGTTTCTATTTGTCAAGAAAATGCTCATTATGATCCGTCAAGAAAATATATGTGCATCTGATATAAGATAATTCCAATGTAACGTCCCTCAGGATGACGCACTCCTGCATACCTAAACTGTGCAAACCAGGGCGTGCTACACTTGATGGAGGTTACATGACTTGATGTCAGTAAAAACACAACTCCACAACTATATATATATATATATATATATATATATATATATATATATATATATATATATATATATATATATATATATATATATATATATATATATATATATATATCAGGTATTAGCAATTAAAAGCGCCTTTGTGCTACTAGATGACCTAGGTAAAGTTGAAAGGGTAGGTGAAAATAAAGGGTAGGCCTTTAAAAGCCATCAAACGGTCCTCCCCGTCCTGAAGTTTTTTTGTATTTTGTATTTTCTGACTTTCTGTTGCCTTATTGGTGATGATTGTTTTTGTTTGGTTCTTTTCGAACATGCTTTTTGATATGTAATATTGTCTGTCATAAAGCGAAGTAAACAACAAAATTACACTAGTAATGAAATACACAAACTACCTCAAACCCCAATTTTTTTGGGTATTGTTTTGTGTGCAAAGTTCTGAAATACCTTTCTGCTGCCTTGACATATTTCCTCCCTAATGGTTTTTTTCATGTAATATCTAGAAGCCTTCTACGCCAGCATTCGACACGAATACAAAATGCATGAAATGGACAATAAGGCTTTCTGGCCGGCTACGGCGTTTATTTTCTGAGGCAGCTCCGATTCGCATTTCGGAGCCAGGTTCTTTTGCTGGCAAATAGTAGCAGTCGGCAAATGCGATTTATTCAGCAAAAGAAACTACCCCCGATATCTTGAAAACTCTTCCTCAGCCCCCTTAAAAAACCAGTTGCACTCCTTCAGGGCTGTTAATTCATTTAAGACAGGAAAAATCACCGAGATGGGCGTAGTTGGCCGGGCGGTGAAAGAAGCTTCAGTGCTGAGGGAACCCAACATGACCTGCAGCCCTTGGCTGAGATTACGATGAGCTAAAGGTTAGGTCAAGGACACTTCTATCAAGGTCGGCGCTTCGACTGTGTCCACTTTTTTTTCCAATTTCGTACTTTTGTTGTTTTACAAATTTCCACTTTTCTGTTTTGTAATGCTTTAAACAATATCAGCATACCGCAGTAGGCCAAAAAAATACAGCGAAATCGGTGTCAGAATTGCAGTTTTAAAACGTTTCTAAAATGGCAAAACCATTGCTAGAGACTAGGCTGACCCGGAAATGAAATATCACACGTCACATTCTGTAGACAGCCAGGGTATTCGTTTGCTTGACCTGCCGTCTTTTGTTTCCTGCGAACACACGCGTCTACATACCAGCACGTACAGACAGAAGGCGTGTCGGGCGTTAGAGACCAATAGTACAGATATACTTTACGACCAGTTGTGTGTTGTGAAGTGATATACATTATACATATGGGGGTAGTATATCACTCTCCCCTCAGTGATACCCCTTCATGGGTTTTTAGAGGCTTCACAACAGCGAAGAAGACAGCGAAGAAGAATACTTTGAAGAAATGACGTCAGAACAACAAAACACCGACGAGAGACGCCACCCGAGCCGACAGAGAAAGCGCTCATCTTATCTGCAGGACTACGTCACCTAAACTAAATAATGATTATACATGATAGCATGGAAAACGGACTGAAAGAACTGGAACAATATTATTAGTCTTGCATGAAACATAAAGCAACAAAGAAAAGGGATGTCTAACACTTCACTAATTTATACTAACTTTTGAGACAACGTATTACGTAAGAAACAAGCTGAACCAAGATCATGGACTCAAGGACACTTCCTGAAGAAAGTTGGACTTTAAAATCCAGTAGGGGAGGAATGTTGTGAAGTGATATACTATACCCCCATATGCATAATGTACAGTCCCTAAGATGTAATTCCTAACCCGGCTCCTTCTAACACATGGTTATGATTAAAGCCAGTCTACATCCTGCACTCCACCGACTCAGACGTTTTTACTTGAGCCTCCCATATTAGCAAGTAACAATACAACATTGTGAAGCTAGTTGTGTCTTGAAGAATGCAACCTTTATTCTTAAGACATTGTAGGGCTGCCACGTCTTGTGTTCGTCGTCTTCGAGTCTTGGGAAGCAGTGTGGCGGCTGTCTTGGACACAACTCCAGGCGGCTCAAGGACATTCGTTTATTGTCATCGAGGGTCACTGGGTAACGTTGAGGTCAAGCATGAAACTACTGCATGGTAAGTTCTCTTTATCGATTTCGTAGCTTCTTTGGATGTTAATTTAGTAGCTTCAAGTTGGGGTGGTTATGTTAAAATCAGGTGTTTGTGGTGCTTAAATGACTGGCCATCTTTACATGTCAATATCTCGTGATGTATCTACCTAGACCAAAAACCTTACGGAAATACAAGGGGTCCATATAAAATGTTCATAGGGGGGTAAAAAGCGTGCGGAACTGCCCTTTTTGAACTATCACCTCCTAAATCGCCCTTAAGCTAAGCGCCGTATCAAGGCGACCAAACATTGGCAAAAATCCCATTGGGAGTATCATATATCATTGTAAACAGAACGTGGCCTTCACTCACACTGGTATGGTGCCTAAACATATCAGTAGCAGCAATCGAATGACAACCGCCATTTTGAAACTCCCGGCCTTGAGGTCGAACTTAACTGAAAAATGTCATTTAAACACGCTCGGGAAAACGGCAAAAGGAAAAAAAATGCTGAAAAACAAAACAACGGATAAACAATATCTTCAAGCAGGGATTTTAACAGTCATTCTCAGCCCTTGGCGATTAAACAGTCTTATTCTCTTCTTTTTTTCTTCTTCAGGTCAAGGAGTTTCTCAAGCATGGAAAATACGGGCATACAGAAGAGCAGGTTTCCTGACGTCAACATTCCTGGGAACGAGACGTTGACCCAGTACGTCACACAGCACTTCGGTGACTATGGGAACGACGTGGCGATCGTAAGTATCTAACTTTACACAATATGTGCACATTACTGTATAGCAGCTGCCTATATACACCCAAAGAAATTAAAACTAGATTTCAAGGTGTATTCCCGATTATTTCCATATAGACCCATATAGGTCGACACACTTTATATTGTTTTACCCATAATGTTTGTTTGCATGTCATGGTTTTGTGTGAAACTTGATGGGAAAATGTCTGAGGTGGAGTTTTTTTACGGTCCACATATTCAAGTTGTATGGCTGTATGTCCCCATCGTACACCTTCGACCATTCTGTAACAAAGGATTACACTTGAAAGGCCAAAAGTGCAAAACAATAGTATTTAGACGACGTTGGTCTTAAATTATAGCAATTATTGCGAAACTTGCGATAGATAAGACAGTTTGTTCCCAGACAAAAAATAATAATAATAATAAACGATAGGGTTATACAAATTCAGAATTCTTAATTATGCCCACGCTCTGTGTTTTAGATAAACGGGGTCACCGGGGAGTCGTACAGTTATCTCCACCTGCAAGACTTGATCCGACGCTTCGGTAGCGCCCTCACGCGGATGGGATTCAAACAGCATGACGTGTTGGCTGTCTTCAGTCCGAACGTGCCAGAATACGCCATAGCGTTTTTCGGGACAACGTCAGTGGGCGGTGTTGTGACGACTGTGAACCCAACATTTACAGCAGGTAGTTGACGACATTCAGTAATGGTTTCTGTCCAAACAAAGGCGACCTATCCCCTGTCTAACTCACTCACTCACTCACTCACTCACTCACTCACTCACTCACTCATTCACTCAGTCATAATTTTACTCGTTCTGCTAAGGAATCAAACTCCCTGGATATAACGTCATTTTCCATGCTATCCAGTTAACTTTTTCAAAAAGACATTTGAGAAATGAAACAAAATCAATGTGATTTTCTTTATTTCATTCATTTATCAATATATATTTATTTTATATTTTAAACTCCCGGCAGACGAGCTGACATTCCAGTTACAACATTCCAATGCCCAATACGTCATCACAGTAGCAGAGCTGGTGGAGACTGTCAAAGCAGCAAAACGCAACTGTCCAAACGTGAAAGTGAGTATTGGATACATACATGCAATTCTGAAATAGTAACCTGCCTCTGCTCGGTCGTAAGGGTCATCTGGGAAATTTCTTGCAAAGGTCGTGTATGTGTGGTAAAAAATTCATGTCTTGTTAGTAAATGGAAATTGACTTCTGTCAGAGGTTGGTTTCGTCACAGCCAGCTTGCAAGAAAAAAGACACAGTGGAAAGAAATGAAGAAAGACTGAATGCAGCCAGAGGTTGTTTCCACAACTACCTGAGCTGCAGAACACAGTGGATCATCATCAAATGTCTAATATACGACATCAAAGTCTTAGGACAGTCTACGATGTGGCTGCTCTAGATCTGTTACCGATGAATTATAATATATTTACAGAATGATCCAAGGTACATAACATGACAAAATAACTGTAGCTGACGAATTCTAAATTGAAAAGAATACCACCTTTCGGAATACATGTTAATTAAGAAAACTAGACCCATTTTCTGTTATTATGCAAAAATAATTTTCAATTTCATCTTTCTAATAATTCAGGAAATCTTCGTTATGGGAGGCGATGTGCCTGGATGCCGGGCCTTCTCCAAACTCCTACAGGACGACGGCTCGGCCTTTCCGGAAAACGTCACGGTCGACGTGACGGAGGACGTGGCCGTGCTGCCGTACTCCAGCGGAACAACAGGCTTACCGAAGGGGGTCGTTCTCACCAACAACAACATCGTCGCGAATCTCAGACAAACCATGTATGATTTAAGAATTACTGATAGATAAACTGTATTGTACGTTCATGCCCAACAGAGCTAAGTGCAGGTATACAGGTCTGAAAGTTGCAATTAAGTACACCTAGATTAAAGATCTACTATGCTGTCCTTACAGCTGACTATGCTATGGGAGAGAGTGAGTGAGTGAACGACACTGACGGGACTTTTAATAAGCAGTTTTTGAATATGATTTATATTTGGTCACCTAGTACCTAAACTCGAATTTTATCATTTTCGTATCTTGCAAGGACGTGCAACAACAACTGGTGATATCTGCCGTTTTGGTGTCCTAGTACTTGCAATTTTAAACTGGAGTCCACCATGTCGGTGTCCTAGTACTTACAGCTCTTTACTTACCGATTATTACTGTTTTGGTACTTGTGCCATATTTATGTCCTAGTGCTTACTGTTATTAAGTTAAACATACTGTTCAAGAACATCAGAATACTATTCGACGATAAATTTTCTGTACTGCTAGTCAGGAAATACATCGGATATTTGAGATTACTAGATATTAGCAATACTAGAAGTTCAATTGTCAGGTATGTAAGTCACCATACATTGTAACATTTAGTTACTGTACTATAACAACAGTAGCTAGTTGAACTATTAGCATGCAACCTTGTCTTCAATTAATCTTCTTTTGAAGACTACGGCAAGACATCCTAAATTGTCTTAATCTCATTAACATATCTATTCAGACTTTTAGCATAAAACACTGTTTTCCCAGTCATATCGATAGTCCCTGACGAAAGACAGCGGATGCTGTCTGAAACGTCTGACTGTTTCAAAATTTTATCCAGTTGCTTGACTTACTATTTTTGGCGTATCTTACTACCTGGATGTCTAACCTTCATCAACGTACCATACATTGCACCTGTTACAATTGTCATGCAATTTATATCTCTGATTCTTATTATATCACAGACGCAAGGGATTGATAGAATTTGACCGTCAGCAAGACTGCATGATCGCGGGGTTGCCGTTCTTCCACATCTACGGCTTGGCTACCCAGCTGTTCAGCTCTTTACGACAGGGGGTCAAGATCGTTACCATCCCACGGTTTGAGCCGGAACTCTACCTGCGCGTTATTCAAGACTATAATGTTAGTAGTGGTTTTCTTTTGAATATTATCGAAACAATGACGACGTTTCTTTTCAAATTGACACACATATACGTGTAAGTATAACTTTTTTTACTTATATCACCAACAACGGGAATTACGTCAACCGTAATGATTTTATAGCCCCCACCAGGCCTTTCTACTGGGGTATGAATCGTAGAGTGTAGAAAATGGAAAGTAATTGGCAAGGAGAATCAGTCCGCGGGAAGGTCAAAAACCTATTGTCTGATAATTTCGCCGGGTACCCTAAGAACCCTACATATGCTACGGTCACAATTGGAAAAAGGGGCCCTGCCGGGTAGTTCCCGGGCCGTTTTTCGCACTTTCAGGCGCGACCCCTACGTGGCCCCGCGGGGCACCCTGCGGCTACCGGGCTATTTTGGGGCACGGCGGGGACCCGACAAAAATTTAGTTGTGACTTAAATTCTACACGGGCCCCGCGGACAAAAAGACGCCGTGACCTAACCGTGAGCACACCGAAAGGTATCCCTCCGGTTGTCGGCCGGGACAAATAATGATTTGTTTGTTTGTTCGTTTGTTTATTTGCACACAAAGAAAATCTATTATACTTAATACGATAAACAATACACAAAAACAGGTTCAGGAGGAGGAAAAAGCGTATATAGCTTATACTAGACCCTCCTCGTCTATACGTCAAACGTAATTATGAATTGTAGATATTATAGCAAAGTAATACATAGAATATGATAACGATAGAAAATAATAATCAAATAACCTATGGTATGAATTAAAATCAGACAAGAACTGAACATGTGACTCTACTAGAGGGGGCTATGATGGGATTTCAGGGCACTTCTAAACGTCAGAAAAGAGGTGATTGTATATTTGTCGGAAGACTGTTCCATATTGTGACACATTTGCATTTTTGCAAAATCCCCTTGTTGGTGTTTAACCATCTCCCCATCGATCCCAACAGAGATTATCTTTTCTGCTTCGTCAACAATCTCTTTTTTTTGCCCAACACACAGGTGAATAGGGTGATGTTGGCTCCTCCGATTGCTCTGTTTCTGTCGAAGCACCCGATGGTGGATGAGTATGATCTGTCCCATGTGAAGGACCTCATGTGCGCTGCTGCACCGATGGGCATAAACCTGACCATGGCCCTGAGAGATAAAATGAAACCTCAATCTCTGAGACAAGGTATTGTGCGACATGTCATTTCGATTTTTGTGTTTGTTTCATATTCAGTGATTAGCCCAAAGTGTACAAGCGCGTGTTTATAGAATATTAAAAAAAAGAATGATCACTTAATGTTTACCAATCGTTTTACGTGTCTAAATTTAGAAATGAAAGATACATCTTTATAACAGGAATGTTTCGTGATGTCTAGTTGCATTCCATGTGTGCGTCACATTGAGCATCGAAGTCATAATGTTTAGGAGAATGGTCCCATCGTTTTTTTTTTCCTACTAGGATACGGAATGACAGAGACTAGCCCCGTCACACACATCTGTGAGGAAAATGAGTTCGTGCCTGGGTCAGTCGGTGTCATCATACCAAACACGGAGATTAAAGTAAGGACCTTAATTACGATCAATATTGTATAATAATGTCATTTTTGTCATATCATTAAAAGGGAGATCATAGCTTTATTGCCGTTGCGAATTGTGGGTAAGGTCAAAGCTTTAAGCTCTCCAGTAGTGAACAAACATTCAAGTCAAAATTTTACAAAAATTCTTCGACAATAAACTGTTTACAAATGTCTGACCTTAAACTTTAACCTTAGACTGCGCATACGCACTCGGACCTGTGAAATGACTTATTATGATAACCCCTTTCCTTTCAACAGGTGATCCATACAGAGACTGGAGAAGCTCTTGGTGAGGGAGAAGACGGGGAAATCTGTGTCCGCGGACCGCAGGTCATGAAGGGTTACCTCGACAACCCTGAGGCCACGGCCGGGTGCATTGATGGCGGCGGTTGGTTCCACACAGGTCAGTTTTTAGCCTCTTCCAGGCTCCACAGATCGGTGGAAAACTAGTAGGAATTGGCCAAATAGACGGTTCCACACAGGTTAGTTAGAGCCTGGCCACGTTCGTCTTACGATCTTCAGGTCGTACGATTTGTTTATTTGTTTATTTGAAGGATCCCCATTAGTGAGTACATCATACATACTACAGAATTCTTCCTGGAGTCATAATAACACATTACATTATTTTCTAAATACAATAACACTAGAGCACTTGCTAAACCTAACACATGTATCTACATTTACAATAACACTAGAGCACTTGCAATAACATTGATTAAAAGAATATTAATGGATTTGATAGTTCAGAGGTCGGAATAAAAAATATATGAAAGTGTGTAAAGTCACCCGGCTACCACCAATACATCAAGGGCCTGTTTGTGTTCTTTTTTTTAGTCTATCCTTCAGTGATGTGTACGATCGCAAACTGAGCGCATTCAGGGGATAGCTATAGCTGTTCATGTGTCGTACAGAATGTAGCTGTTTTGTTGCTGAAGATGTTATCTTAGATCCTTGTCGGTGTTTGTTGGTGGTTATATCTGTAAAAATCGTACGACATCAAAATCGTACAACGTCCTACAACGGATGTGCCCTAAACTTAAATGGTCGCCAAATTGTATACATTTCCTGTATTACATTAGTAAGATCGCTATCCAAAATATTGAAAATGAAGTACTTTAAACGGCCGTTCAGGGAAAGGTTAGTGTAGTCCGTATAAAAAGAAAATGTGTGATTTTGTTCACGTTTTATATTAACCTGTTATAACAATGCGTTATTCTGTAGGTGACATCGGACATTATGACGACAAGGGATACTTCTACATTGTAGCTCGTCTTAATGAGCTGATCAAGTATAAAGGCCTGCAGGTATATTGTATTTCATTCATCTGCTTCTGTCTCTGATATATCTTTAAGCCAAAAACAGTCACTATTTTAAACAAACGCTTGAAGTGAACTATCTGGGATTGGGTATTCGTTTTTGGCACAATATGCTTAACACCTAATTCAATTACGAATGCAATAGTGTTTTGTTCTATTTCTAAAACATCAAAATACTAATTGAATGCTAAGGGATCATTGATGTCATGCAGTAGATAACGAATTGTGTGGCAAATTAAGAATTATGACTATTCCCCAATATTAAAATATAATGTAAATATAAAGAATATTGGCTATTAGATTTTAATCCATCACTTCCAGCAACTTTACGTTATATTAGAGAAGATTAAGGGTTGTATTACTGTCAGTGTTGATTTGAACAGCTGTGCATCTGCTTATAGACTGTCTTTTTGCCTGAATGAATGGAGGCAGCTATTTGCATTCCAGTATCTGTATCTGTAACAATGAGCCGTACCTCAAATTTCTTCTTGCACTCTTATATAACCCTTAGTAAACAGTTATATCTTAAAGAAGAATACCTATATAAATGCAAAATGCTTTGTGCACTTGAGCTACGTTACTTTAGAATGCAAATGTGGGACGCTAACATGGCGGTCAGAAAAAAAAAAGATTGTTAGGCAAAACCCCATATCACTACCCCCGTTACACCACGCCACACTAGAAAAGACAACTACAATTGTCCTGCACGTAAGTTTTTCCTGATTTAAAGCTGTGGTAACTGGGTACAACAATGGAAAAGAAGGAGGGGAGGGAAAACAGCCATGAGAGACCTGGAGGAACTGGACTTCACTTGGTAGGGAGTGAGAAGACAGGCTCTGGATTGTGGAAAGCAGCGGTGGCCCGCATCGTCGACAGATGAAAGTGGCGATGATGACGATGAAAGCTGTCAATGAGGCCCATTTTTCTATATTGCAGGTGAAACCTGCGGATTTAGAGGCCGTTTTGCTGGGGCATACTGGTGTTCAGGACGTGGCGGTTATCGGAGTGCCGGACGAGCGGGCGGGAGAAGTACCCAAGGCGTTCGTCGTCAAGAAGACAGACAGCGTCACGGAGAAGGAGATCGTTGACTATGTGGCAGGTGCTTCAAATCTTTCAAATCTTTATTCGTTTAGATCAACATGGCATTTACATAATTCATACAACATACATGTAACTATTCACGAATATACATGTACTCCTAAATTGAGTTGACCTTACAAATTATATCTATTCCCATGATAAAGGCACGTGGGTGAAAACTATAATCATTAAACACAATAACACTATGACACAGTCTGCCTTTGTCTGTTGTAGAGACGGATAGTATAGGTGCTGTTAGGACCATGTCACACACTATACGACAAGATTGCAACATCTTTCATACAATCTTAAGATAGCTAGTATAAAATCATTTATTTGTAGTCTACACAAGTACTGTAAGTACTGCATATCAGTGCAAATATGTAGCCCCCTAGGCGTTAATTAAAACACGTTTCACCCCCCACCATAAAAGGTACCTGGGCGCTGTGATCTTTACTCTCGAAACTGTGCAAAAGCTTACTGGCATGAACCAATGGCGAATTTATTTTGACGCACCGACATACCGTTTTCTCATGTTAATTATTTATTTCAGGTAAAGTGGCACCATTCAAGAAGCTACGGGGTGGAGTTGAATTCGTGAAGGAAATTCCGAAGTCTGCTAGTGGAAAGATTCTGCGGAGGACTCTAAGGGACAAGTCATGAAATAACTCATTTTCATCATATAGCTAAAGGACGTTAACCAATGAGACCACTCTATTTTGTCATAACCAGCGGTTATTATTACTCCCTAGTTATCTTTTGGCAAACCTCAAACATAAATTTGAAAAAAAAGCTTCAGGTTTCTGTTTGCTTGTTTGTTTGCTTGGATATCCAATACAATACGTTTAGTGTGCCAAAAGTGAACCGGTTCCACATCTTGGTTCACTCATGTGTTAGTTTCAAACATCGTCATTGCGTTATAATAATAATAACTTTAGTGCAAATTCAAGTCCTAAGGCTAATTGCAAGAATACAAGGACATGTGATGATTATAATGATAAGTTATAGTGCACGATGATGTAATAATCACAAAGTAAAATGAAAGTCGACAACTAGCGCTACTTCTTATCTTAACAGGGGAGACTAAAGGGATTGCGCCTGCGCCCAGACCCCGCGATGAGAGACCAAGTAAAAAACAGGGTTTAAACCATTGAAAATCTTTTTTTGGTGGGATTTTTGGTGAAATCTGGGCAATATAGGAGTGACTGTGGTGGGATAGACTCTGTATTTGCTGAATTAGTTGAAATAAATGGTCTTTCTCTACCTTTTGGGTTTTGGCACCCCCCCTGATATAGTGGGATGGTCTTCAACTGGGTGTCTGAAGCCTGTAGGACCTATCCAAGGGCTTTGATTAGGGTGGGTATGTATGGAGAACAGCCGTACAGAATTTATCAGGAATAAATCTGATGACAGTTGTCATCACTGGTTTGTATTTGAAGGTAAGTTGTTGTAGTCAGTTGTTTTGATTCCTAAGATAATGACACTTTCTTTTTCTCCACTTCCCCATAGGGATATATGTATTACTGGCATTTATTGTAACACTTTAGTCTCCCCAACAGTTGATATTGGGTTTAATTCCTTTATGATAACAACGTGGATGTTAACATCACTCACTCGGTTGTTTATTTTGTGGTAATAGTAACCGACCGTCTCTTATGACAACGTATACGGCGACGGAAATTTGGTTATCAACTGTACGTTAGATTTTCCATCATCTCAATATTTCAAGATCAATATGCAAACGAGCTAGTATTGAATCCATCAGGCTACCACAGGCAACGTCAACAAAAAATGCCACTACGCTTAAAACCATGTGATTTCATGCAATTTCCACAGGTTTAACTGACCCTTTGAAGTGATGATTATGAACTTGTATAATGAAATGCGCTAGAGGCTTTGCTGTCGGAGCTGACGTGGCGGGGGCGGCGTGCGTATATTCCTTCATTTAGTGGGCCCAACAGATCGGCGATGCTCTTGTCGACTGTCCGCATCAAATCGTCGTCTGCCCGGAGATCGCGTACTGTCTTCCTATTCTCTGCTTCGTCTTCACTCAGTCCTGACCTCAAGCCCTTTGCAAGCTCCTTCGAGCGGCTCTTGAGTTGTAAGTTTTCCATGTGCAGAGAATCGAAGTGTGCCTCGGAGCGGGCACGTCCAACCCGACACTTGCCAACGCCATGAGGTCCCTCGTGTCTCTTCAAGGGTAGAGAACAAGCACGGCAGTACTTGGAACCTGCCATGATCTAATCGTGATGCTGGCAGCGGATAAAAAGACGAAACTTGAAATTTCAGGGAGAGCGAACTGCCGTGGAATGTGAGTCGAGCCGGCGAGAACCGGGCGGCAATGAGCTGAGCCGTACGAAAGACCAAAACGGCAATTCTAGACAGCTTCCTCAACTCATTTCTTACCGCTCCGAGGCATTTCCTTTCGCTCTGCGCCAGGATTCTAACCGGTCCGCGACAGAATTTCCTTACGCACCGCGACAAAATTTCCTAATGCACCGCGACAGAATTTCCTTACGCACCGCGACAGAATTTCCTTACGCGCTGCGACAGAATTTCCTTTCGCATCGCGACATAATTTCCTTACGTGTCGCGGCAGAATCTCCTTACGCGCTGCGGCAGCCCCCTGCCCCCCACGCTCAAACAGTGGACGATCCCATGTGGGTCAAGGGTCACTAGGCTATCGTGTTTTGAATGTGAACTGCGAAAATTAAACTTTTCAAGGATAATGTCCTTCGCTAAAAGTATCAGGATACTTTTTTTCATAATGGTAACATTACGATGACGCGTTTTATGGTACGATACCATGGTGTTACGTGGCCGTTCCACGTCACCGTGTGTCATAGCTATTTGCTGTTGCAACAACCGTGACAGTAATAGAACCGGCTTGGCTCTTTGTTTAAATCATATTAAAGTTCACGTGACCTCAAACCTGACACTGTCAGTAGAACAGACTATAGGGGGTATACAGACTATAGTATATATATCATATGAGTAGACGGTGTACTTGGCGGGATCGGTAAGAGGGTATCCTTCTCTTACTTGCTAGCTCTTCTTTTACATACTAGCCCTCATTTATTTATTTATTTATTTATGTATGTATTTATTCATCTTGAAACGTATGGATAGTCTCTTCAGCCAAAAAGGCTAATTTCCAAGAGAGCCCATAGGGGTACAGATAATAAATAAAGGTCATAACATGAAATAATGATTAAACATATGAAAACATACACATAACAAATCAGTATGTCAAACAATAGCACTGAAATCAGCAAAGAAAAGCAAACAAATTAAGTTGAGAGGTCAGAGGTCAAAAATCCATAAAATAAACATTAGAAAATAATACAGAGCAGTAACATAGGAGTAATGTATTTCATAATCGAATCAAACTTAATGGAAAAAGTAACTGAACAAACATTATGTGTTATGAGTATGTACCCCGACCTTTAGCGTATGTATCCCGACTTGTATCGTATATACCCAGACCTATAGCGTATGTATCCCCGACTTGTAGCGTATGTACCCCGACCTGTAGCGTATAAACACCGACTTGTTTCGTATGTAGTTCGACCTTTAGCGTATGTACACCGACTTGTAGCGTATGTACACAGACCTGTAGCGTTTGTACCCCGACTTATAGCGTATATACCCCGACCTGTAGCGTAAGTACCCCGACCTGTAGCGTATGTATGCCGACCTGTAGCGTACGCAAACCGACCTGTAGCGTATGTACCCCGACCTGTAGCGTATGTACCCCTACTTGCAGCGTATGTACCCCGATCTGTAGCATATATAGACCGGCCTGTAGCGTATGTACCCCTACATGTAGCGTATGCACCCAACTTGTATCGTATATACCCCGACCTGTAGCGTATGTGCCCCGACCATTAGCGTAGGTACCCCGACCTGTAGCGTAAGTACCCTGACTTGTAGCGTATTTACCCCGGCCTGTAGCGTATGCACCCCAACTTGTAACGTATGTACCCCGACCTGTAGCGTATGTACCCCGACCTATAGCGTATGTTACCCGACATATAGCGTATGTACCCTGACCTGTAGCGTATGTACCCCGACCTGTAGCGTATGTACCCCGACGCTTAGCGTACGCAAACCGACCTGAAGCGTATGTACCCCGACCTTTAGCGTATGTACCCCTACTTGCAGCGTATGAACCCCGACCTGTAAAGTATATACACCGGCATGTAGCGTATGTAGCCCTACATGTAGCGTATGTACCCCAACTTTTAGCGTATGTACCCCGACCTGTAGCGTATGTATGTAGCTTTTTACAACTGCAACATTATGCCTTAGACATCGTTATTATATATTTCTTTCGATCCCTTTTCATACAAAAATGGACTGTTTCAAATCCAGTCCAAAAATTGAACCCTCATTAACAACGTCTGCTTAAAAGTGAACTTTAAAAAACCATCCCAGTTCAAAATGTACACAATAGTCGCATTATTGTTTGTCTATGGCTATAGCCACCTTTTGATTGTGTACAAATCTGAAAACTGTAACAACAGCGGTGGTCAGAATTTTGATATCTACTATCATATCAGTTTAAGATTACGTCATTTTACCAATTTGAAACATCCTCTCCCAAATTACCCATGGAAAAGGAACCATTGCACCACCCCAAAATGGATCTTTCCGAAATGAGCTGTTTTTGTTGAATATTCACTTACTGACTCTGTTCTGACGCAGGTTATCCGGCATGTGGGAAAAACAAGTCTGCGCTATGCCGATTTACAATCTGTGTACGTGACTGTTGAAACAAAGCCTCACACAGCAAAGGAAATGATAAAGTATCGAAGTTCCCTACAGCTGTATTGACAACATTTCTAGTCTAGGATGTTGACCTATTGGCTATATATCCCTGATTTTGATAAACAATATTCCAGAATTTTAACTTTTTGCTTGGGTTTTCTTTTTTGCTGTAGCAAACTTATTTGAGACAGGTGGGGTATCGAGTTAACGGCTTTGTTTTACAAAACTCAGTGTATAAGAAGGTTTCAGAAAATGGAAACACAGCGCGAGTGATTCAAAGAACATTAATCTGAACACCTGTGTCGCATACATATAAAATGAGCTCCTTCAAACGCTTTAATCTCTTCAATATTCACAAACAACTGACGTAAGTTATCCGGAATGCAGGAAAAAACAAGTCTACAATATGCGAAATGAAAACATGTGTACGTGACCGATGAAAATGATCTCCACAAATGAATAGATTACTATTTTCCCAAGATAATCAATTGCAAGATTTATACTTCACAATAAACAAGCTGTGTTTCCTAGTCCACACACGCTTTAAAATTACAGTAAAAACGAAAAATAATCGCTAATACATGGTAAGTCACACATGCTGGTTAATGTATATAAAGCACAACATCCACTTTGTAGACAATTAAAGGTGCTACTATTCATGAGAGGCCAGTTCATGACACCTCTGCACATGCGCCTTGCGAACAACACCAGAGCGTGTGCGCTCCAAAATCCAGGACGTTGGGTACACCGGTAGATTATCTACCAGAATGAAACAGCAGATCAAAACAGACAGATGTCCTAACGTTAGAGATCCATCCACCCGTCCGTGAGTTTTTTTTTTTTTCGAAGTTTGAAACAAAATCGGCTCCTGCAGTTCCAACAAGGCCACTAATTTCCAGAGCATGCAGTATCATATACAATTACTAGAGGGCCCAATTTTTTAACGTTTCGAGGACTCTCAAAGACATGCCGAAATGCAAAATTGACTGTTTCACAAATACACTCCAAAAATTGATATTTCATTAACATCGTCTGCCTAAAAGTGAACTTTTCTAAAAATTATCCCGTCCAAAATGTACACAATGGTTGCATGCACGGTTGTTAGTCTATGGTGATATATGGTAACAACAGTAGTGGCAACATTTGTCTAGGATTTTGACCTATTGGCTATATATCCTTGATTTTACTAGAAATAATCCAAAATAATTCACATAATTTGGCGGCCTTTTTGGCTCTAGTACACTTAGGTGTATTTGTGACTGGTGGGATATCGAGTTAACTACTTTGGTACCCAAACCTGAGTGTAGAAGGTTTTAGAAAATGGAAACACAACACGAGTGATTCAAAGAACATTATCACACAGCTAGATGGCGTCGACCAATCAGAAGCCTCCATTGCAGATGTGTTATGGGGCCGTAACACACCCGGGCTATAACACACCACTTATTCCATTTTGTAGAGGGGGTGTCTTTTTTATGAATCTTTTTCTTACCCTTGTTCAGAAAAATATATTTTTTCAAAATTCACAAAATTTTCTTAGAATACGTGAAAAAAATGAACAAATTTCAATTTGAGTGAAATTTAAACGAGAGGACTAAAAACAATTTTTTTCACACCCCTACCGAGAGAGTGGAACCCTCCGCAGACGATTGTTGCAAATTTGTCGGGCATCATCACCCGTCCCACAGTTTTACGTCGAGGAACTGACAGACGCCGACTTAGAGTCAGTTTTCGGGTCATGGGAAGTTGAGGAAGACGCCCAGGAACATGCTTCAGCAGTTTAGGGGCAAGGAAGCTGACGAGTGTGACCAACAAAAAGCAGCGGGCACACAGATTCCCCTCCCCACTCATCACATTGTATTTCCCGAAGTTTCAAATCTTGGCAGACAAAGAAATCGCCCATGAAACATCATACGTTTCTACCCAAGAGGACCCCAGGCTGGTATGTTCACGTTTCTGAGGGGTTTTACCTGGCGAAAATTAAATTATTGCTGGCAAAGTGATGTCGCCTTGTTCAAAACAAACGCCCCCCTCCCCAGGACGAACACCCAAACCGATGTGTTGGCATCGAAAGAATTACGGTCAAAATCGCCCAAATTCTTGCAGGTTTGTACCTACAATGATCTCGGCTCGATATGTGTACATTTCTGTGGGATTTCTTTTCCGGCTTGAGCAATAATTATCCGGGGAAACTACAAGCAGAGGGGAGGTAAACATGCACGATTCTTACCACACTTAGGCGTCCAACAACCCGTCAATTTGTAACCGTGTGGGCTCGAAGACAAGTCACCGCTTGTTTACTTTTGATTATATGAAGATCCTATGTACAATGGATTGATTTTACATGTATAGTATCAAATAAAGAATCTATGTATTATACAGAAATTTGTCTCTCTTATATGGGTCAGTTTAGATAGGCTATGTGATAATAACGTTAATGACCCGCCCTGAGGTGTATATGGTGTCATAACGCCTGGTCATGTGCTATAACAACCTCATAAAACCACCTCGTTCGCTTCGCTCACTCGGTGGTTTTATTCGGTGGTTATAGCACATGACCAGGCGTTATGACACCATATACACCTCAGGGCGGGTCATTAACCCTTAATTAATCTACACCACTCTGCCGCATACATATAAAATGAGCTCCTTCAAACGCTTTAAATAAGCTCTTCAATATTCAGAAATAACTGACGCAAGTTATCCGGAATGCAGGAAAAACAAGTCTACGATATGCAAACTCAGAACATGCGTACGTGACTAATAGAAAAATGATCTCCACAACAAAATAGATTGTAATTTTCCCAGGATAATCAATTATAAGATTTCTATTACACAATAAACAAACTTTGTTTCCTAGTCCAGGTTTTATAGTGTAAATTACACGCTAATACGTGGTAAGTCACACATGTTGGTTATGCATATAAACCACAACATCCACTTTCCAGACAATTAAAGGTGCTACTATTCATTAAAGGCCAGTTCATGACACCTCTACACATGCGCTTTGCGAACAACAACAGAGCGTGTGCGGCCCAAAATCCAGGACGTTGGGTGCACCGATAGATTAACTACCAGCACAAGACAGCTGATCAGAACAGACAGATGTCATAATAAAAATATGGATCCTTATACGCCTTCTTGAGTTTTGTTTTCCAAAGTTTGAAACAAAATCGGCTCCTACAGTTCCCCAAAATCCGCTAAGTTCCGCTACAGTATCATAGAAAGTTACTAGGGGGCCCAAAATCTTATCATTTCGAGATCTCACGAAGACCTATCCACCTACGAAAAGTGAAGACAATCCACCTCGGCACGTTTTAGCCTTTGTGTTGACAAACAGTCACACACACACACACACGCACACACACACACACACACACACACACACACACACACACACACACACACACACACACACGAACGCAGTGCAAAACCAAACCTTCTCGGGGACTGTAATGATTATTGAAGCAATACAACCAATCTATTGGGTAATCATCCAGACAAAATCTACTAGCAAGAAATCTGAATATCATCTGAATACGCAAGTTTTATGTTTTCAGTTTGATATGACTGCAGCGTTATGCCATAGAAACCATTGATACATATTTCCTTTGATTCCTTTCCATGCGAAACTAGACCGTTTCCAAATCCCAGTCCAAAAATTGAACCTTCATTAACAGCGTCTGCCTATAAAAAAGTGAACTTTACTAAAATTAACCAAAATGTACACAATAGTACATTGTCTTTGGTAATAGCCGCATTTTAGTTGTGTACAAATCTAAATTATGGGTCCTAACTGTAACGGTAGCAGTTGTAAGAATTTTGATATCTACTTATATGTCAGTTTTAGTTTACATAATTTGACCAATTTGAGCCATCCCCTCCCAAGGTACCATTACACCACTACAAAAGGAACCATTAGACCACAAAAAAAAAAAAAAAAAAAAACTGACAGCAAAGGAAAACAGTATTGAAGTTCTCTACAACAGTATTAGCAACACTTCTAGTCTAGGTTTTTGTCATATTGGATATATCCTTGGTTTTATTAGAAATTATACAGAATTCAAATAATTTGGTAACTTTTTTCGACTCCAGTTGTGACTAATGTCTATTTAACTACCTTGTTGCCCACACCTGATGGTATAAGAAGGCTTTCGAAAGTGGAAACGCAACACGAGTGATTCAAAAAACATTAAAGGCCCACTATGTAGGATTTTGGCGCAAAAATTAAAAATATTCTTGTGAACAAATCTTAATGTTAATGGCAGGTACTGACATGTACACCCCCTTTTCAGCATATTTTCTTCATTATTTCGTCTATTTTTGGTATTTGTGAAGTGTACAAAAACAAAACAAAAACTCCCGGACACCACCTCAATAGTAGATAAACAACAACATCCCAGTGCACTGGAGGACCCCCATGGTGGTCTAATCACTTAGGCACACGTTAGACTGCCAGATCCCATGAAGCTCTTCTTCTTTGGAAACACTCATATCTTTTTCTAAGAGGGTAGAATGCAACTATTAATTTATTCTAGAGAGTCTACTTTGAAGGGTATCAATAAATGGTGGTTATTTTCCCTTCAAAACTGCAAGAACTCTTGTAAGGATGATTTTTCACAGAAACTGGTGAACTGTAAACAGGCCCCCCACTGGACGGTCAGCCTGATAAGAAGTACAGAAGCCATGTGTGGCCATGTGTTAGTTTCACACTGTGTGTTGTTTTGGATGGAGGATAACAGTTTTCTAAAGTTGTTTGTATGGTGCAGTAATGTTGTAACCTCCCTTCCTGAATATCGGTAAGCAATTCTATAGAGTTGATAAAGCTTGCTATGCAAAGAAATAGTAGGAAAATCTACTTTCTGTATTGGCCTAAACTACATAGTGGGTCTTTAACACCCGTGTTGCATATATATGATTGAGCTCCTTCGAACACTTTTTGTTCTTCTTCAATATTCACGAAATAGCACAAGTTATCCGCTATGCAGAAAATAAGTCTGCGCTCTGCCTATTTTGAGCTTGTTTACGTTACCGAAGATTAAATAATCCCAGCAAAGAAACAGATAACATAGTATGTTGCTACTTTTCCAGATATTCAATGAAAAGGTTTTATTCCACAACATAAACAAGATATGTTACTAGTCCATGAAAATTACAGTAAATACGAAAATGACCGCTAATACGTGGTAAGTCACACGTGTTGGTTATGCATATAAACCAGAACATTCGATTTCTGGCTAATGTTGGTACTATTCTTGAGAGGCCAGTTAAGGACACAGCTACACATGCGCCTTGCGAACAACACCAGAGCGTTTGCGACCCAAAATCCAGGACGTTGGATGCACAAATAGATTATCTACAAGCACGAAACAGCTGATCAAAACAGACAGATATGATAATAAAAATAACGATCCTTCTACGCTTTCTTGAGTTTTGTTTTTCAAAGTTTTAAACAAAATTGGCTCCTGCAGTACCCAGAAAGCCGATAAGTTCCGCTGCAGTATCATAGAAAGCTACTAGGGGGGCAAAAATCTAAACATTTTGAGGTCTCAAAAAGACCTACCCACGAAATATTCATCAAGACAAGCTATCTACTAGGCATTCTTGACTTATCGTGTTGTTAAACAGTCACACACACACACAAACACACGCATACACATACACACAGACAAACGCAGTGCAAAGGATAAACCTTCTCGGCGAAGGTAATAATAATTGAAGCAATGCAAACAATGATACGGGAAATTAGTAAATCATCCAGGCTGCTCACAACAAAAAGGACTTTCAAAGTATTCAAAAATTTGATATCTACTTATATATCAGTTTTAGATTACATAATTGGACCAATCTGAACCATCCCCTTCCAAAGGTACCCATGAAAAAGGAACGATTACACCACCCAGAAATGGACCATTCTGAAATCAGTCGTTATTCTTTAACATTCAGCTACTGACTCTGTTCTGACGAAAGTTATCCGGCATGTGGGAAAAACAAGTCTGCGCTATGCCGATTTACAATGTGCACGTGATCGTTGAAAAAAAAGCCTCGCACAGCAAAGGAAATACAGTATTAAAGTTCGCTACAACAGTATTGACAATATTTCTAGTCTGACCTATTGGCTATATATCCCTGATTTTGCAATATTGCAGAATTGAAACTTTTTGGTGGGGTTTTCCTTTTTTGCTGTAGCAAACTTATTTGAGACAGGATGGGTATCGAGTTAACTGCTTTGTTTCCCAAAACTCAATGTATAAGAAGGTTTTAGAAAATGGAAACACAACGCGAGTGATTCAAAGAACATTAATCTGAACCCCTGTGTCGCATACATATAAATGAGCTCCTTCAAACGCTTTAATCTCTTTGATATGCACAAGCAACTGACGCAAGTTATCCGGAATGCAGGAAAAACAAGTCTACAATATGCCAATTCAGAACATGTGTACGTGACCGATGAAAATGATCTCAACAACAAAATAGTTTACTATTGCCCTATTATGAATGATAACAAGATTCATACTACAAAATAAAAAAAAGCCCTGTTTCCTAGTCCAGTGGTGAAAATTACTAATGTAACAGTAAATATGCTAATAAATACGCTAGTAAAATAAACGCTAATACGTGGTAAGTCACACTTGTTGTTTATTCATGTAAACCGCAACAACCAATTTCCAGACAATTAGAGTTGCTATATTTGTGTGAGACCTGTTGAGAACGCAGTTAGGAGAGCTGCACTGTGCGATCAGCACCAGGGACAGAGTGCATGTGGCCCAAAGTTCGGGATGGTGGGTGCGCCGGTACGGTAGACTAACTACAGCAGCTTCAAACAGTCAGATAGCCGCAGTGATGGCTTTCAAACGAGAGCTATCACGTCTAGAAAGTGAAGAAATAGAGATGACATCCATCCAGGGAGATTTCGACCGCCATGATCCGGAGATATCGCCTCTTCCACCCCAAAAGCCCTGGGAGGTATTGTCATGTCGCCCCAAACAGCCTATGGGGCGACCGACTCGGCGTCAATCCGGACAAACGCCTTGGCAACGGCCTCGTGGATCAAGGAGGAGAGGTGGAAGAAGGGCCCGGAGGGCCACCTCTTGTCCCCCCGAAGAGAGTCTGGGGTTAACCCCTCGTCCGCCCGAACAGTTTTCAGACGAAACGCTTCGCCCGTCCGGAAAAAGTTCGGAGGATCCGTCTGCTCGCTCCGGACAGATTCCAAGCGAGCCGTCCCATCCACCCGGACAGACCCCGACAGGAGCCTGCATTCGCCCCACACAGAGGGACGGGAAGGTAGCGGGGGTGTACCGGCACAGGCTACGGGAGGAAGACATCGTCAATATGCCGCTGAATCCGATGTACGGCGCGGACGTAGATCTTCCGCCAGGTCAGTTCTAAATCTAACATTACAGAATTGGACAGTAGTGGGAATAGCGAAAACCTGACAATGACAATGACAACATGTCTTCCTACTTTTTTTTTTTTGAGAACTCACAACAGACTAAACGAATTCGAAACCGTACTAATCACTGAACGAAATCAATGAAACGAAGGAGCAGTTTAAAACACTAAATATGTATTCTAAGAAAAAAAATCACAGTACATGTTGGCCATCAAAAAAATGAAAAGTGCAACATGTAGAAACATGGGAAATTTCAAGAAGAAAAAAATGAATTATCTGGGCACAAAGCATAAAATGAAACAAGCAAGCAAACAAACAAACAAACAGGCATATTCTGGGGTGAGATGGTAATTTTATTTTCCGTTACCTCAGCTCATTTCTGGTATCAACATATAGCTCACAGCTTCACAGTGCATATTGTTTGTGGCAATTATCAAACATTTTAAGAAATCTCTGGTCAACGGTACATCAAATTCGTTACCATGCTATGACGTATATACATACATGTTACCTATTTTGGAGGAAAATGTGCATGTTAGTCCTGCATTAGGATATAGATTTCAAGACTGGTATTTTCTGCTAGCTACAAAGTATTGAATATTTATACTCCAGTCATGAATATTCATGTACCCAGCTTCTTGTGTTGACTGGATTTAAACAGCTCCATTCACATTTTTACCAGTCGAAAAGAAACTTAGTTCTAAGTAAAATGGGAACTATAATGATTTTTGTCCCGTTTCATGACGCATTTCACTTTTTTTGTGATGATATGGTTATATTAGCATTCTTCTCTATCAACTTCGCGACTGCATTTCTAGTTCTTAGCTAATCCCTCCCTCACCAAGTCCTATTGACTGTATCACTGTAAAAGTAAATAGAGGTGTACAAGGCATTGGTCTCTCTCTGGAACTAAATATGTTGTCAATAATCTGTTCAACGGGGATTCATCTCGAAAATGTCATACTAGTACTGTTTTTGACAAATTTTGTAGGTTCGTACTAATTCGTCAGAAAGTAAAGTAGACAATATCTAAGTATAATTTATTTATCTATGACGTCGTTGAATAGTTATTACGCCTTTTGGCTTATGTAAATGCGTGTTTATTCATACTTTACGCAAAATAACTAAGGAAGGTGTGGTTGGATTGTGTTGGTATTTGGTGTGTTTTGATAAGATCTTTGAATGGCAACGGTGATGTTGTGCCCCCTAGCCGTTCTTCTTGGGACTGCAGTGAACCTCCTGTTTCTGTTCTTCTGCAGTGCTGTAGGTTTCGGGTCCTGAAAGCTTTATTGGAAATGCAGGGGTGGTTTTGGGAAAAAAAAAGCAAGGAATTCTTAAAGAAGAAATCAAGACAGGACTAATGGGATTTCATCATTGTGGGGCATATGGGCACCTGAGGCACCGATGTATATAATGAAATGTAGATTGAAATACAATTTGCAAAATCAATTAGGACATTTTATAAATCAACCGTTTTGCATTATAACAATGTCTCATGTCTGTCATATGTCATTTACAGCTAGTGGTACATTATCAGACACAAATTATGCAAACTGTGACTTCATTTGCATAATTCATGCAGGCACTTCTTATTCCCCTTAAAACAGATCCTACAGATGTAATATTGGAAATGTAGGTAGCTTCAGGGGAGGTGAATGAATCGGAACGTGCATTATGCTAATGAGGGCCTCATTTGCTCATTTTATGCAGAAACTTATATTTTACTCACGGCATGTGCTACAGATGTCATATTGGAGGTGTAGGTAGCTTTAGGAGAGGTGAATACGACGGAATGTGTGTTTTGCTAATGATGACCTCATTTGCATAATTTATAAATGTACTTCTTATTCCCCTAACAACAGATACAACGGAATGTGCGTTATGGCAATGATGACCGCATCATTGTACGTCAATTTGGACAGTGGCAGGAATTTTCTATTCGAGATATAGGTAGCTTTAGGACAGGTAAACACAATGGAGTGTGTGTCATTCTCATCTTATTTGCACAATGCAGATACTCACATTTCATACTACCTTCATTAATGAGGGAAATACCCTACATTTTCTCGAAAATATTGCCTTTCTAGTTTTTTGTGAGTTTGCTTCCTTGAACATGAACAATATGCAACACAAAAGATAGTAAAGTACTTAAAACTACATCTAGGAACCAAATCGCCTTCAGAACATTTGCTGATAGATGCCATTATTCCCGAGTAGGACCCGACGGCCAACAAACAACTCCAATAGAAGTGGGCGGGATAACCCAAGCCGAGATGACAGGCTCGGACGGGCCGGCAGTCCATAGTCCACTGGGAGTCAGCCCCGGAGGTCCGACAACACACGCGTACGAGGATGGTGACACGTTCGGGATGCGTCTCGGGCCAGCTTTGAAACGAGAGGCTCGCCGCGCCCCGCCTGTCCCCCCTACCCCGAGACCAGAAAGACCCCCCGCCGAACACGTGTACGAGGATGGAATGTCCTTCGGGATGCGTCTCGGGTCAGCCGTGAACCGAGATGATCTCAACGCACCGCCTGTCCCCTCTACACCGAGACCTGGAAGGCAGGCCGGTGGGATTCCACAAGTACCGGATGGGCCAAATCCGTTACTGAATCCGCAGGCCATCCTCAGCCAGCTTCGACCAAACCCGATGTACAACTCAAACCAGGATCAGCCTCCAGGTTGGTGTTACAGCAGAATTGCCATATTTTTTATTGGCAATCTCAATTTGTTTTATCGCTTTCATGATGAGTGCTTCTTCAATGTTGAACAATTTCACTGAATATTATGTAAATCACTTGTAAAATTGAAACAAGAGTTCGCATCAATGATGTTTGTTGTGCAAAGTAGGTTATGAATAACAATGGTTGAGTAATATTCAGTTTCTTTATGTCTTTTAATAATGCAATAGAACCTGTTGACACAAAGAATAATTTAGCTTACACACATAATCAATCCACACAATATTATGTACGGTTTTCAATTATAATGTTAAGTCGCTGAATTGATACCAGATGAACTAACATGAAACATCAGAAGAGCACTGTATTATTTTCTGATGAATTTTCGTTTGTGTTGATAAATGTCACCACAAAAACAAAGTACATGTTAAATATAATGAATGTCTTTTCTGTCCAACTTAGCCCCAGAAAATCGTACCATTTGGAGACAGCTACGTCATCGCCTGTCCCGACCACGCCTACTGATATGCGTTGCCATATCATCCGTTGCCTTGGTAACACTGATGATCGTGGTACCTGTACTTCTGACGCACCTCAACTCCGGATCTGAAAACCGTGACTCTGTAAGTTTACTGATTATTGTTTTGATTTCACACATGAATGATTTCATACAAGAATGGCTAAAAGACAGACCACATCCATATGAGATAGAGTTGGAACTTTTTCATTGTTGAACTACTTTTAACGTTTTCACCTAAGATAATGGGAAATATTGCAAAATCAGCATTGTTTATTTACCCCTTTACAGTCGGTTACAACCACAGCAGGACCCAACATCACAGGCCGTGCTGCCTGGAAAAGTTCTGCTGTGCTGTTGAGGACGGGCAAAGTGACACCTGATGACGTCATCAAGGTCAGTAGTTGTCTGCGTTCCTTGGGTTTGGGATGGATGCCCAAACTACACCCATATAAGACAGATCCAATTTTCCATTCTTAATTTGCTTTTGAAATGATTTTACCCGTTTATTTTGCCTGAATTTTTTTTTTTACTTTCAAACTATACAAGGCCTTTTTTCATAAAGTTACGTACAACATCGCCCACTTACTGCATTTTTCGTCACCCATATATTACATAAGCATGGATAGTGGCTGTAAAAGTGGTAACTAAACAATGCCCATTTTACAGCCGGCTACATCAATAGCAGGGCCTAGAACCACTGACAGTGCTGCGCATGCCTGGCCCGCTGTGCTGATGAAGACTAACGAAGTGACATCTGCTGACGTCATCAAGGTCAGTACTTGTCAGTGTTCCGTGGCTTTGGGGATGCATGCACAATTAATATAAATGCGGCCATTTTTTTTTTAGCAAAAGATGTCTGTTGTCGACTTAACTATATTTAATGTATCACTGGTATCTAAATGTACAATGTCAGAAACCAACGTTTAGGCATATAAATGACGAATATTACAGTGGTTAAACTATGTACATAAGTACTTCAAAACAGTCTTTTGTATCATTGGGAATTTTTTGTCATTTTTTAGGCCCTATAGGCATATTAACGACACGAAATCGAAACATGTGGTAAAACTTAGAAGGTTAAGGGAATTGAAATAACTTTTTTTGATGATTGATGCACAGGGGATAGTTTGATAACATTTTGACACCAATCATAACTGTTTAGGTCAATCCGGTCCATGGACATGGTCCCTCACACGGCATCACGGCGGAGATGGAAGCAGCAGGACCTACACCAATCAACATGCCGGTTTCCACGATCACGGACATCATAGGTGTGTGATAACAGTTCTAAAATCAAACTTCTATGCATTAGAATGTACTTTTTGGCAATACTTCAGGGCCGGAGGCATAAATTTTATATTGCGATCGATATATTTTCAAGGGAATATGTTTTTGACAAAACCTTTCGTGCACGGTGTTTGCACATAGCAGGGAAGTATCTTATTTTGCCTTGTGTTGTGCTGAAAACATGCAAAAACATATATCATTAATGCCTTTGTATCATATATGGGGACTGTGGTATGGTTTGTGCGGAATTACTGTTCAATAAGACATTAGGCGAGTAAGGCAGACTGATGAAATAAAACATGTATTTTAAATGAGTATTTTTATTTGTTTTGCAGATCAGGGGAGCAGATGTGGTGATGAGTTGGGGGCTGGAAAACTGCGCAGCGCACTTGGAGTTGCAGTTTCCCCCGACAACAAAATATGGGTTGCCGATCGGTCCAAAGCGCTCCTCCAAGTCTACAACATGGAGGGGGTTTACCTGTGCCAGTTCCCACCCGGTGCATCAGGGCTAGGGTACCCATCAAGGACGCCATATGATGTGTCCATCGACAAGGATGGCCATCTGTGGGTCTTGATGAGTGGGTACCCTGCCAGCCCTGACTCCGTGGTACAGGTCAGCAGGGAAGGCCACCTCAAAGCCAACTTTGACCTCCCTGATACTGTATCACGGGTGGTGCTCCGCGGAATGGCCATGGACTTGCGCAATAACCACATCTTCGTCACATGGTCTGGCGGTTACAGTGGTGGTGTACAAGCCTTCGGGTCGGATGGCAAACTCCTGTGGAGTGTCGGGCGGCAGCAGCGGATGGCGAGGCCGATGCACGTCGCCGTTAACGGGAAAGGGAACATCTTCGTGTCGGACTTTGGCACTGACTTCGTGTACAGGTATGATGAGACCGGACAGTACGTGTCGAAGTTCGGAGGACCGGGCCAGAGTGGTGGCAACCTGAGTCGTCCCCGAGGCATCTGTGTGGACAGCTTCGGTCGCGTCTTGGTGGTGGACTCAGACAAACACCGCGTTGTCATGTACACAGACCAGGGCGCGTATGTCAGTCACATCACCGTCCGTGCTGAATCCCCAATAGGGGTTGCAGTGGGGCCGTGGGGACAGTTGGTTGTGATTAACAGCAACACAATCACTGTCTTCCCCCGCTACTGATAATGAAACACGGAGATAGCCATTGTGTGATAGAATTGGTTATAACTGTAGCACTTTTAGTAGGTCTTATATTGTGCACTTTTGTAACTGCAGTAGTAACTTGTAACTTGTCACTTTGGATTATTGCCTGTATTGGATAGAAACTGTCAACAAAGATAGTAAACAAGTGTGCCGTAGGGAGATGCAAGAGTTCAACAATGTGTGTAGCCTTAGCAAGTCGATTCTTCCCTTCTGTTTGGCAAAATATATGACCCGGATTTGCAGCGATTATCTAATTGGAACCCATACCTATGTAACTATAACGGTCTGTGTTTGGGATGACTTCTCAGGATATGACTCAGAATGGTTCATTCAATTCATTTTGTGTGTGTGTGATGACGTTCTACAAAATTTGGTTGATTTTGTACCAATATTGATAATGATATTGAGCTGGGTTCCTCCTAAAATAATTGCATTGACTTTAGGAAAGTAATGCATTTGATTTACATTTGATTGGTGTAATAAACCATACCTGTAAGGAGATCAAATTGTGTGAAGTGTTCACGATCATAATATGTCCAATTGAGAGTAGCAAATGTATTTTTAGACTCTTAAAAAAATTATTTGTAACTTTCAGGTGGTGTAAGTTTGGTTCATGTTCAATTTAGAAGTGATATGTTAGGTCAGACCATTATCTCGTAGGTCTGACCAAAGTCTGCTTTTGTGGCAATAATGCACAGAATGAATGTAGACAATAGTTGCATTGTTGTCAGTGTATATGTGAAAGTAGTATTTCTTTGAATGTACGAATTAGTATTCCTTTGAATATACGACTTATGTATGACTTAGTTGAGTCAGTATCGCCAGTTCATTGTGATATATAATAATATTCTAATATGTCATATTGTGTGTCTGTTAATATTTGTATATAAAGGACCAAGAAGAAGAAGAAGAAGAAGTAATGTTTGTAGGGCCTACCTTGTACTTTTATTTCACAACATTGTATTTAAATTTTGTGGATTTTAAGATAACTGAATCCATTTATAATTGACTCTGTAGCTCTGTAATCAATTAACCATCAAAACAATTGTCAGAAACTTTGCTACATTTTGCTTACGAAGCCATTAGATTTGAACCATGGTAGACAATAAACATGCATTTCCAGATACAATGTAGAGTCCATTCCAAGTCACCAAGAGTGTTTTATAATAATATTTGTAATGATTTTCTAATAAAACTCTAACAAAATAATATCTGACTGACAATAGTTCTATTCTTTTTCCAAACGATTGAATATAAAAATATGAATTTATGTGAATTCACTTAGATGCTTTAGGAATATTTTGAAAGTAAGTGCACAAAAATCACTCTATAGTGAATAATTTCTAAACATCTATGTGATTCTTACACTTTTGGAAATATTAAAAAAATGGTAAACAATTGTAGAATGGTGACTGCCCCCATGAAAGTATGGGCTAATCCGGCCCTCCTGTCTGCTTTTATATATCTTTAGGTTTACCTGTATGACCCTGCCTGGTCCTTTGTAGAAAGAATTATCCCCTGAACTTCGCAAGGATGTGTGAATTGCTTTCTTCCCAGCCTTCTGACCTAGGCCTATTCATAAAGATGTTACAAATAATAAATTGAAAATATTCCTAAATTATGACAATAACAACAATTGCGGAGACTTGGAATGGATATCTTTTGTTGTCATTTTCAAACAATATACATTTACTGTTGTATTGAAATAGTCCTCGTTTATTCAAATGCTATTATTTGAAG
The DNA here is from genome assembly GCA_035149815.1 of Branchiostoma lanceolatum. Classification (NCBI taxonomy): domain Eukaryota; kingdom Metazoa; phylum Chordata; class Leptocardii; order Amphioxiformes; family Branchiostomatidae; genus Branchiostoma; species Branchiostoma lanceolatum. The sequence goes on along the minus strand of CM068872.1, from coordinate 19,666,444 downwards.
GCCATTCCATTACCAAACAATGTTACGCAGACTCACATCCTGCCAAGGGGTGTAAATATAGTAAACACTCCATCTTGTAACTTGTGGGACGCATTTTCACCACAAAAACAACACTGAAGTTAACGACACGTAAGGCACCGTCACCACCCGACACTTCCTTCCTGTGGGACGGATACAGATATCAGTTATTTATATCTCATATGCAATATGGTAGGCATCCTTCCAACTCGAGAGATGACAGTCAGTAGCATTCTTACGGCTACATTATGTGGGTAATCGGGGTGGGTCTATCCACTCTTTGACCCTCCCTATCATGCCATCGTCATCAACATGGCTGCCGCAGACCAAGAACCCCACGTCAGCACAGTTCGTCCTCGTTCCTACCAAGACGAGAGCTATCTGCACGGGTTTCTTGGAACTGTGGGCGACTTACAGAAGGCTGGGGTACTGCAGGATGTCGTCCTTGGCCTTGAAGTCGACGGGCGGCGGTTTCCCTGCCATCGGCTTGTTCTGTCCGCGGCCAGCCCCTACTTCAGGGCCATGTTTATAAGTGACATGGCGGAAAGTCGTCAGAAGGCGGTTGTTGGCGTATGCAGTAGTTAGAAGGAAGCAAGAAAATCCCAAAGATGATACGCATCAAAGAAAATTTGAAGAACCACGAAATATTGCTAAACTTTCCTTCATGTAAATGAATAAGCTAGTTCGGAGTTGCTACTACGCATGTGCAGTGTCAAAGATGAAGGGCCTCGGCTTGCCAACAGTGCCCGTCTCGACATTAACTAGATTTGCATAACGACGCCCCGACGGGTTTTGTTTACGTTTCGAGGGCCTTCGCCTTTGATACTGCAGTCTGCACATACGTAGTAGCAACTCCGAACTAGCTTATATTTGGGGATTGCGGAAAAAGCTGTCCCTGTCTACCTGGCCTGTCTACCCTGGCTGTCTACCTTTTTGGGCCACTAAGGGTATGCATGGGTGTTTGGGCTTTAATGGAATTTCCTTGAGGAAAAACTGGGTCAATGCAATTCCAGAAGTGTGTGAGCTTGATGGAAGACAATGCCTATTGGGTTGGGGCCGTGATGTGGGGTGAAGCTGGTAAAGCAATTCCACCAAGACTGAAAAAAAAAGTTCCAAGTACATGTGTACAATAAAATGTTCCTGAAATGTTAAACAAAATTGAAGTAGAAATTAATACAAGGAAGCAAAGAAAACTAGTAGGATGAGCCAGACAAGAATAGGACCTTCCTTTGTCACAACAGGTAAATTCACAACAGATGTCTGACACTCCTGGTGGTTACTGTAGCTCAGATACTGGCGAAATCTTTAGCAGCTGCTACTCTGGCAAACCATCCTATGCCAGAAGCAAATTCAGGCCTATCTCATTTCAAACGACATTATTTCAGAAAACCAACACGCCTACAAAAAATCACACTCGACAGCTAGTGCACCCATTCAAATGTCAGACCAATGGCTAGGAGAGATAGATAAAGGTAACTTGGTAGGAGCCGTCATGCTAAATTTCAGCGCGGCCTTTGATGTTATCAATCACGACATCTGTTTAGCAAAACTACACAGCTATGGTTTTGAACAGTCAGCCATCACATGGATGCGTAGCTACCTGGTAAACAGAAGTCAAGCTGTATTTGTTAATGGTAGTCTTTCTTCATATAGAGACACGAAGTGCCGTGTACCACAAGGCAGCTGCCTTGGACCACTACTCTTTTCCATATTTGCAAATGATTTACCTACAACAACAAAACACAGCATGGTTGTCATGTACGCAGATGATTCTACCCCGTCAACTTCCGCTCCTACTGTAGCACAGTTACAACACCAGCTGCAGTCTGACTTAGAACGGATTTGGCAATGGGTAAATACTAATCAACTCATACTCAACATTGGCAAAACAAAATCAATATTGATGGGCACACCACAGAAACTAAAACACTGTCCTCCATTACAACTATGCATTCAAGGGACAAACATTAGCCACGTATAACAAGCTGATCTGCCAGGCTTCACTATTGACCAAAAGCTTTCATGGTCCCTGCAAGCAGACAAAACAAAGTTGAGAATGGCAGGCATCCTTGCTGTAATTAGAAGATATAAGCACTATTTCACACAAAACGCATTAAGAACAGTTATACAGGCCCTTGTTTTGTCTCACCTGGACTACTGCTCCGCACTACTGTCATCCTCACCACAAACGCACATAGATAAATTACAGTTTATCCAAAACCGTGCAGCTCGATTAGCTACTGACGCTACATTCGACGCCAATCTTAACGACCTGCACTCCCAACTGAATTGGCAAACGGTGAAAGAAAGACATTTCACTAGTACCATCTGTACATTTCACAAGATTGTTAAGGAGAACCAACCCGAATGTATATTCAATAAGTTGCAAAAAATCGAATATACACATGCGCACAACACGAGGCTATCACATAGAGGGGCGTTCGTACAAGCAAAACCTAAGACCAATGCCAAAACCAGAACATTTATCTTTAGATGCATCAAGACATACAACTACTTGCCTCCCCATGTGACAGCTGGACCCGTTCAAACATTTAAAGAAAACATCAGAACACAGTGTAAAAATTACATGCACATGCCCTTGAAAACTTGGTGGTGACGAGCAATTGATAATATCCATTATGTTTATGTTGTTATGTTTATATTTTGTCACTATGACTACTTAGAAGGGCAACTTTTCTGTATATATTACCCTCAGTTCGTTTGAATTATTGTCATATATTCAAGTTTTGTTACTTCAATTCGAATTGCTTAATGAAAATATGCAGATAATGTTGATTATTTCAGTTTGACCTCTGGCCTCTCCCGATTATCTTTAGTTTTACTACACTTATTTTTGTTTACTTTACTTTACTTTACCTACCTTATTTATTGTATAAGTTTTGTTTCTGTATTTGCTTTTTAATGTTCGGACTCCAGGAAGAATAGTGTACCACTAATGGAGATCCTAATAAAACAAACAAACAAATAAACATCCTATCAGTTTTCTTAGTTTATCCTGTATCCCATCAAACCTCTTCCCATCAATCCCATCTAGTGTAACAATCCTAGTACATTTTATTGTATACTTAGATGGTTGTTTATCAATAATAGAATTTCTTCCAGTGTTGGTGGAGTTGCTCAGAACTGTCCCTATCCTCCAACAGTATGATCCAGCCCACCCACAGCTGGGATTGCCACTGCCCAGGTTTTCCTCAAGAAAATTCAATCAGATGCAAAACCCCCATGCATGCCCTTGGGGTCCAACAAGGGTAGACAGGCCAAGCTTGAGGTAGACAGGGCTAGCTTTTTTCCGAAAACCACTTATATTTGTCCCTTGCATGCCCCCCTCCCCTCTCACTAATATTTTCTTAATGTTAAGGTTCAAAGGTCATCTTTACGGACCATAATGAACATTTTCTTGACAAAGAGACACAGATTAAAGGTGCGTTTAGAATGTAGATGGAATAACAGAATTGACTGGAAATTTGAGATACATGACTGAAAATATTATATTTTCCTGCAATTATGAATATACACCTTGATTCCTTATTATCTTATATATGTGGTCATTTTTTTAACGTTCTAATGTTTTATTGTTTTGCAGGGTGTAGACGCAGGAATGTTTGAGGAGATCCTGAGTTACATCTACTCAAGAACCCTCCATGTGTCCCTGGACAAAGTGCAGCCCCTGTACCAGGCAGCCGACCTCCTCCAATTGGACCATGTGAGAGACACCTGCATCAGCTACATGGCCATGAACGTGGAGCGCTCCACCTGTGTGGACCTGTACAAATTTGCTGATATCTTCTCTGTGGACATTGTCAGGAGTATCTGTCTCCAGTGTATCTCTAAGCATTTTGTGGAGGTGTGTTCTTTTTTCATGATTCTAATCATGGATTCAAAGCTCTCTGAATTAAAATCTTAGAATGATGGTCCTTTTAGACCTCTAGAATGATATTTAAAGAACGCTTTAAAGAATGCATTTGTGCAAAGACTAATTGTGACAGTTCCTTCAGTGTAATGTAACCTGCTGCTGTGCTGTGTGCCTGCGAAGCTTGTGCTGGAGCAGTTATACTGGCCATACAGATACAGATACAGAAGCTTGTATGTTATTCCGAAGGGCGTTTATACCGGCTATACAGATACCGGCCTTACAGATACCGATGCACATATGAATTGAGTAAAGTAGAGAAAAGCTGGGGCCTTTATCGGGTCCAGATGACCGATCACTTCGGATACATGATGTTAGCAACTGAGAATGTTTTTTTTTTTAAACAGGAGGAATATTTTTGTGAACCAAAAATTGATCAAGACACATCTTTACAGTATCATACATATACTTGTACTCTGCACCTCCACAGGTTGCCTTCAGTGAGGAGTTCAGCAGCCTGAGTGTGAATCAGCTGACTGAGATCATAAGCCACGATGAGCTGGATGTTCAAGAGGAGACAACAGTGTGGGAGGCTGTGGTGAGATGGGTGCAGCACAACAGGGAGGACAGGTTTGTGTCAGTATTATGTTTATTACTGAATTACATAGGTGGGATTAGTGTTCTGTTGTTTCAGCCGGGGCTTAGTAACTACCTAAGGGCTATGAACAATGCTTGGTGTGAAAGTTCTCCTATCATAGTTGGTACTTGAAATAGTTATAATTGATTAAGAATCTGTGTTGCCAAAAAGTCAGCTGAACCCATCCCTACCCTATACCCTACAGACTGCACCACTTACCCAGCATCCTCCCTCACATCCGCTTCAACCTGCTGACCTCAGACGACACAGCAGCCATCTTGGAACACCCCCTGGTCAGGGATAATCCTGGGAGTTCTGAGGTCATCAGGAATGTGGAACAGAAAGGGGACCCCAACCTGAAGCCAAGGCTTGGGATGACCACGGAAATGGTTCTTCTGTGTAATGACAAGTATGTATATGCTTCTTCTTTGACTTTATGAACAAATCTCGCACAGGGTCAATCTTGCACAGCGTCATTTGACACGACTTCACGGTTTTAGTTTTGTAGGTATACTTTGCACCGAATTCCAACGAAAGCTAAAGCACTTTTCTGAATGGACTGCAAAACTAGATTTGATAGGTGATATCAGTGCATGCTGTGATTTTGCCGCAGCCCTAATGAAAATATATGAGTTTTCCGGCCAGATTTATTGACAGGTTGCGATGCCTTTTTTCCCCTGAAGGAAGAATGATGAGCTCCTCTTCATGAACCCTCGGGAAGGGAAGTACATCAGCTGCAGTTATGATCCTAAAGACCTTCCTCCTGACACAGCAACGACAGTCACTAGTGATAACAACATTTACATCCTGACTCATGAGCGAGAGAATAACCGTCAGTTGGCCATTTATAAGTACAACCATCCGAGGAATGTGTGGGAACATTCTGGTATGTCTTCTGTATCAAAGTGGATGAGAATGGAAAACAATCGGATATTCCCGGACGAGTACATTCTTGAAGTTGATCGGACTTTATACTACCTTGCTGCTGATCTAGGAGGCGACAGCGGAATGGTTTTGGTGAGAAAGTACAACCAACACACAGACCAGTGGCAGGAGTGTTCACGGCTGCAACTTGATATTAATACAAGCTACTATGCGGTATTATCCTGTGGTTCACACCTCTATTTAATCACAAGCACAGAAGTGCATCGCTACGACCCGAGCCTGGACTGTTGGTGCAGGTGGAGCCCATCACCAAAACTCAATCTTAACGTCTGCACAGCGGTTGCCATGGGAACAGAGATTTTCTGTACAGATGCGGACCTCACTCAGACTATGGTGTACCATACAGAGCTGAACCAATGGCAGAAACTACCAGGCTTGTCAAACACAGAAAACCTTCTATTTAATAGTTTTCCCAGTCTTTTTGTACTGGCGAACCAGCTGCACATATTGATAACCTTTACTAATAACGAGAATGAAGACGAAAATCTGGTATATGTGTATGACAGGTCAGCTGATGCCTGGCGAAACTTGGAGGCCACCCTGCCTGATTGTGGTAAGAAATATTTTGCACCTTTTCCTCGGCTCCCTGTGGCACGTATATACTTGCCGTATCTCATTGTGCAGGATAAGGATACATAGAGCACAGCAGGGTTGTAGGCTAAGATTGTTTAATGACATTTTTGTTATGATATCCATCTTTAGCACATAGACATCCAGGTAATAAGATACGCCAAAAAAAGTTACTCAAGCAACTAACTGGATAAGATTTTGAAACAGACGTTTCAGACAGTATCCGCTATCTTTCGTCAGTGACCAAGGATAGCGGATGCTGTCTAAAACGTATGGCTGTTTCAAAATCTTATTCAGTTGCTTGAGTAACTATGTTTTGCGTTTTTCTGTGTTAATGTGCAGGATAAGGACACATGGAGTACAGATCAGGACTGTTTAACGACATCTTGTTCATTTTTTTTTCATGTATCCACAAAGCCATATATCTATAACTAGACTTTATACCTTAAGGAGATTTTACAGAATACTTCTTTCTATCTAGTATGTAAGGGGCATCATTCCATAAGGAACGGAACTAATGTTCCATGGTTAAATTCTAACAATAGTAATTACCAGGCAATAACAGAACTTGGTGCCATCCTAGATTGTTTACAGGGGCTTCCATATTCACCGACTCCAAACTCATCATCATTATTATCCTCGCCGCTTTTCAGTTCACACTGAGGCGCACCGTCATTGCTTTTCAATTTGATTTGTTTAGCTGCAGCCCATCTCAACAGGGTCATGCTGAACAGTCCGTTTCCATGTCATGGCTTGTCCCCTCTTTTCCTCCTTCCTGCCGGGCACCAGTTTATTGACACCTTGTGGATCCTGATAAACTAAACTAAACTAACCTTGGGAAGGCTCAGCCTAGGAATTCGTACATGGCTCGGCCAACACATTGTAGATTGTGTATGAGCGTGGCAAGTTTAGGTTGGCCAATACGGACCCTGACTATATCTTTACTGATGTGTTGTTACCAACTATTTGGTTTGGGTATGGACAGTTAAGTAACTATGATGGCACACAGGCAGAGATTAAACCCTTTATAGAACTTTAGCCATTATTGTACATCAAGTGCGATTTGTATGTTAGATGCATTTTTCTTTGTTGTGATTAACATATAGATTTGCTTATCAGTATATATATCACTATACAGGCATGTTATATGTTGATAACTCTGCTTCAGAAGCCATTTCCATATTACATTAAGACTGACCAGTTTATATGCATGTGTTTGCAGATACAATGTACATGATGTATATCTTTTTGTATCATCTTTAAACAATAAATATCTACTAATGGAAAAGTCATCGTTTTCTTCTGCATCCTCTCGGTCGTCAGTCAGACTGACTGTAGGTGTTAGTGAGCCTGACCACCCCTTAGCCTCCATTTGGTAGCTCCCAAAGTTGAAAGGTTACCCTCTAGTCTCCCACAATTCCTTGCGGTCCTTACGGTGCATGCGCACTAGTAAAAAAACTGAAGCCGCCTCACCCGAGAAGACAGTTACGTCATGAGGCGCATTTATACACGCTTTGGAAAACCTTCACAATCCAAATCATACAGACTCAGGGTTGACACAATACTATACCACGCAGCATAGTTTACACTTGGCTGCCTCTCACATGCGACTTTCTACCAGGCCTTCAAGATTCTAGCGGTACTATTTTCTGTACCCGCGTCGTAGACCCCGGGGGTCGCGGATAAAAACTGTGTTCTGCGACCTTGAAGACCCCCGGTGTTTCCAGCTCCTTCATGGGGTCCAAACGTGACAAGGAGCGCGTTAAGACTCGCGAACGAGGTTCCTCGAAGACTTCGACTTGTGGAAACCGTTTGACCCTACCGACAAGACAGAGAAGCATCACGACATATCATCGTCTCGGAGAAGAGAAGGCGGAGTCATACTTCAAGCACGACAAGCAGTGTCGGAGAGCCGATCTAGAAGCGTGGCAGAAGAAGTACGGCTTGCCGCACAATTCGCCATCTACGATGGTGACGCCGTCTTTCAACGGCAACGTCTCCAGGGCGGTGGTCGACAACGACAAGAAACAGGATGAGCTGACAGTTTTCCACGATAAGTCTCTGAAGTCGATCCGTGCTAATTTGATGCAAGTTGCAACCCCACTAATCAACCTCTGGCAGTTGATTAAGAGATGCAGTAGTGAGTCCTTTGATGAACTGCAGTTCGACATGAACGACTGTGCGGGGACAGACCTTCGTCTGTTAGGCTCGGTTCATACCCAGCTAGCATTCACTGCTGTCGGATGGGGCGGATTCTGCAACGGCGTCCACGCGGAAGGCCGCTGGTCAGCAGAAGAGAGAACAGCGCAAATCAACGTGTTGGAGCTGCAAGCCGTCTCCTTAGCAGTCAGAGGTTTCTGCAGGGATTTGGAGAGCGGACACATCAGATATCGTTCCGACAACTCAACAGTGGTGGCTTATCTCAACCATCTAGGAGGCACAAGGTCGCTAGAACTGCTGAACGTAACCTTGGAGCTGTGCACATGAGTCAGTGGTTCACGGACAGGAATTTTTCCATTTCAGCAGAGTATATCCCAGGAAGAGAGAATGTACGGGCAGATTTCAGCTCCCGACACTTCTCCGTGGCCACAGAATAGACTCTAGATCGGCATACGTTCCTGAGTCTTCAAGCGACTTTTCCACTACTCTCGAAGGGGGTGGATCTGTTCGAGTCCTAAACCAACCACCAACTACCACAGGATGTGTCTTGGCACCCAGAGCCAGCAGCAATCGGGACCGACGTCTTCACCATGAAGTGGAACAAGTGGTGGCTGGCGTACGCCTTCCCGCCTTTCATTCTGATCAAGGAGGTTAAAAAAAAAACCTCCTTGTTCTGATAGCTCGCACGCTTCAGAAAGTGCAGCAAGACGGAGGTCGGGTGCTACTGATAGCCCCTGTCTGGGACACGGCAGTTTGGTATCCAGTCCTGCTAGAGATGTTGGTAGGAGAGCCAGTCCTATTTCCTCGCCACGAGCGTCTACTGACACAACCAGGGTCAGGCAGGCCACATCCAGAGGGCAAGAAGCTGCTACTATCCACCCGTTTCTGATACGATTATCAAGAAAGTATGTTAATCACGGGTCATGATTAGGGAAGGGCCGTGGTTAATCATGTACTCGGAGTTTCCCAGAGTACATTGATTACCTGGGGGTTCGCTAATCGGGGAGAGTGTACCAGGGCCCAGGACGCCGGTTGGACAGGCAGCGGCGCGATGGGTGATGGGAGATGGGTATGACCTCAGCTGACCCAGGAGCTGCCACAATATGGCCGCTGAATTTGTTAGCGTTATCTTAGCCCACATTCGGCCTCTGTACGCAGCCCATGCCGGCCATAGTCGTTCTTTGTACGCTTGGAACTACCTTTCCAAACATATGAATTCTACGTAAACTTCTCTAAAGGTAAATCTTGCTCCAGTGAAAGGTTTCCACTTTGAATATATCAAGACTGACGTGGCCCACGGATAATATTTTGTTTTTTCGGAACCGCCCTAGTCCCGACCCTGACCAACTTTGGAAAACAAATGTTACGGCGCTATGCATTAAGTTAAAAGTTGAAATCCTCCCACACCATTATTGATGTATAGGGCAGTGCCCATCTCCGTTTCATAGCCCTGGGCCACACTGTTGTGCAATCACTGTAGCAGGGGGCTAGTCCACTGGCAGTGAAGTGTGTTTAACTTCCATACTGTTTCACAAGTATGTACCATTTTTTAAAAAGTCTTTGGTATGACTCAATGCGCCTCTTGTCCAGAGATCTCCTACCTGGGGCTTGAATCCCAGACCTTCTGATCCAAGTAATTGGAACCAGATGTGGTGAGAGACAAAGGCGCAGGCCGCTACACCACAGGGAAACCCCCTGGCGCTATGCATAAATGCCCGTATATGATAAGGATCAATAACAACGGACTTAGCTGGTATCTTTAAAACAGCAAGGTCACAACATACCTCTAAGTTTGTTATCTCCAACAACTGACGACTGAAAAATCGGTTTTAATTTCACGCTTTTTGAGGGGTTGGCTGCCAACATGCCATTCAACTTGGTTGAATTTCTCAGTGTAGAACATGGAATATTACAAAACGACACCGCATATACAAGACATGTTGCTTCAAAATGTACAAAAATCCACAACCGTGTCTTGCTAGTGTATTTGTTCTGCTTGAAACGACTTGCGTTGTTTTTTTAACGTCTCCGCGTTTCGCCATTTTGTCGATCACATGATTCGATTTCAATGTGACCACGCCTGCACTTGCAATGTTGTACAAGTAAAAGCACAGCACCGATCGGTAGAGTGAAAAAAAGAGTTTGTTTGTGACAGAAAAACAGTTGTTGAGTATGTTAGTGTTCTTTTCATGCTTCAGGTGGAGAGATAATTGGATCAATTTTGGGAGGGGTTGACCAATGTCTGGATTGGAACTAGCCTAAGGGTAGGGACAAAACCTGATTTTGTACCTCTTCCACCCTCCACAATTTCTTTTTTTCAGAAGGGCGTACTACCTGTTGTGGTGGAACATCCCTTTCGAACAAGTATGAAAAACCAACTGTCGCTTTCGCACGCCGTAACTCTCCAGCGCAAAGCGCTAAAAATATGATAAACACACTTTTGTGAAACTGTAATTCTTTAAGTTAAGTATTTTACAATATTGAAGCTTATGTTGCATGTGTCGAGTTCAAATTGCGGCCCACTTTACATTGCCCTTTTCGAGAACCCCGGGTAAAAAGAATTCCCGCTGTCGTAGTCCCGCTGTCTTCAAATTCAAACTCAGAAGTGGTCGCCCGACAACTCAGCGGGAGTCCCCGACAGCTTCAAAGTGCACATAAAGAGAATGTGTGAGGCCCTACCCTTGTATCGCATAGTTAGAGAGCTCACTGGAACTGGGAACAGTCAAAGTTTACCTGTAAAGACAAGAATGGGAAAACTCTGCTAACTACAGAAGAACAAGACTTGAGATGGAGGGAGCACTTCCAGGAGACCTTAAACCAGCCAAATCCTGATACCCTGTTTGACTTTGCAGCAGAAGAACCAGTAGAGACCTTAGAGGTTTGCGAGGAACCAATCAGGAGAGAGGAGACTGAAGAGGCCATCAAGGCGTTAAAAAACAACAAAGCAGCTGGGCTGGACGAGATCTCGGCAGAGATGCTCAAGCACGGTGGGGAGACCACAGAGGAGATGCTGACCCAGCTGATGAATCGCTGTTGGCAAGACGAGCAGGTCCCCAGGGACTGGCGAGATGGCGTAATTGTGAAACTCCCAAAGAAAGGAGACCTCTCGGACTGCAACAACTGGCGGGGCATCATACTACCTGGAACAAGTAGAGAAATATTTCATGTACTTCTGTCATGTCCTGACTCTGTATCTGTCTACCTAGGCCAATTCATATATAATGCTATGCAAAAGAGAAGCCGTGCCATAACGTGAAAGATATCACGCCATTATCTTATGTATCGAGTAGTGATGTTAGGTTAGTGCACTAGTATGAATAGTCCGAATTTTTTAATATTCCATGTTATTTGCCGTACATTGTACCTGATGCAATTGTTGTGCAATAAACTTGACTTGACTTGACTTTACTATAAAAGACTACAGAGGATGGCATAGAGGGAGTGAGGTGGAATGGAGGAGAGAAACTGACAGATCTTGAGTTTGTGGATAATTTAGCCCTGTTAGCTGTCAATAACCAGGACCTGCAGCACCTGACAACGAAGCTAGAACGGTATGCGGGGAATGTTGGACTACGAGTCAGCATCGAGAAGACCAAGGCAATGGAAGTTGGAGAGAACACAGACCAACCGCTTAATATCAGTGTGTACAACAACCAAGTCCAAACAGTGGAACAGTTCACGTACCTTGGCAGCGTACTTAGTAACAGTGGTGAGGTAGAACCTGACATCAATTGTAGAATAGGAAAAGCAGCTGCAGTATTTCGAAGGATGCATTCCATTTGGGCAACAAACGCCATTGACCTGGATACCAAGCTCCGCCTGTACAACAGTATTGTCTTACCCACAGCAATACATACAAGTGAAACATGGAAATGTACAGCTAGACTGACCAAGAAGCTTGATGTGTTTCATCAGAGGAACTTGAGAAGAATACTTAAAGTGCGATGGCAAGAACGCATCACAAATGAGGAAGTCCTCAGAAGGGCCAAGTCCAAGCCACTGGGAGACATCATGACCAACAAGATAATGCAACTGGCAGGCCACATCTTACGTCTACTGGGAGAACGGCACTCGAAGATTGCAATGACCTGGGTACCACCAGGGGGCAAAAGGAAAAGAGGCAGGCCTAAGAACACTTGGCGCCGGACCTACCTTGGGGACCGAAAAAGAGCAGGAATCCCATGGGAAGGAGGCGAAGTAGCGGCGACCGACCGCGCAAGATGGAAGCATGCTGCCTGGGCACAGGAGGACCTAAGGTCTAAGGTAAGGTGAGGCTCGCGACAGCGGGGGAGGTTTAGGTGATTAGCATATAACGCAGGCTAATTGAAATGTGCCTCTCGTCATTCTGAACTGCTTGTAGAACTCCGCATTACACGGTCTGCTCTGGACAAATTTAGGCCAAAAGGTCGCCGGTACCCTTATATAGCGCCATATTGCCAGATGGATAGGCTTGCCACCCCGTGCCAAAGCAATAACAGAGGGGAGGTAAGCAGGGTGGATTCTAGCTCAACAACACCTCTCGGTATCTCAGTTGTCTCCTGTGCACTAGCCTTGCTCGTTGCCTCATGTTGGATAAGACACGAATGAGATACACGAAGAAAAACATCTGAAACATTTTGATTCTGCGCGTTATGTCAAAGGTCACAATAGGTCAGGTTAGGTCACTACCACAATCTAAGTGTACCGACCTGAAGGTAGCAGCCCTTTCGGCAGCCGAATCTAGCAGCCTATTCAGCTATAGGAAAGCTAGCAGCTGATTCAGATGCACCATTACTCAATATATTTGCTTTTATTTTATTCATCGGGTTTTTCGCCGTGAATGTGGAAAAAAATAGATATAATATCTCTTCCATGAAGACTCGGTTCTATACTTTGAGAGTCAGGTTACTTTAAATTGGAAAAAAACACAGAAAAACAACATCAAATAACCATCAGTGCGACACCTACTGGAAAATGTGTGAATTGCAGTTGAAATTAAACGCCTGGTAATTGTGGCTACCACCTTTTAGAGAAACACAAGTGAACGTGTCCAGATTTACCTGCGGGATTTAATTAACTCCCTCAAGACGTATTGCGTGATCAGGTATAGTCTTTACTGCTAATACAATTATACTATGATATACAGAACAAATGGCTTTCAGCACCTAGACAAAGATTGGCAGGTGAACGTGAATGGCGGGATACGACAGGACCTGAGCGTCTTCTTTAAGTTTAGATACAACTTACAACTACCGTATTTGATTTACCTCCCACAGGGACACTAATTGAGTACAAGAGACCACGATCTCAAGATTTCCGTTTTTGCTGCGGTATAGATCACATAGTGATCTGCTAATAAACTAGATTATGCAGGTGAACTTAAAAGGCTCAATTTAATAGCTAACAATACAGTGCATCTTCTAAAAATTTCAAAGTTTACCTGCCAGATTTAATGTACCTCCAACAGGGACACTAATTGAGTACAAGAGACTACGATCTCAAGATGTCCTGCCAGATGTCCGGGTAGTGTGTCTAAAGATGTCGCGACAGAGGCGTCCTGACAGCGGGAAATATAGCCTCTGTTGCGAAAAGCTGGGTGTAAAGTGGACCTGAGTTGCATCCTTTCACAACATGGGTCTAATTAATAAGCAAAACCTTATCCATGATGCGATACGGTGAATTTGGATTACTTTCTCCTTCTTAATATTATCATTAACTAATAAGCCAATCATAGCTGGTTGTATTAATTTGAATTAAAGATTTACCCGGGTAATTTAGCCGACCATCTTAGCCCAATATGAACTAACCAGATAGATAAAGGTTTGACTTTGAGCAGGTTCAATTCAATCCACCTTATCAACCGGCAGTTAAAGGCTTAATCGCTCATTCTCATTTAAATGTACACATTTTGTAACTTCCGTTCCCGTTTGAAGGAAGACGTTTCTGACAATAAGATATACCACATATAAGGTGACAAACTGTCCTTTCTAAAAGCCAGAAAAGTCTTAAGTCGTCATGAAAACGACAGTTTGGCACAGTTTACGTGGCAAATCTAATTTCAGAAACGTCTTACTTCAAACGGAAACGGAAATTAGAAAATGTGTGCATAAAAATGAGAACGAGCGAATATGAATGGGGTCTTGGTTTAGGTATGTCCCCGTGGCGCAAGTGGTAACGCAACCCCGCTGCTTCGCCATCTGGATCAAATTCCGTGGATAGGAAGGGTCCGCGTTCGAACTTCAGTGGTCGACTCGAGCTCGGACATGTTGTAAGGGATTGCATTCGTCATTTCGGATGGTGACGTAAAGCCGGCGGCCCCTTGTATGAGGGAGCTATGGACGTAAGCCTCAAGCGTCAAACCTCTGCACGTAAAAGAACCCTACACACTTATCGAGACGAGTAGGGGTGACCCGATGTGCTTGGCCAAAAACGGGAGCCGTGGCGAAGCCGCATTGCACTACCACTAGCTACTTGAAAAAGCATCATGCTTCACCTCAATTGACGATGCCTGCTTCACTTACTTTACTTTGTTTATCAAGAGATGCTCCCCGGCCTTTAATATCAGCACCCACAAGTCGTGATCTAGCTTCTCATAGTAGCTAGGGGCAAGTTCTTCCACTCCTGACGTTATTCTTACGTAGCTGCTGCTTATAATTATATACTATAGATATGAAACAGGTGTTCCTTCTCAAGGTCACCTTTTCTTGGCGGCCAAACTGATTTCACCTCTTTTCGTCATTGATTCATCCGGTTCATGTATTCATTTAAGCATGGTTTCATACATCAAAACAAAAGCATGTACTAGTATCTGTTCATTGCACACCATTGTTTATTAATTCAGGGTGCCTTCCATACTACAGAAATGACACATTTGGCCAAATAATCCTTTGCATTAATTATCTTTATTTCTGCAAACCAACACAAATTCTAGTGAAGAAACATGAAACTTTATACTAGGAAGGTAACATTTTTATAGTTAACTCATCAAAGCATACTGTATTTTGGTGCATTTGACCATATTTTGATATTATGTATAACATTTCTGTGTATTTTCAGTAAATTATAGGCGAACCGCTTCAAAATGATATTTTTTTCCACAATTCTTTTGCTATTAACACTTAGTAAATTATCGACCACAATTAATGGTTTTGGCTCCTATGCACTGGTTTCAAAAGCAACTGACTTGGCCTTTCGCATGGGGCACCTAGGACATATAACTTACCCACACTGGCTTCATACACTATCTGGATTTTTTCTATTCCTAAGCCAAACAATTCTGGGCTCCTGTGTCATTTGATAGACGAGAGACATGTTAGAAGCTATATAATAAATAGTCTAATATAAGCTATATAATAAATAATCTTATAGATAGATTTAACTGCTTAAAAGCCCACCAGTACACTAAACTTATGTGCCAAGACATAATTAAAAGTAAAATTGATCACATCATTAGATGTCCGAGCCCTCTACCCGGAGATGAAATGGAGGCTCGCCTTTAGAATGTTGTTTCTCTTCCATCTGAGGAGAGCTCCACATAATGTAGAAACATTTACGTTTTGACGCTTTGATAGAAGATTTAATCACAAAGCTAAGGACCAGAGGTCACAAGTTGAAGATAGAATCAGGAAGATTAGCAATTCAGATAAATACTGGAATAGAAGGCCACAGTCGTGTATAGGCGTTTGATTATTGTATAATCGATAGATATCATATAGCATAGATATTGTATTTATCTGAGTGTGTATGAATGCTTCATATAATGATTCTTTATACTGAATAATATTGAAACTACTATACTGCATTTCATTTGAGCCCATTTGGGCAGGAACTCAATGACATCATCATCATCACCATCATTATGTAACGACGTAATCATAGCCAACTCCAAACCACACCTTAATTGCATTGACAATGCCACAAGTTGCTGAGTTATAACTGTTATAACTTGTTGTGCATGGTATAGAAAATTCTTCAAAAATATTGTATGATAACTACTTATTTAAATTGTGTACTTTAAATTAAAACTGTCGAAAAATGATTTTTATTCATTCATTCATAAAGTGACTCCTTACTCTGACAATTCAGCATAAACTAACGGGGAATTGCACTGAGCTTGAACGGTTGCGGAGCCAACGTCAGACCAAAGACGCCGTCAGTGCTTGGAGCAGGAGCGCCCTCTGGCATCTTGAAGGTGAACGACTGCAGCAGGGTCGAGAAGAACAGGAAAAATTCCATCCTGGCCAGTTGCTCCCCAAGACACCCGCGTCGGCCTGGAAATAATTTAAAAAAACGAATAAAAGACATTTATCATACGTTTATGCTCTTATGACCTATGTACAGGTCAAGATTATAAAGCAGTTATAAGTACAATTAGTGATGTAATAATTTCATATCTTAGTGCATATACGGAATAATGTATACCAGTATGTACCCGTTCAACTTCATTCTCGCTTCTTTTAAGACAGTTGTATAGAATACCCAGTAGTAAGACCAGCCATCCATCGAATAGAAATGATTCAATAATTTGTCCAGTCAAACGTTCAGTAATGACATCTCTATGCCTGATAATTACCTCCTCCAAAAGGCAGGTAAGACTCGGGATTGTTGACGATCGCGACGTTCCCCCCCTCGTCCAGAAACCTTCCGGGGTCAAAACGTTCCGGATCAGGCCAGTAGGCGGGGTCCATGTGGAGGGAGTACGGGTTCATCATCACCTGGGTCAAACAAAAAGAGAATGAGGTCACAAACACAATTTCTAGAAACAATAACTCTTTGTATGGATAAACTTCAACCATACCATCCCTCCGACTTGAAGAGGTCACTGGATCTAATGATGAAAAATAAAATCTTTATGTGGCGATCTGAAATTGAAGGTGTCCTTTCTGCAACGATACAAAATAGGTTGTGTAATCTTATGTACCAATTAGCTAATAAACTAAGGTACCTTGGTCCCCTTAGGAATATCATATCCCTGCACTTTGACCTCCTCCGTGGTGGCATGAAGTGTGATAGCAGCAAGGGTGCGGATCCTCATGACCTCCAGCAGGCAGGCATTCACGTAGGGCAGCTGGGAACGATGGGACAGGGTGGGCTGACTCTCACCAACAACGGCGTTAAGCTCCTGCTGTACCTGTAAGAATGAAATTGCAGCAATGTAGCAATTGAATACACCTTATGCTTCTCAAAAAATTAAAAGGAAAAGATCAGAATGTATTGCGTTCTTTGCCCATTTCCCAGAGTCAAACAGTGAAGCGGTTTGAAGAAGCCAAAATGCTCACAAGTACCTTATCTTGGATGTCGGGGTTCAAAGTCATGTAGAGTAGACTCCACAGCAGTGTGTTGGTGGTTGTGTCTGTTCCTGCGAGGAAAAGATCCTGGGACATGTGCATGACGCTTTCTTCCGTCAGACCGTCCACCTTGTCCTGCTGTTCAAGCTCCAGCAGGCAGAAGTCGAGGAAATCTCGCGGGTTCTCGCGATCCAGGTGTTCCCGATGGCGAGATATCTCCTCTTTTAACACATGATCGAGCTTGTAGGACGCTTCCATCGTATTTGCACCGGCTCTGTTCACTGAAAGATACGCATGTAAATAACCACACAACAATGCAAATACTTCGGTCGGAATTGATATTTTTGTAACTCCTTAGAGACATTCCTCATCCGTGACCTGTATGAACTCTATTTACCACAGGGTGGCTGTCGTGTCGGGATCCGTTCCCGTCCGTGCCCGTGGCGTTACGACAAGGATGCTGTCCCCAAACGCAGACTTCTTGGTGGGAGGGGGGGTTATTAGTACCAACTGTGTAAAATACGCATTTCAAAATATGGAGATGGTCTATCTAAGCACAGGAATCACAAAATTTGGGCAATTGTTGGACTCTAACCCCCCTGTACATACCCCTTGAAGTTTGGATACCCCCCCCCCCCCCCATACCAATGTCACGTTGCTGATGACTGCATGAGGAGCAAACACTAATTGACATTCCTTCAGGTCTTTTTGCACAGGTAGTGTGGTGACATGGTCCACCAAACACCAGTGTACCTTTTGTTCAAGTTTCAGCTTAATACTGTGTTGCCATGGCAACAGGGAAACACGTCTTGGGGTCATTTTAGGCGATTTGGCCAAGTTAAAAAACATGGGAATAGGCATGGTTAAAGGTACTCTTTCGTGCAAATGTTTACAGATAACAGAAAAATTACAAGTACTAAAGTAAACTATTCAGCTACATTTGGAACAATGTAGAGGTGAGAATGTGTTAATTCCTTGTCTCAGTGTATGTGTGTTATGTACGTCCCGTCACGGAATATGCCGCCCCAGTCTGGCACTCTGGCCTCACAAGTGCACTGAGTCAGAAGATTGAGAAAATTCAACGAAGAGCCGTCAGGATAATCCTGGGGTCAGACTACACCGGCTACACCGATGCCTGTACCATTTTGCATCTACCTACTCTCCACATGCGTCGTAGCAACCTGACTCTGAACTTTGCCACCTCTCTGCTATCATCTGAACTGTACCGCCACTTCCTGCCAGTAAGACAGTCAATCAGCAGCCGACGCACGCGTTCGTCGAACAAACTGCACCTTCAACGCTGTAGAACTGACCGTTATAGAAACAGCGCTATACCTCAGATGACCCATCTGATGAACAATACTTGACGTTACCATCTGTTTATATGGTTTTACTACATGTCATTTTGTCTCTTACAAAATAACGCTGATTCCCAGCCTTTAGCACTACGCCGCTCGTTTAACTTCCATTGTTTTTAATATGTATTTATATTTTACGAATTAATGACTCGTACGTCTTGTAAAGTCAGACTGCAATTCAGTCTGTTGACTGTCACGGTCTGATTGTATTGTGTGTGCAATAAATAAACCATTCATCATCATCTTCATCATTGAAATAGCGGAAAAATTTTCATAAACTTGACGTCCAGGAGTCGGGCCTTACTAAAGCAAAACATTGTATTAAAGTTCAGAAACTCAATTTTTTTGCCAAGCTTGAAATTACTGTTTTTATGTATGCCCTGTGAAGTATGGACATGGTCTCTCGCAGCACAGAAAAGGAACAGTTGACTGATTGCTAAACTCCCTATACATGCCCCCTCAACAATGTCATATTTCCCTCTGAAGAAACACGCCCGCAATACTGAATTACAACAAAGTTTACTGGTACAATGTATTTACATCCAAGGACATAATGTATGTCCTTGTTACAACAAAATGAAAGGAACCATACTCAGGTTCAGTATTATGATCAGTCAGGAATTAACACATTCTCACCCCTACATTGTTCCAAATTTACAGTGATTGTTGATTGCAAGTGTCCATGGCATGATTAAAGTCCTGTAGGGTTACATCTGCATTTGATGTGATGTTGTTCAGGTACAGTTTCAGGTCGATAGCAAATGTGTTGAGAGGCACCTTTTTGTAGGATTTCAATAGACGGAAAATGTCACTGGTTTTAGGCAATGACAGCGCAGTGTCTCTGGCATACCGAACCTCTAGGTAAAGTCGGCCCAACTTGGTGGTATCATCAGCATCAGTTGCTGCCACATACGTATTAACTTCAGCTGCAGTTGTGAAAGGTCCGCCCATGTTTTTCAGGGTTTGCAGGTCCTTGTTTCTCCGCCGATCAACAGCGACGTTTGCGATCTTTTTGTCCTTGAGTCCTTGCTTCTTAAGCTCCTCTTGTTTTTTCTCCCACGCCAACAGAATCTCAGGAATCCTGCCTCCTTTCCTGGCTTCCTTGATGTAGTTTCTAAATGATCCAGGTTCTCTTCTTTCTATGAGATCAGAAGACTTGGCCTTCACTTGTGCGGCTGAGGCAACTTTTAGCTGCTTGGCACCTCTCCTCGTCAGTTCATACATTTTGTAGTTCATAAAGCCAACACTTCTCTTAGCATCCAAGTTGTGGATTGGTGCCTTCTCCAACTTCTCCTTATCCATCTGTGTGACGGAGTGCTGTGCAGCCGCGTCATGTTCTCCAAAGCCAAAGATGTCACCCTTCTGCTTCTGAAAGCCCGTGGCTAGCTTGGGGAGGAGCATTCTCAGTAGCCTTGTCACCTCAGACTAGTATGTGGTTGCTACTTGGACAATAGCGCTGCAGATTTCATTGTCGTACTTTGTCTGTTGGAACCTCTCCTTAGAGATGAACTTGAAGGCTGGCTCTTCTGTCTGTTGCAGAGTGGTAGGGTTCATCTCCATCAGTTCTTGGTACAAATGCTGGAATGCTGGGATGATCTTGCTATAGGTTGATGATTCGGCAGAGGTAGTCAGCGACAGAAACGGTTCAACTAGATGGAGTCCGATAAGGGCACCAACACAGTACATTACTTTCAAGAAGTCCAGGTCCAAGAAGCACCGCACTATACATGCTAGCTGATTGGTTACATGCTCATACTTACGTAGGAAAGATGCTACGTCATTCTGATGGTACAAACTGATAGCACAGGTAAGAGTCAAACGATTGAAACGCTCATCCTTCAGGCTCACAGATTTGTTTGGTCGTGGCGCTATGTGAATATCGAAGTCACGAGATTTGTTCCATGGTTTGTGGTCAAAGTCATGATTTATCAGCCGAGTCATACAGTCAATGGCTTGTTCGGTGACACTTGATGCCGATGTTGTCGCATTGACCAAGAATTTTGAGTAGATCTTGTCTCTACCCAAAGTGTTCTCTATATCAGCCCACAGCTTGGTGATGACACGGTTGAACATC
Organism: Branchiostoma lanceolatum; assembly: GCA_035149815.1. NCBI lineage: Eukaryota > Metazoa > Chordata > Leptocardii > Amphioxiformes > Branchiostomatidae > Branchiostoma > Branchiostoma lanceolatum. Next base: position 19,645,545 of record CM068872.1, on the reverse strand, counting down.
AGGGCTGGGTGTACATTGCAGAACAGATGATCAGGGATGTGCTCCGACTCTAAACTCTCTGCTACCAGTTCATCAACGTTGAAATTGTGAGATGTCTGATCTGTTATGACGAAGTCAATCTTCTCAAACAGGGTTTTTGAGGCAACACCGCTTGCTGCTTCCAAAATCTGTAGCATCGCCACCTTTAGGTCTGCCAGGTTCTGTCTAGACTCTGATGCAATGCTCAATGTGGGAAATGACCTATATCTTCCTTTCACGGTGATCCCTTGCACAGAGAATGAGCCAGCACCTTGCTTCTTGGAGCCATCATGAGAATATGTTACAACTACCTGTTCATCAGTCCATTATCTCCTTCACAATCTCATCTAAAGCCAGTACCTCAATGCTCTTGCCAGCATATCGAACACTCTGCGATGTTGGTAATGTATCAAGATCTATGACGTCATGTGACTGCCATCTTCGACCAAACAGTTGATTCCCAACAACAACAACGGCTGCTGAAGCCTGTGCTTTTGACATATGATAACAGCTCTGTAGCTTGTCAACAGTCTCATAGAATTCCGGTCTTACCTTCCTAATGCTCTCTCGGATGTACTGATATTTGGGGGGCATGGCAGTTCTTCCTTGCATGTTTCCTTCTCGCAAGTTCCAGTACTTTCGTCACAAGAGGAGAGAATAACATCAGCATCTGTTTCCATCTTCTCACTGTGTGTCTCTGACTCTTCACTGTCCTGAGATGATGTCACTAACTTGTTCTGCTCCTGCTCTCTTCTTGCATCCTCCCAAATTTTGTCAAGGGCTTGCATGTCCCTTTGTCTGCGCTCCATGGCCTTCATCCATTTTCTATCTACAAAGTCTTCACAGTACATTTTCCTTTCGGTTCTCTGGTCTGCAAGGAACTCCCACTCCATATCTGTCATTGTTACATCGTGCTTCTTTTCCAGGCTCTTGAGTACAGCAGAATCCTGGCAGAACACATCGAATAACTTTTGCGCTTTGTTGTTGAAGGCTTCTGCTTTCTTGAAAAACTGGTCATTCTTTCTTTGTTTTCTTGTTTGAAGAAGAGTTACAAATTCTTCATAGAACTTGAGGATCCGCGTACTGATGTTCTTTGTCGCTATGGTGTACACATTGCAGAAGAGCCAGTGCTCCTGCAGCAACTCTGCCAAAAGTTTGCCTACTACCTTCGGTCGTAGTAGGTATAGCATTGTCTTAAGAATGTCTTTGCCCGTCGGAAGCACTCCATTCTTAAGTTCTGCCTCTTGCAAATAATCAACATTTACCAATGTCTTTCTGGCATGCGACCGTGTAAAAGAAGCAGAAGCGCTCATGTTGGCCTGTAGACAGTTCGGAGACGTAGACGCATATGACGTTTTACATTCTGGTGACTCAGGGTGAATCATCAAAATGTCCTTCTGAATTAAAACGGTTTTTGGCAAATATGGACAGGCCCTGTGTTGTACCAAGTTGATATGTTAGCTTGTCAATCACAACTCCATTTATTTGTTTGAGCCATCAATTGAACGTAGAAATGGAAAGAGATTATATAATTCCCTCCTGTCCATAGGTTTTGTCAATTCTGTGAAACACCCGTGGGCAATTTTTGACATGTTGTGAGTTTGGAATAGTCCATTTTTGCAATGGGGTGATTTTGGAATAGTCCATTTTTGCAATGGGGTGATTTTGGAATAGTCCGTATTTGTATGGAGAATAGATTTAGGGCTCAGATATTTAATGTGAAGTCTGCTGACCTCAAATATTCTGCCAAGGAATTTCAAAGTACAATCTTTTGGCATTAAGTATGTTTGTTAGTATACGTCTATACTATAGTTTAGTACATAGTCATTGTACAAACTTCAGGGGGTATGTACAGGGGGGTTAGCATTCAAAAATTTACCGAATTTTTACATTTTCATATTCAGATGGACCGTCTCCATATTTCTAGCTGCGTATTTCAGCAATAACTGCATTTTTGCGAAATAGTAACCCCCCTACTTGGAGAGGTGATCTTTCCTCGGAGATATAACTCCTTTAGCCGGCATTAGAGAACCTTGTCCCGTGTAAACAAATCGCGTATCAGCGCTTCCCGAAAAAATAAACGCCACCGCTCCAAGAAGTCTGCGAAGGAGGCTAAACGTGACGGAAACGACGGTCCTCCTTAAATTCAATCAATTATCTTATCATAACCTTACGTCCCTAAGACCAACTTATATATGTATTTTGAAGGAATAATACAAAATGTTTTTATATTACGTATTCCTATTAAATAGTAGCGATTCCTATTTAATTCCTGTCCGCATTTCAGAAGCCATTTCTTGAAACAACTCCTGAAAAATCACGACATTCAGTTTGGTCACATCATTCAGGCCAACCAGACTAAGAGTACTCGAGTTCCTTGGAACCCAAAACATTTTCGATGTCACTTGTTAGCCCAAACATTACCCGGACAGTCTGCTTTCCTTTTCACTTACCCTGAAATTAATTCTACATTTTCGTCCTTTTAATAAGACTGCCCTTGAATGCAAAATCTTTAAATCCTCCGAAATCGCTACAAAAAGATAATTCTAACACTTAATACTGGAAAAAATAAATGAGAAAATACTAAAATATGAGTTCCACGACCTCATATCTTTGCCGACTAATATCAAGCTTAACGACTGGTGCAGGTGTCGAGTTCCCACAATTATCGCATTATCACGTTTTCGTATCAATCATTTAAATTGAGTCTTCATTTCATAATACTTAAGTGATATTTGTCGATATTTTGCTCTTTCCCAGTGACATATGACACATTCTTGAAAGTCATAATGTGAGAGTTGTCGAATTCATATGTTTTCAGTATGCCAGGAGTTAAGGCTTTGGTTAGATGTATACAACTTTTATGCCCTCGCCGAGGACAGCTCGCTATTAACTTAGGGATGAGTGTAAGTGTGGCGAACCCCCTTGAATTGTAATAGTAAGTTTCGTGGTGGTTTTGCTTGTGTAACCGTCTTTACACTGATGTGTTATATCTGGAAATCTGTATTTTAGCACTGAAGACTTACAGTGACTAACGGTAAGAGGGGCGAACTTAGCTAATTAATTGCAGAACTCTCGCTAACTTCTAAGGGCAGTATGTAATTCATCTTGCGGGGTTCTCTCTTAGAGATTGCGGCCGTAACGACTTCGTAATGATGTTCCCACTAGGGGTTAGATCCGGCGTCGCGACAGAGTCTAGATATAGCAGATAAGAGAAGGTATAAAGTGAACAGTTGCTCGGTTCTCAGGATTCGACTTTCTGGACAAACAGAAGACAGAGGTCTGAGAGCGAGCAGCCGGTGTGTGTGACGACAATGCCCTGTGTGTGTCCTGTGTCCCGTGTCTGTTCCTTTAGTCTTGTAAGCAGTTCCTCCTGCGGCATTCCCGAAAGAACCGAGCCGAAACACCGCCCTTCTTACAAATGCACTAAAACGTTAACAAGTCAGTATTTGCTAGAAAATTGTTACTTCTAGTTCTACCTACCGACAGGAACAAACCGCAGCCAGGGAAAAGCGCTGATGATCTGCCCAGTGCTTAGTCCAAGTAATACGGTACGAACGGCCTTTGACAGCTCTCGAAACGTTTCATCCTCGTAGTCGTACCGCTTCCCGAACGCCATGGAGCAGATGACGTTAGCCACCGCCACGGTGATGTCATGGGCCATGTCAAAGGTCTGTCCGTTGTTTTCTGCAATCTGAACAGAATTTTGTTTTCAGCAAAAGTTTGAATGTTTTTAAGACCATCCTTGTATTATACAATCACCCAATAGATTCGGCTAACGTGAACTACCTGAGTCATTGTGTTTGAAGAAGCCTGGCTAAGTCTAAGACAGTGACTAACATAAGTTACCCTTCAAGACAACTTTAGAATGTAGAAACAACGGATAAGGAATTGAAGCATTGCATCTAAAGATTCACCTTACCCATACTAGAATAGAAAGAAATGACAACCCCGTCTGTCCATGCTCTTACTGGTAATGTGACACATGGCTGATAGTTTGACTGTACAGCTCTAGATCTACATGTACATATCCCCTAGGCTTGTCTGTACTGGTTTCTTAGACTGACAAGCTCGGTAGATGTCAGTAATTTCCAGTCACATTTCTAGATTCACAACTATTAAAGTTAATTCAGCTGTGAAAAATACATATTCAAGGTGCAAACATAGCCCGATAAAATCAAACACTTTAATTCAAGTCTGACAGAGCCGGTTTGAAAGAACAATTTTTTATTTTAAACTGAAAGTTTCAGATACAGACGAAGCCACTTAATTGCACATCGGATAAACGCACACTCTGTTTAATTGCACTGAATCCAAAAATCCCAAACCGGTTCCCATTCACTGCATTGTTAGTGGCTCCGCATATCTGCACCGCACATTGTCACCATGCCGGATAACTGCACCATTTTTTTTTTTTAAATCCTCGACAAGTTAACTAAAAAGGTGCTCTAAAATCGGAAAACGTCGTACAAATGAGCCGATACCTGCCGGTGTAAAGGTGCAATACCGCCAATATGTTTAAAACTGTTTTAGTAACGAAAGAAGGCGGTCTCCATTGACAGTTATGTTGAAAGGAATCATATGGGATGTCCCGGGCGGGTCGGCATTAAGACACGCACGCCTACCAAAGGCGGCATTAAGCTTTGGCAGACAGCATGCTGTACTGAATAAAGATTGGTCTCTACCTGTACACTGTCTAATTACTGTGAATGCATTCAAGTTCGCGGGAATTTGATTTCGCGTCGCGGCATCGCTATTGTCACATACTGCTGCAATAATAAAACACCGGCGTCTTTACGTCACATTCAGTCGGAAACCAAACAGCGACTCGGCAATGGCGTAGGTGGACATAGCAGTCGCTTTTGATGATGTGGTGCTGACGTGATGGCAGAGCTGAATCCGCGTCGTAGAAACGAGGTGTACGAGGTGTACGCGGGTTCGGCTCTGCAACATGTATAAGGAGAATGATCTGTCACTGATCAAACTAGAACTAAGAACTCAATATTTTGTTGGCTCTATGCGGTATGGTAGCGCAAGAATTGTTACGTTAGCTACTAAGGTCAAGTATGTCTCGACTCTGGGGCGTTATCCAGTCTGTGATTGAGAAAAAACATGGTGGTGCGGTCCAGCTAGGAATTTCGCATAATTGCACCAGCCGGATAATTGCACCAAAACCGCTGACAAATGGGTGGTGCAGTTAAGCGAATTCCACTGTACTATTGCGTTGATAATATAAATCTGTTGCAACTATCTAGGTCTTTTTGTAGGGTTACATAATGTTTTATTATGAAAAAAAAAAATTGAATATTTGGTCAGTATTATGCTTATCTGCCACTGCCTTTTTTCAGCTTGTAGACAGTCTGGAAGTTTTGTTTTTTGTTTTTATGTAGTTATGGGAGTCAATTCAACCCTTTAAACTATTGGAAAGGGCAAAGTGGGGAGCACTTCCTCACTGCCTTACCCAGGGTGCACCTGGTTGCAGTTTAAGTTATGGTATATTATGTTATGTTATGTTATGTTAAGTTATGTTATGTTATGTTATGTTATGTTTTTTTGCAGCCGTGTTACTGCTTGATAAAGGTCGTATATTCTGCAGCACGGGCCGCCTCTAACGCAATGATTCTCTATTCAGCGCTACCATCATTATTGTCAAAATATTTTTCGACAAAACAAGAAATGAATATGTTCGAGTACATTATGACGGTCTGCCTTTTTACCGGAATGCCCTTTTTACACCGGAATGCCCCGGAATGCCCATAAAGGAGGTGAATTCTACCGGAATACACTATGCTTTGATGAGTAAACATCACATGTTGCTGTATTTTGGCATAAAATATATATATTTATGGCCCAGGGAACGAGAAATCACTAGAAATTAGTGATGGCCATCGGCGTCGGGGACCCCGCCAGTCGCCATCTTTGTTTTTGTTGCGGATTACAATGTTTGTTTTAAATAGCAGGGGCATAGTACACAAAAAGGAAATGTCGCAAATACAGTATGCTTTGGTAAGCTAACATCGTAGGCTGCAATACCTTTGCATAAGGTAACGTATACATGACCCTGGGATCAAGAAATCACTAGAAATTCAAGGCGATCGGCGATAGTTCCCCGGTCCCGGCTAGTCACCATGTTTGTTTTCATTGCGGATTACAATTTTTGTTTTTAAGTGGTGTCACGGTGAGACATACACATAAATAGAGGTGAATTTTCGGAAATACAGCTTTGGCAAGTTAACATTGCAGGTTGTTGAATTTGGGCATGAAATAACGAATATAAGATCCTGGGAACTTAGAGACATTACCTGGCGATATGTTTATGATATTTTGATAAGTGTGATGAAGCTATGCTCTACTAAGAGAGGAATAAAGAAGAAGAAAGAACTTAATTGCGCACTTTTGCCACACTGTGCTAAGTACAGGTCACAACAAAACATGTTGAACAGATACAGTTCGCTGATACATACTATATAATTTAATTCAAAGCGGTCGCGAGTTTACCGCCTGAATGCCGTCGGGCGCACGCGTCCCACATTGATTATAACGTAAACATTGCCTATGTATGTCGGTGATCAAATAACAATTATAATGTAGATATTACAATAGAGAGCGCAGGGGAGACAATGAATGAATTACAATAGTGCCCTATGCAGATTTGCTAACGCGCGAAAATAAGTAACAATTTAGAACTTTTGACCGACGGAAACAAAGTAGAAAGCCACGGAATTTTGAAATATACAGTACACTCCATAAGAAATAAGCAGCTATGCTACAATTTCGAGTTCGTATGCCAGCGAAAAACATGGCGCTGCTTATTGAAAAGAGAGCGGACCAGACAGTGGGAGGAATTCAAAGACCAAATTGACGAAGTTCTCCCAAAACGGGTAAAATCCACGCTACCGGCGTCATGGATAGGTGCTGCATTATGCTACTTAATGCGGTAAGATGTCTATGAAATGATGAGTGAAATGTGAAAGCCCACATGTGAAGGTCGAGATATTCCTTTAGATTATTGCTTCAAAGACTGGACACTCCTTCATTCAACAGGGTCCGCCATGTTGTTTTTTCCGATATGCTTCTTAGCGACGCGACGGGCCGGGATCGCGCGGCAATGTCTAGTTCCCAGGGTCACGTATACGTTATCTTATGCCAAAGTATAGCAACCTGCGATGTTAACTTACCAAAGCATACTGTATTTGCGACATTTCACCTCCTTTTTGTGCATTTCTCGCTAAACAAACATTGTAATCTGCAATAAAAACAAACATGGCAACTGGCGGGGGGCCCGACGCCGATGGCCATCACTAATTTCTAGTGATTTCTCGTTCCCTGGGCCATTAATATACCATTTTATGCCAAAATACAGCAACCTGTGATGTTTACTCATCAAAGCATGGTGTTTTTCGGTAGAATTTACCCTCCTTTATGGACATTCCGGGGCATTCCGATGTAAAAAGGACATTCCGGTAAAATGGCAGACCCCATTATGAAAGCAAATGTGCATCGACTTATTCATATTTCTAATCAACATCGTTGATAACACACACGGCGTACTTCTGCACGATAATATCAGTAAAACAATCCGTGCTATAATAGGGTGTGTGTTATGATAGGGTCAGTAGTTCGACTGTACAGCTCTACATGTCACATGGTTAATCCTTGGTTTCATCTTACCCTGTTGCGGAGACAGGTCGCTTCCTCTCGGATTTTCTCTTCAATGCTCCCACGCCCCACTTTCATGCCCAGGTTCTTCAGGGCGGTGGAGGCAAACTTCTTCCTTTGTCTTAACGGTGTCCCCCAAGGTGCAAACATTATGCCTACAGTAACAAGGAACATATATTCAGCACGTAATTCAATAAAACAAATGTCTATCTACACATCTCTCTCTCTCTCTCTCTCTCTCTCTCTCTCTCTCTCTCTCTCTCTCTCTCTCTCTCTCTCTCTCTCTCTCTCTCTCTCTCTTTCTATCTCTCTTTCTCTCTCGCCCTTTCTCTCTCTCTCTATCTCTCTCTATCTATCCCTCATATCGATTAGAAGATAGTTACTTCCGTCTGGCAATTTTAAACGAAGCTATGGTAAAACTGAGTAGTAGCACCGAGCCTGCTGGGCCAACTGCCTTATGTGTCGGACGACACGGTAGCCCCTAAGTCTAAGTAAGTAAGTATGGTAAAACTCACCGAAGACAAGGACCTTTCAAACAGCTCACAATGCGTCCAAGACTTTCCTTATTATGACCTTTCTGTTGTGCAACTGTACGACTTCAAAAATAAGAATGGAAAACTACCTTTTGGAGATTTCTTCTTCACAGAGTTTATGTAGTTTGTCGGCCTGGACGCGAACAGCTCGGACCTGCTCACGAGTGCATCCTTGACGGTAGTGTAGCCGTTCAGAACCACCACATCTTCCATCCCCATCCTGATGGTGAAGACGTCCCCGTACTGCCGCCTCCACGCCATCAGCTTGAGGTGAGGCGTTCGGCGCAACGCGAGGAGGTGCCCGAGGACAGGCACACGTCCTGCCGGGTAAGGAGGCAGGTTTCTGGGACGCTTGAAGACGGCCCATGCGAGGAGGAAAGTCACACAGAAGACAAGAAACGTCTGCAGAGTTAGCCCAGAGGTCGGCAAAATCTCCAGGACGGTCTCAGCTATCCACTGAACAGTACCGGCCATTTTCTCACTAATGAAGTGGGTGGCCCAGTTAGATAAGAATAAGGTGACCTACGACCTCCATTGTTTATACTGTTCATACACGGCACGATCAGGTGACTGTATAGGAAGCCAAGTGATGCTTGCTTTTAGCAGAACAGATATCATCATCAGCCTTAACAATGTTCAACGTGCTATCTGAAGAAACATCTTACATGATAAAAACGCATTGGAAATGGCTCTGTAGTTGATTAAGATACGTTAACTCGCACCTCTCGATTGTTTACAAGTAACAGATTAACAACATGGACCACTTTGGACATCCCATTTTCTACTCAGGGGTGGACGTGCAAGCTATTTTTTACAGTCTGTTCCGTTGAAAGTGTCCTTCAGCTGTAGCCATTGTACCACTATGAAATATAGCAGGTCATGAACACATGTATTAAAGCTTTAACATTGTGTAATCAATAAGTTGCTGCTGTTTAGGGTCACTATAATTCTGATGTACATGTTACATGAACCTTGCCCGGAGAATGATTCGGGGCCCGCCGTGAGAATGTTGTTTTAGTCCTCGTGAGAAGAGCCTGATCGAGTCTAGCCTGTTCCCAGTCTCTAGGGGTCGGCTTAGGGGCGTTTTACCGGACTAAGTCTGCTTCATTGAGTCGCTCCAGTCCCGCCGTGGTAGCAAACGTTTTGAATCTATCAGCCGCAAGCAAAGATCTGAGTGCTACTCACTGCAGAAGCAAGCGAGGTGACTTCGGTAAAAGATCCCGTCGTAGCCAGTTATTGCATAATGTAATTAGAAGAAGGAGTAAACAAAATCGGTGAAATTTTGAGGTAGGCATAGTCAGAGAGAAAAGGAAGAGGCGGGAGCCCCTGCAATTGTACCACAAAAAAATGAAGAAAATAAAGAATTTTTAGTATTCACAGCTTTAAACTAATGCAAATTAATATTGAGTGACCTAGCTATAGAAAGAAACTCTATGATTAACTTTGAATGAATACAACGGTGTACACAGCAATTCCGTATCAACAACATATAAAGACAACATGTCTCAATAACAATTTATGAATTCAAAAGAAGCTTAGCAGGAGTAAACTACTGTAAGTCTTACACAGACGTAGTATCCTATCGTTTAAAATGGAAACCTACACGAGGCCCTATCTGAGAAGAGCATGGCCATACAAATTCTATCAGAGATGTCATATGTATGTAACTTTGAATGAAGTTTCAAGGCATCTATAGATAGTATCTACAGCCTACGTTTGAAAAAAAATTGTAAAGATGATTATATATGCTAACATAGGATTATGCTTGTTTAGTACTACCTAATTATAAGTATGTATATATGAACAAAGAATAAACATATTATGTCATGAATATCTGTAATGATATAATACACATGTATATTATTTTGTACTTAATGCACAATGTGTAATGAAAGAGTGGTATTGATTATTTTGAATAATTCTATACTGCCTGATCTTTTTGGCATCCTCTATATGCAACCACAAATGTTAAATGTCATTACAATTTGCAGACAAATATGTATTTCTTTACGAATGATTAAACGATTGAAAATGAAAATTGATATTTGAGTACTTAATTTTCCTGTTAGAAATACAACGAAGTGTTCCATATATTAACATACCTCGGGTACATTTAAGAATCTAACACAAATATAAGAATCTAACAGTATGCATTCAAAAAACATAACAGTACATATTAACTTATCAGTACAGTACAGCACACTACAAAGAAAGACCCAAGCCAAAGCATAGTTTTTGTCTCGACACCTTACACCCAATTGTAAGTGAGATTTATGAGCAAAGATGTCTGTACTATATCATCATTGATTTCGTTTACGACTAAAAAGAGCGTTATTCATCTAGATTTAGTAAATGCCTTTATCAAATCTCGATAGCTCTATTCTGCCTACTACAAATAGCAGAAAATATGCACATAGTATCAACTATAGAAAATATAATTATGGATGAAAAAAACAACATCACTGCTGGTGCATCTTGACTTCAACAGCCGTTCTGGAAATATACAAGCTGTAATTTCAAGCAGATAGCAGATAAAAAATATAATTTTATTTATCTATTTTTGCAATCGTTATTGTTTTTTGTATTTTTTTTTTTTTGATTATTGTTTTTTACGCATTTCCCGAACGACCCTCTCATGCCTCACACTCTCCGTGTTTCTCTACAAGCCGTCAAATCTAGTCCTTTTAACTGGATCTAAAAGCTGCACAAATAGAAAACAGCAATATATAGAAGACACAAACACAACAGAAATCTAGAATATTAACTATCAACAAGCTTTTCAATAAGCTTCTGCAATCTACCACATATCAAACACGATATTAGAGAATATATCAGCGGGCACTTCCTGTTGGAGGGGGCCATGTTAACGTACAACGAGACGCTTGAGAGATCGAGAGTACATGAGAAATTATTTTCCTTTCTTTTTTGCCTTTCTTTTTATTTCATTTTTTTCTGCTTTATTTGGTTTTGTTTTAACCTCCTTGGTTTTGTTTGTTTTCTTTTTTGCTTCTTTTGTTTTTTCTCCCTTTCTGTCTTTCTTTTCATTTCCTTCATTTTTCATTTTTAGTAAAGATTATTTTCCTCTTCGCTGTCCTCCCCCTTACTTCAGTCACAACCCTTCTCAGTACTCAATCAGGTACTCAGGGTAACACTGCGCGCTGTCAAAGATGACGAAAATCTTAGGATCAGCCCTGCTGTTCACACAGGAATCAAAGGTCTTCCCCAGCGGCTCGCTCGGGTTGAGAGGGGGAGGGCGGCGTAGGTTTGACTGTCCTTTGGTGTAAGCACCGACCAAGACCTTAGCGACGAACATGGTCCGACGTCCGCGAGACATTTGCTGGGCGTAGTCGTTGGAGTATTTGGAGCTCGTGGAGAAGTAGCTCCCCTGTCCGTACACAGCCCCTGTACTGGTGCCGCTGAGCCGCCAGTCGAAGTTTTGCAGACAGATGGCGTCCACTACCTCAGGTCTCGTGCCGTGGAACAGCTGGCGTTCTTCTGGGTCTGTCCCTCCGTTCTGCTTCTTCATCTGAGCCTTCTTCCTGTAAATCGAAACAAAAATTGGTACATTGAAGATGGAGGCCTACCCCATCTCTACTTCAATTGATTTAATTTTGGTATCTTATCACACCACGTTTCTGTAATGAAATTAAAATTTACAGGTGTTGATAGGTTGGGGTCGATATAGACTTTTAATTTATTTCTGACGTCACCTTTCCCTGAGGTCACATGTTAGAAGTAAGAATCAATATTACTGAAGAAGTCCAATGGATAGGGGAATATTTAGTGAGTGTTGATCTCGTTACCTGACGTAAGCGCTCCACAGGTAAGGGTTCTGGACCCGTTTGATGTTTATGATGGGCGTTCCCGGCATTCCCTGCTGTTCGAAAAGCGTCTTGACCTGCTGGTACTCTCCGGCTGTCTGTCCGCTGGGTGCGAGAGGCACCTCGTCATAGTCGTCCCCGTCCTCGGCCATCGCGCTCCAGTGGGCGGGCAGGGAGTCGTCTGCTCCCGAGGAACCTGACGTCAGCCTGCGACGGGCTGTGGGCCTGTTCCTGGATAGAAGGGATAGCGTGTTAAAGTCACTGGGAAATAAAATTCCTCCATCATTTATGTAGTCAAATTGGTCTTTTCTGAAAACATACATGTATATGTTATGTTTAAAATAATTGCCTAGTAATGTGTGCACTTTGGTTGGACAAATTTGCAACTGGTCGTGACGTCACAGATAGGATAGCTAGCATGGCTGCCTGTTCTTCCTTTGACGTCACGACCAGTTGCTAATTTGTCCAACCAAAGAGCACACAGTACTAGACAAATGATTAAACATTACATACACAAGCATGCTTTCAGAAAAGACCATGTTTTTTTACGTGAATGATAGAGGAAATTCTATTTCACAAGCACTTTAAGAGCTGAAGTTTTAGGAGATAATCTAAAAGACGGTAAAAGAGTGATGACTTTTACCTTCTCGGGTTGGTGACATCATCCTCCGAGACGAACTTCGGCCGCCGTCTGACGTCACGCTTGGTCTTGTACTTGACGTTCTTCTGCTGCATGTCGCGCAGGCGCAGTACGTACTGATGGTGTTGAGTGCTGAAGGTCAGTTCGGCGTCAGGCTGGTCCTGGTATCTCTCCTCGATATCCTGACTGGTCAGGCTGCTCTGGCCTCTGTCGGCGCCTGAGGTGTTCTGAAGATAGGAATTATGTTTATTTTGTGTAAACATACGAGGTACGAACTCCTGTACTTGAGAGACGACGGCTACAAAAGTAATGCTAGACAATAATTTTATACCACAATAAACATGCTGGTAGAGATTGCATTTTCTATGAAGCTATGATACATGTAAACCCACCACCAAAAAGTAGATATGTTCATAACTGGACATTTTCTCTTGACAGAGAGACAGAGAAACGAACACACAGACAGACGGAAAGAACGACAGACAGAAAGACAGGTAAAAGACAGATAAAAGACAGATAGACCAAAGAGACAAGGAAACAATTAAACATTAGAGAAAGACATAAAACCCTCGATAACCCCTTTATAACGTCTTGCTCAAGTCTATCTTGACAGACAGACAGGCAGATAGACAATCCAAACAAGGACTCGAAGCAAGCACATACATGTAATAGCCGACGATAATTATAACCCCTTTAGTATTCAAGAACGCCTCGGTCCAGTCTCACCATGTGTCCATACTCCACCCAGGTCCCGTCCACGTCCTGCCAGTACCACAGCCACTCCGTCACGAACGGGTACCCGGCCGGCTTGGCGGCCCACGACGGCGTGGACAGCCTCCGGACCTCGAACTCTTCCTCCACGACGGGTTTGCTCCTTAGACTCAGGCGTTGAAAGAATGACGGGGGGTCTTGTGGCGACCTTGCTTTCATGTCCTTGAAGCTCAGCACATACTTATTCCTGAAATAAACACTTTTTTTGTAAACTGTCGTCAAGAAGTGTAAAAATACAAAATCAACTCATTTCTAACAAGAGTTCGTTGACCTCATATCTCCATGAACTGTCCTGTTTATGCAAATGACTTACACATTTACATAAAATATGCTTGGTCCTAAACACCTTTATCTAACTTACACAAGTTGCAATATGACAGTCCTGTTATTTTCCACTTAGATGAATTATGGCGTTTTCCATTAATTATGCAAATTAGGAATTCATTTGCATAATTGGTATCTGTTGATGTCGTACTTGCCATAAACTACATGTGATACATGCATTTAAATCTTATAATGGAAAACACTGGAAATATAGATTTTCCTCATTAGTTATGCAAATTAAGTCCCAATTAACATAATTTGCACATCATTGTGTACATCTCTGTCTAAGCTACCTGCAAACTAAGTATCATAGAAATCTGTCGTTCCTTTGTTCCGTTATTCTTCTTAGAAGATTTTCACGATAACGCCCCTGCAGTTCCAGAGTAAGCTGCTAGGAGGCCCGAACCTACATTACTTTTTATTACATCACAAGCTATCTACCACCAAAAAATCAAGACAATAGCACGTCCAGGTAAAAAGATACAAAAACGGAAGTTCTGCTGCAGTACCAAGGTCACATACCAGGGGCCCAAAATCGACCTTAAAATTCGGCTTCACAACACCTGCCCACATACCAAATATCATCATAATCCATCAAGAGGTTCTTGAGTTATGCTGACTCAGTGCGGAAACACAAACAGACAAACAGACTCACAGATACACCAAAAACTATATCTCCATTTTTCATGGAGATAACTACCTTCCAATGGAATCATAAATTCTCGTCATTAAATATATGAATGAAACTCTGGCTTGCGTTTCATACATATCATTATGTTGATCATAACCTTAGGTACCTACATGCCAAAAACAATGACAATCCAGCACCCCCTGCTTGAGTTATCCTCCGGAAAAATTTCCAACAAAAAGGCCTACTACAGCTCCAAACAAGCCGCTGGGGGCCAAAGCTTACACCCCTCCATCTATACCACAAGAGCTATCCATCATGCACTCAAAAATCACTTTGAAGTCGTGCTGTACCGTAAATAGCTTCTAGGAGGCCCGTTGTCGAACATGACCTTTGTCTTCACGACACGAACTTGCCTAAAATCATTTATATCCAAAGATTCAAATGTTATGCCGCCTACATCCACTGCCACACGATAACCAAACCGAAAATATAACCTTTTGGTTAAGGTAACAAAGCAGTTATCGGAATGTCAAGGGACACGCTATAAGTGCCTATAATGCTAAAATGCCGAACCCCTTACATCTTTAAGTCGAACACACGGTCTTCTTTGCTGACGTCACAGAAGTGCTTCTCTATGAAGATGTTGAATTCGTCGGTATAGTCTTTCCAGCTCTCGTCCCCAGGATTCCGATACTGCCACTGGTAGGGCATTGCACAGTGCCAGTTGTGACAGGTGTCACCGAAGGAGCACCTTGGGGGTAAAATATACATGTCACGGATAGGTTACCACTTGATGTGCTATCTTTGCATGTATCTATGCGCAGGGCATTGTTCTGTAGACATCCACAGCACACGTCATAATCATACCACCCCTCAAAGCTTACGGAGCCTGACTTCAGTACACAATGCAAAGGAATGTATAGCCGTGGGCATGATACATGTAAACGAATTCGACCATGACTTTAACTACGCAACATCCGGGACATCCAAGTAAAACATTTCCGGGCATAATGTTATAGGGTGGTATGGAATGATGCGCATAATCTATTCACAGGGCAAGGTGCACGTTCGTGTGTTTCGTGTTGTTTGACTGTGTGTGCGCGCATGTGTGTGTGTGTGCGTCTGTGTGTGTCTGTGTTTGCGTGTGCCAATATGCGCCGTGCATATGTGTGTACTAGTAACGTTATACGTTTAACTTTGTAAGAGAAACTATGTGACAGAGCGAAACATTTCGTACGGCCGGCGTGTACCAACCAACCAACCAAACATGGGCCAAGCAAACCATCAATCAACATCAAAGTGGCGACGAAGGACATGTTTCTTCTGAAAAGCTGTAAGTGCGGTCTCACCTGTTCCGCAGGTTGAACGTGCAGATCTCTATCCCTCTCCCAGCATCACCGCCCCCGTACCGTGAGGACCCCAGCTCTCCCCCACTCGGTGTCCGTCTCCTGTTCCCTACCCTACCGCTGGGCAGGGCGCACCTGGCCGGTGGGGCCACCCCGGGGGACACGAACATCTCATGAAGGAAACTCTCGGGTTTGGAAGTGTCGATCCCAAACCTACTCAGAACCTCCATGGGCTGCGGGTCGTGCAGGTTGTGAGAGAAAGCACAGTGTTGTGCACCGAACCTACACCCCCCTTTCAGGTAGAACTGACAGACGTGTAGGAATGTACAGGTGTGGCCCTTCATACAGCCTCTGCCTCGGTTGTTGTACCAGGTACAGGCCGCCGGCAGTCTTGGTGAAGCCATCGGGGGGCGTCCTCGTCCAATCCCGCCGCTTGGGGGACGGTGTGACGGTTGCCGCCATCTTCCCGCCATGATTTTAGTAGACTGACGCTGAAGAAATTCGGTGTTGTTGTCATTAAAGTACGCTACATGGCTGTAAACATTGGTACGAAGTGGGACTTTCCAAACTGATCGCTGTTGCTCGTTGGGACACAAACACGGAAGTGAAACTACGTCATCAAGTTTCGGTCCTCTGACCCATGAATTTTGCATCATGGGCGGATTTTTTTAAAGAATCTCTCTAAAAATTTGACGATAAAAACATAACATTGTTCCCAGCTTGATAGAAAGACCAGGAAACCAACGTCATGTGTGAAAAGTGGGTTACACTCCTTGTTTTAGCCTAGGCACGTTCTGGATGGCCAACAAGTAAACTGTTCTGCATATACGAAACGCTAGGGGACGCTAGAAACTGGACCTGAATTCTATCCTTCATGTAGTTTAAGCTTTCCGCGGCTCCCGAATGATTACTCGTGTCTTTCAAACTTCTGTTCAAGGCTATGCCGAGACCTGACCATCCATTGCACGACCTGGTTCCAGCTCAAAGACACTCTGCCATAGGAAGAACACTGAGGAACAGTGAATCTTAATGAACAATGTAACAAATTATACTAGAACTCAATTCTACTCTCCAAGCAGAGGTTGGTGGGGAAGATCGTGACCGTTTTATAATACAGTAGAATCCGCTTAACTGCACACCCCATTTGCCAGCGTATTTAGTGCAATTATCCGGCTGGTGCAATTACGCGAAATTGCCCAGCTGGACCGATAGTACACGGTATCATACAGGAGGTGAATAGTTTATAAACCTCGATGTGCTGTATGAACTTGTTTGCACGCATTTAGATGTTAGAAAGATTTCGTTATACAGGTACAGTGCGGTAACACCGTAGATTGAAAAAATTGAAAACTTATTTCGGGTATGGCGGAGAAGGAGACTTACCTTATATGGTAAAATATTAATTATTAAGTCATTAGGAATATCCCAGATTGTTTATAAGATGTCCTCAATTTCCACCCCCCCATGGGTATTAAAAAGAATAGAAAAAGCCTGCTTCTGCTTCCTTTGGGACGGAAAACCGGATAAAATAAAGAGAAAAACATTGTATTCGGACTACCAGAATGGAGGGTTAAAGATGCTAGATATATATACAAAATGCAAGAGTCTACAAGCTGCTTGGGTCCGAAGGTTAATGAAAACTCCAAAGGATTCCAGCAAAATTTGTAGATGGCGACTAATACCTTTACACTTTATTGACAAGCTTGGCAAAGACTTTCTGGTCTTTCGACTTAATTTCAAACGAAAAGCAGATGCACCTTCTCTGTTAACCCTCCCCCCTTTCTACAGGGATGTAGTATTGTCTTGGCATGATTTGGGAGGAGGAAAGACAGATTTTGCCCATGTACGTAATGAAATAATTTGGTGTAACGAAAATTTTATGTTGAATAACAAAACACTCTACTATAGACACTGGATAGATAGTGGTATTATATTTGTAAGAGATATATGTTGTGTCTCAGACTATATAACGCCTGTGTCGTTGCTCGAGAGACTCACCATCAGGAATAACTGGCTTTGCGAGTTCACCTGTGTTAAATTGGCAATAGGGCGGAGATGGCTTTCTGAAGAAGATAGTCAACTCCTTGAAAGCAACACACTTTGGCATAATGGGCAGTGTAAAACAGCTGACACATTTACTAGTAGATACTTATATTCCACTTATGTGTTTCATAACACTGTAACACCCACTTCCCAGGCATATTGGGATCGTACAATCCCCAATCTGGACTGGAGAAGGATTTGGAGGAGCCAAATTTGTTCAATCAACCATAATAAGTTGCGAGAATTTAACTTTAAATTATTACATAGAATACTACCTTGTAAGTACCTGCTCAACAAATGGAAAGTAAGAGACATGGCTGGAAACATCTACAGCCCTACCTGTGATATATGTGAAAAGATCGAAGATTATGAACACATGTTCTTAGAATGCAGTAGATTAAGAAATTTTTGGTGTAGATTAAGCATTACTCAGGATGAAGTCTTATTAGCATCCAAAGAATGCTGTGCTAGCTTATTAACAATAGCAAAGTACTCGATCTATGTCTCCTGGTTAAAATGTAAAGATAATCCTAGACAACTCATGAGGGATGATGTGTTCCTTCCTTTTCTGCATTTGTGTTCACTATACAATGTTAAGCTTCCAAACAGCAGAGAATAATTGGTATTATGTACCCTGATGGAATTACGTATCCTGACGGAATTATGTGCCAAAGTGGAATTATGTACCCGATGTTATGTACCCAGGTGGAAATATGTACCCTGATTATGTACCCGGACGGAATTATTTACCCTGGTGGAATTATATATCCTGGTGAAATTATGTATTCTGGTAGAATTATGTACCATGATGGAATATATGAACCCTGGCGGAATTATGTACTCTGGCGAAATTATGTACCATGTTGAAATTAAAATCATTTGAAAAAAAAAAAAAAAAACACCGTAGATTCCACCTCTTGTTAGGGCCACGTTTATGTATTACAACAGTAAATTTCAAATTCTCAGGAAAGACGTCTCAGGACACAGTGAGTGAAATCAGTAAGCGCCAGCAGCAGTACGTGAATATAGCGCTGCCGCGAACCTAAAACCGCCGACACCACCCCATGTCATCCTTAACGCGAAATCAAATCCCTGCGAACTTAGTACAGGTGGAGACCAATCTTTATTGAGTACAGCATGCTGTCTGCCAAAACGCAATGCCGCCTTTGGCAGGCGTGCGTCTCTTTATGCTGACGACACGCCCCGTGACCCGCCCAGGACCTCCCATACGATCGCTATCAACGTGATTGTCAATGGAGACCACCTTCTTTTGTTAGTCAAAACAATTTTAGACATATTGGCGGTATTGTGCCTCTACATAGGCACTTATCGGCTCATTTGTACCGCGTTTACCGATTTTAGTGCACTTTTTTAATTAACTTGTCGAAGATTTTTGAAACGTTTTGGTGCAGTTATCTGGCATCGGTGACCATGTGCGGTGCAGATATGCAGAGCCACTAACAATGCAGTGAATGGGAATCGGTTTGGGATTCGGTGCAGTTAAATGGAATGTGCGTTTATCCGAGGTGCTATTAAATGGCTTCTACTGTATACCGCGGACGAAAAACGGGGCATATGATAAAACGGTCACGATCTTCCCCACCAACCTCTGCTTGAAGAGTACTGAGCACAGTTCAGGGAGATTATGCAGTTGTGCTCTGCCTGCTTTTGTAATAAATTGCATCAGACGGGATTTTGTGTTGACTCTGTATAGAAAATGACTGGTGACAGACACTAGTACTATTGCGGAATAAATTTGCAAAATTCTGAAGAAAAAAAATTTAGATTTCTTCACAAGCAGATATTTGGGTATAGAATCCTTCACCTATATGTAAGCATTCAATTAAAGGATGGGGACTATGACTTTTTAACCTTCTTGGCTGATTGAAACAAGAAACAGCCACACTTCTCCCAATGTCTTAGTAACAAATTCCTTCTTTGGGAAATAAAAGTCCAACACATTTTCTTAATAAGAGATGTACGTTTAATTAGGTACCACTGTAGAGTTCCAATAAATTATCATGGTAACATTATAACGTTACTTGCATGTTTAAATAACTAACACCTGGGAGAGCCATGACTTAAACAAAAACATAAAACTGGCATTAACAGCTAACGTTACATATCTATACATTGCAAATGTTACCAGTGCTTGCTGCACTTATGTCAAATATGACACACAAGATGTCACGTGTACAATTGTGTGTAGGAATATGAAAAACAACAAGCTAAAATGATATTACCCCAGTATATTGCTATATTGATGTACAACAGGTGTCTTATGGATACTTCTTAAATTGGCATAATTATGTTTAGTTTCTGGATAAATGACAAAATACAAAAGATTTACAATTCATTTTAAAAAGCACCTTACAGAAGATTACAAGAAAATTAGTTATTAATTCTAGCAAGGTACAAGAGTTGTAGATTCGATGGTGTATTTGCAATGGTGTAAATGCTACTGTGAAACATAAGTAATAATCTATATTTTCACTTTTTCATGTATGTATGACATGAAGCACCAAGGTATCTGAGCAGATTAAGCCTAACTGGTACAGCATTTCTTTCCATGACCACTATGTACATGATAAGAACAGCTTGGTGCACTTCTACAATATTCTGCTAGGTGGCATGATTAGACCACATACAGTTCTTGGACCACCTGAGGTTTTTATGTTTCACAGAAGATCACTATAAGGCACGTGTATAGTCTCCTACTTTGTGCCTCTTTGATTACCATGTCCTAGCTTTTCTCTACATAATATTAAGGGCTTGCACCTGTGATTATAACTTAGGAATAAACTTATGATGTTACGGCCTTACCAAAATACACTTTACGGATGGTAACACCGACTTGAGATATTGATAACAACATAATAGTAAAGGAAAATTATACTTATGAACCAAAATTTCCTTCCTTTGAGGCCCTTTTTGTATTATCACTTCCCAATAATTTATGACAAAGACAATAGTCAGGTTGAAATACAAGTATACTTAACTTATTTCTTTAAACAGAAAAAGAAAGCTCTTACTAAATGGTATCCTTTTGGGGTATAAACATGTAAACAAATGAAAAATTTACTTTAAGATAATTGTAACTGTCCACAAAATTGGAAGAATTTTCAACTTGACTTTTTGAAAATATGTTACGATATTGGCCTATTATGCATAAGATCTTTACTTTTCCATTGCATTGTAGAAATGCCATCCCAAGAGTTGGCCTGGCCTTCCCCTAGTATATGTGGATAGACAACTAGCATCAGTCAGCCTGGGTAGATCATGTGACTTCTTTCTTGTATCTAAAGCCCCCCTCTCACTGGACCCGCGGCACGCTGGCGTCTTCGCTGCGGCCGATTGAATTGACAATTAGCACTCAAGGAATTTCATCGACCGGAAACAAATATTTCTAAGCTTTGTGTGTTTTCTGGTCTTTTTGGTCATACTTGTACGTTTTGAATGATATTCCCATTATAAAGTCAAGGGTAACACAAATCCAGTTTAGGACGTAGTGTGCCGCGGGTCCTGTGAGAGGAGGGCTTACGTGTCCGGGTACTACAGCATACGGCCTCCTTACGTCAACAGCTTGTCATGGACATCTAAAAAAAAGAAGAAAATACATGCATAAGAATGGAGACAGTAGAAATCTTAAACACCATCTTTTCTTCCATCACCACTTCATAGCATTTAAAAGACTGTAACAGAGTTTAGCAGGGGCGAGCTGGTCTTCAAAGGGGAATGGGCCACAAAAATCTTTTTGTGGGGTCCTCCAAATCCCTCAAACATAATTGTCAAATACAAGAGTAGGACCCAACTCTCTGATGAGAAACCATCTCCCCCACTAAATACCATAAGGTCCTTACTCTACGAGTATGAGTATGACACATTACAACATGCACACCAACAGAGAATTAACATGTGTTTAGGGCTTAGAAATTGTTCAGAAAAGTTACAAGAACAGTGATATGTTGTGATTTTATATTAAAAAAATCTCTAGAGTAGAAGATAATTCTATTAACCTTGGTTGGATATATTGACCATCCGATATACATTTGAAGGTGTGTCCATGGCAACAGTTGTTTTGCCATGATACTGTAAATGCAGAAATGTTCGCGGTGGTTTTATGTTCGCGGTAAGCTCTTCGCCGTTTCTAGTACTTAAAACCACCGCAAAATTTTAGTCCCTTCTACCCCCTTGTCTACTATTGTCTCAAACGTGAACTTAAAACCACCAGGGACACTCCATTTTCTCCCTACCATGAAATTAAAACCAGGCAAACTTAAATGCATTTACAGTTACTGTTATGGAACCTTAAAAGATCTCCTTTCCAACCACATGAAAGGTCCCATAAGTTAAACCCCTGATCAGTGATTCTTAAGTAAATATAACTTATAATCCTGTGCATTACCCTGTGAGAGGTATGACAAAGCACCTGGAACCCCTTGAGATGTTCTGTTCTGAATAATTTAAAAGAGGAAGGACTAAAAACACCTGATACTCTATAATTTCATCTTAGAGGAGACCATAACATAAGAGCAAAAGTTCAAAATGAAGATCATTGAATTTCTGTGTATTCTTTTAACATTACACTACCAACAAATGTATAATACATTTGTTGGTAATGATATTAAATAATATAAAGATACACATTCAGCTTTTCATAGTAATTTACCTGCTAGTCCAACCCTATATGAGTATAGAGTTGTGATTTGAATTGTGCCGCAAACGAATGTTTCTGTTACAATTGTTGACAAACAATAATGACTGCATGGGACACAGAGAAAGGGGCTGTCACAAAAATCCCTGGAAAGTTATCCAGTGATTGCGGCAAGAACAAAAAGCTTTTGTAAACACGGAATAAAGATGGATTGACAAAGTCCCAAGAGATGTCTTGTCATTCCGTCCCAATGATTATAAACAATACATTTAGGAATGCTTCCGTATGGATAGAATACTTGAAGTGAATACATTGAATGATTCTAGAATATGGTAGAAATCATCACACTTGTGACGATGTTCAACATCTAACACTTAAATTATACACACATCAGTTACAATAGATGTTACAAAAAAGGGACAGAATGATGTATCATTATCAACTTTCTGAAGAAGACGTTATCCAGGTAATGAGGTAAGAACAATAGGTCATGTAAACTCAAGGGAATATGGATGGACTGACCCATTCCCAAGGGAGGGCATGACATGTCAATAATCAGCTCGGAAAATTTTAGGGATGCTTCATCATCATTATCATACATATATGCAGCTCTATAGAGAACTTTATGGACACTTTTGATGAGTATGATTATCCTGAACACTGCAAAAAAGTTATGAATTCATCTTTAGCAAATGAAGTTTCTACCATGCCCTGCAACTCTTAGGAATTGTCTGCAATTCAATAGTGCCCAACAGTATTACCCTGAGGAAACCTGCAATGCTGAAACAATACTGTACAATTATACTGATTTACGACAGTCGCAATACATTTACCATAATGCACTCATTACTGTTAAAAGCTGTAATTTGACTGGTCAGTTACTGTAGGCAAAGGGAGTGGCAAAATGCCTTGTACTGTTGGAGGTTCTGTCATGCTATTATGTAACCCTTATCATCTTCTGAGTTCTAAAAGGTCACCAAACATTTTTGTATCGGGAGGGGGGCTCAAAATATGTGAGAATGATCATGATTATAAACCAATATGATGGGGGGTTGACAGTTCACATTCATAAAAATTAAACTGGAGAAAATTTTGTGACCTCATTATCATCAGAATTATAATGTGTTGCAACAGGTGGCACAGAAATGCTAACAGTACGAAACAGAGACAGACACGGCAAAACTGCAACCTAAGGCTAGGATTTCTGCTGTCTAAAATGTTATCAGTTTGATGAATACTTATTGCTACCCATGCAAATTGTAGCATGCACAGTTCAGTGATTAGCAATCCACGATTACAAAGGGTCATAAGGTCACAGTTTGGAACCCCAGTCTACTCTCCAAGCAGAGGAGGGGTTCCGGCAGGTTTTTGTCGGGCTTTCTACTTTGTCAATTTTTTGTCTCTATAAAAAAAATGACAAAAAGTAGAAAGCCCGACAAAAATAACCCAGAACCCATCCTCTGCTTGGAGAGTACCCCACCTTACTTGTATACTTACTACATTAATTTGTAACACCCTCCAGTTTAAGTTTGGAATTCCACTTTTCCAATTTTGACAAGTGACAATATTTTCAATATAAAAGCATTTAAGTGAAAAGTGTTTACATATAGTTGACAAGTATGATGTACAGTTATGATTGATAAGTTAAACAATAACTTTCATGAATATTCATTTTGAAAATTTCCTTCCTGCAGGAATTCCTGGCTGTCAAAAAGAGCTAATAGAATTTCTCTGCCACATTGGACCCGGGTATAGCACTTGGCCTTCTTTTCATGACCATTAGCAGAATAAACTTTGAAGAAACTGGATTGTGATGCACTCCATTTCTAGTCTTCCACCTATGCCCCAAATGAAACATGTCAGGCATGAGTAATTGTCCTTAAGCCCCCCTCCCCATCTAATAGGTGAAGAGAAAGCTGAATCTTTTGTTCTCACGATCTCTATACCTGCCAATCCACCTGTGAAATCTACCTGACAAAAAACAACCATTGTCAGCAAGACCTGTGCTGGGACCTGTCACGTCACTGTCACAAATCATGCTTTGATCTAGTAAAAGGCCATTGAAAGCATTTAGTAAGTTAGGATTTGGCAAACATTACATAAAACTGCAAATACAGAAATGTTTGCGGTGGTTTTATATTCACGTTTTTTGCGGCGACCATTTCACTATGACATGAACTTAAAACCAACGCAAACATTTTTGCCCAATACTACATGTATTATGCTGCTGCAAATTTAAAACCACCGTGAACACTTCATTTTCGCCTTAGCGTGAAATAAAATTTACAGTTACTGTACCATGAGCATAATGCTATGATCTTGACTGATATCACTGTTTTAAATCACATTTAAAGGTCATGAACTTTAAGTCATCCAAACAATCAAAACACCTGTTACAAAACAGATAAACTGTTGAGAGACCTTCAAAGTATCGACGATCAATCAATGTCCCAAAAAGTGTTTGAAGACAATGCTTGTATGACAACAGCTCGGAGCCATGCACCAATAAATCTTCAGGATGCGCAGCATTTTTGCAAAGTAATTTGAGATGGCGGAAGATTTTGTTGTGATTGTACCTGCGATTTCTTCCTTTGATAAACAAAAAACCTAGCTCACAAATTCTCTGTTCTTTCTCGAGCAAGAAGATCTAACTTTTCTGACAAGCAGTTTTTCTGTCTGAATGTTTCAGTATCTCTTTAGGATATCTTTGTCACATTATTATTGAACGATTAAACCCGATAATCAAAACCAATGATAATCATAGAGGTTTGAGTGATAACAGGAAGGCATTGTATGTTTGTATCTACTATAAGGTATAATCACAGTCACAAGATACTCCTAAATATCCACCCCAGGTAGCCCTACAGGTATGTGCATGATTTATTGTCACTCTTTCTTTTCCTTTGTCTGACAGCCAGGTAGGTTGGGAACAAAGGGACCATGAAATAAACGTTAGGGCTCGTCCATTTTGAGGGAGGAGGTTTTCAAAAAAACTTAAGATAGAAAGAAGAAAATATTAAATTTTAGTAAAACGCTTCCCCTTGAACTTCAATCTTTTGAAAAGTATTATCTTTGGGCAGAGGATATGACTAGGGAGGGAGAGTGAAAAAAAATCCACAATGTGAAGACAATGGAATACGAAAATTTGCATAATGGGATCAAAATATATTGTACAACATGTATTATGCTCACTGACCTATTTGTATGAATGACAACTGCTTACTAGACTACTGTAAATGCCTTTAAGTTTGCATGGTTTTTATTTCGCGCTAATGGGAAAATGAAGTGTTCACAGTGGTTTTAATTTTGTGGCAGTGCTATAGTCTCATACTCCTACAGTATTGGACAAAAATGTTTGCGGTGGTTTTAAGTTCGCGGTGAAACGGTCGCCGCGAAAACTGCATACTATTAGTCACATAAAACCACCGCGAACATTCCTGCATTTACAGTACTGTGTATATGGAAAACAAGAGCAAAAAAACAAACATTTGGCTCAGAAGTGACATGACATTTAAAAAAACATTACTGTAATCTAATTACTGTATACAGTGCACCTGTGCCACAAGAATTATGGATGAAATCATAACCATAGTTCCCTTGGCAACGAGACAGGCATGAAAACATTGCAGGTAATTTCCTCAAAGTGATTGACAGGACTTGCAGACGACACAACCCATGATTAAAAGGCTTGAAACCATCCCATTAATAATTAAATACCATGATCATGTAGAGGTAATTTCCTGTAAAAGCTATCTTTCTGGACTGTTCCAATACCTTCTTAGGGGTCAATGTTATTATTATTATCTTCTTCAAACAAATAAATTGTGGCAAAACGATAAATGGCAAAGAGGCAGACAAAATTTGACAGAAAAAAAAATTTTAATTATCCATTTTAATTTGCATTTTTGGACCGGTCCTAAATATCCCCCCGTCTGCGAGTGACCTAGTCCACACCTGTACTCAGTATGCTGCAAAGAATGTCCCATTGTTTGGGTCAGGGGTCAGGCAGATAGAAATCTATCTATTTTTAGACCATTGTTTCTGGGTGAAACATGTGATGACACTACCTGTAACAGGTGGTCGCCATCTCTTTGAAGACTTTATATCACGGTGTTGTATTGTGTTGCATTGTACTTTGTTTCTAAATACTTTGAAACATTGATTTATTGATCTATTCTAATCAATAAAGAGAGATTTTCACATTGAATTTTGTACACAACTTCGACCCCAAGCCTTCATATTACATGTAATTTGCCTAATTTATAACGAAAGGTTTTTTTTTTGCTTGGTAAACAAAAAAACTACTCTCCAAGCAGAGGTTGAATGGGCAGATCGTCACCGTTTTATCATAATAGCATTGCCGTTTTTTTTCGCTAGCCCATTCACGGGCTAGCGAAAAAAAGGCATATGATACATGTAAAACAGTGACGATCTGCTGGGCTAGCAAAAAAAAAGGCATATGATAAAACGGTGAAGATCTGCCCATTCAACCTCTGCTTGGAGAGTACAAAAAAACATCTCCAAGATCATCTCCTATTTATACACATCAGTACTATCCTTTTGGATGAAACATGAAGCCAGTAGCCCTATGTAATCAGTAATTTACACTTAAAGTTAAAGGAACTCAACACATCTGGAGTGCTTTGCTGTAAAAAAAAGGCAAGACCGCATTGTACGTGAGCTATCCAAAGAAGTGTTGTTTCACCTCCATATCAGGACAGATGCTTTACCTTTACCTGCATTGTACCTCTAGTAAAGTATAGCTGTTCCAATATTCAAGTGCATGCTTTGAAAACCCACTTGACTTGTGAAACAAAGTACCATCACTGGAATGTTTCAACCACACCCAGATCTTCATCTCTTAGTCCTGGTGGTGTCTGGGTGGATTCAGTAGCTAGGCTTCATAGTCTGTCTGTGACACTGAGATAGCTTTTACCAGGCTCCAGAGGCAGCTGGAAAGAGTAGAAATTTACAGAAATAGACAGGTACCACATGCAAGAGGAGTTAGTCTATAGGGGTACAGTTTGCCGCTCTGGATGGCATATCGGACCCTCTCTCCGTAGCCGACTCCCTTAGCAATGCTATATTATACTCTATTTGGCCAATTTGTACTATTTTTCCAGCTATCTGCTGAGAGGGTTTAGTGGGTTTATCTGACTGTCTTTGATGTCTTTGAAAGCTGTACAGAAGTGATATGTAGCTCTAAAATTGTTGACAATGGCTGATGTTAGCTGTAATGTGCATGCATAGATAAAGGATGAACTATGCTGAACTTTGTGTAAGGTGAAAATCCTCTTAGATTGTCGCCTGGACTGAATATGGCATTTTAATCTATTAAGAAATAATAACAGGGCATAATACTTAACTTTCTTCCCATTTACAAGAAAATAACTCCATTTTCTATTTCTACTTAATAATCATAACTCAGCTCTTAATATTTCCAGAAAGTTATGAGTTATACATTCGATTGTATATTCATATCTAAAAATTATAAAACTATATCATTGATAAAACAAATTCTCAAAAGAGAGGGGGCTTGTTGATGAAGAAAGCCTGTCACAGTAAAAGGTATCCTAAAAAACGTTCTCAAGTGTTTAGTGAATGAAAAAAATACACTTCCCCCCCTCAAAACTCATTTGGAGCAGTCCCAACTTTCCTACATTTCAATCGTAGGGTGATTGACTTCAGCCTGTTGTATCAACTAATCTATCATGCCGGGGATTCCCTCCCAATTCCCCTTCATCTGATAACCTCCCGACTTTGACAAAATACATTTTGATCTCAATCTTTGGGAAGAGTGATTGCCTGTGTGGAGACAGATTACGGGGGATGACTTTACTCAAGTTCAAGATTAGATAAATCAATCTGGGCTGTCGCTGTGACCTTTAATCTATCCCGTCGCCATGGGCTACAGATGTTTGCGATATCGGGAGGATTACCGGAGCGTATCAACTTGAAAATGGCTTTCTAACCAGTTTAATTACTGTCTGTAAAGTTACATTTGTTATAACAGGAAAGAGGAAAAAGTCTGTCAGAGATGTATAGCCCCCCTCTCACAGGACCCGCGGAAAAAAAGGCGTCGCTGCAACCGATCCGATTGACAAAGCACTCAACGAATTTCATCAACAAAAAACAAATCTTTTTAAGCTTTGTGTGTTTTGTTGTCTTTTTGGTCACACTTGTACGTTTTGAACGATATTTCCATTATAAAGTCAAGGGTAACACAAATCCAGTTTAGGACGCAGCGATGCCGCTAGCGTGCCGCAGGTCTAGTGAGAGGCTCTGTGACGCTAAGACAAGCTAAGCTTGCCCCAGCAAAACCCTCATAATGAGATTAAAATGAGGAAAGGTGCGAGTGGGAGGCCTTGAATATGCAGGGAGAAGGGCGATAATTGATGTAGTTTCACCGCCCACAGCTCCTCCTGCTACTTTACATTTCTTTGCGGTTCTTTCACACACCCTTGGGCCGTCCCCTGTTGAACACTCCATCCAAACAAAGATGCCAAAAAAGTCAAGATGAGTTGATTGAATTATAGGAGATAAGAGTCTGTTCTGTAATAATTTCTTCTGCACTTTCCAGCATTGTTTTTCGTTCATGTAATGAGTAAAGGAAAAAGACAGGAGATTGCCAAGCTTTGTCACCATGTTTAGGTTGAATTGTGAAAAAGCATTAACTCCTGCATGGTATTGTCCTAAACAAAGGAACAAGAACAATATCGGCCTTTCAGAAACCTCCCTGGTGTGAACAAGGTGATAACACAATGTTTAGATCAAGGAGGTTATATAACCTTGGTCAGATACTCTCAGACAGGGTTATAGTTTATATAGCGAAGATGTTTCCTCTTGTTGTGTCCATGCGGGTTATATTGCTCATTTTCACTTACTTTGCTTTACCGCAAAGATGCAACATAACTACGCATTCTAAAGATACCCACCACGTCAGGGATAGCTATTCTCCAAGCAGAGGTTTCGATCCAGTTGGGTGGTTTTGTCCGGGATTTTTTACGTCCCTTCATAAGGGATAGGGACTTAGAAAATCTCGGACAAAACTACCCCACTCGATCGAAACCTCTGCTTGGAGAAGAAGGGCTAGCGTACAGAACAAACCTGTACAACCCAAAAATTTTCAGGTGCAGCGGGACAAGGGCCAAGTAATATGACTGAATATACGACAATCAGGTCAACAAACAGGATTCAGAATAGCCACTTTATGTGCTAGTATCGGTGTGTATTAGCCTGGATACCACACCTATGGCGCTGGGAGTGACCCTGCCCGCTCGGCGTATTGGTTTACGGCCTTGGAAACTACGGTGGCTGCGAAACTCTATATGGCAGCTTAGAAGACAATCTAAAACGGGTCAATATAGCAGACTGGACCCGATAAAACGCACCTAAGCCGACCCGTAGAAACTGGTGACCAGGCTAGCGTGTATTGACAAAGCAAAAACAGAGAGTATAAATTCCAAATCTACCATCATGATCATGTAATATTGTTAATATGTTTAAAAGTGAAATATAGGCTCCCAATTGAAATATAGTGGAAATACCCCAACCAGAATCACATGGAAATGATATAATAGTATTCTATTTCTTCAATCTATACGGCCCAGGGAATGTGGATGCAT
Organism: Branchiostoma lanceolatum; assembly: GCA_035149815.1. Taxonomy (NCBI): domain Eukaryota; kingdom Metazoa; phylum Chordata; class Leptocardii; order Amphioxiformes; family Branchiostomatidae; genus Branchiostoma; species Branchiostoma lanceolatum. The sequence goes on along the minus strand of CM068872.1, from coordinate 19,615,480 downwards.
GAAGCATTTTTGCCAGACAGCTGAATACACATGACCTTGAGGTCAGAGGTCATCAAGGTGGCAGGTAGCCATATTGTATTTCTCAAAATCTACTATTATCAAACTATTCTTGGCAACCATTCCATTACGGAATAATTGTTGTATGACTTAGTACCCTATGGGTCAAGTCCTTTCACCATTTTTGAATTTCTGAATGTTTTAAATGTAATTTTGCCGGATTCCCATCCTCACCATTATCATATATTGAGTGGGGAGGGCGCGCCACCTTGCAGACCCCAGGTTCTCCAAGGTCGTATTGTCCTTGACTAGACTTGTGTAGATCTGCTCTCTGAACTATTGTTATTAGCCCTAGGAGTATGTTTTTTAATTGTGTAATTTTAGCGATAATGTAGCAAAGATTCTCCTTAAGTGTGCAGTTTTAGATTGAGAGTAAAAGTGATCCCTTATCTTCATCTGTGCAATATCAGTAACTGTGCCCTTTTTGAATAGAGCTGTGTATGTACAGCATCGGAATCTTATATGTAGTTTTAAATGTATGTAATCAACGAGGTTTAGTTGTAGACCTGCCTAAGTTATGGGATATTAGTGGCTAATTGATATGCAAATTTACATTGTGGAGTTAGCACATGTGTCAGGAAGCTCTTTGGTCACCAATGCCGTATTGATATGCAAATTTCATTGATGACCCAACAATTGAAGGAATTAACTGTCTCTTTTACCTGATACATTGCGAATTTACGATCCGCCGGCACCCATCGTAGGGTATAAGACTGTGAGTGCCATAGTGATCCTATATTTGGATTCAAAGATGACGCTCACTGTCAGTCTGTACATATTATATATTGCTTGCCTTTCAATAACCTTACCTGTATGCAGAAATGTTAGTGGTGATAGTCTATCTCTTATCAACTCAGAAGTAAACAGGCAGCTAATCAAATACAAGCCGTCTGATGGCTCATGAACTGTAATAAGAACACAAACAGTACTGAAGAGATGTCTTAGTTGGAATCAAGTCGGTATTAACAAATTGTTCCCACATGTCATGAGGACAAAGTCTAGTTGTGGTTATGTAAATCAGGCTAGTTCTCATAAACTCATGTTATGTGTGATGATACTGCTCTGTGGAGATGTCAGTTGTAACCCTGGCCCAATAGATTTACATCTTCCTTGGAAGGGACTTCACATTGGGCATTTAAATATATGCAGCTGGAGAAACAAAACACAGGACATAGAGGAACTACTAGACAACAACAAGTTGCACATAGTCGCCTTGTCAGAAACTCACTTGGACTCAAACATTTGTGACAGCGAATTGTGTGTAGATGGCTGGACTGTCATCAGGAAAGATAGAAATAGACATGGTGGAGGGGCCATCTTAATCCGTAATAGTCTGCCTTGGAAACAGAGACCAGATTTGGAGGAGGAAAATGTGGAGATGTTCTGGATAGAGGTGACTCTGTCACAAGCGAAACCTATGCTAATCTGCTGCACTTACAGGCCTCCAGGCTCATCAATACAAACTCTCAACAATTTCATAGTTTCGACAGATAGAGCAACGGACTCACACAATGAGGTGTTCATTCTGGGAGACTTTAACATTGACTGGTCTAACCAATTATGCCCCTTGACAGAGAGGCTGGTTCAAGCAGCAGTAAGGTGTAACCTTCTACAGACGGTGAAGGAACCCACGAGGATTGGTACGAATAACAGAGGTCAAAGAACAGAAACTTGCATCGATCTAGTATTCACCAACTGCTCGGAGAGATGCACACCAGTATCCTCAGTTCCCCTGGGCCATATATATGAATGCTCGAAATCGCCTTGATGCGCGTCGGGGGCTTTACTTTGCGTATTGACGCGGTCATGGGTCAAGGGGTCATCTGCAAATTCTGTCTTTCCGCTCATTATACGATGTTCATCTCCCTCCTAGCGTGTTGGAATATTACGCCGAATTCGGCGGAAATATGTCAGAATCGGGCGGCGATTTTGGCGTATGGAATGACGAAAACGCATGTACTGATGGCCATATTTGGGGATGTGGGGATTCAGAAGAAACTCAAGGGATCCCACCGAAACCAGAGCGTGCACGCTGAAGTGGCGACTGCCTGAGTTGGCCGAATACGCGAAAACATGGAAGTATTGCCGCACTATTAAAGGTAAAAAAACCTCAAGATGAAGTACAAGGAGGTCATTGAACACAACAGTAAGAGTGGTGACAATCGAATAACGCGTCCGCCGTTGATCAAGCTGTTGGACGCGATTTTACAACTCGCGCTCGTTCGACCCCTGGTGTGAAGGAATGCGACTCAGGGCGATTTCGGCGATTTGCGCGATTTAGTATGAACGGGGTCTTAGTCAGCCGTCGGGGCAGCATAGCTCTCAATGAAAGCTCTCCACAGCTGGTGGTCTTCCGCCAGTCTGGTCATCTGGTTGGCTGAATGACTAATATGTTTTTGGCGACGCCTCAGAGGCGAGCCAAATTTTTACTATATTGTGTGCAGATTGCAAGAATTCTAGGAATTGTACAGAAATGTGAAAGTCCATGGGACGATAACTCAAGAATGCCTGGATGTATTGTCTTCATATTTTGTAGGTGGGTAGGTCTGTGGGAGACCTTGTAATGATTTGATTTTGGGCCCCCTAGCGACTTTCTATGATACTGCAGGGGAACTTTCACTTTTCGAATCTCGTCTTCTGAACATGCTATACACCTTTCTCACGCGGCGGACATGATAGAATGAAGACGAGGCCAATGAGGCAAAGAAGCAAAAATAATGTACAGATTTAGTTTTCCTCCTAAATCACATTAAGTTTTAAAATATGATATCCAATCATCAATATTACAACTAATGTAAGGTACAAAAAAGATGCAGCAATTTAGAGCTTCGTTGACCGATCCCATAGTCTCCACCCTCCTCTGTCAGAACGTAGAAATGCAAAATAAAAACATAGAAATGCAAATATTTGACGGTCATGCAGCCACTTCCTCATTGGTCGATTCTCTAATTATCAGGTAATCATTGGCTAAACTGGTAATTGTGATTGACAGTTAGGATCGGTCTAATGTTTGCCACAAGGGCCTCGTTTTCATTCTATCATGGCCGCCGCGTGAGAAAGGTCTATAGTCATGATTTTTAAGTGGTGGATAGCTCTTTGTTAGGAAAATATGTCCTGTAGATTTGGACTCCCTAGCGGCTTTTTTTGGAACTGCAGGAGCTGATTTTTGACTCAAACTTTGAAAGAGAATAACACAAGAAGGGGATGACGGATCATCATATTTTTTGGTGTGTACATAGCTTAAGTGATGATTTACATAATCATATGCCAATTATGCAAATCAATATCTGATTTGTATAATTAATGAGGACAGTTAAATATTAGCTGCATTCTATTATAGGACTCTCAAACACATGACATATGAAACTGAGAAAGAGATAAATATAGATAGATATCAATTATGCAAATTGATACTTGATTTGCAAAATTAATGACCAAATACAATAAATCCATAGTGGTAAATGATGGGGATTTCATTTTTGCACCATTTGGAAGTTAAGTAAATGTGGCCACTATTAGACACAAATCTTGCATAGAGGGCCTCATTTACATAATTTATGAGGAAATGGTACGACATCTTTTTTTGTGAAAACAAGATTTTCATACATTGGACAACTTGTGTTATTTTGGTAAAGAAGGTGATCGACTGATGAATGCGAGGTCCTTATTTGCATGTGGGCTAAAAACGAAAACGTTAACAGAGACCACCGTCGCCATGGCAACATCTTTTTATGTTGCCAATCTTGTTTGTAGTTTTCTGTTCCTACTTCGTAGTACCGCCAATGTGCATTCAGTCATTAAGTCTCTTCATGACAGAATTCCCACTTGTTCAATTTGTAATTTGCACAGCATTTAATGTGCTTCACTGGTTTTAACTGATGACCCCAAAAAAGATACAGTAGCAGATTTTAAATGTTATTTAACTGCATATATCTTGACAATTGTGTTTCTGGTATTCTTGTGAAATATAGTGAGTATCAGAATAGTTTGGATGCCGCTGTCCAAACAAAAGAGGCATAGGGTAACTGTACTTGCAGAAATCCTCATTTAGAATGGCTGCTAGCTTCTGTCAATCTATTTTGGTTGGATAGGGGAGGGTGAAGTGGTTGCTGGTTGGGGAAGACAGTTGGTTGCTTGAGAGAGGGTCTCAACTATGTAAAAATGGACGGGACTGTTTCAATGTGTCCTCTGACGACAGGTGGTTGCCTGCGCCAGGTTGTTGCTCGGCCAGGTATGATATGATATGATACTACACAATACAACAATAAGTACAGTAGGATAAACTATATAGCTATGAGGGGTTTAAGAGACCTCTGTTTATTTTAATGATCTACATTAATGACGGTACATGGTACTTAACTACTCTTCCTGGAGTAATTACAAAACAAAACGCATTACATCATGATAATGGTCATTCATTGAAATAATGGAATCTTACCTGCAATAGTAAAATTAAGTGCCTTGCACAAGTCAAATTTAGATTGACCTTTGACTGTGTCTGCATGTGAATTTCTCAAGCCTATTTCACATCGCCATGTGTTAATCCGTACATGTATCTTAAGAAGGAATCTGACTCAAATCAGAAATGTTGTTTTCTGGATGGCGACAGACAATAAAAAAGACGAATTGTTGTCTTCCAACCATCCCGTTCTCGAGACAAAATTATCATCATACATGAAAAGGCAAATAATTATTCCAATCACGATCATGGTATGATTGCTTGTATTCTCAATTGCTTCGTGCCCAAGTTTGCGCGGGTGACATACATAATAAAAGGCCCACTACGAGCCCCCTCCCCTAAAGAAAATACACGACATTTATACTGGTCAAACAAATCGGACATGTCCACCGGTACAACTGTTGGGAGCATTTTTGACTGTCGTAATGTGCTTTAGTTGAGACCAACAGGTTGATGTCCATTCTCCAAGCAGAGGTTTCGGTCGAGTGGGGTAGGAGTGTTCGGTTTTTTTTTACGTCTTTCTCCCTTCATCTCTGCGAGATAACGCATAAGGGCGGGGCTATCCTTTCAGAATCGGTGTCGCTGCCCCTCCCTGCGTACCATTAACTTTTCGCTAGGCAAAGAGTTTTACTGCCCGAGGATTAACGCGGATCCGGCAACTTGGGACAGTGTGCAGCCTGCCGCGCGGGCACCCCGCTGTCTCCCCTACAATCACTTAACTGGCTCCCGCCAGTTTGAAAGCATCATAACGTAAAGTAAAGTAAACTTACTACACATGATGATAATTTTTAAAAAAAAATTAAATATATAAATATGATGTATAATTACATCAATAAATCAACTATACTGTATGCATTTTGTACATACCAATCTGAGCCTGAACCAGATGTACTGACATGGGAAAGGCGTATGTGGATTACCATTACGGCTACATGAGGTTAGCTGAAAATGGCCACCAGTCGAGCACCAGCGCGGCCGTCAGCTAGCAGTGTTTTGGACAAAGATTGTGACTGCTATTACAGTTATAAAGACTCCAAAATGGCATACGAGGAAATAATAAAAAGAATGTATGTACGGTAGACAATGTCCTGGTTTGGACTTTGTTTCATAGTAATGTATTTTTGCACGAAAAAGTAGCCGGATATTTCAAAGCAATACAGAAAGCCTTTGTCATTTTTCAGATTAATTACATCGACTGTTAACCATTATGTATATAACCATCAACATTGAATCTTAAGTACATTTGAGTCTTAGAATAACTGTGGCAACTGTGGAAAGGATCGAAGAATGGAAAACAGATAGACTTGCAAGTCCAAATTCTGACGCTCTATGTCGTCTCGTTAGAGCTGATGTTTTTGCATGTAATATACGAACTCTTAGAAAGCGTTATTCTGTTACACTGAGAAAGGCATAGAAAATCTCGGACATTCCTACCCCACTTGACCGAAACCTCTGCTTGGAGAGGAGTTGATGTCTACTATTGTCCATATGTGACCCTATTACAGAGTCACGCCACACCTGTAACCGATTATGAATCAACAAAGGGACAGATCGCAAGTCTGTCCACAGCAGTTCTGCCCAGACAAGCAGATAGTTTACATCTATTGATTCATACACTAGTGGCAGCGGTGCGATTTGAAATAAGAAATACGTGCCCCCCCCCCCCCCCCCCCAACCATGGTACGCAAATATTTATGGCTAAGTAGTATACCCCCCCCCCCCCCGGGGTCCCCCGAAAGTGCGAAATGGAACGAAATGGAACGAAATGGAACGAAATGGAACGAAATGGAACGAAATGGAACGAAATGGAACGAAATGGAACGAAATGGAACGAAATGGAACGAACTAAAACATATGTAACATTATGAAATGAAATACCAGTAGATAGAGAAATATAAGGAACGTTGTAACATTCACAGTAGACGGGAACAGGAAGCAAATACATAATATAACGTGTTTTATTTCTTGAATCTGTTTGATAACAGTAAATACAACGTTTTTGCCGCGTTTGTGTGGCTAGATTCTTCCCTGAAAATGGGGGCGCCGCGTGCAAAGAAATCCACCGCTCTTCCTTTGTGTTTACCAACTATCTGCAAATGAACTGCTGAAAATAGCAGGGAAAACAAGCAAACGGAACTGAGTATCGAAGTAAGGACTAGATTATACAGAAGTTGGTGGTAACATTGCATCTCATAATTCACCAAGAGGACATGAGGCAAGCGTAATTTCATTATTTATACAGCATGTTTGCGTGTTGCAAATGGAGCCCCGCATGCAAATGAACCGCCAATGTTGCCAGCGCATCGGAACTGTGTACGTGGGCGTGCTACCGACAGTTTGAATCAAACTCCGATTTCCAAGTTTTATTAACATACGGTTTTAGCCCATAACTACATGTAGTACGTAGCATATGCATATCTCCGCAACAACGATTTTTATACAACCAATTGTTCGGCTGGTCGGCTGTCGGAGAATGGGCCACTCCGTTAATGGTATGCAAATGCAGCTCTGCGCTGCGTCACCAATGTGACATTTCACACTCCATTCAATCACGGACGTGGACTGAGAACTACCTCTGGAGACATTTCTGCTTCCTTGTTCACGACAAAACAAAGGGAGGGTGTGAACGAGCAGGACATGTATTTCACAGTTCACACAACACGCAAACACGCTGTATAAATAATGAAATTACGCTTGCCTCATGCCCTCTTGTTGAATTATGAGATGCAATGTTACCACCAACTTCTGTATAATCTAGTCCTTACTTCGACACTCAGTTCCGTTTGCTGGTTTTCCCTGCTATTTGCAGCGGTTCGTTCATTTGCAGATAGTTGGTAAAATCAAGGAAGAGCGGCCGAGCTCTTTGCACGCGGCGCTCTCATTTTCAGGGAAGAATCTAGCCACACAAACGCGGCAAAAACGTTGTATTTAATATTATCAAATAGATTCAAGAAATAAAACACGTTATATTATGTATTTGCTTGCTGTTCCGGTCTTCTGTGAATGTTACAACGTTCCTTATATTTCGCTATCTACTGGTATTTCATTTCATAATGTTATATATGTTTTAGTTCGTTCCATTTCGTTCCATTTCGTTCCATTTCGTTCCATTTCGTTCCATTTCGTTCCATTTCGTTCCATTTCGTTCCATTTCGTTCCATTTCGTTCCATTTCGTCCATTTCGCACTTTCGGGGGACCGCCCCCCCGTGCTCGAACAAGAACAAGAATGTAAACCTGAAGCAACTTATTAGCCATCGATCAGTTTATGTTTGAGAAATGGTACGACTGGCGAAACAATTACGATTCGATGTGTGACGATGAAGAGAGAGTTGTTCCACACGTCTGGTCACTACCGAGGTTGGGATAAGTGTGACGTTTCCGTTAATTTAAAACAACGAAAATAGATAAGTACCGTCAAAGTAGAAAAACAAACGTTACCAAATATGGATATGGTACCGCATATGTGACTCTAATTTCCAAACTTTTGAATTTTTCGCTTTATGAATAATGTGAATTTATTATCGATTACAGTGATCAACTTGTTATATGTTTTACACTATGTCAAGGCGTCCAGCCCGTTCTATTTATTCTAGTTAGTTGTTACGAATGGGGATGTGTAACTGTGAGAATTTCCCATGTTCATACTTCTGTTATCTTTGCATTCAAAGAAGAGGGAACTGGCTTATTTCATTATGATTGTAAAGTTCAATTTATAGAAGCACACTACGTCGTTTTATGTAAATACATGTGGCAATGTTGCATCTCAAAGTCAGTGGATTTCTATAATCGAAGACCAGAATATATTGAAGTTTTTCGTTAAGTATACAGCTCAGTTTCGGGATTCATGTCGTCGTGTTCGGAGTTTCGTGTCAAAGGTCACACATAACCGAAACGTCATCTCCAATAAGATGTAGGGTCCGTGTTTTTTAGATAATATTTTTATGTCTCGTAGTAATCCGCATTTTTTTATCTTCCCCTTCCCCTGAATTATGGTAAAAAGTATACTGCTAAAGAGAAGTACTATAAATGTATGCCACAAAACACACGGAAAACGTTAACACTCACGTTGTATAGCTACATGTATGCCCATAGAGTAGCAATATGGTTGAATGGAGGGAGCTTCTTTCTGTCATGCTAGGTTTGTACAGTAGCCCTTGCGTGAGTGGTGTTTGCTTTTGTTTTACTATAGGTAGGTCTGCCCAGTGGCTATGGGGGAGGGTTCGTGTGTCTGCCTAGTAGCTAGGTCCGTATGTAGGCCTGGGGAGGGAGGTGTTAGGTCCCTATAGCTGCACGGGGGGGGGGGGGGGGTTAATATTTGCCTAGCAGGTAGGCATTGGGGGAGGGAGGGTTGTCTGCCTATGTACGTCACAGTAGGGAAGGGGACTGTTTGCCTAGCAAGGTCCGTTCACTAGGCGTGGCTACCTACCTGCTTCGGACGGTACAGTTGCCACGGGAGGGGAGGGGGTGCTGTCGGCCGCCTAGGGCCGTGTGGTAACAAAAGGAGTATGGTGGGAGGGGGGCTGCTATGTTTAAATGAACAAAAGGTATCAAGCAGATAAATACATGAATAACACGGACACATTGATTTATACCAAACCTGCAGATTCATTGCTAAAAAGAACGTACATAATATGTGAGTATACAATGCAATTCTTTACCTGAAGAAGTTGTGCAATTCAATGTCATTTCCGTACAGTCAAACTATCACCTTAACGTTCAGCACATACAGCTGAAGGTATGTATGCTCATAATTGCCTAATGTTTACTCTGTGACTTATTTGCACAACTTCTTAAGTCATAAGTTTTACTAAACTATATAATCATCTACATGTAACATTGCCTTTCACCTATTAGTGCACCATAATAAAATTTCTAGATTTATGCTGTATGAACTAATTAACCATATCGTAAAACTCTCGGCAAAACTCTTGTTGAGAAAAGGAAACCACTTGCATCTGCTTTAAGTCCAATATAGCTTTCACATAGAATACAACACTTTACTTCTCATAGCTGCTTTGAGATATATAACTGTAGTTTGTAGTTTTGCATATTAGTCAAAGAGTAAAATACAGATGATAAAAACACATACGATATTCCCCTACTTTTACAAATGCTGCATTTCTATTGCATACACCACAATATCAACTCACCACTACTCTTGCTGATAAAAGGAAATCGCACGACTCAGGCTTGCCTCAACTAAAAGATCAATATAGCTTTCACATAGAATACAACACTTTACTACTGGTAGGTGCTGCTAGATATATAACTGTCAAATGTCGTTTGCATATTGGTCAAAGAGCAAAAGAGAGATGGTAAAAAATATACACGAGCAAGAAGGAGAAGGGGTGTGGGAGAAAAAGAAAGAAAGGGAAATGAAAGGCAGAAGAGGAGGGGATCCGGAAGAATGGGGGAGAGGAGTGGACAAATAGTGTAGATAAAGGGTGGAGCAGAAGAAATGTGTTCATTTTCTTTAGATATAGTACAAGTTATACTTAAAGATTGAAGTTAGCATCACCAGTGATACGTGTGATAAATTGATCTAATCCACAATGTGTAACAACCATTCAGGGGCTTTCCGACAGCTTTCCTAGATTGGGTCATTTGCAGCATCGTTTCTTTACGTTACTCTACGTTACGATGGTTGTTTACAGACACAATGGCCAACAAGCTTAATTCATTAGTTCACTTTAAAAAATCGTATTTCTAAGGGAAAATTGAAATAAACTGTCAAAATAATCATTCGTAAGAACTATGAGTTTCCATCTGTTAGAAATTAAATGTGTACCAATCATATCTTAAGATGCCTTAAGTTTTTGTTCATTTTCTAGGTTGCTCTATGCAACTTTGTTTCAAGGAGAACTTTGTCGTTGTAAAGTTTAATTGTAACACGTATCAATTTTAGGTACCTTTATGCATTTTGATGCTTTCGTTTAGGTTTTGAAATCTAGAATGCATTGACATTTCAGAATGGTTGAAATCATTATTAAAATTTCTGTTAAATATAGTAAGTTTGAAGCTGCTTGGTTAAAAAACTATCGTAATTGCTTTTCTTCGTGTAACATGTTGGCCACTATGTCTGTCACATTGTGTTCTGCAGGAAAGGTATTTTTATGGTATAATGATATATACGTTTTTTTTGGTGTTTTTATTGGCTGACAACAGTTACCTCTCTTTATGCTCTATATGCCCTACTGTCTAAAGGGGACGATGTCATACAACAGACGGGTCATTATGTTTAATACTTGTCTTGCAAAGCCGTAGTAATTCTATTGTGAAATCAATAGTTCAAAACCATATATTTTTGAGTGTGAAAGCTTGGCAGGCTTCTGAAAATCTGGCTCTGTGTACCTACTTCTGCATCAAATGTTTCTTTATTCTTTATATTCCTTCCATCATTTGGATGTTGTTGCCCTTTGTTTTCTTTGCGATGTGTCACGAATCTAGTTCACCAATTCTGAATGAATTTGTTTTCATAAAAACAATGTTTTTATCACTATTGTTTTGGAAAATGGTAATTCCCAAGGTGTTTCATTTGTTACATGTTGCAGGTATAAGTTTTCTCATAGCCTAAAAAGCATCTTAGTCGGTGAAGGAAACTCTTAAGTACTTCCGCTGGATACTGTGGTTGACAAGACAGGCATTAGATAAAAAGATTTTCTTTTGGATTATCAGTAGTAAACGAAGATCCCTACATGTTGGTCGTACTTTCAAGGCTCACTGTTGTCAGCACTCCTATCTACTTTATAATATGATTAATATATGCCTGTATATGTGTAATATAATGCAGCAAAATAGCAGAAAATCCATGCAAAATTCATAGGTTCGTTATCATATCGAAAAGGTAAGCTATAGTTACGTATAGATTTTGTACTGGAATATCTTTGTTATAGATTGTCTGATTGATGAATAAGACTTGCACAGAATATAAAGAGGCTCGATTGACAAAAGTTTATACAGTCAGATTTAGGCAGATATTTGCAAATTTCTCAATTTGTCGGGTCATAACAAACTCCTCTTAGAAAAGGGCAGCTAATAGTTGATAGCTTTGTTCAATTCAAGAGCTGATAGGTACTAAGGGCTGACAAACCTTCTCCCCCCTACTGATACATTCAGTTCCAATTTTGTATTGGTTGTTATGTTTCGGGGCAGGAGGGAGAAGGTTAGATAGCAATGCTAAAAGTTGACAGAAATGGTTGAAGGCTCCATGGACGAGCAATGTCTACTCAGGCCTGGTAGCAGCCTTAGATTTTGGTCTTGTCTTTTCCGAAGACCTGAAAGGCGTAGTTTTCCACACCTGAAATACAAACAAACAAAAATAACTTAGTCCTTGGAGCTGAACAGTGTAACAGACTCTTCTTGATAAAAGATAATAAGAGGAGAAAACGTAGTAACAAGCCGTGGCTTTTTTGTGTGATGATGTGAAGGGCTACACTAAACCTTTGAATCAATATCTTTGTAATTTCAGCAGACAACGTAACCCATCCCAAATCGCCAGCCTCCACCAGGCCTTCCTATGGGGGCATAGGTCGTAAATTTCTGCAAATGAAATCCTATGGTGGCCAACTTAAACTCCCCTCCATTGTTCTGCCTACAGCCGGAGTAGTCTGGTTGAGACTACCATATCGCTACCTTACTTGACTCACCGGCAAAGTCCTTAGCCTGTGCCTTGGCACGCTTCCTCCTCACCAGGATCACGGCGACCACGAGCAGCAGGAGACTAGCCAGCCCCACGACCGCGCCGACTGCCACGCCAACAACGGGGATGTTGGAATCTACATGCAGAATCAAAGAGAACAAGAACTCACTGATTACCCAATCTTAAAATGTCCATATACATGAACATGTGATTTCAAAGGGGTCAGCGGGCACATAGCACCTGTTTGATAGGTAATTTAATGGAATTGTATCACAAAGTATATCATGAGAAATGTACTGAACTATAATGTAAAACACGAGGTTTCCTTGCATCATATTTGTTCATCTTTGGCGTGATTACTTTATTCATGCATCGCTGCAGCTCAGCAATATACAATGTTTACATGAAATACGCTTAGGACATGAGAAATCATTTATGTATCTATGTAAGGCTGTTGTTACATCAATAAACAGTTCAAAGTGAAGCTTCTGAAACTACTGTGAAAGAAGCACTGTCAGGGTTTAACATTCCTTTTTTTCTTAATTAACAAAGTAGAAGATCACCAAGAGTGCAATTCATCAACATAAAAATGTCTTAAGTACTTAGAATCACCAGTTGTTGAAGCAAGCAAGTAATTTTACTTGATAGCCATGAAATATCCATCATATCACTATGATTTGATTAGAAAATCTCATCTTAGAAAGCACCCTTTACCTGCTTCTTGGTCCCTGAGGATCCAGACTGGCCCTTGAGTGACAGTCTGCTGAAGGTCATTGCTACTGTCGCGTCGGGCCCTGCCGTCTCCTCCCACGTCTCTGCGGCGTCTAGCGGAGATGCAGCCCTCCCTGCACCTGGAGTTCAAGTCATCCTTCAGGCAGATCACCATGGTACAATGCAGATACACCTGTAATGTAGAGAAGTAAGTAAGATAAGGCATTGATCAGGTTCCTAAAATACCCCATATTCTTCACTGTCTTCTTGTACATTATCATTCTGGATACCATGGCGATTTGGGCATTTACATGTACAGGAGAGCCCATTAGGCTTGTGTGTAAATTAATGCAACATAGACAAGGAAATTGGTCAAGACAGTGTGAATATTTCAGCCTCAGCTTGTAAAATCATCAAAACAGAGCTATGTATTTGCAATAAAAGGCATTATATGATAGAATATCGCTACAAAAGAAAACAAAGTCCTCTTTCAGATGACATGTATTAATTAATGTTCTAAAAGTTTAAGGGAGTGAACATTATTGATGTATACGTACCTTGTGAAGATTAAAGAAAGTAAAGAACTGAAGGACATATCTAGAAGGTACTCATGCATACTCTTACATGTGGCTGATCAACCAACACCCACCATCACAGCCTCACAAGCACCTCACCACAGTCCCATCAATCCTTGCACGAGGACACGGCTTCATCCTCCCTGCAGCCTCACATGTTAGGCCACCACCAATTGCAAACCAATACTTCCATTGTTCATAAACTGATCATATCAGTCTCATCACTACCTCACCAATACCTCATATCATCCATCACCAAAGAAACCTTTCTAGGTCCATTTCTTTTACCAGATTGGAATCAACAGAGTCTGGGAAGGTGAAGGCCTGGATGGAAAAGTACAGTGCCATGTCAGTAGAACGGGTGCTGTCCCTCGTCAAGGTGGGGTCGATGTCACACCTGGAGGAGACAAAGACATCTTAGTGACATACAGTTCGCTCCACGGGTCTGGAATTTTCACAAATATTGCAATAAAAGAGGCAGAGGCAGATTGGTCTAAGACACATAACATTTAAGGTAAAAACAGTGCAGGTGTACAAACCCGTCCTGAATGATAGTAACTTTTGGCGAGTCGTCAGGGTCCATGGTGGGTGTGGAGACACAGTCCAGGGCAAATAACTCCATGTTACTCAGAGGTGATTGTACGCTCAGGCCGTAGTGGATGCGGTCAGATGGCAATACCTGACGACAATAAGAGTTATGGGTGGACCGATGTTAAGACAACAACAAAGAAAGTATCTAATTTTTCCAGGTTTACCATGTTGAAACCAATGTGGATGTTGTAATTCTGATAGAACACGGAGACAGATCATATTACTAGCATTCTACTGCGTTCTACTGTATATCGCGATAGATCAGACGAGTATGCAGTGCATCGATATGTACTTGCGTTTTTCCATAATATAAGTACAGGGAAAGAGTGATCTTTTTCTACCTGAAGAGGAAAGTTATCCGACTTGTAGGTCGCGGTGAAGTCTTCAGATGTAAACATGAGCATCTCAAAGGTAAAGCTGTTGTTTGCATTCACAACCTGCACACTGTGAGAGAAAATACACAAACATGTGACTAATGCCTCAGAAAGAAATTAGGATGTCACATGGGAAGAGGACAAGGGAAAATCAGATAACCGGCAACACTTACCGAGAGGAGGGGATGTTGTATAGGATGTCTTTTCCTTGTGAGACTTCGTACTGGCGGAGAAACTCACACTGGAACCGTTTCCTGAAAGTCGTGCCTCTGACAGCGCCATTTTCATACGTCACTTGGTTGGCGATGATCTCGTTGATGAAGGTAAGTTTATCATGTGCCGAAGTCTATATAAAGTAAGCAAGAAAATAACCTATAGCATTACTTGTTCACTTGTCAAGATTTATTCCAACATGAACAAAACATGGACGAAAGCTGTTCAGCCAAGATTTGCCCTGACCTACTTTCGGCTGTTGTAGGAAACTGAAATTGCACATGTGTAAGACATACGCCGAAGGATATTAAGTGCTATTTAGATCCAAGGGCAGAAGATTCGGTCGGGGTGAATCTGCATTGAACAGCCCCCAACACAAGAATTTCAATAGTTACAGATTAGGGAACTGTTTTCATTCGTATCATGATAGTGAAACTATATAGTAAAATGCTGCTGTGACGAGATATGTATGTGACTCAATGGAAGTTTAAAGTAAACTTCTTCCGGCAGAAAGCTATGGCAGAGCATAATTATCTATTTTGCATTTCACATTAGTATTATAATCGCTCTCATTTGCATACAGAATCCGTATTTTTTGTAGGGTTGCATCAAGCCCCTAGTACCACTGAGGTTACGGGACCTGAGTGAGTTAGTGTTAACGAGTGCATCAGTGTCCTGAGAAGGTACCACTGGTTGAAAGGATGATTACATCAATGGGAGAGGAACCATCCCAGCCCATGCAGATCATAGTGATACTCACATTTTGAATGGTCCCACACTCTTGAAGACCAGTCTGTGCCGTCACATATGTTGGACTGTCTTTAACTCGGCAGGTGTCGTCCAGCAGGTGCAGATTATCAACAGACACACCTGGCAGGGCTGCTTTGGGGAGGGACAACTGCATTTGCTCCTGGCTACACACCACGTTCACTACCACTTCAGCTGTAGCACGAAAATATGCATTTATACCGTTTGTTATAGGTTATACAATATGTTACTCTACCTGCTTCTAGTCCCATGTAACATTCACTTTAGTTTCTAACTTATGGCAGTGAGCAGCTTTACCTTCTGATTACATATAAAATCCCACCTGTTTAAACTCGTGATATATAGAACTATTACATGGCGTCGTGTGGTGCAAGTGATAGAGCGCGCGGCTGTCAAACAATGGGAACCAGGATCGAGTCCCGGGTTGTGCCCAGAGACATGTCAGTACTTGCGCCATGACGTTGTGCCCTTGGGAAAGGCAGTTGACACGACGCCTTAGTTCACGCAGGCGTAAATTAGTACCTAGCTCATCTAAGGTTAGGGGCGTCCCTCGGATAGGGCATCAAATGGAGGTCCCGTGTTTGGGGAGAGCCTCGCATGCCCGGGTGTGCGATGGTCCAAATTCTTCTGTCTGGAGCTGGTGATTCACTACAAATCACCAGGATGGAGGCCTGGCGAACCTCCGTCTCGTATCAGCCATACGGTGGTTTACACCATTCACCCGGACGAGAGGGCTGGCAATCCGCGTCCTGTACGACTACCAACGAAATGGTATGTCACCCCGTAAAAAGGGTGTATAACCCTAAGCAAGGGGCCAGTTCTACCATATGCACGTACTACTACTACTACTACTACTAACTATTACATAAGTACATTGTGTGTGGGTCACGACATCAGCAATAGCTGTCTGTGTCCTACGTGTATTGCACTGTTGCAATTCCAATAAAATCCAAATCTAAAATCCAAATTTCCTTTTCCCCTTATTTCAAATGGTATGCAATACAGCTTTCTTCAACCCTATTCCTCTCTGTAACATCCAACTAGGCACTGACCTGTTATCTGTGTCCCGCTGATTTCCCCAATCTTCCTATTGCCTTCGCCAAAGGAAGTGACAATAAACGTGTATTCTGTATGTGCCCATAGTCCCCGTACGGTGGCCATGGTGTCGATGGCTGAGGGTGGGGGGTTCAGGTCTTTGTGCGAGCCGCCTGTGCGCTTGTACCGAACCCGGTATCCCGTTATCAAGACGTCAGGCGTTGCCGTCCATGAGAGTGAGACGTAATCCATCCCAACGTCGGAGAAGGTCAAGCCAGACAGGACTGGTAAATGTGCCATTAGATAGTCTTCGATCTGACGCATTTCTGTGGCAATTAGAATTGGATACATCAGGTAGTGAATGTCGGACATCTGGTGGACGGAAAACATTCGAGATATGTTGTTATGCCTTTCTTCGCCCCCCCCCCCCCCACCAATTGTTTCCAAGGTGCATCAGATCATCACCTCGCAGAGGAATTATAAAACTGCACTCGTTGATTATGCAAGTTGGATCCTTATCAGCATCAATTACAACCAGCATCACCTCCGTTAAAACGAAGATGTTGTTATTGGCTTTTTGTGCATTTTTGTATTGTGTGTTTTCTGGATTATTTGCATTTCAAAAATTATGACGATCCGTCGATCGCGTTACTCTCTTTCAAAGGCTCAAACAGAATTGGCCCCACAGTTGAGAAAACGCAGGGGGAGGGGCATGTGGGGTTCCTACTCAGGACGCCATCAAACTGATTTCATCGGAACCCAACCCGTCATGGAAGCGACCTAGAGGTCGCCCTAGAGGACGATGGGAAGACCAGATCTTCAACAAGCTCCAGGGGCTGGGGATCACCAGAACCGACTGGAGGGTCTATGCCGAGAGCAGTCCAGCCTGTAGAGCCATATGCATGTCTGCAGCCGCCATGCATCAGACACTGATGTCTGCAAACGATTGATTGATTGAGGGACATGTGCACTACTAGCTATCTTCACCAACATAAAACCACGGCCATAGCATGTCCAGAACACGAGATGTAAAAGAGGAAATTCCTCTGCAGTACCAAATAAAACAGCCAGGAGACCCATTAACTAGCTTGCCTTCTGCTGTACTAACCCATGCATACCCAACTGCCAAATATCGTACGGGTCCATCAATAACTTCTAGAGTTATATGTATACTGTCCACAAACACACAAACGGCACCGAAAACATACCCTGTTTTAAAGGCATACAGAGCATTTTATGAGGCTTGAAAACTGGAAATATTCTCGTTGCTGTAACCTTTAGGAAATTGACATTTAATGCCACTGTTTACCACATTTGCGTGTGGATTTCTTATCAAAAGTGCTCAAAAGCGGCACAAAAATAAGCTACATGGTGATCTTTTAGTTTCACGCGCCCAGTGCAAATAGACCGACACCATAGCCCCGCCCACATCCGTCAAAACGTAGAAATGCAAAATCAAAACATAAAAATGCAAATATTTGACGGACATTCAGTGACTCTCTCATTGGTCGAACCGATAAATGTGATGGACAGTCAGGGTCAGTCCATTAGGGCTTGGATTTTCTATCAGTTCTCACCACACAACGATATTGTATCTTTGCTCCTTTAATGTCGATATGTAATGGTATAGTGTTATTGAAACTAACTATATGAAAAAAATACTAAAAATTGGATTTTTTTTAGTCAAGTTTCAAGTGTCATAAAATGCCCTGGGTGCCTTTAAAGGTACTAGGTGACCATGTACTGTTGGGTGCTTTGCGCAGGTCGTCCAACGATACCTACCTTCTTCAGTGAGTTCGGTGGGTTGCAGGCTATTACTGCTGGTGACATTAAGCGTAGAGTCAAACGTTCCATTATCTAATGCCTCCTGAAGGTAAGCCTTCGCCTTTTCCTGGATGATGTTGTCAGGTTCAGAGTCTTCCACAGTGAATGCAGCCCCAAATCTGGCTCGAACACTGCCTGGGCTAAAGGACAAGGAAAATGTAATGACCTATTTATGACTACTTCAATCTGTAAAAGGCAAGCTTTGCGAAATGTAGTAAAACCTTGATGACAACACGAAAATGTCATGTCCTAAAATGAGACTAGGATAGACATCAGAAATGTCTATCAATTTAAAGGCGTTATCCAAGTAATAGCATGTTTTAAAAAATGTGGTTTAAAATCCTGATAAAAGCCCAAAAATCCTATGGGTGTGGTTAGGCGTCAAAAGTTAGCATAGTGATCGGAAATATGATGCAAGCAAAGTACATGCCACTGAGCTATTGACATTAGATCAGCAACAACAGAATAAACTGACAAATAGCAATTTAGACATGCACGAAAGAGAATGTTCAAAGCTGTTCTAAAGTCGTGGTAATAGACCGAGAATATCATCTGTTATGGAATTGTACTCGGTGTTTGGAGTAGACATAGACATTAAAAATGCCCATTAACAAAAGTGGAAGCAAATGAGCCTTCGGCATTGCTTCTGCAATAACAAAATATATAAGAAGTAAATTGAGTGACTGTATGTTATCAGTACTCACGCAAGTGTAGTGATGTGGATGCCCATGAACCCATATATTCTGGACAAGATGTCGAAGAGCTGGTGGTAACGATATGACAATTAGATAAACGCTAGTGATTTGAACCTATTGTGAAACCAGTCAAAATTATCTAATGATGCATTCAATATTGGGCGCGATTTTCATGCAGGAGTCGATTACACGTACAATTGACATAGTGGTCATCCTCTCATAGCGCACTACCATTACATGATATGGACGGATTGGGAAAGTACAATACGACTAAAAGGTGCTTGTAAGTAGTGTGATGTGCTAGACGCAAAAGTAACATAGAAGGTTATTCTGCGTACTCACCGCTTTAATCAATTGTAATATAAATTGGTTGCGCACTGTTGAAGTCTTGTCGCTGTATTCACTCCTGAAGGTTCTCTCCATCGTTATTTGCCAATATACAAACTTTACCTGTTTTGCTATAAAATACCAACAACAACAAAAATAATGTGCCACTTTAAGGCCGACAATAGAATTATCAATGTACATGATAGTGAAAGCCTCGACGCCTACCAAATAAGTTACGTACGAACTCACGTGGCCCAGTAATAACAGTCATGGGATTTGGTGTCTTGGCAGCCGCTGGGCTTTCGACCTTAGCCGCCACATTTATCAAAAGTTTTGATAGTGGTATTTAATACATAATAAAAACGCATTAATGCATATAAAGGTCTTCATTTAAATCAAATACGAAATTCACATTACATAATAGGAAGTCGATCATATTAAGTTATTCATTGACTCACGCGGCCGAGGAGTAACAGTCTTTGGAGTTAATGTCGATGGAGCTGCTGTGCTTTCGACTTGTGCCGCTACTGTTGTCACTGCGATTAGTGTGATTTATAGCAGATGTTATTCCATACACAGCGTATATCATAACTAAGGTATCCACTCCTACCAAATAAGTTTATGAACTCATCACGTGGCTCAGAAGTACCAGACATTAGAGTTGTTGTTTTCGGGCCTGCTGTGCTTTCGACGTTAGCCACTACTGTTGTCACTGCAATAACTGGATTGTAAAAATTGTTGTTCAAGACGCAATGGAAAAAATATTAACGGTGAAGGTCTCGACCCCTTAATATCCAAGCAGATCTACACGGGGCGCGAAAATCGTATATGCTAGCCAGAGAAGGTCTAGTCTCGTAGGGGCTGGCTGGACCCTCTTTAGCTGACTGGACCTTCTCTGGCTAGCATATACGATTTTCGCGTCCCGTGTAGATCTGCTTGGAGATTATCGACTCCTATCAAATACAAAATGCACATAATGAACGCTTGTGACTCAGTAGTGTGACAGTCACAGGATGTGGTGCCTCTGGAGCCGCTGTGCTTTCGACTTTGGCCGCTATTGTTGTATTTGCGATTACTGTGGAATCATCGAATACAAAATAATAAAGAAATCAATGTGTATAATAGTAAGGGTTTCTCCTACCAAATACGAAATTCACATTAAGAAGATCACATTGTGAACTCACGCGGCTCAGTAGTAGCAATGATCCGAGGTGTTGGAGCTGCTGTGCTTTCGAACGTGGCCGCTACTGTTGTCACTGCTATTTCTGTGGGTTATTAAAAGTGTTGTTTGACACACCTTCCCATTTTGTGATGACAATTTTTGCCATTTTTTTTAAAGACAGTGTTTAGACTAAAAGAGACTACTACAAACATGTGGTTTGCATAAAATTCCAACAGAAGTTTTATAACCCCAGATCTTGGGCCAGATCGTGACTGAGTTTAAAGATTTCAAAACCTAGTGCCTTGGACAGTAGGGCATTATAGTACATAACAGAGGGGTGTAAGGAGCCAGTTCCGGACTTGAGCACAAAGTTCGATCGGCAAAAAGAAAAGCATCATACAGTTAGCAACATTGACTTTTCTGGGTATTTTCTAAATTCCAGTATCTATTCCTGTTAGTCGCATTACCGCCGTCGTCTTAAAAAAGCTACATTTGAGGGAGGTAAGATCACTGTGTGTCTATTATATATAATGACATTCAAAATCTAGGCATTAGATGATCGTTTTGGCGCCTTTGTATCTCGAGCATTTTGTTCGCAATGGAAGGAACAGATCATTAGTATGATTATATCTAGTGACATTAAAATATGCATATGCACAGCTTTACATGCGAATACAAATAGGATAACAACTTATAAGTCGTTCATTCATTGAACTTTTCAAACTTTCATGATGCCGTCAACAACACATTGCATGTCTCCCCCTGCAATGTTATATTCAACTTTTCTCACCTGTGCAGACTGTCCCATTTCCAAAGTAACCAGAATGACACGTGCAAATGAAGGAGCCGGGGGTGTTTGTACAGTTAGCATTGTCATCACAGTTGTCAATGTTTTCTGCACACTCATCTTCATCTAAAAAATGGGAAGCAATGTCGCATAAGTGTCATATTCATTTACCCACATGGATATTTTCCTCATGTATTCATGTTTGAAGTTGTATTGACGCGTGGTCTTCTTTTGAGGGATGATAAGATGTGAATGCAAATTTTTATTGTGAATGCATGATAATTTTGGAGCTTTCATGCAAAATCATAATTCAAGAGCTATCCACCATTCTAAAATTAGGACCATAGCACTACCTGAACAAGAGTTCTCAACAATTCTAGTTCTCGCTACAATACTGTCTCCCTGACGCCTACACATCTACCAAATGTCATTAAAAAACACTTAATCGTCTCGGGTTATGCTGTTTACAAACTAATACATATACATGCCAGAGAGTCTACCACAGACGAAATTGAAAACATAACCTGGCCAAGGTAAGGTTAATGGACACTTTCATACCAGAACAGGTGACACCGTCGCCGCTGTATCCTGAGTCACAGGCACAATCAAAACCACCGGCTGTGTTGGCACAGGAGGCTTGGGCGCTACAGTTCTCGGTACCAGTCGTACATTCATCGATGTCTGTGGGAACACATGAGAATTAGTCTTGACAATCACATGTTGTCACTGGGATGAAGATTCATACAAAACGCATGGCTTCTTCTCAAACCTAATGCAAATTGTAGGAAAAGTAAAGCAGGAAAGATTTCCTCTTCATACCTGTACATGAGGTACCGTTGCCACTGTAGCCTGAGAAACAAGCACAGATAAAACCACCGGCTGTGTTGCCACATGATGCTTGGAAACTGCAGTTGTCGGTACCGTCCGCACATTCATCTATATCTGTAAGAAGACAATGAAATATCACTGGACCATGAACCATTCAGGCACTAGAAATTGTTCTTGTATTTAGTGTCATATTCTAATTTACCTTTAACTGAGGCAAGGGTGCAAATTCAACTTAGAACAGTTGCTTTGTAGTCTGTGATACTTACAATTCAATTGGGAAGAACACCCAAATCTGGTAACACACTATACATGCAATGAGTGCCGAATAAGAAATGTTCACTTCCATACCAGTACAATTAAAACCGTCTCCGCTGTAGCCTGAGATACAATCACAGGTAAAACCACCGGCTGTGTTGTCACAGGATGCTTGGGAACTGCAGTTGTTGGTTCCATCCGTACATTCATTAATATCTGTAAGAATACATTGAGATATTTAGTAACCATGTACAATTTCTAGTACCTGAATGATGAAGTACACTTCAATATTTAGACATTAGAAATTGTTCTACAATTTAGTTTTGTGGTCTGATTTAACTTTAACTGAGGAAAAGATGACAATTTAACTTAGAACAGTTGCTTTGTAGTCTGTGATACTTTCTCCAACACTTTCTGAAAAACTGCATCAAAATCTGGTAACACGCTGTACATGCAATGAGTGCCGAGTAGGAAATTTGCACTTTCATGCCAGTGCAATCGAAACCGTCACCGCTGTAGCCTGAGTTACAATCACAGGTAAAACCACCGGCTCTGTTGGCACAGGAGGCTTGGGTGCTGCAGTTGTCGGTGCCAACCGTACATTCATCGATGTCTGTACGAAGACATGGAAATTACTTTTGGAAATAAAATCTTACGATGAAGGGCTAGACAAAATGTATGGTTCCCTTAGGAACCGATATGCACGAAAAGTAAAGAATTAGGAAGAAAATGTTCTCTTCCATACCAGTACAGGAGACGCCGTTGCCGCTGTAGCCTGAGTTACAGACACATATGAAGCCTTCGGCTGTGTTGGAACAGGAGGCTTGGGCACTACAGTTGTCAGTACCGGCTTCACATTCGTCGATATCTGTAGAAAAACACAAAAGTCACATTTTGGAATCGCGTTTTGTCCCTTCATGAAGTTCTACAAAAACATGATTGCATCTTGTGCAACCATCACTGCACGAAATGGCCTCGTATCCCGGCGTATACGTACAGGGATTCCTCCGGAAATATTCCATATCCCGGTGCGGATTTAGCGTTTCCGTGAGTTTTAACGGATACGCTAAATCCGCACCGGGATATGGAATATTTCCGGAGGAATCCCTGTACGTATACGCCGGGATACGAGGCCATTTCGTGCAGTGCATGTACAAGAGAAAAATAAGACAGAATAAATAAAAACGTTCCACGACCCCATACCTTCGCCGAGTGATGTTGATATTTCAAGTTAAAGTTAAAGTTAAAGTGACCCGGGCGTCTTGAAAAGACGCATAAGGGTGGCGCCCATCTCCATTTCTATAGCCCTTGGGCCACACACATTTTTGCAAGTCATTACAGCAGGGGGCTGGTCCGCTGGTAGTGATGTGTGTTTAACAGTATGTACCATTTTTAAAGTCTTAGGTATGACCCGGCCGGGGATCAAACTCACGACCTACAGTGTGCAAGGCGAACACTCTACCAACTAGGCCATGGCACCAATATTTCATTTCAAGTGGCATATGATAAATGTTTCCCATCTATTATACAAATAAAGACCTCATTTGCATGACCTATGTTGCACGTTCGTTGATATCTGTTGGAAAGCAACGAAATCGGCTTTGGCAATGACTTTTGTTCACTGTGATGAAAATTTTACAAATGCATGTCTTTATCGTCACGTTGAAGATGCTACAAACGCATGATTGCATTTTGTACCAACTTGTACAAACCGAAAGAAAACAAAACAAATCTGTGTAACAACTTAAGAAGAAAGCAAAAATAAAGTACACTTCCATACCAGTACAGGTGACACCGTTGCCGCTGTAGCCTGAGTTGCACACACATGTGAAACGACCAGCTGTGTTGGTACAGGAGGCTTTGGGACTGCAGTTGTCGGTACCAGCTTCACATTCATCGATGTCTGTGGAAAAACACAAATATCACATTTCGGAATGGCGTTTTGTCCCTTTGATGAACATCTACAAATACATTATTGCATCTTGCGCAACCATGTACAAGAGAAAAATAAGACAGGATGAATAAAAAAAACAGATTTTTAGGACTCCATACCTTCACCAAGTGATGTTAACATATTGAAGTGTTATGTCATAAATGTTTTCCCTGTATTATTCAAATAAAGGCCTCATTTGCATGACCTATGTTGCACATTCGTTGATATCTGTCGGAAAGCAACGATATTGCCTTTACAATGACTTTTTCCACTGTAAAGAAAATTTAAAAATGCATGTCTTTATCGTCACAATGAAAATGCTATAAATGCATGATTGCATTTTGGACCAAAGTTTACAAAAGGAAAAAAAATACCAAAACTACGTTACAAGGTTTGAAGAAAGCAGAAATAAAGAACACTTTAGTGCAGAACATACCAGTGCAGGTGACTCCGTCACCGTTGAAGCCTGAG
Organism: Branchiostoma lanceolatum; assembly: GCA_035149815.1. Taxonomy (NCBI): domain Eukaryota; kingdom Metazoa; phylum Chordata; class Leptocardii; order Amphioxiformes; family Branchiostomatidae; genus Branchiostoma; species Branchiostoma lanceolatum. Next base: position 19,590,775 of record CM068872.1, on the reverse strand, counting down.
TTACAGTCACATGAGAAGCCACCGGCTCTGTTGGAACAGGTGGCTTGGGGACTGCAGTTATCTGTACCAGCCGTACATTCGTTGATATCTGTAGAAAACATAAAAGTACACAAATACACAATTGCATTTTGTAACAAGATGTACAAAACGAAAGAAATACCCAAACTGTGTAACAAGATAAGAAGAAAACAAAAATAAAGTACACTTCCATACCAGTGCAGGTGACTCCGTCACCGTTGAAGCCTGAGTTACAGTCACATGAGAAGCCACCGGCAGTGTTCGTACATGTGGCTTGGGGACTGCAGTTATCTGTACCAGCCGTACATTCGTTCATATCTGCAGAAAACATAAAAGTTACCTTTGGGGATTGAATGACTTCATTTTCATTGCAATGGAGATGCCAAAAATACACAATTGCATTTTGTAACAAGATGTACAAAACGAAAGAAAATACCCAAACCATGTAACAAGATAAGAAGAAAGCAAAAATTAAGTATACTTCCATACCAGTGCAGGAGACGCCGTCGCCGCTGTAGCCTGAGTTACAGACACATATGAAGCCACCGGCTCTATTGGTACAGGAGGCATGGGGACTACAGTTGTCGGTACCAGCTGTGCATTCGTTGATATCTGTAGAAAAACATAAAGAAATAAACTTCAGCTTTGGAAATGACGTTTCATCACTGCGATAACGATTTTACAAATGCATAATTCTATCTAGTACTAATATGTATAAAAAAAGCTTAAGAAAGAACTAGACTTCTGCAACCTCATCTACATGCAAAATGACTTTTAAACCTTTTAAATTATGATAACAGACGTATCATAACGGTTTATCATAACGATTGATAATTACAATGAGTACGTAAGTGGCTTGTATCATATCAGTCAACGATCTTGTGTTACAATAATCACACACATTAACGTTGTCCAAATTAAGAAACTTAATCTTATTCATCGGTGAATTCCTGGTCGCCAACGCGGCCTATTTTCGGGCGGGTGAAAAAGAAATGGCCTATCGTAATTTCGTCTACAGAGTACAACACTTCCAGATACCACAGTGATACACATACCACGGCAGACCAGGCTACTCCCACTCCAGCTTCCACTAGAACAGGCCCTAGTGGTGCTGCCGGAGACTTGGGAATACCCAGAACGGCACCGGTAGGTACAGGTCTCGCCGTGTGTGTAGGGGGAGGAACAACCGCTTCTGGTGGTGTAGGAGAGGGTCGGTGGGGTGGAGCATGGCCGACCTGAAAAGCGATGGAAAGGATTCGGAAATGATGTTCATTTGTGGTCCATTGTGTAACTGGGTTTGAAAAGGCAAGAAATAACACCATTAACCGTGGAGACTGCAGTTGTCGGTACCGATAATCTCCCAGCAGATCTACACGGGGCGCGAAAATCGTAAATCTAGCCAGAGAAGCTCCAGTCAGCCAGAGAAGCTCCAGCTGGAGCTTCTCTGGCTGACTGGAGCTTCTCTGGCTAGATTTACGATTTTCGCGCCCCGTGTAGATCTGCTTGGAGATTAGGTACCGACTGGTACTCGTTATATCTGTAGGACACCATTAGCGTACATTCATCCTATAGCATGCCACGATCATCTATGTTCCGGAAGGGAATCTTACATTGATAAAGGTACTCAGCCATCCTTATATTCCACTGTGACACTGATCAAAGCACTCCAAGAACATTCCTTAATTTCATGAGACTGATACATGGAAGCATCCGTTGAACGGTGTTTTCCGGTACAATGAAAAAAAATCCAAGGTCGTTTTTTTTATATTATTTTGAACCATTTCCAAATTGTAGCTTTGTTTTAACAGGATAGAAAAAAATGTAATGAGCCTTGGGAACTGCAGTTGTCGGTATCAGCCGTACTTTCGTCGATGTCTGTAGGAATTTATTAAGAGGTTAAGAGATAAATTTCGCTCTCCACTTAACAACTACCTTCCCGCTACCATCATTGAGGTTCCAAAATGGATTTTTACGATTCTTACTTTCCTTCTACGCCACGCTGATCACAGCACTCCCATAAGATTAAGGGTTAATATGATTGAGAAGGTGAAGTCCAACCTTGGCAACCGACTAGTTATAACTCAGGTCAGAACGTTTTCATGATAGATTAACCTTAAAGGGGACGCCCTCTAGGTGCTGGTTTCCGCCAGAACAGCACTAGGAATGCGTCCAATTCAAGATTTGCCTTTGGTGAGATCGCAAAGCACTAAAATATGTTTTTTTGCGAAGCTTGGCTGATCGCGGGCAATATATACTTGCGGGCGGGCGATAAAATCAGTGCCTTCAATTCTATTGATCTGTTTTCCTACAACACTTCCAGATATCACAGTGATATACATACCACAGACAAGGTTGGTCCCATTCCAGCTGCCACTAGAGCAGGTCCTCACGGTGCTACCGGAGACTTGGGTGTACCCAGAACGGCACCGGTAGGTACATCTCTCCCCTGGTGTGTAGGGGGAGGAACAACCGCTTCTGTAGGTGTAGGAGAGGGTTGGTGGGGTGGAGCATGTTCGACCTAAAAAAGCGATAAAAAGGGTTCGGAAATTATGTTGATTTGTGTTCCATTGTATAGCTGGGTTTGACAAGGCAAGAAATAACGTCTTGAAGGACTACAGTTGTCGATACCGACTAGTATTCGTGAATACATGTATCAGTGGAAAATCATTAAGTCATATTAGTTTAAGTGCACCCAATAGTATACGCCTGCCTCGAACATCGATGTTCTTAAAGCGATTCTTACATTGATGGGGTATTCAGCCTTCCTACTCCACTGTCACTCTGATCAAAGCACTCCAAGAGCATACGTTTATTTCATTTTAGGGCGTCCCCTTTAAGGCTCCCTTAATGTGTGATCGCAAAACGCTTAAAACATTCCAAGAAAAAAGTTAGGTAAAAAGCTTTCGATGTTTCTCATTCTCATGTTGATCTGGATTTTTTCATCGCTGCTTACATGACGACCGCCAAAGCTGCCAAATTTCGTGCGGGCGATAGAAAGAGTGCCGTTCATAATCTCGTTTTCTTACAACACTTCCAGATACCACCGTAATAGACATACCACAGCCTAGGTCAGTCCCACTCCAGCGTCCACTAGAGCAGGTCCTCGTGGTACTGCCGGAGACTTGGGAGTATCCAGAACGGCACCGGTAGGTACATCTCTCGCCTGGTGTGTAGGGGGAGGAACAACTGCTCCTGTAGGTGTAGGAAAGGATTGGTGGGGTGGAGCAACCTGAAAAAGGGAAAAACAAGTGCTTCTGCTAAAGTTGCCATTTCCATCTGAAAGAAAATGATTATTTACAGGCGGTTGGTTGAGGAGCATATGTAGTATAATGGATGTTATATATGTATTTGATGTGTGTTGACGTGAACGTTTAATGATGATGAAGTTGTCATTTGATTGGCATTGCTGGAAGACTTTACTATATATATTTGAATTGCTGTTTTAAGGGACATGTCAAAGTTATATGGCACTTCTAATCTATAAATGTGAACAATGTTATGTTTGAATGGTGCAAGGGCTATGCAAAATTAGTATGAATACTTAGGTACCTGTGTAGTGGAGAGCTTATATCTATTGGTTAAATGACAGAATTCAACATTCAATAATATGTAGTTTCTAGAAATAGAAATAATAATAAAATGTTTGATAAATACAAATTTTGCTGTAGCTTTTGAATTTTTCAAAACTTGTGTCTTTGCTTACTGAAAAGAGTTGTAAAGACGCCAATTGTTTTGTTTCTAGAAATAGAAATGATAATCAATTGTTAAACATAAATGTGTTTTTACAGGACTGAGAAGTAGCTACATGTACCTATTTCGCCGCCACCAACTGCTCTGAAATGTACAAATTTGGTATCAAAATAACGCGTTAACGGCGATCTTCTCAATGTTCCAAAAATATACCACACAGTAATTTTTTTCTACCCGTATTCATTCTCGAAAATTCGTAGTTAAAAGAATTAACATCGTAATATCTTTTTATAGGAACGTCATACATTGAGCTGGGTAACAGCATTGCGTAGTATTTAATGTTGGCTACAAATTGGTGGCTATCTTTTTCTTTTGCGGTTTCAAGGGACCCGCGAATCGCAGCGAGAAACAACCGCCACCCGCTGGGATATTTCTCGCTTATTATTGGATGTATTGTATGTGTTCTTTGATAGACTTTAAGGATAAAATGAAATCTCTTGTTTTAATTCACTGATAAAAATTCCTGGTTCATTTACATGTACAGAGGTATGTTCAACTTTAGTTACTGTATCTGATTCTACAACAACGTTTGGTTCAATATAATTTCAAGTGCGGTGTTTGCGTTATGTTACTGATACATGGAAGCATCCGTTGAACGGTGTTTTCCGGTACAATGAAGAACATTCCAAGGCCGGGTTTTAAATCTACTATGTCGTGTTTATCAGACAAAGACGTTGTTTATATGAAGTGGACGTTCAAAAGGAAAAAAAAAAGGACATTGACTTCCTTTTACGGTTTCTATCCGGGGACCTTCCAGTCCCCATATGACGATCACAAAGCGAAGCTCTACCGATTGCGCTAATTATTCTAGTCATCGCAACAGTGATTTTTTAAAGATATATAACGTTTATTAATTTTCTTGACATAATCAGTTTCTTCTTGTGCAGTTTTGTGGCATAGATGTAACATGGCCATTTTAGGGATGTGGCATATCATACATACAAACATGGATGCAAGTCTAAAACCTTCCAAGATCCGAACATGCATGCATGCATTGATTGCATGTATCTCCTGGTCTCAGATCCATTTTCACCACGGGGGAAAAGGGCAGATTTGGAACCATTTCCAAAATGCAGCTTTGTTTCAACAGGGTAGAGAAAATGTCATGAGCTTTAGAAATTGCAGTTGTCGGTATCCGCCGTACATTCATTGATGTCTGTATGTAGTAATGAAGTCATTAAGAGATTAATTATATAAGAGATGAAATTCCCTCTCCACTTAACACTACCTTCCCGCTACCATCATTGAGGTTCCTACATGGATTTTTACGATTCTTACTTTCCTTCTACGCCACGCTGATTACAGCACTCCCATAAGATTAAGGGTTAATACGATTGAGCAGGTGAAGTCCAACCTTGGCAACCGACTAGTTACAACTCAGGTCAGAACGTTTTCATGATAGGTTAACTTTAAAGGGGACGCCCTCTAGGTGCTGGTTTCCGCCAGAACAGCACTAAGAAGGCGTCCAATGCAAGACTTTCTTTTGGTGAGATCGCAAAGCACTGAAATATGTTTTTTTACGAAGCTTGGCTGATCGCGGACAATATATACTTGCGGGCGGACGATAAAATCAGTCCTTCAATATTGATCTGTTTACCTACAACACTTCCAGATATCACAGTGATATACATACCACAGACAAGGTTGGTCCCATTCCAGCTTCCACTAGAACAGGTTCTCGTGGCGTCGCCGGAAACTTGGGTGTACCCAGAATTGCACCGGTAGGTGCATCTCTCCCCTGGTGTGTAGGGGGAAGAACAACCGCTCCTGGAGGTGTAGGAGAGGGTTGGTGGGGTCGAGCATGTTCGGCCTGGGAGAATGATGAAACAGATTTGAACATCGACTTGTTGGGGTTGGGCATGTCCGGATGGGGTACTTAGAATCTAGAGGCCACCTAAGGGTCTCTAAACTTCTCTACATCAAAACGCTTAGGTAGGGTTTTTGGTTTTCTACATGTGGGTGTGGTCAGCATGAGGTTATAACAGTGCATGGTCAGGCACTATATCTGCTGAATAGTATGAACGACTGTTCTTTACTGTGCCTTCCATTCAAATTTCGACTATTATGTAGTTGATTTGAATTCTTGTTTAATTCTTGGGTGCGAACCATGTTACTCGCCTTATGGGCTGAAAAAAGATATCGATGTTTGTTATGACAGTTCCATTTACTGCAAAAGCAACTTCCAACCTCTTGGGTTAGTGCTACCTAGACCAAACTTCCTAAACACTTGAAATCATGTCATCCTGATAACAGCAAAGTACTACATTAAAATCCCCCATTACTACCATGTCAGATTTCTTCGGTCTCTGATTAGCTTGTCATAGAAATAATTGATTTGTTCTTCAGGGTATGTAGAGTCGGGTGCATACACTTGGAAAATCACTATTTCTTCCCATATATGTGTTCAATTTAATGCTTATCATACTCTCTGATATTGGTTCCAAAGCGTCAACATTTGGTACTGAACTTGCCACTCCCGGCCTGTGCATATATCATCCCTACAAAAATGGAAGAAAGCACAATCCCCATGTTTTTACGTTTCACCCACCGTCCTAGTGAGTTTCAGAAATTCGAAAATTTGCAATATTGAAGCAACCCGAACAAGTGAAAAAAATTGCAGGTATGGGCCCATTTTGAAATTGTCGGTGTTGGGTTGGGAAAGTTCCCTCCCCACCTTACACTACCTGTCCGCTACCATCATTGAGATTTCTCCATGGATTCCTACAAGGATCATATACTCAGCCTCTACTTCTACGCTACGCTGTTCACGAAAACTCCCTCGTTAATTTGATTGAGCAGGTGAAGTCCGACCTTCACAACCGACTTGTTATAACACAGGTCAGAAAATTTTGGGTGCTAGGCGATCTAATGATAGGTTAACCTTAAAGGGGACACCCTCTTAGTGTTGGCCTCTGTCGGAACAGCACTAAGAATGCGTCCACTTCAAGTGAAGACTTCCCTTTGGTGAGATCGCAAAGCACTAAAATATTCTCAGACAAAAATTAGAACAGCGCTTCGGATGTTTCTCTTTCTCATGATGAAGTTTTTTTCGAAGCTTGCCTGATTGCGGACGATTTATAATTGCGTACGGGCGTTAAAAGCAGTGCAGTTAATTATATAAATCTCGCATTCTTACCGCACTTCAGGATACCACAGTGATATACATACCACAGACAAGGTCGTTCTCACTCCAGCTTCCATTAGAACAGGTCCTAGTGGTGTTGCCGGAGACTCGGCTGTATCCAGAGTAACATCGGTAGGTACAGGTCTCTCCTTCTATGTAGGGGTGGGAACATCCGCTTTTGGAGGCGTAGGAGAGACGTGTTGGGGTGGAGCATGTCTGAACTGAAAAAGCGATGAAAAGGATTCGGAAATGATGTTCATTTGTGTTCCATTGTGTAGCTGGGTTTGAAAAGGGAAGAAATAACGCCATGAGGCGTGGGGACTACAGTTGGCGGTACCGACTGGTATTCGTTGATACATGTATCTGCTCGAAATCATTAAATCATTAGCTCATTGTATAAGTTCCTCCAAAAGCGACCGCCTGCTACGATCATATATATTCCAAATGGGATTCTTACATTGATGAGATACTTAGCCTTTCTTAAACTCCACTGTGACACTGATCAAAGCACTCCAAGAGCATAGTTACCCTTATTTCATTTTAAGGCGCCTCCTTTAAGGCTCCACTAATTTGGGATCGCAAAACACTTAAAATGTTCCAAGAAAAAGGTTAGGTAAAACCTTTAGATGTTTCTCATGTTCATCTGGATTCATTTCATAGCTGCTTATACAAGACGACCGCCGAAGCTGCATACCTTCGGGCGGGCAGTAAAAGTCGCGGTTCATAATCTTCGTGTTCTTACAACACTTCCAGATACCACAGTGATATACATACCACAGACAAGGTTGGTCCCACTCCAGCTTCCACTAATGCAGCGCTTGTAGGTGTCGCCGGAGACTCGGGTGTACCCAGACTGACACCGGTAGTCACATATCTCATATGGTGCGAAGGGAAAGGAACAACCGCTTCTGTCAGTGTAGGAAAGGGTTGGTGGGGTGGAGGTGCAGCCTGAACAAGTGAAAAAAAGCGGAAGATTCGGACCAATTACCGAATTGTAGCTTTGTTTGAATAGGGTAGAGAAAATGTCACAAGCCTTGGGAACAGCAGTTGACGGTATCAGCCGTACATTCGTTGATGTCTGTAGGCAGTTATGAAGTCATTAAGACATTAAGAGATGAAGTTCCCTCTCCATTTAGAACAACAACAAAAAAAACTGCCCGCTACAATCATTAAAGTTCCTACATGGATTCTTACAGGGATATTTCTACGTCAGGCCGATGAGAATACGTCCAGAACCTTATGCATTCAGAACGGCACCGAGAGAAACAACTGCTTTTGTAGGTTTAGGCTAGGGTTAAGTTGGTAAATGTGCAGGTGGAGTTCCCTTTGGTGAGATCGCAACGCACTAAAATATTCTCAAACAAAAACTAGTCCAATGCTTCAGATGTTTCTCCATCTCATTATGATGTTTTTTCGACGATTTGTTGATCGCGGAAGGTATACATTTGCGCACGGGCGATAAAAGCAGTGCCTTCAATAATATAAATTTTGTTTTCGTACAACATTTCTAGCTACCACAGTCAGTGATATACTTGCCACAGACAAGGTCGGTCCCATCCCAGCTTCCATTAGAACAGGTTCTCCATGAGTCGCCGGTGATTCGGGAGAATCCAGAATTGCACCGGTAGGTGCAGCGCTCCCCTGGTGTGTATGGCGAGGAACAACCGCTCCTGTCAATAAAATTATGGCGAGGAGGGGGGGTCGAGCATAAATCTGAAAAAGTGATGAAACAGATTTTGAAATGACGTATTTTCCCAATGTGTAGCGTGGTTTGGAAAGTGTAGAGAAAATGCCACGAGGCTTGAGACCTGCAGTCGTCGGTACCAGCCGGACATTTGTTGATATCTGTAGGAAATCATACCGATTAGCTAAACTTCACTCTCCACCATGATCTACATGGAGGTTCTCAAACATTGAACGTTGTTAATTTATATTCAGCTCGGGACGGAAGGGAAACGGGGGTGTCATGGATGTATGTTGACGTCTGAAATCGTGAGTTTAGATTATGAAGCACATTTGATTCTTGCTTCAATTAGAAAAAGAGAAATGTATGTCTTTCTAATGTCTCTTGGATCTTCTTCTTATACCCTTTTAGTGTTAACTAGAATTATGCGTACAAGCGTACGAGATATATAGAGTGTACGTCCAGGGTGTCATTAGAATTCCCTTGACCGTTCATGATGTCACTAAAACCCATCTACAGGAACTAAGCCATTGTGTCACCCAGTACCTTAAAACATGGACCAACATGAAGAAGTCATCTGACCCGGTATACTCTACCGTGGTCAAGGGCCAGGACTCACATCAGTCGAACAACTGTATATGCATCAACACACCAATGTTATTGCAACGGTCCTGACGACAGGTGATAACAGCGTCAGGAATGCACTTGAGGCGAAAGTGGAAAGGGAATCGGCTCTCTCACGGAAGTCGATGGGAACGTTGGCATACCACTCAATCGTTGAACAAAGCCTAACAACATTGTCCAACGACAATTCCCAAGACAAACAAGTAAACTCCCAGCAAACAAAGAAGAAGCTATGTCAAACAACCAAAGCCCGGCTGCAAAAGGCCAATGACAGTAAACTTGAGGAACACTGCAGCACACTTAAGGTACAAGGAAGATGGACAGAGCTACTGGAAGCCCAAAGTACTGACGTAAGATGGAGAAGTTCCCTGTACAATGCCCCGCGAGGTGTCTTCGAGATCGCGGTGAACGGGATGACGAACTGGCTCCCAACACGGGACAACTTGGTCCGCTGGGGAAAGATTCTTTCAACAACATGCCCATTGTGTCAAGGCCACCAGTTACTTCGTCATGTATTGAATTCATGTCCAGTGGCACTGACGGCCAGATACACTTGGCACCACAACAGTGTGCTAAAGGAACTGGTAACGACTCTGCAGCGTTGGCACTCCACGACGTCGACGATGGCACCAGTCACAATAAGATGTGACCAGAGTCCTGACGTCCTAGAGGTCGGTACACACACAACAGTACCCCCGGACATTCTGCCTACTTCCTCGTACCGGACAGTACCATACAAAACACGGCTGAACAGAAGTTGACTCTGATCGAACTGACTGTCCCATTTGAACAAAATGCCGAGGCAGCTGTAGATAGATGGCCAAATATGAACATCTTAAGGAAGAGATAAACTCACATAATCGCTATAGTGCTACGGTAGTTACCATAGAGGTGAGTTAACAGTGACAATGTTAGGAAGTTAAAATCACTATGCCCTGTAGGCAGGAAGGACAGTGAAGTCAGACAGCTGAAGCACAGACCATGGCGCTGTGCGCTTTGCACATCCTACGCAATTTACTGCGCAAGGAACACCCCTGTGTGGGAATCACCGTCTGGGCTGTTTTCCAACTGATAAGATCTGTTTACATTTTAGAACCTATATAATTATGTATTAACAGTTTTGTATATTATTATTTATCAACAAAAGTGTAATACAGCAAATAAATTGTGCAATACAGTATGTTTATGCGTATCGGAAGTCTGATGCACGTAACTTTTACCTTGCACCCACCAGATTTTACTGATCTGACTAAGGGGTCGGCCTAGGTTTTTAAATCACTCATCTTGTACGTTAACGTTGTTCATTTTAAATGTGTGTCTTGTGCAATAAAGATGATGTTGAACAACTGTGTTTTACAACCTCAATCATTTCTACACCGTTATCTGTTCTATAACTTTTTTATCATGATTATAATTGACTTATTTTTTCCCATCAATAATGCCAATGACGTCAGCATTGGCGTGGCATATATCATATCAGCTTAGGATCTTCTCTAGCAATAATCACACGTTCTCTATAGTAAGGAAGATGACATTAATTCATCACTGCTTGACTGATCACCGACGTTGCCTAGTTTCGGACGGGCGAGAAAGAAATTGCCGTTCGAAACCCTTTCGAAACCCTTTCCCCAAATTCAAACATGGCTATGCCCCACTATCATCACCATCATCGGTCGACCCGGGGGGGGGGGGGGGGGTAGGTCAAGTTATGCCCAACTAGAAACCTAAAACCAAAAGAATTTTTAAAAACGAAGCCTAGCTGGCTGACCAGGTGGTAGCTTGGTATGTCCCACTTGAAATGAAAGCATCGATACTGTGCTAGCTAGTCTTCCTGAGGTCTTATACATGTAGAACATCAATATACAAACCCTACATTGCCATTTATGATGAAATAGATATGGTGATGGCTTTCATTTTCGTCCTGTAGTCTTAGTCACGTTGAAAGATGTTTTTATCCTCTACCAAAGAAAAACATAAAACATTATCTTTAGTGTCTTGCTAGTGAAAGAGTACAGCGATTTCCATGATGTTTAGGGCTGCACTTGTCGATACAAGCAGACGCACATCCATTGGTTTCTGTAGAACACATAAGAATCACCTTTGGTATGACTTTTTGCCAGTTTGATGAAGAATTTCCAAATTAATGATTAGGTCTATTACCGTCATATGCCAAAAGCAAAGAAGATAGAAAAATCTATATATTATAAACTGCTTTATCATATGGTGGACAAACAAATTGTGTTTCATTTTCCACTCTGTTTATTGTACAAAGCTTTCTATTATTCTCTCGTGAGCATGCAGCTTTTTATATCTACCCCTTTGTATTTCCAGTGGGTGTGGGCTTATTCGTATCTTTCACATATCTGACCGTTGGTCAAAATATTTGTTGGAAATACATTTTTCAGTTGAGTATTCTGTTTTATAATAGCTGACATTGTTATAAGCCGAGATTATTCGTGTTTTAATCTCGGAGAAAAGAAAATGAAATTCTGTATGCATCTTGGTTCTTTGTCTTTTACTCCTTCTATTGGCATTTTGACTGTCATGCTTTTATCTAGGGGTTGATCACGTGGAATTATGCATCTGCAAGAAGATATCATAGGAATGTGCGCTAAGGTAACGCCTACGCCAATACTTGAAATACAGTAAAACTGCCAAAGCTAAGGACCCTGAGGGACTGCAAAAACGTTGATATCCAGGTTTTCGCCAGACTAGCACTGAGACGGTGTCCGATATGAGATCACAAAGTATTGTCAAATAATTCTGATGGTGCTCTTTTTCATGATGATCTCTTTTTTATCACTGTTTACGACGTAATTTCTGTGTCTAAATGTTGTGTGCATGATTATAAAAAAAAATAATAATTACTCATCAAAATTGACACTGACTAGTTGGTAAGTTCAAAGGTTTGTTGCTTTGCACATCATGTGCCAGACACTAGACTCACCGCAGACCACGCCAGCGTTCTCCCCGTGATTACAGTTGTGTGAGCCCCATCCATTGTGGCTGCAAGCAGCGATGGTTGTCTCGGAGCCCCCACAGGCCACGTTGTCTAGCCAGATCGGGCCGGACCCCCGCCCAAAGGCTGCTGACCCTCGGGCCTCTGTAGCGCCGCCGTACCCCAACTGGCGGCACACTACGTTGGCGTCGTTCAGGTCAAATCCGTGATCACAGACGGTCCCCCACTGTCCGTTATTGTACACTTCAACCCTGCCTTCGTTGACTGAACTTCCGCCCACGAGTCGGATTCCTGGTGGCGACAGCGTTAGTTTAGTTAGGTAGTGAGTTAGCGCCGGTTCGCATATAAGCGAGTGAGTGTCGCTTAAGCCCCCCTATCACTGAGATGCAACTAGTTGGCGACGAAAAGTGGCGACGACTTTGCAAGTTTTCGACGAGTTTCCTCTAGCACTCACTCTGACGCGCGACGCATTTGCAAACTAGAGTTCCACGACCTCATACCTTCACCAAATGATTTTAACCTTTATGACTGACATATTAGGAGTGTTTCTCATCAATTATAAATCATACCAGTTGATTGTTTTCTCCACCCATATAACAGAAGTTGCCCAAAGTTTGAGCTTAACAAAGAAGGTTATGCTCACATTTATCATCAATTATGCAAATGGGGTTCTTATTGGCATAATTTGTTTCAACGATGTTGACATTCATATAACTTCCAAATGCCATAAGTATGAAATTGCCGTCATTTGCCGGTATGCTTTAATAGTTGTGTCGCATTAAATATGCAAATTAGGTCATCATTTGCATATTTTCTATCTGTCAACAATCCTCTCTTTCTCAGTTACAAATGTCACATATTTCAAGTCATATCATGGATAACAGCGAGTTTTTAAAATTGCCTCATTATTCATGCAAATTAGAATCTAATCATACAAAGCATCACGTTTGCTATATACATACCAAAATTCATGACCATCTATCAAGCTCGTCTTGAGTTATAGTATTTTCTCATCTATCATGCAAATCTGCTGAGCAGCGTATCGGAAACCGCAGTGTTGCTACCAAATCAGAAAATAAATGTAAAATGTCTAAAATTCATCAAAAAAGGAAGTTCCCTTGGCGCAACATGATTAACTTATTATGAAATTTATGCATAACGTTAGACTACTTTACAAGGACTGTTGAGAAATTATCAAAATGAACTGATACGAACAATATACCAGATGTCACTTTATTATGTATTTTGTATCATGCATGTGTAATAATATATGTTTATAGATTTATAAGAGCAAACAAACCTTGAAGCTGGCCTATTACTTTTTTTACAAAATATATGACACCTTTTGGCGACTGATGGGGACCTATCGGCGACTAACAGTTCCAAATAGGGGGCCAAAGTTGACAACCAGTTCGCAACTAGTTGGCAACTAGATGGCAACTAGTTCGCGTTCATTCACCACTTGCGATTGTCTTTACTAGCAAAAAATATAGCCACCACAGGAGACGATTTGGCGTTCATTCGAAACCGCGTGGCAACTACTTGGCAATTGTGCGAAACTAGTTGGGGACTGTGTTTTGCAACTAGTCGCCAACTAGTTACATCCCAGTGAGAGGACCCTTTAGTGTGCGTGTGTCGATATGTGATTGATTGATTGATTGATTGATTGTGATTGATTGTGATTGATTGTGATTGATTGTGATTGATTGTGATTGATTGATTGATTGATTTTTTGTAAGCTGTAGCAAAAACACGGATAAAAGAATATCAACCCTGACGAAGACAGGTATGGACTGTATGTCTAATTTTGCTACAAAGTGCGAAAAAACACTTTATCACAAATACAAACTATTTTCTGGACAGTATATCTTTGCTGACATTTTGTTGTGGACATGGAACATGTAGCCAAGCTACTGGCGCCATTGTTGATGACTTTGAATGTTGCAGGACTTGTTAACGCCGGCATCAAGGACCCCCTCCCCCTATCTGTGAGGCATGACATCGTTCCAAAGTGGTATAAAAAACTCGAGCAATGTGCGTTCAAACTCACTCGGAAATTTTGAATTACGGGTGTTTGAGTGTAAAAAAATGTATTTTTTGACCTATTTTCGGTCGTAGAAATAATTTGAATGAGAAATTAAAAAATTCCTAGGACAGAAAATTTAGAACTATTGTTATTGTTCAGAATATAGAAGATTTTGATTTTCAGTCACGTCTAGAACCAACTTATTTACACCTTTTTTAATATTTTGAACACCGAAAATCCTTTCTATAACAGCCCACTTGGCCTATTTCAGAAATATTCAGACAAAATGATGCAACATTAGTAAAACGGCAGGATTTTAGGTATACACATTGGCTAATTTAATTTCCACTTGGCGAGACACGTGCGAGAGATCGTTTGTCTTACTATCACGATATTTTAGAAGATGTTACGGCTCCCCCGGGGACCGCGCGGGAGTCCCGGTAACCTGATACGCTCCCTTACAGTGGAAATTTTACCTTAGCAACGAACCATCGTGTTCGTCAAACGATTCTTGCGTTATTCTATTTCAAGGTCTGACACAAAACTTTTAATGTTGTAAGGTAAGAGATCACAAAATATTGTCAGAGAAAAATTAGTCAAATAATTCTAATGTTTCAAGTTTTTCATGATGATTTTTTAGCACTGCTCATGGAATCCTTTCCGTGTCAAAATATCGTGTGCTTTAACTAAACTGGCAGACGTAATTACTCGTTGTAGTTATTTATTTGTAAAATACTAATCTATATAACTATCTTTGAGATGATACAGGGTAGTTACTGACTTGTTGGTAAGTTCAAACTAAGGTTTGTTGTTTTGCACATTATCTGCATCAAACACTAGACTCACCGCAGCCCACGCTAGCGTCCTCCCCGTGATTACAGTCGTGTGAGCCCCATCCGTTGTGGCTGCAAGCAGCGATGGTTGTCTCGGAGCCCCCACAGGCCACGTTGTCTAGCCAGATCGGGCCGGACCCTTGTCCAAAGGCTGCTGACCCTCGGGCCTCTGTAGCGCCTCCGTACCCCAACTGGCGGCACACCACGTTGGCGTCGTTCAGGTCAAATCCGTGATCACAAACAGTTCCCCATTGTCCGTTATGGAACACTTCAACCCTGCCTTCATTGACTGAACTTCCGCCCACGAGTCGGATTCCTGGTGGCGACAGCGTTAGTTTAGTTAGGTAGTGAGTTAGTGCCGGTTCGCATATAAGCGAGTGATCATGAGTGTCGCTTAGTGTGTGTGTGTCGATATGTGATTCTGTGTGAGTGAGTTAGTGAGTTAGTGAGTGAGTGAGTGAGTGAGTGAGTTAGTGAGTGTGTGGGGAGTGAGGGAGGGAGTGAGGGAGTGGGTAAGTGAGTGAGTAAGCGACCAAGCGTGTGCGTGTATGAAGTTCAGTGTTTGTGTATATGCTTACGGGTTTGTAAGTACATAGCATTGTTTCAGGCATTACAATCGTATCTTAACAATGAAGGCTATTCTAGCATTTCATCCTCAGTTATGAAATGAGGCAATCATTTACTCAATTTATATTCAACGATGCAAACCTTGAGATAACGTCCAAATGCCACAAGTATTAAATTGCCTTCATTTACCGGTATGGTATTATAATTGTTAAAGTTTTTTGGATTATGCAGATTAGGTCTTCATTTGCTTATTTTTTTCATATGTGAACATTCCTCTCTTCCTCAGTTACAAATGTCACATGTCATATCATTGAATGAAACAGGTTAATAGCATTTCCTTACGGATTATGGAAATCAGATACTGATTTGCATAATAGCCATTCAATTATTCTTAGCATTAATCACTTTAATCATGTACATGCCAAAGATTATGATAATTCATCAACCCGGTCTTGAGTTATATATCAGTATTAATGAAAATAAGGTCTTCGCTTGCATGATTTATATCAATGAGTACTTCTCTGTTTTTCAGTTACATATATCACATGCTAGGTCATATCATGAAATGAAGCGGACCTATTAATATTCCTCATTAATCATTCAAATCAGATAATGACTTGCATGATAAGGATGCAAATTTTATATAAATCAGCACCCAAGCTCTCTTTATACCGAAAGCATGACCCCTTCGTCAAAAGCTTCTTGCGTTATTCTCTTTCAAAGTCTGACACAAAACTTTGTCAAAAAATATTGTCAAAGAAAAATTAGTCAGATAATTATGATTTTTCAAGTTTTTCATGATGATTTTTTGAGCACCGCTCATGGGATCCTTTCCGTGTCAAAATATCGTGTGCATGAACTAAACTTGCAGAAGTAATTACTTGTTGAAGTTCTTTATTTGTAAAGTACTAATCCATATAGCTATCTTTGAGATGACACAGGGTAGTTACTGACTTGTTGGTAAGTACAAAGGTTTCCTATTTTGATATCATCTGCATCAAACACTAGACTCACCGCAGACTACGCCAGCGTCCCTGCCGTGATTACAGGAACTCTCGCTATATATGCCCCATCCGCGGTGGCTGCAAGCAGCGATGGCTGTCTCAAAGCCCCTACAGGCTACGTCGTCCAGCCAGATCGGGCCGGACCCCTTCCCGAAGGCTGCTCTCCCTCGGGCTGCTGTAGCGCCTCCGTACCCCAACTGGCGGCAAACCACGTTGGCGTCGTCCAGGCCAAAATTGGCTTCACAGATGGTCCCCCACTGTCCGTCATGGAACACTTCAACCCTGCCTTCGTAGACTGAAGTTCCGCCCGCGAGTCGGATGCGTGCTGGTGGCGAGAGAGTTTGCTTAGTGAGTGAGTGAGTGAGTGAGTGAGTGAGTGAGTGAGTGAGTGAGTGAGTGAGTGAGTGAGTGAGTGAGTGAGTGACTGAGTGAGTGACTGAGTGAGTGACTGAGTGAGTGAGTGACTGAGTGAGTGACTGAGTGAGTGACTGAGTGAGTGCTGGCTCGTATATTAGGGAGTGGGTAAGTGAGTGAGTGTGTGTGTGTGTGTGTGTGTGTGAGTGAGTGTCTGTAATTTAGTGATTTTGTGTATACGTAAGAGTTATTATGTAAGTACATGGGGTTGTTATTGAGTTAATGAGCGAGTGCGCGCGTGTGAGTGCCTTTTCGTATGGAACTGTCTGTGTGTCGTTCTGTAAGTTTGTGTGAGTGAGTGGGTGAGTGAGTGAGTGAGTGAGTGAGTGAGTGAGTGGGTGAGTGAGTGAGTGAGTGAGTGAACAATCGAGTGTGTGTGTGTGTGTGTGTGTGTGTGTGTGTGTGTGTGTGAAATTCAATGTTTGTGTGCATCCTTACGGGTTACCAAGTACATAGGATTGTTTAAGGCATGACGGTCATATGTTAAGAAAGAATGCTATTCTAGCATTTTATACTCAACTATGCAAATGAGGTAATTTTCTACTTAATTTATATTCAACTATGCTCACCTTCATATAATGTCCAAATGCCGCATGTATTAAATTTGTCTTCATTGACCAGTACGGAATCATAGCAAGTTTTTTTTTAATATTATGCAAATTAGATCTTCATTTTCATATTCTTTTTATCTATCAGCATTCCTCTCTTCTCAGTTACATATGTCATATGTCATATCATCGAACGTAACAGGTTAATGGTATTCCCTTGCGAATTATGCAAATTAGATACTGAATGGCTTAATCAATATTTAACTAGTCTTAGCTTTAATCTCTTAAACCATGTACATACCAAAAATTATGATGTTTCATCAACCTCATCTAAAGTTATAGTAATTTGTCAATGAGGTCTTCATTTGCATGATTTATATCGATGACTACTTTTCTCTTTCTCAGTTACATATATCACATGCCTGAGTATCATATCATATCATGAAATAAAGCGGACAAATAAACATTCATCATTAATTATTGAAATTAGAAAATTATTTTGCGTAATTGGTAACTAATTAAGTATATCATGACTCAGGCTCTCTACATACAGAAAACTTATACAAAACTTAACTGCTCCTGCAGTTTCAACGTGACATGTGAGATCACAAAACATTATCAAAGAAAAATTAGTTAAATACTTTTGATGTTTCTGTTTTTCATGATGTGTCAGTTTTTTATCACTACCCATGTAATCATTTTCAGGTCAACATGTCGTGTGCATGAAATAAACTGGTAGAAGTAAGTACTCGTTGAGGTTCTTAATTTGTAAAGTATTTATCTATCTTTGAGGTGACACATGGTAGTTACTGACCTGTTGGTAAGTACAAAGGTTTCGTATTTTGGAAATCATCTGCATCAAACACTAGACTCACCGCAGACCACGCCAGCGTCGTCCCCGTGACTGCAGTCGTGTGAGCCCCATCCGCTGTGGCCGCAATCACCGATGGTTGTCTCGGAGCCCTGACAGGCCACCTCGTCAAGCCAGATCGGGCCGGACCCACGCCCAAAGGCCGCTGACCCTCGGACCTCTGTAGCGCCGCTGTACTCCAACTGACGGCACACCACGTTGGCGTCATTCAGGCCAAAACTGTCATCACAGACGGCCCCCCACTGTCCGTCATGGTACACTTCAACCCTGCCTTCGTTGACTGAACTTCCGCCTACTAGTCGGATGGATGCTGGTGGCGAGAGAATTAGTGAGTGCATGAGTGAGTCAGAGTAAGTAAGTGGTTGAGTAAGTGAGTGATTGATTAAGTGAGTGCGTGAGTGAGTGAGTGAGTTAGTGATTGAGTGAGTGAACGTGCGTCGGTGAGTGAGTGAGTGAGTAAGTGAGTGAGTGAAAGTGAGTGCGTGAGTGAGAGTAAGTGATTAAGTGAGTGAGTGAGTGAGCGAGCGAGCGAGTGAGTGGTGGCGGCAGAGTGAAAGTGAGAGTGAGTGACTGAGTGAGTGAGTTAATGAATGAGAGAGAGTGAGTGAGTGAGTGAGTGAGTTAGTAAGTGAGTGAGCGAGTGAGCGAGTGAGCGAGTGAGTGAGTGAGTGAGTGAGTAAGTAAGTGAGTGAGGGTAAGTGCGAGAATGAGTGAGTGAGTGAGTGAGGGTGAGTGCGTGAGTGAGTTATATTTAGCGTGATTGAGTGAGTAAGTGAGTGATTGGGTGAGTAAGTGGCTGACTGAGTGAGTGATTGAGCGAGTGGTGGCTGAGGGAGTTAGTGCGTGATTAAGAAGGAGTAAGTGAGTGAACGATTATTTGAGTGAGTGAGAGTAAGTGCGTGAGTGATTGAGTGTGAGTGCGGGAGTGAGTGAGTGAGATTAAGTGTGATTGAGTGAGTAAATGAGTGATTGGGTGAGTGAGTGAGTGAGTGCGGGAGTGAGTGAGTTAGTGAATGAGTGAGTGAAAGTGCGTCGGTGAGTGAGTGAGTGCAATTGAGTGAGTGAGTGAGAGTGAGTGAGTGAGTCAGTAAGTGAGTAAGTGAGTGAGCGTGTGGGTGAGTGAGTGAGTGAGTGAGAAAGTATGTGAGTGAGAGTAAGAGCGAGAATGAATGAGTGAGTGAGGGTGAGTGAGTGAGTGAGTGAGTGAGTGAGTGAGTGAGTAGGATTAAGTGTGATTGAGTGAGTAAGTGAGTGATTGGGTGAGTGAGTGGCTGAGTGAGTGAGTGGTGGCTGAGAGAGTTAGGGCGTGACTAAAAGGGAGTAAGTGAGTGAGCGATTATTTGAGTGAGTGAGTGAGTGAGTGAGTGAATGAGTGAGAGTGAATAAGTGAGTGAGTGAGTGACTGAGTGAGTGAGTTTGTGTTTGAGGGAGTGAGTGAATGAGTTAATGAGGAATATAAGGAGGGATGGATCAAACGAGAGAGTAAGTGAGCGAGTTAGTATGTTTGTGTAGAAATAAGTAATTGTATGCGTAAGTACATGAGGTTGTTAGTGAATGAGTGAATGAATGAGTGAGTGAGTTAGTGAGAAAGTGAGTGAGTAAGTGAGTGAGTGAGTGCGTGAGTGAGTGAGTGAGTGAGTGAGCTAGTGAGTGAGTGAACGTGCGTCAGTGAGTGAGAGTGAGTTAGAGTGAGTGAAAGTGAGTGAGAGTGAGTAAGTGATTATGTGAATGAGTGAGTGAGTGAGTTAGTGAGTGAATGAGTGAGTGAGTAACTGAGTGAGAGTTTGAGGGAGTGAATGAATGAGTTAATGAGGAATGTGGGGAGGGAGGGATCAAGCGAGAGAGTAGGTGAGCGGGTAAATATGTTTGTGTAGAAAGTAGTAATTGTATGTGTACGTACATGAGGTTGTTAGTGAATGAGTGAGTGAGTGCGTGAGTGAGTTAGTGAGAGTGATTTAGTGATTGAGAGTGAAAGGGCGTCAATAAGTGAGTGAGTGAGTGAGTGAAAGTGAATGCGTGAGTGATAGTGAGTAAGTGATTACGTGAGTGAGAAAGTAATTACGTGATTGATTGATTGAGTGAGTGAGTGAGTGAGTGAGTGAGTGAGTAGTGGCTGAGTGAGAGAGTAAGTGATTACGTGAGTGATTGATTGATTGATTGATTGATTGATTGAGTTAGTGAGTGAGTGAGTGAGTGGGTGAGTGAGTGTATAAGTGAGTGAGCGAGTAAGTATTGGTTGAGTGAGAGAGAGTGTGAGAGTAAGTGATTACGTGACTGATTGATTGAGTGAGTCAGTGAGTGAGAGTAAGTGCGTGAGTGAGTGATTGAGATTAAGGGTGATGGATTGAGTGAGTGATTGGGTGAGAGTTAGTGAGTGAGTGAGTGAGTGAAAGTGCATGAGTGAGTGAGTGAAAGTGCGTGAGTTAGTGAGTGAGATTAAGTGTGATTGAGTAAGTGAGTGATTGGGTGAGAGAGTGAGTGATTGAGTGAGTGGTGGCTGAGTGAGTTACCGCGTGACTGAATGAGAGTAAGTGAGTGAGTGAGTGAGTGAGTGAGTGAGTGAGTGAGTGAGTGAGTGAGTGAGTGAGTAGCAAGTATCAAAGGTCACGATCCCACTAAAATGGAACACGCAAACGTCAATATTTTGAATCTCACCTGATGGCGTGACTTGACAGATGAACTTAATGTCGGCACTTGTACATTGTCCATCGTTCCAGGTATTCGCATTGGACGACGGACTCCAAGTACTCGGGAAGTACTCAGCGCAGTCCTCATCGCCCTGATTGTTTGGTTCTCCAGTACCCCATGCCCTGAAGCTGCCCAGAGCAACGTTATCCTCCCACACCCAACCTCCCTCCTGGTGGTGGTCAGTCAGCCCAAAACGGAAGTTAGTGTCGTTGTCCACGGCGTTTTTCAGATTGATTAGGAAGGCGTTAATACTGGCGTCCTTTGGCATGGCGAGGGTCCCTCCGTCAGCTACACATGTCGACGACGCGTCCCGAAAGTTCTTTGTGGTGTTGAAGGCCTTGTAGCAAATGTCGTTATGCATCTGGTATCCACTGGAGCAACCTGAGGGTAAAAAAAAAGATTTTATGACAAATATATAATAAGCACGGCAAGCTAAACATCGTTATCATTTCGAACCCCCCCCCCCCCCCCACTCCCTTACCCCTCCTCACACACACACACACACTTAAACATGGCTATTTTCCATTTGGAAGTCAATGCAGCGATGCCCTTTCATTAGCCTTTCCCCCAATTCAAACATGGCTATGCCCCAATAGAAACCTGAAACCAAAGAAATCTATAAAAAAAAGCCTAGCTGGCCATGTGGTAGCTCGGTATATTCCACTTAACATGAACTCATCGATACTGTGCTAGCTATTCTTCCTGTGGTCCGATACATGTAGTGCATCAATAAACATTATAAACCATGCATTGCCGTCTATGATGAAACAGATACGGACTTGGCATTTGTTTTCGTCCTGTAGTCACGTTGAAGGATTATTCTATCCTCTACCAGGCTAAAGAGGCGACTGGAAAAAGTATACATGGGCCAAATAGACAGAAAAACATGGAAGAGGAGTTATTCTGCTACAGGGGTACAGTTTGCCGCTCTGATGGCATATAGGACGATCTCTCCGTTGCCGACACCCTTAGCATACTGTTCACTCTATTTGGCCAATTTCTATTATTTTTCCAGCCATCAGTGGAGCCTGGTAGAGGCTAGGATGTTTTTGGAAAAGATACTTACCGGCAGTTGTACGTGCTCTTTCCAGTAGCATCAGCATCACGACCATCATCCTCCAGACCAGTGGAGTTTGTATGTCCATTCCGTCTTCTTTTTTTCTCACAATCTGAAGCACATGTGAGATGCAATGTAGCCATGGGATGAATTAAAATTTTATCCAGTTGAATAACTATTTTTGTCGTATCTTATTAACTGGATGTCTAACCTTCATCAACGTAGCCATGGGATAAATAATCTATAAGATTTGGGGTGAAAGGCACAATTTCCCAACAAGCAATCATTATATGATAGCATAAACATCCATGAATGTTATGTTACCATGTTTTAATTTTCAGCATCCATGTGATAGTAGACCAGTACGGTACAACTTAGTAACGTTTTTGCACAATACACCTTTCTCACGCGGCGGACATGATATAATGAAAACGAATCCGTTGTGGCAAACATTAGACCGATTCCAGGAGGAGATTTATTACTATCCCAACACTCCTCAATGCACATCCAGCAATAACATCAAAGATGGCTGACTGTAAGCAAAAAGCATATAGACTTGTCATGTTACTTTCGATATTGCAGCAGCTGGTACAATTTTATCATTAGATATTCTTCTCATGAATTGTCATAAGACTTAAGTAGTCCGTAAGATTTTCAGACATTTGTAATTTGTGTACAACTTTCTAAATTATATTACAAACACTTGCAGACCATTGTACAGATATTCACCACAAATATTTTATATTCAAATATCACTGTACAACATCTGATGCAGAGCTGCAGACTTTCAACTACCTGTACAGACACAGACCTTCGAGATGCCAACGAAACTGCACTGAACTGGTTAGAGAAAAACAGCGACAAGATATGACGATGATAGGGACAATATTGAAATAGAAGGGGGTGTCTACTAACTCCCTATACGGCAGGGATGGAAAAAAAATCAGGATGTACCAAGCAAGGAAATCTGGACGCGACAGGAGGTACCAAAAAATATTGACACGGCAGGGGGTACCAAGAAAATCTGGAGACGACAGGGGGTTAAAAAGAAATCTGGACACGACATGGGTACCAAGAAAATCTGGAGACGACAGAGGGTACCAAGGAAATCAGGACACGACAGAGGGTACCGAGGAAATCTGGACACGACATGCAGTGGGTACCAAGAAAATCTGGAAACGACAGGGGGTTAAAAAGAAATCTGGACACGACCTGGGTACCAAGAAAATCTGGACACGACAGAGGGTACGAAGGAAATCTGGACACGACAGAGGGTACCAAGGAAATCTGGACACGACAGTGGGTACCAAGAAAATCTGGAGACGACAGGGGGTAAAAAAGAAATGTGGACACGACATGGGGGGTACCAAGAAAATCTGGACACGACAGGGGGTTTGCGGGAAAAGCTGGGGCCGGGCTGTCTACCTGGCCTGTCAACCTGGCCCGTCAACCTGGCATGTCTATCATGTCAGGCTACTCACCCCTCCCCCTTCACATCCCCACATACTGTTAGACACATATTCAGCTGCGCCCTCTAGCGGAATGTATACAAACTACACCCAGTGTACGGAGGGGGGATCTGGCTACTGTATTGTTGCCTGTGATGTTTGTGTCTTACTCTTAGCGTCTATATATTCGTTATATGCAGTCGAAACTGCACAGTACCAGCGTGAACGGTTGCTGCTACTAGTAGTAATACCATGTGACCCACTCGGCCTTTCGATGACCTTTATCTTGTAACACACGTACGAATTGATTCTTTCCTCCTTGATAACTCATTGGCAGCTCTAACGCGTGAGGTAGACGTGTTCTTGGAAGCCGTCACTGAGCCATCGTTTAAAAGTAAGAATTGAGCTCACCCGACGTCCTTGCGCGAGCCTCACTCGAGCCTCACTCAGGCTTCAAGTTACAATAATCGGGCGACCGTCGCCAGTATTCCGCCCGACCGATGAAAAGTTGGGCGTGCTTCGGGCGACCGTCGTGCTGGTGTCGGTGAAAACTCGTACGGGCTCTAGTAATGCCGACGCCATATTTTTTTTCTTTTTTTTTGGCTCGTTGCCAGTTCGGGTATTTCAGGGCATATTGTAAAATACAAGAGATTGAATCGTTGTTGTAAAATAGGACGCCTTTCTCCCTAATTTGAGTATAGTACATGGGATGTTATATAACGTGTACTTGTTGACCTCACGCAAAACATCTGGTTTCCGTGTCGTGGTAACGATCGAAATAGCCTTGAGACGTCAGAACCGACCTGAAGTTAGCAGCCCTTTCAGCAGCCGATTCCAGCAGCCGATTCAACAGCCCATTCCAGCAGCCGATTCAGCTATAGGAAAGCTAGCAGCTGATTCGAATGCACCGATACTCACTGTATTTGCTTATTTATTTGATTCATCGGGTTTTTCGCCGTGAATGTGGACAAAATAGATATAAGATCTCTTCCGTGAAGACTCGGGTCTATACTTTGAAAGTCAGGTTACTTTAAATGGGAAAAAACACAGAAAAACAACAACAAATAACCATCAGAGCGACACCTATTGGAAAATGTGTGAATTGCAGTTAAACTTAAACGCCTGGTAATTGTGGCTACCACCTTCAAGAGAAACACAAGTGAACGTGTCCAAATTTAACCTGCGGGATTAAATTCCCTCAAGAATTATCTAATTTACCTCCCACAGGGACACTAATTGACTACAAGAGACTACGATATCAAGATTTCCGCTTTATAGCTACTGTACTGAACAGATGGCTTTAAGCTAATAAACGAAATCAGGCAGGTGAACTTGGAAGGCATAATATGATAGCTAACAATCTAGGGCATCTTCTAAAAGTTTCAAAATTTACCTGCCAGATTTGATTAACCTCCCACAGGGACAATAATTGACTACAAGAGACTACGATCTCAAGATTTCCGCTTTATCGCTAATGTACTGAACAGATGGCTTTTAGCTAATAAACGAAATTAGGCAGGTGAACTTGGAAGGCATAATGTGATAGCTAACAATCTAGTGCATCTTCTAAAAGTTTCAAAATTTACCTGCCAGATTTGATTAACCTCCCACAGGGACAATAATTGACTACAAGAGACTACGATCTCAAGATTTCCGCTTTATCGCTAATGTACTGAACAGATGGCTTTTAGCTAATAAACGAAATTAGGCAGGTGAACTTGGAAGGCATAATGTGATAGCTAACAATCTAGTGCATCTTCTAAAAGTTTCAAAATTTACCTGCCAGATTTGATTAACCTCCCACAGGGACAATAATTGACTACAAGAGACTACGATCTCAAGATTTCCGCTTTATCGCTAATGTACTGAACAGATGGCTTTTAGCTAATAACGAAATTAGGCAGGTGAACTTGGAAGGCATAATGTGATAGCTAAAGATCTAGTGCATCTCCTAAAAGTTTCAAACATTACTTGCCAGATTTAATTAACCTCCCACAGGGACACTAATTGTCTACAAGAGACCACGATCTCACGATTTCAGCTTTATAGCTACTGTACTGAACAGATGGCCTTTAGCTAATAAACGAAATTAGGCAGTTCAACTTGGAAGACATAATGTGATAGCTTACAATCTAGTGCATCTTCTAACAGTTTCAAAATTTACCTGCCAGATTTAATCAACCTCCCACAAGGACAATGATTGACTACAAGAGACCACGATCTCACGATTTCCGCTATATAGCTACTGTACTGAACAGATGGCTTTTAGCTAATAAACGAAATTAGGCAGGTGAACTTGGAAGGCATAATGTGATATCTAACAATCTAGAGCATCTTCTAAAAGTTTCAAAATTTACCTGCCAGATTTAATGAACCTCCCACAGGGACACTAATTGTCTACAAGAGACTACGATCTCAAGATTTACGCTTTATAGCTACTGTACTGAACAGATGGCTTTAAGCTAATAAACTAAATTAGGCAGGTGAACTTGGAAGGCATAATGTGATAGCTAACAATCTAGTGCATCTTCTAAAAGTTTCAAAATTTACCTGCCAGATTTAATTAACCTCCCACAGGGACAATGATTGACTACAAGAGACTACGATCTCAAGATTTCCGTTTTATAGCTACTGTACTAAACAGATGGCTTTAAGCTAATAAACTAAATTAGGCAGGTGAACTTGGAAGGCATAATGTGATAGCTTACAATCTAGTGCATCTTCTAAAAGTTTCAAAATTTACCTGCCAGATTTGATTAACCTCCCACAGGGACAACTATTGACTACAAATGACCACAATCTCAGGATTTCCGCTATATAGCTTCTGTACTAAACAGATGGCTTCAAGCTAATGAATCAAATTAGGCAGGTGAACTTGGAAGGCATAATGTGATAGCTAACAATCTAGTGCATCTTCTAAAAGTTTCAAAATTTACCTGCCAGATTTAATTAACCTCCCACAGGGACAATGATTGACTACAAGAGACTACGATCTCAAGATTTCCGCTTTATAGCTACTGTACTAAACAGATGGCTTTAAGCTAATAAACGAAATTAGGCAGGTGAACTTGGAAGGCATAATGTGATAGCTAACAATCTAGTGCATCTTGTAAAAGTCTTAAAATTTACCTGCCAGATTTAATTAACCTCCCACAGGTACAATAATTGTCTACAAGAGACTACGATCTCACGATTTCAGCTTTATAGCTACTGTACTGAACAGATGGCTTTTAGCTAATAAACGAAATTAGGCAGGTGAACTTGGAAGGCATAATGTGATAGCTAACAATCTAGTGTATCTTCTAAAAGTTTCGAAATTTACCTGCCAGATTTAGTTTACCTCCCACAGGGACACTAATTGACTACAAGAGACCACGATCTCACGATTTCAGCTTTATAGCTACTGTACTGAACAGATGGCCTTTAGCTAATAAACGAAATTAGGCAGTTCAACTTGGAAGACATAATGTGATAGCTTACAATCTAGTGCATCTTCTAACAGTTTCAAAATTTACCTGCCAGATTTAATCAACCTCCCACAAGGACAATGATTGACTACAAGAGACCACGATCTCACGATTTCCGCTATATAGCTACTGTACTGAACAGATGGCTTTTAGCTAATAAACGAAATTAGGCAGGTGAACTTGGAAGGCATAATGTGATATCTAACAATCTAGTGCATCTTCTAAAAGTTTCAAAATTTACCTGCCAGATTTAATGAACCTCCCACAGGGACACTAATTGTCTACAAGAGACTACGATCTCAAGATTTACGCTTTATAGCTACTGTACTGAACAGATGGCTTTAAGCTAATAAACTAAATTAGGCAGGTGACATTGGAAGGCATAATGTGATAGCTAACAATCTAGTGCATCTTCTAAAAGTTTCAAAATTTACCTGCCAGATTTAATTAACCTCCCACAGGGACAATGATTGACTACAAGAGACTACGATCTCAAGATTTCCGTTTTATAGCTACTGTACTAAACAGATGGCTTTAAGCTAATAAACTAAATTAGGCAGGTGAACTTGGAAGGCATAATGTGATAGCTTACAATCTAGTGCATCTTCTAAAAGTTTCAAAATTTACCTGCCAGATTTGATTAACCTCCCACAGGGACAATGATTGACTACAAATGACCACGATCTCAGGATTTCCGCTATATAGCTACTGTACTAAACAGATGGCTTCAAGCTAATGAATCAAATTAGGCAGGTGAACTTGGAAGGCATAATGTGATAGCTAACAATCTAGTGCATCTTCTAAAAGTTTCAAAATTTACCTGCCAGATTTAATTAACCTCCCACAGGGACAATGATTGACTACAAGAGACTACGATCTCAAGATTTCCGCTTTATAGCTACTGTACTAAACAGATGGCTTTAAGCTAATAAACGAAATTAGGCAGGTGAACTTGGAAGGCATAATGTGATAGCTAACAATCTAGTGCATCTTGTAAAAGTCTTAAAATTTACCTGCCAGATTTAATTAACCTCCCACAGGGACAATTATTGTCTACAAGAGACTACGATCTCACGATTTCAGCTTTATAGCTACTGTACTGAACAGATGGCTTTTAGCTAATAAACGAAATTAGGCAGGTGAACTTGGAAGGCATAATGTGATAGCTAACAATCTAGTGTATCTTCTAAAAGTTTCGAAATTTACCTGCCAGATTTAGTTTACCTCCCACAGGGACACTAATTGACTACAAGAGACCACGATCTCACGATTTCCGCTATATAGCTACTGTACTGAACAGATGGCTTTTAGCTAATAAACGAAATTAGCCAGGTGAACTTGGAAGGCATAATATTATATCTTACAATCTAGTGCATCTTGTAAAAGTTTTAAAATTTACCTGCCGGATTTAATTTACCTCCCACAGGGACACTAATTGACTGCAAGAGACTACGATCGCAAGATTTCCGCTTTATAGCTACTGTACTGAACAGATGGATTTTAGCTAATAAACGAAATTAGGCAGGTGAACTTGTAAGACATAATGTGATAGCTAACAATCTAGTGCATCTTTTTAAAGTTTCAAACTTTACCTGCTAGATTTAATTTACCTCCCACAGGGACAGTAATTGAGTACAAGAGACTATAATCTCAATATTTCCGCTTGATAACTACTGTACTGAACAGATGGCTTTTAGCTAATAAACGAAATTAGGCAGGTGAACTTGGAAGGCATAATGTGATAGCTAACAATCTAGTGCATCTTCTTAAAGTTTCAAAGTTAACCTGCCACATTTAATCTACCTCCAACAGGGACAGTAATTGAGTACAACAGACTACAATATCAAGATTTAGGCGGGAAGTTTAAAATCCGACACTCTCTTACTTCATTAGTGTCCCCATGGGGGGCTATTAAGATCCGGCAGGTAAGATCTGAAACGTTTAAAAGACAGTTTAGGCTGTTATTAATCAAAGTTATCTCAGTTGAGTATTTAATTTCCCCCAATGGCGACACTAATGAAGTAGGAGAGGGTAGGATTTTAAACTTCCCGCCTCAATTGAAAATGTAAAGCGGGTATACTGTTACTAAACTGAATTAGGCAGGTAAACTTGAAAGGTATACTTTGATTGATAACAGCATAAACCGTCTTTTAAACGTTTCAAATCTTGCCTGCCGGATTTAATTTGCCCCCCCATGGGGACAAAAATGAAGTAAGAGAGAATAGGATTTTAAACTTCCCACCTCAATTGAATATGTAAAGCGGGTATACTGTTACTAAACTAAATTATGTCTTCCAAGTTCACCTGCCTAATTAAGTTTATTAGCTAAAAGCCATCTGTTTAGTACAGTAGCTATAAAGCTGAAATCGTGAGATCGTGGTCTCTTGTAGTCAATTAGTGTCCCTGTGGGAGGTTAATTAAATCTGACAGGTAAATTTTGAAACTGTTACAAGATGCACTAGATTGTTAGCTATCACATTATGCCTTCCAAATTCACCTGCCTAATTTAGTTTATTAGCTAAAAGCCATCTGTTTAGTACAGTAGCTATAAATCTGAAATCGTGAGATCGTGGTCTCTTGTAGTCAATTATTGTCCCTGTGGGAGGTTAATTAAATCTGGCAGGTAAATTTTGAAACTTTTAGAAGATGCACTAGATTGTTAGGTATCACATTATATCTTCCAAGTTCACCTGCCTAATTTCGTTTATTAGCTAAAAGCCATCTGTTCAGTACAGTAGCTAAATAGCGCAAATCTTGAGATCCTGGTCTCTTGTACTCAATTAGTGTCCCTGTGGGAGGTAAATCAAATCCGGCAGGTAAATTTTGAAACTTTTAGAAGATGCACTAGATTGTTAGCTATCACATTATGCCTTCCAATGTCACCTGCCTAATTTCGTTCATTAGCTAAAAGCCATCTGTTCAGTACAGTAGCTATAAAGCTGAAATCGCGAGATCGTAGTCTCTTGTAGACAATTATTGTCCCTGTGGGAGGTTAATTAAATCTGGCAGGTAAATTTTGAAACTTTTAGAAGATGCACTAGATTGTTAGCTATCACATTATGCCTTCCAATGTCACCTGCCTAATTTCGTTCATTAGCTAAAAGCCATCTGTTCAGTAGAGTAGCTATAAAGCTGAAATCGCGAGATCGTAGTCTCTTGTAGACAATTATTGTCCCTGTGGGAGGTTAATTAAATCCGGCAGGTAAATTTTAAGACTTTTAAAAGATGCAACAGATTGTTAGCTATCATATCATGCCTTCCAAGTTCACCTGCCTAATTTATTTTTTTAGCTTAAAGCCATCTGTTTAGTAAAGTAGTTATAAAGTGGAAATCTTGAGATCGTGGTCTCTTGTACTCAATTAGTGTCCCTCTGGGAGGTAAATTAAATCCGGCAGGTAAATTTTGAAACAGTTACAAGATGCACTAGATTGTTAGCTAACACAATATGCCTTCCAAATTCACCTGCCTAATTTAGTTTATTAGCTAAAAGCCATCTGTTTAGTACAGTAGCTATAAAGCTGAAATCGTGAGATCGTGGTCTCTTGTAGTCAATTATTGTCCCTGTGGGATGTTAATTAAATCTGGCAGGTAAAGTTTGAAACTTTTAGAAGATGCACTAGATTGTTAGGTATCACATTATGTCTTCCAAGTTCACCTGCCTAATTTAGTATTTTAGCTAAAAGCCATCTGTTTAGTACAGTAGCTATATAGCGGAAATCGTGAGATCGTGGTCTCTTGTAGTCAATTATTGTCCCTGTGGGAGGTTAATTAAATCTGGCAGGTAATTTTGAAACTTTTACAAGATGCACTAGATTTTTAGCTATACCATTATGCCTTCCAAGTTCACCTGCCTAATTTCGTTTATTAGCTAAAAGCCATCTGTTTAGTAGAGTAGCTATAAAGCGTAACTCTTGAGATCGTAGTCTCTTGCAGTCAATTATTGTCCCTGTGGGAGGTTAATTAAATCCGGCAGGTACATTTTGAAACTTTTAGAAGATGCACTAGATTGTTAGATATAATATTATGCCTTCCAAGTTCACCTGCCTAATTTCGTTTATTAGCTAAAAGCCATCAGTTCAGTACAGTAGCTATATAACGGAAATCTTGAGATCGTGGTCTATTGTAGTTAATTATTGTCCCTGTGGGAGGTTAATTAAATCTGGCAGGTAAATTTTGAAACTTTTAGAAGATGCACTGGATTGTTAGCTATCATATTATGCCTTCCAAGTTCACCTGCCTAATTTCGTTTATTAGCTAAAAGCCATCTGTTCAGTACAGTAGCTATAAAGCGGAAATCTTGAGATCGTGGTCTCTTGCAGTCAATTAGTGTCCCTGTGGGAGGTAAATTAAATCCGGCATTTACATTTTGAAACTTTTAGAAGATGCACTAGATTGTTAGATAAAATATTATGCCTTCCAAGTTCACCTGCCTAATTTCGTTTATTAGCTAAAAGCCATCTGTTCAGTACAGTAGCTATATAGCGGAAATCTTGAGATCGTGGTCTATTGTAGTTAATTATTGTCCCTGTGGGAGGTTAATTAAATCTGGCAGGTAAAGTTTGAAACTTTTAGAAGATGCACTAGATTGTTAGGTATCACGTTATGTCTTCCAAGTTCACCTGCCTAATTTAGTTTATTAGCTAAAAGCCATCTGTTTAGTACAGTAGCTATATAGCGGAAATCGTGAGATCGTGGTCTCTTGTAGTCAATTAGTGTCCCTGTGGAAGGTTAATTAAATCCGGCAGGTAAAGTTTGAAACTTTAAGAAGATGCACGAGATTGTTAGCTATCAAATTATGCCTTTCAAGTTCACCTGCCTAATTTCGTTTATTAGCTAAAAGCCATCTGTTCAGAACATTAGCGATAAAGCGGAAATCTCGAGAATGTAGTCTTTTGTGGTCAATTAGTGTCCCTGTGGGAGGTAAATTAAATCTGGCAGGTACATTTTGAAACTTTTAGAAGATACACTAGATTGTTAAGTATCACATTATGTCTTCCAAGTTCACCTGCCTAATTTAGTATTTTAGCTAAAAGCCATCTGTTGTAGTACAGTAGCTATATAGCGGAAATCGTGAGATCGTGGTCTCTTGTAGTCAATTATTGTCCCTGTGGGAGGTTAATTAAATCTGGCAGGTAATTTTTGAAACTTTTACAAGATGCACTAGATTGTTAGCTATCCCATTATGCCTTGCAATTTCACCTGCCTAATTTAGTTTATTACCTAAAAGCCATCTGTTTAGTAGAGTAGCTATAAAGCGTAACTCTTGAGATCGTAGTCTCTTGCAGTCAATTAGTGTCCCTGTGGGAGGTTAATTAAATCCGGCAGGTACATTTTGAAACTTTTAGAAGATGCACTAGATTGTAAGATATAATATTATGCCTTCCAAGTTCACCTGCCTAATTTCGTTTATTAGCTAAAAGCCATCTCTTCAGTACAGTAGCTATATAACGGAAATCTTGAGATCGTGGTCTATTGTAGTTAATTACTGTCCCTGTTGGAGGTAGATTAAATGTGGCAGGTTAACTTTGAAACTTTAAGAAGATGCACTAGATTATTAGCTATCACATTATGCCTTCCAAGTTCACCTGCCTAATTTCGTTTATTAGCTGAAAGCCATCTGTTCAGTACAGTAGCTATAAAGCGGAAATCTTGAGATCGTAGTCTCTTGTACTCAATTAGTGTCCCTGTGGGAGGTAAATCAAATCCGGCAGGTAAATTTTGAAACTTTAAGAAGATGCACTGGATTGTTAGCTATCACATTATGTCTTCCAATGTCACCTGCCTAATTTCGTTCATTAGCTAAATGCCATCTGTTTAGTAGAGTAGCTATAAAGAGTAACTCTTGGGATCGTAGTCTCTTGCAGTCAATTAGTGTCCCTGTGGGAGGTTAATTAAATCCGGCAGGTACATTTTGAAACTTTTAGAAGATGCACTAGATTGTTAGATATAATATTATGCCTTCCAAGTTCACCTGCCTAATTTCGTTTATTAGCTAAAAGCCATCTTTTCAGTACAGTAGCTATATAACGGAAATCGCGAGATCGTAGTCTCTTGTAGACAATTATTGTCCCTGTTGGAGGTTAATTAAATCTGGCAGGTAAATTTTGAAACTTTTAGAAGATGCAATAGATTGTTAGCTATCACATTACGTCTTCCAAGTTCACCTGCCTAATTTAGTTTATCAGCTTAAAGCCATCTGTTTAGTACAGTAGCTATATAGCGGAAATCTTGAGAGCGTAGTCTCTTGTAGTCAATTATTGTCCCTGTGGGAGGTAAATCAAATCCGGCAGGTAAATTTTGAAACTTTTAGAAGATGCACTAGATTTTTAGCTATCACATTATGCCTTCCAAGTTCACCTGCCTAATTTAGTTTATTAGCTAAAAGCCATCTGTTCAGTACAGTAGTTATAAAGCGGAAATCTTGAGATCGTGGTCTCTTGCAGTCAATTAGTGTCCCTGTGGGAGGTTAATTAAATCTGGCAGGTAAATTTTGAAACTTTTAGAAGATGCACTAGATTGTTAGCTATCACATTATGCCTTCCAAGTTCACCTGCCTAATTTAGTTTTTTTTAGCTTAAAGCCATCTGTTTAGTACAGTAGGTATAAGACCGAAATGTTGAAATCGTGGTGTTTTTTCATTTGATTAGTGTCCCTGTGGGAGGTTAATTAAATCTGGCAGGTACATTTTGAAACTTTTAGAAGGTGCAATAGAATCACATTATGCCTTTCAAGTTCACCTGCCTAATTTAATTTATTAGCTAAAAGCCATCTGTTCAGTACATTAGCGATAAAACGGAAATCTTGATATCGCAGCCTCTTGTAGTCAATTAGTGTCCCTGTGGGAGGTAAATTAAATAATTCTTGAGGGAATTTAATCTCGCAGGTAAATTTGGACACGTTCGCTTGTGTTTCTCTTGAAGGTGGTAGCCACAATTACCAGGCGTTTAAGTTTAACTGCAATTCACACATTTTCCAGTAGGTGTCGCTCTGATGGTTATTTGTTGTTGTTTTTCTGTGTTTTTTCCCATTTAAAATAACCTGACTTTCAAAGTATAGACCCGAGTCTTCAGGGAAGAGATCTTATATCTATTTTGTCTACATTCACGGCGAAAAACCCGATGAATCAAATAAATAAGCAAATATATTGAGTAATGGTGCATCCGAATCAGCTGCTAGCTTTCCTATAGCTGAATCGGCTGCTGGAATGGGCTGTTGAATCGGCTGCTGGAATGGGCTGCCGAAAGGGCTGCTAACTTCAGGTCGGTGACGTCAGACTAGGGTCAGTTTGAAGGAACACTTCATGTCACACGTTATGTTGCGTCACGTTTGGTGCTTTGTCACGTTTGGTGCCTAGGCACGGTTTGTGACAGTGCCCGTGTGTCACAAACCGTGCCTGGGACAA
This sequence comes from Branchiostoma lanceolatum, assembly GCA_035149815.1. Classification (NCBI taxonomy): domain Eukaryota; kingdom Metazoa; phylum Chordata; class Leptocardii; order Amphioxiformes; family Branchiostomatidae; genus Branchiostoma; species Branchiostoma lanceolatum. The sequence goes on along the minus strand of CM068872.1, from coordinate 19,556,291 downwards.
AAGCACGGTTTGTGACACTCGGACACCGTCACGAATGGTGCCCAACCGAGCACAGTTCGTGACACACAGGGGGTCTTATCCCATACTGTGCTTTTGGGCGGAGCTTAGTGTTTTGAGGGGGAGGAGTCTGCCCAACGCGTTTTTTCCCTGCAGCCCGCCATCTTTGTTTTTTTCGGGGCGCTGGGATGAGAAAGAATCAGCGAAATTCTCGCTCATTGAAATACATTTTGTGCTTGTCTTGGATAATTTGGACTTAGAGTTGATGTGTCACAAACAGACGGACGTCTCATCACGAATTTCTACAACAGAAATCCGTCCCGAACCCTGCCATTCACGACTGTGTCCTGAGGCACGGTTCGTGACAGTGCCGGAGTGTCACAAACCGTGCTTTTGCCCCAGGCACGGTTTGTGACACCCGGGCACTGTCACAAACTGTGCCAAGGCACGGATTGTGACAGTGGATAGAATATATTTAGTATCCTTACCTGGATAGAATATATTTAGTCTTAGAATTTTTTTTTTTTTAGCATCTGTTATAGACACTGTCTTTTTGTGCCACTTCAATTCTAGGTCTAAGTTATTCAATTATATTACAGAGCGAGAATTACGCTGTTCCTCCTTACCTCAGCGCCCCAAAAAACAAAGATGAGGGGGGGTGGGGCTACTGCGGTAAACAAAAACACGCTGCCTTATATGGAAACGCGGGCATCACTGCCCCGTCAGTCACAGTGATTGACAGCACTTCCGGGCACAGTCTGTGACGGTCGGGCTGTGTCACGTTCTGTGCCTGGGAAAGCATAGAACGTGACAGGCATGGTGTGTGACGGTACAGTGCGTTTGAAAGAACACTCAAAGATTTTTTTTTTTTCAACTATGTGGAAAACAATTTCGACCTATCTGGCAACAGGCCAACGTTGCAACATGATTATACGCGGAGACGACATGGGGAACTAAGGACGCACAAAGGGGAATCAGGACACGACAGTGGGTACCAAGGAAATCTGGATACGGCAGGGGAACCAAGAAAATCTGGACAAGACAGGGGGTACCAAGGAAATATGGAGACGACAGCGGGTTAAAAAGAAATATGGACACGACAGGGGGTACCATGAAAATTTGGAGACTACAGTGGGAACCAAGGAGATATGGAGACCACAGGCGGAAACAAGAAATCTGGAGACGACAATGGGAACCAAGAAAATCTGGAAACGACAGGGGTTACCAAGGAAATCTGGAGACGACAGGTGGTACCACGAAAATCTGGAGACGACAGAGGGTTAAAAGGAATTATGGGCACGACAGAGAGTTTGCGGAAAGGGCTGTGGCTGGGCTGTCTACCTGGCCTGTCTAGCTGGCCTGTGTACCTGGCATGTCTACCAGGCTGGCTACTCAGATCCCCCCATTCACATCGCCACATACTGTTAAACACATGTTCATTTGCACCCTCTAGCGGAATGCATACAAACTACACCCAGTGTCTGGAGGGTCGAGGGATCTGGCTACTGTTTTATTGCCTCTGTCATTTGTTACCTTCGCCGAGAAGGTTATGCAGAGGGTAGCGTTTGTCTGTTTGTTTGTAGTGGCACAGCATAACTCGAGAATGCCTTGATGGATTGTTTTGATATTTAGTATGTTGGTAGGTTTTGATGGGACCTAAAAACGGTAAGATTTTGGGCCCCCTAGCGCTTCTTACGGTACTGCGCAGCGGAACTTCCTGTTTTGATAACTCGTGTTCCGGACATGCTATGGAACTTATTTTTGAGTGGTAGATAGATCTTTGGACAGAGAGTAAGTGGTGTGGGTTTGGGCCCCCTAGCGGCTTTTTTGGAACTGCAGGAGCAGGTTTTGCGTCTGACTTTGAAAGGGAATAACTCAAGAAGGGCTTGATGGATGGTTATGATTTTTGGTAGGTACATAGCTTGAGTTATGATGTCCATGATTAGACACTTCTTATGCAAATCTGTATCTAATTTGCATAATAAATGAGGAAAGTTTATACATCCGCCAAATTCCATGATAGGACTCTGAAACATGTGACATATGTAACTGAGGAAGAGAGAAATATTAATTGATATGAACTATGCAAATGAAGACCTCATTTGCATAATTAATGAGAAAATACTAGAACAAGATGGCCTTGATGGATGGTCATCATTTTTGGTATGTGGATAGCTTGTGTGATGCTTAGTATGATTGGACAATAATTATGCAAATCAGATTCTAATTTGCATGATTAATAAGGCAACTTTAAAAATCCACCTTGTTCCATGATATGACTATTCAAATTGTAACTGAGGAAGAGAGGACTGTTAATAGATAGAAAATATGCAAACTTGTATTATTCCACACTGGCAAATGACGGCAATTTGATACATTTGATACTTTTTTGTTGCATCGGGAAGTTATGTGAATGTTAACATCGTTGAATCAAATAATGTTGATAAGGGCCTCTTTTGCATAATTGATGATAAATATTAGCATACCCGTAGGCTCATAATTTGTTAAGCTGATACTTTGGACATGTTATATTTTACGACAATCAACTGGTATGATTTATTATTGATGAGAAACACTCCTAATACGTCAGTCATAAAGGTTAAAATCATTTGGCGAAGGTATGAGGTCGTGGAACTCTAGTTTCTTATTCTTAGCGTCTGTATATGCATTATAAGCCATATATCATTAAGCCCCCGTCGCAAATTAAGAATTGAGCTCGGCCGACGTCCCTGACCTCGGGCTTTAAGTTACAATAATCGGACGACCGTCGTCAGGATTCCGCCCGACTGATAAAAAGTTGTGCTTCGGGCGAGCGTCGTGCTGGTGTCGGTGAAAACTTGGACGGGCTCTAGCAATGTCGACGTCATAGTTCTTTTTTTTTTGGCTCGTTGCCAGTTCGGACATTTCAGGACATCTTGTAAAAGACAAAAGATTGAAATTGGCCAAATAGACATGAGTAGCCTGAAATGATAGACATGCCAGGTTGACGGGCCAGGTTGACAGGCCAGGTAGACAGCCCGGCCCCAGCTTTTCCCGCAAACCCCCTGTCGTGTCCAGATTTTCTTGGTACCCCCCATGTCGTGTCCACATTTCTTTTTTACCCCCTGTCGTCTCCAGATTTTCTTGGTACCCACTGTCGTGTCCAGATTTCCTTGGTACCCTCTGTCGTGTCCAGATTTGCAAAACATGCAAGAGGGGTTAGTCTGTTATAGGGGTACAGTTGGCCAGAGCGGCCAACTCTACCCCTATAGAAGACTAACTCCTCTTACATATTTTTTCTGTCTATTTGGCCATTTCTACACTTTCCAGCAGCCTCTGGAGCCTGGTAGAGGCTTATAAAATAGGACGCCACTTATACTCTAATTGATGAGAAAGTTATAACAGATTTTTGAAACGCTTTTCTTCCTAATTTGAGTAGTATATGGGATGTTATAAAACGTGTACTTGTTGACTTCACGCAAAACATCCGGTGGGAACGATAGGAATAGCCTTGAGATGTCAGACTGGCGTCAGTTTTAAGGAACGTTTTATGTCACACGTTTTGAACCCGAACAATCTAGTGAGTGGTTATCCCGCAAGGCAATAATTTAAGCTTTGTTGAGTCACGGGTTGTAAACACGAACAATCCTTCTGTGTGGCCTGCTGCTGCAAGGCAATAGATAGCATATTTTTCTCCTTCTGCTTTGATTAGAATCTGCTTTGATTTGAAATGAGAGCTCCGCTTGGAAGAACACTCTATGTATTTTTTTTTCAACTAGGTGGAAAACCATTTCTACGGATCTGGCAACAGACCA